>JARHVA010002321.1:1247500-1982500 GCA_037957365.1 Torreya grandis
ATAAGTCTAGGGTTAAATTGGTTGGAGAATTATTAAATATCCACATGCAATTAGCTTCTAAGCCAAGGGTCCAATAATTTATAGATATCCAAGTAGTATATATCCCCAATGCATATAGACTACTATTAAGTAGAGATTAGACAAAGGATTTTAATGGATACACGTCCATAGATTGTTCACACCTATGGCTTCCTTGGAAGGGAGTTCTCAACCAAATTAGAGTTGAAAGGGAGCCAATGATGAAGCATATAATCACTGAGTATAATGTTGTCAATGAAAGGGTCAACATAATTGATTATAATCTAGGGGTCTTCACCCTAGAAACTACTAAAGTATATGATCTTAAACCTTCTAATGTTGTGCTTGGGCTATGGAAGTTAAATTTTGATGGGGCTAGATGTAAAGCTAGATCTAGAGTAGGCATTGTTATAACTAACTCTGTTAGTGAGAAAAACCATGCTTATTATATACTCTAGTTTAATTACACTAATAACCTTGTAGAATATGAATCCCTCATCTTAGGCCTATAATTTTCCATCAATAACAAGGTTAAGGAACTACTAGTCTATGGTGACTCAAAACTAGTAGTAAACCAAGTGAGAAGTAAGTATCAGTGCAAACTATTATACCTCAAGAGGTATAAATTTAGAGTCTAGGATCTTATGGAATATTTTTGTGCCTTGAATATAGTCTCTATCCCAAGGGAATAAAATAAAGCTATTGATGAGCTTGCCTCTACTGTAGCTAACCTCATGCCTGACCAAGATTCATCCAAATTTAGGATTGAGCTCATACCTTATCCTTCTATCCCAGACAATGTGAACCATCTACAGGGCTTTAGTGATGACCAACAAATCATGAACTTGATGACTAGTTTAGGATCATTTGAGGCTTAGATCATTGATGAGGTTGATGAAAATGCATTTAAGGAGGGTAATTTTGATGTCAAAGTCATTCAATTGAATGACAACAAAATTCCTAAATGGATGATTACTTTGGAAAGATTGTTTGATCAAGATAAACTAGATGAAGCTTCTAAGGTTCCCAAAGTAAGTGGGAAGGATTATAATGCTATTAATCTTAGCCCCCAAGATCAACCTCAAGTGGTCAATAGTGGAAAATCCTTCACTAACATTGAGACTAAGAGAGCCAAGAAACTATTAAAAAAGTACAAAGATGTCATAGATTGGTATTATGATGACTTGAATATTTTTGATCCAAGAGTCATCACCTATACTATACCTCTGAAAGAAAGTTTCAAACCCTTTAGGTACAAATAAAGACCTGTGAAACCTATCTTAGAACCCATGATCTTTGAAGAGGTCAAGAGACTTTTAGATGCTAGGATTGTATTTCCCATTAGGTACTCTACTTGGGTGGCTAATTTGGTGCCAATTAGAAAGAAGAATGGTGAAATTAGACTGTGTGTTGACTTTATAAATTTAAATAAAGTATCATGTTTTGCTAAATTTTATATATTTCAAGTCTAAAGGAAAACAAAAAATAATGATGGGGATAAGTGATTAGAATGAACCCAGATTGGTTTGTACACCATATCTAGATGTTGTGAGCACTCCTCTCTAGCTAAGAAGGACTACCTACAAGTAATAAAGCACTACCACAAATGTTTGTTAGCAGATAAATGAGTGGGCTGCCAAGCTACGTACTTCTTATAGGAAGTGTGAAACTTCCTTAGAGATGATAGTCCACTTTTGAGAGATAATAGAATAATTAATAACTAAACGGTAAAAAGAGAGTGAAAGAGATATAATACTACCATTATTAACAACTTGTATGAAGTAGAGAGTGACAGGGTGTAGGTGATGTATTTTATTTATATTTTAGAAGTTGTTTGGGTAGGTTTTGGAGAGGTTAAGGAATCCATAGTCATCAACATCGGTAGGGGAATGACTAATATCAATTATACTACTGAGTTGGTGGTGGAGGTGACCAATGTCAGTTAGTTTGCTGAGGTTAGTAGGGGCAATAATTATCTAGGGACTTGTAGAAGGCTTTTATGGGTGTAGAAAATGGTTTTGATCAGGTCTGGGAGGCTGGGGAGAGTTATAAGAGAGAGAGTGTATGGTTTGATGTAAAATGTTAAGGGGAAACAAGTGAGGAAAATTTGTAACTCCCTCATGAGGGTTCAGTCATAAGTATGTAAAGCAATGCACAATAGATATAAAGTGATAGTAGAATAAATGTTTAAAAGACCTATAAAATAAGTGATGTACTTAGCTATAGTGGTCACTAAATGATAAGTTCTAGATTGATGGTCCTTATTAGGGAGTCTAAACATGAATGCCTAAATAGAGAGAATAATTAGGTGTTGTTGGTCCTCAAGAGCTTAGTTCTTGATCATGATTAACTTATGCAAGATGATAGTAAGCCAAGATGTTGAAAATAGAAAGCCAATAGCTTGAATGCAAGTAAGAATGAATTTTATTGATTTCTATTGACCTAAAATTTATTTTAGAGTTTGGCATATATTTATAACATCAGTGATCCTACTGATGTTGACCATGGGTTAATCGATGTTGTCAACCCTAGAATAGGTAAACCTGACCATTTTTGGCCTATTTTCTATAGTTCTTCATGCCAAGTGTGGCACCTAATTATAAAATGGTAAAAATAAGAGGTTAATAAGGAGGTAGTTGATTAAGAATTTAGTTTGGAAGTGGGAATAAGTCCTGGGTAGTTAGGATGAGGGGACCAGGTATTGAGGTGACTCATCAAGTAAAAATTAGTCATTGGGTGAGGTGGCCAAGCAAGGTGGAAATATGGGGTTTTAATGAACTTAATTAAGTATTTTAAATTAATTACATGTGTGAGGGGTAAAATAATAGGTTAGGGAGGTTAATTTTTATTATTAAAAAATGGGTTAAAAGGGGTTTTGGCACAGGGAGTTATACACGTGTGTGACATAATTTTGGTTTTTACATTTTCCCATTTTTGTCTTTTAATTTATATTGAAAAGTTTATAAGACAAAATAGGAGTTAGATGATCCAAGTATTAGATGATGTATCCCCCCTCAAAATGGGAATCAATAGAGGAGAAACTGGAATCAAGTATTGGTTTGATAAAAAGGTAATTGGGTGAGTGGTGAAGAATTGAGTATCACTTTATACACATATACTAATACAAGTTATGGTTGATAAATTCAAGAATATGTATGGCTAAGGAGGGATCTAATAGAAATAACTAAAGCATAACTTGTAGGTGATAATTGATAGATAAAAACAATCAAAGTTGTAGCTCCAATGGTCGATGTGTCCTAGGTATCTAGGGTAGGAAGTGCCCCTGGGAAACACAAAAGGGTTAAAGGTGACAAGATGGACTTAGTTTCCATCCACAACACCTAATATACATGCATGTGTATAATAGCCAACTATAGTAGAATAACATAAGCATTCAAGACAAACAATGCAAGGTTGGTGTAAAAGGGTCAATGAGTGAGGAAATATTCATGATATTCAAGAAAATTCATCATGGGTGAAGATTTAAGTGATCTCCAATGGAATTTATCATGGTTGTGGAAATATATGTGATCTTCAGTTGCCCCAATGTATGGGTAAAGTTTAAAAAGTTGGGGTTGCTTTGTTAGGGAAAATATTATTGAAATAGTGCTGACATCAGTGACATTGCCGATATCAGTAATAGAAAGTGCCAAAATTGATAAACTAGGGTAATATTACCAATGTTAGTATGCATAAGTACTGATATTGGTATATTAGGTCAATAATGCTGACCTTGGTGGTTAACCAAACCAAACAAAAGGGGTTTTAGTATTTGACCAAACTCATTCACAACTTTGGGATTAGAGATAAAAAAAGAGCTTGTAGAGTGATTGAGATGGTAGATCAAAGAGGAGACCCAACGAGAGGTACACCACCATAAGAGATAGCTATGCCAGCTAGGATGAGATAGAGAGATGTGATAAGAGTCTCAATTGGTTGGTTTGAAATTTGATTTGGGTATTTGTAGTTTTAATGCTAATTTAGAGGTGGGGGTGTATAAAATGTTAGTAGAGTGGTAAAAAATAGGGTAGGTTAGTTTTAGGATAAGTTGGGGGGTTGTTTGCATAGGTTTTTAGGTGAAATTTATAATGTTGGGTTTGTGTCATTCAGCCCTAGGGCCAAACTAGTCACTGATGTTGCTGAGGTCCACCAACATCAGCTGACATGGTGCTGAGGTTAGTAAGTGTATGCCAACATTGGTTGACACTTAGGCCTATAAATCATTGATGTCAGCATTAATGGTGATGTCAGTGACTATAAAAAAACTAGAAAAATAGGAGAAAGTTTTAATTTGGATCCCCAATAGAAGTAGTCAACTAGCCTAATGGTTGAGCAGGCCTCAAAAGACCTTGTGTCAACTAAGTGATACCTACATAACCTAGTTTAAGGCCTCAAGACAATTTATTTCTCTCAAAGCTTCGGAAAAATATCTAAGGTATGATAAAAAGGTGATTTATGGGAAATAGGTATAAAGGTAAGTTGAGATAGGTCAAGAGGTCTAGGGCTTAAAAGATAGGGCATAGGGCCTAGGGTGGAGAGAGAGAAGAGGTAGTAAAGCCTAGGGTAGAGAGAAAAGAGTAGGGTAGTTAGTTAGGTGGGTATATGGCTGAGCTAACCTCAGAAGACCTCATTTTGACTAAGTGCTACCTACATAGCCCAGTTTAGGGACTCATACCAATGTAGTTCTCCTAGAGAGAAGGGAAAAATGTGGTGATAGAGTATTTTAGAAAGTACATGACTTGAGTTGTGTGTATGGATGTAGACAAGGATGGAGTTGACATTAATAGATCATTTATTGACATTGTTGACACACATGAGGAGGGATGTCACTCTAGATGAGTGGAAGCACATGGAAGCTATGGGGTTAGGAAGAGTGTGATGGTATTATTGAGTATCCCAAGATATGTCCTTGATGATAGCATTGATTGAGATGTGGGATGACACCACCAACACCTTCCATCTATCGATCAAAGAGTTGGCAGTGACTCAGGAGGATGTTTATAGGATTTTATAGCTACTAATCTAGGATGAGGAGCTCTTTACATGATCAAGAGAGGAACATGATATACACATGTTTGCATTATATGAAAATCATGTTAGTGAGGTGACCTACCATTATATGAGTTTCACATATGAGCCACTTTATATGGATGATGAGGAGCAACATCAATTGAGCATCTTGATGATGATCTGGATCATAGTGTATGCATTACCAGATGTAGATGATGGTAGATTTCTAATTGCATTAATAGGTGTGCTTGTATAGTTGGTTGAATAGTAGACTATTTTTGCCTAGGGTCTAGTATTTTTAGTGTGATTATACAAAGAGTTGTGGGGTTTGAGACTATGACAATGATACAGTTTATGTGTTAGCTTTCTACTACACTATTGGGAATATGAGCACATCATTGTGACATGATCATTGGGGTTACCTACCATGATCCTAGCTAGCTTCAAGGTCAGTTTTAGATGTTGGAGAGAGGGAATGGTATAGACCTAAGTGGGTGGTATGGTTTGGGACATTACCTATTATAGGTACATGATTGAGGGTTTCATCCCCGCTGATATTTTGTAGAGACCATACTTAACATACCTAATTTTTAGAGGACAAGCACAATAGCTTATGGGTTTATAGATCTCACTATGGGTTAAGGGTAGATGAGCTGGGGAGTTGGAGATGGTACCCATGACATGAGTTAGGAGGTAGTTTGGTCTAGTTTAGAATATTCTACCTGCCTTCCCTCAATATAGGAGGGATGACATAGAGGCACCCCTACCATCTCCCTAAGAGACGTATGGGTCAAGTTTTGAGGAACTACTAGTAGGGCCAAGAGTTGGAGATACAGGGTGCACAATTGTGTATACAACTTGGTAGGTAGGTTTACATCCCATGGTGGAGGTCAAGAGGCCACCACTAGATTTACAAGTGTTGGTGAGAGAGATGGATGTAGTGGTATAGGCTCAAGATGCAATAGTGTAAGCTTGAGATATAGCCAAAGCATAAGTATTAGCCTTACAGGGGTAGGTGGTGATGTTGTAGGGTTAGATTGGGGCACTACAAGGCTAGGTTGTAATACTACAGGGCCAAGTTGTAGTTTTATAGAGTCAAATGGCTATAGTGATAACAAAGAGAGATAGTTTGAGAGAAGTAGGTTAGGTTGCTCATCCTCCTCCACCATAAGGACTAGTATAGGTTGGGACATCATCAGGGGCTATGTGACTTCCATAGATTATATCTCTGGTGAGATATTTGACTGCCTTAGATGAGATTACCTATAATGAGAGGGAAATTATAGATTTTATATAGATTCAAAGATATTTAGAGTTCAGAGAGTAAGAGAGGGCTATCTCACATGCCATGGATTTTATCTCACATAAACATAAATGAGTGGAGAGTGGTGATGACACTTCTTCCTCATGACCACATGGAGAGCCTTAAGGACCTTGAGTGTTAGAGTTTGCCATTTTTGATTATATATGTTATATGTATACCAGCCTATGAGCTAAAGATGTGAGATGTATATTTTGAGAGAAATATGTTATTATGATGATGTAGTTATGGACATGTATTTTGATCACACACACATATACATGAGATGTTCATTTATTATGTTTTTAATATGTGTGTATTGTGATAATGATGATGATATGGATGATGATTATTTAGATGATAATTTTATGGTATGTTAATTTTGATGTTAATCCTGATCATGTAAGTTGAGTTAGACTAGCCTTTCCCATATATGTGATGGTATATGCATAGTTGGTTGGTTATTTTCATCTTAGAAATTTTCCATATTTTGTAATGGTGTATGCTTAAAATTAATAATTGGTTATGTTAGTATTTCAAAAAATTTCCAAATTTGTGATGGTGTATGCTTAAAATGAATTAATTGGTTATTTTAGTTTATTTTAACATTTTTCCATATGTGTGATGGTGTATGTGTAAAATAAATTGAGTAGGCTTTGATACTGTTGGTTTGATGTTGTTTCTTCATCTCAAATAGAGAGATTGACATGTGATGTGGATGGGAAAATAAAGAGGTAGAATGCTCATACATTGGCAAAGATAGTAATCAGAACAAAAATAAGCTCAGGAAAATGAGCCTCTTTCATGCCTTATATCTTTGAACCATTTTTTTATTATATAAGCATCGTGGTTACCTTATATTAAGTGACCTTCATAGTTCCTTGAAAGAGTATGAGGTAAAAAGGGTAAAATGAGGGAAAATTTTTGAGTAGCATAACTTACAAAGTGGGAATGAGGTGCCCTTTTTTGTGGGTGACCCGAGAGATACTATAGGAAGTTCCATGACTTAAAGTTTTTTTTTTGTGTGTAAGTTGATCAATGCGGGAAGCCTACAATGGGATTTTTTATGGGTAAGGTCGTATAAAGCTAAGCAATGTGAGAAGTCTTTTTCATTTATATTTCCCTTTGAGAACAAAGCTTGGCTTAGCCATCATTCAAGAGAGTGGTCCAAGTATTTGTTTTTAATTTTAAATAGGTGTCCTTCAAGGGAGCAATCTATTGATAGTAGCAAAGGGAAGTTACATAGTTATCCTTCAAGGGAGAAGTATACGTTGAGAAGCATGACCTGAGATATTATAAGTTTGTCACATATCCCATTTTTCTTATTTTTATTTTTTTAGTCATGGACAAGACTATAGAGGCTTAGGAAATTTTCCATTTTGAGGGAAAAAACATACCACTACATAAGTTAACTAAGTGTATAGGAGTAAAGGTGAAGAGGAAGGGGAATGAATGTAATATGGATGCTCAAGGGATGATCTTAGTTTAAACATGAGGTAAAGTGATGCTTGTTTAAAAAAAGAATGGTTTTAGGTGTAAGGCATTTAAAAGCTCTAGTTCTAGATTCCCTTCAAGAGAAGACAAGTGATAAGTTCGTAAGCCATACTTGTGAGTTATGATATAAGGTCCAAGCCAATTAGGAGCAAACTTACCTTATTTTCTTTTCTCCATGTTCATCACATGTTGATTTTATTTTAAGATGAGATCTCCTATATTGAAATCTCACTCTTTGAGGTTTTTGTTATAAACACATTTGATACACTCTTGATAGATTTGGAGGTGGTTGAGGGCTATGAGATGGTGCTCATCAAGCAATTCAAGTTGGGCCAAATGTTCTTGGAAAAATTCATCGTTAATAAGTATGTCTTGTAGAGAAATGTGAAAAGAAAGAATCTAGACTTCAAGAGGCAAACAATCTTTGTCCCATATACCAAGGAAAAAGGTGTATCACCCATAGGGGTTTGAATGCTAGTGCGGTAAGCCCATAAAGCAAAAGGAATGTATGTGTGCCAATCCTTGCCCGTATTTTTGACTACCTTCATGAGAATTTTGGTCAATGTTTTGTTAGAAGCTTCTACCCATCCATTAGTTTATGGATAGTATGGTGATGAGAAGCTTAATTTGATTCCAAATGTATCACAAAGACTTTAAAAAGTCTTATTTTTGAAATATTTGTTTTTATTTATTAAAATTTTATGAGGGAAACCAAAATGATTGATGATGTGATGGTTGATGAAGTTAAAAAATTTATCAGCTTTAGTGGAGATGAAAGGGATGGCCTCGACCCACTTGGTGAAGTATTTAGTGGTATTAATGATAGAATTATGATGAAGGGATGAATGAGGGTTAATTTCTCTAATTAGATCTAAGCCCCATTGGGAAAAGGGCCAAAAGTCTTTGGTGACTTATAATGCATGACTAGGGATGTGAAGGAGATTAGTGTGTTGTTGACACTTAATACAATGTCAAATGTAATCAACATAGTCTTGATGGAACATAGGCCAATAATAGCCAAGTTAAATGATACACTTGGAAATTACATGACCATTGAAATACCCATCAAAAATCCCATCATGGACTTCCTTAATAAAAAAGGGAGTCTCTGTACTAATGAGGAATCTAAGGAAAAGACCATCAAAACCTTTTATAGAGAAGTTCCCCTAGTATAGTATAATGAGTGGAACATTTTATGAAGGTATATCTCCCATTATTGGAGAGATCAGAAGGGGTAATAGAGAAGGAAATATAATCTATGAGTTGCTTGTACCATAAGTCATACGGGTTGGTTGTTATAATTTTAACAAAGAGGATGTTAGCTGAGATATAGGAGGGTAATGTTAAGTGATGCATGGTGACATATATTCTCAAGGAAGAGGATGATATGTGTGAAGTAAGTGAAGCCATCATGTAAACAAACTTATTTGTAGATCAAAGAACAATTTGCAAGAGATAAGAGTCAAATGATCCCAATAGTGTATCTACAAGATGTTTATACCACTATAGAATTTTGTTTTTACATAGGTAAGAACCATTAACCTAGTTAACCACTAGCTAAGAATCACCAAAAATGGTTATGGATTTGATACCCAAGAAGAGAGCTGTTTGAAGTCCTAGAATCAAAGCCTCATATTCAACCATATTGTTAGTGCATTCAAAATCTAGTTTAAATGACAAAGGTATAGGCTCATCATCTAGAGGAATAAGAATGACCCCCATACCCCCACCATGTTAACATTTAGATCTATCAAATAACATCATAATTTGATAGGAGACATCATCAATGGAGAGTGTTGTAATGAATTCATCATGGAATTCAAGGTTTGAAAGCTGATTGTATGTAAAGGGGTAGCAGCTAACTGGTCAGTGATTGTTTGCCCCTTAATAGACTTTTTTTGAATGAACTCTAAGTTGAATTAAATAAGAAGAATGAGCCACTAAGCTACATATTGGTTGTGATAAGGTTTGGAATGCATGTATATAAGGGGATTAGTATGGGTGACCACATAGGTTTTGCAATTTAGGAGATAATGGCAAAGCTTGGAGGCAAAAAAGAACAATGCAAGGTAAAGTTTTTTAGTATGGGTATATTAAGTATAATAATCAATAAGTGTGTGTATTATATAGTAAACCACCTGATCCTAATGTTTGTCATCTCAATGTACAATCATAACACCTAAATAATGGTCTATTACAAAGATATATAGATAGAAAGTCTAATTTTCCTTAGGTAGAATAAGAATTAGTGGGGAAAGGAGATATTGTTTAATTGCATCAAAAGATTCTTGGAACACTATATTCCAATGTAAGGAGACATCCTTTTTGAGGAGATGATGAAAGGGTTGGTAGTGATCTAACAACTAAGAAATGAAGTGGTGAATTGACTGAAGTTTGCCTTGTAGGTTGTGGAGTTGTTTGATATTAGTAGGTAGAGGCATCTCTAGGATTAATCTAACCTTAGTAGGATAAGCCTTGATACCACAGAGAGAAATGATAAAACCTGAGAGTTTATCAAAAATAACTCCAAAGACACATTTCTTTGGGTTTAGTCAAACATTATATTGGAAGAGATGAGAAAATATAATTTCAAGAATTGTCAAGTAATCATGGTAAAGTTTAGACTTATCGATTAAGTCATCCATGTAATCTTCCATAATTTTGTGTAGGAGATCATGGAAAATGTAAGTCATGACACATTGGTAGGTTGCACTAACATTCTTCAAGCCAAAATTCATGAACCAATAATAGAAAGTCCCCCATGGGGTAATCAAGGTTGTCTTGTGCTAATCCTTAGGAGAAACTAAGATTTGATTATATCTAAAGAATCCATCCATAAGTGATAGCATTTCATAACTGGCCTTTAGATCAATAAGTTGGTTAATACTTGGAAATAGGAAGTCCTCTTTTGGACAAGTGAGGTTTAAATCATGATAATTAGTGCAAATGTAGATTCCCTTGATCACTTTTGTGATAGGAACAATATTGAAAATCCATTGTGGGTAGTCGATGGGTTGGATAAAGTTAATAAAAAGGAGGTGTTGGAGATATTCTTTGACAAGGAGAAAAATATGAGGATGCATCTTGTGAAGCTTCTGCTTAAAAAGTTTAGCATCTTGATTGGTGATAATGTTATGGGTGATGATAAAGGGGTCAATACTAGGCATGTCATTTTAAGACCAAGAAAATTCTTTTCTATGGTCCTTAAGAAATGTGGCATAATCAGCTTGCTCAGAGGAATCTAAAGATTGGCCAATCTTGAGGATGCAAGGGTTATCATGAGAGGGTAGGTTGATGTTAATGTTTGATTTATTTAACATATTTATGTTTTCAATGGGACTAATCGTTAGATATAGGAATCATCCGCACCCATGTAGGTGAGAATTGCATCATCATCTTGACATTAGATAGTTTTAATAAGGGGAGAGTCTTCATTAATTATTTTAGGATGAATGAGAGGAAGGGACCTTGTTTCCTTACCTTGATAATAGGTGAGAGGCCCCAAATGGATGACATTTATTGAATTTTTTTTAGGAGGTATAGATACCTCTGATTCAATAGGTGATGGTGGATAAGGAGAGACTAGTTCTTCAATAACTAGTACATGGGTCATCTTAATGAGTTTAGTTGGTTTGTCATATCCCACTCCATGCCTCTTTTTGGAATTTTCAATGGTTTGGATAGTGGGATACTCAATAGGCATATGGATACCTTGTTCATAATGACCCAAACCAAATCCTTTCTAGGCACACCTATAGAGATAGGTATGAGTGAATCTAGGGTTACTCAAGAAACAAAAGTCACGTGTAAATGGTTGTGGAAAAGAAGATGGATTACTAACAGTGGGAGATTGATCACTTCCCCCATATGTGAAATTGGTTCAAATGTTGGGGGCCCATAAGGAAAGACCATCCCAATATGGGGATCATAATTTGGGTGCATGTGAAGCTTTACATACTCTTATGGAGTATAGAACATGTTGAGTGTCAATAAATGATTTTCACCACGTGACAACTGTTGAAAGGTCTCTTCCATGGGATTTTTATCAATAATTTATGTTGTCTATTTCTGTGTAACCATGGGAGTGGAGCTTGTGGAAGCTTTAGAAGTATCATGTAGATAAGATTATGTTTTCAATGGAATGAGAAAATCATTGGGACTATAAGTCATGTTACATGTTTTAAACAGAGTTGGGTTAGTAGGTATGACATGTACTTGTCCATCATGTTCAAACTTGGCATAATAGTGTAAAGTTAAGGGTACACATGCCATAACACATATCCAAGGTTATCCAAGTAGTATGTTATATTCGAACTCTCCTTACACAACATAGAAGAGCTTGAGAATAGTGTAGGGACCTACACATATATGTAAGATAATAGTGCCCACCGTAGTATCATTAAAAGATTAGAGTACCACATCCATTTGAGACATGAAATTATCGAGAAGGGCTAGTTGTTTATAGGCATGGGTGGAAATAATATTAATACTAGCTCTCCCATTGATCATAACTCTTTTGATATGAGTTTGATCAATATATGTGGTAATAAAAAGGTTAGAATCTTGATCTTCAAGGTGTTGAAGTAGATTTTTTGAATCACTAAAAGAAATCAGGGAGATGGAATTAAGAGAGCCAACAAAAGATACAAGAGGTTGGAGATCATCCAATTATACCTCAATAAATGGCAAGGCACTAATAAAATATTGATGGCATTGGGATGAGTTTTGGATTAACTCATACAAAGAGATTTTCATAGGAGTCTGGTGGAGCTATTTCACCATTGAGCTTTGAATAACATCTGAAGATGTTATTTTAGTAACACCCAAGATGGAAATATTAGGATTAAGAGGAGTGTCTTTTGCAAAGGGATGATTGCAAGGAGTAGTGACCTTTTCCTTAGCTTTATCTTTTTGGTTTTGTGACCATGTGGAAACATTAACTATGTTGATTTGAAATGTCGATGAAGGAGGTGGTAAAGTGGTTATGATGACATATTTAAGTTTGAATTTAGGTGGAATAAGAGGAGACACTATGGATGTCAAAGGTGGAATAATAAGAAGGTTAGTGGTAGTATCATCAAAGAGAGTTTTGACATTGAAGTGTTGCTAAATGACTGCTATGAGGGCTTTATAACTCTCAGTATCATGTCTAGGCGAACAATGATATAAACACACTTGTGTATCATCAAACCAAGATGGATTAATTCTAAGAAGAATATAATGCTTAATGGGAGGAATATTTATTATGGAAGATTCCAATAACTGATGTAGGAAAAAGCTTTGAGATCTTGTAAATGGGCTCGCACTTATTGTGCTAACAAGAGTGGACACTTTCTTTTGTTTCAGTGTTGGAAAGGTAATTTTATGTGGTGCTTTGTTTGGTGATGGTGGAGTTACATGTTTTGTTGTTACTTTCCTAGTGTTAGATGTGAAAGGTCTACCAAATGGCAAAGGTAGGAGTGGAGGTAGCTTAATCTTTTGTTTTTCTTGGTTAGGAAATATTCTAACTAAGGTAGAGGTGTGTGGTCCCAAAATGGATGGCAAAGTTGAGGGTTGAAGAATGGATCGGTGAGATCTAGGGAGATTAATTTTTTTTTAATTTAGGATGTGAAACTCCATCTTTTGGTTGAGTAGTTAAATCTAATTTCACCTATGGATGAATTAAATTAGAAACATGACATACATGTAAGGGCCTAATCTACTTTAATGTGGTGGATTCCTATAAGGGTGAGGGTTATGACATATATGGCTAAACTTTAGGTGATTTTAGTGAAAAATATCTAGCTTTGTCAAAGACCTTGGGGTAAAGGGTAGTGAGAGGGTTAGCGGTAAAGGTTTGCATTCATTATGTTGGATAAGGAGTTTTAAGTTGATCCTAAAATGTTGCATGGACTAGCTTCATGGAGTCAAAAAACTATAGACTTTTTACCAACTACAAGAAGGGTTTAGACAAAGTTGATGTAGGCCTTACAATTATTTCTTTAGAAGGCTATGGTGTTTGGGAGAGAGGGAAATCATTGGTTTCTACTACTTTGAGCCAAATATGAGAAAGAACTATAACTGGTTCCTCTTTAACAGAGATGGGAGAAGAGACATAGTCTACCATGGGTGGAGGGGAGTTAGGTGAGAAAGGATCCTAAAGAGGGTAAAGCATAGGTATTATGACTCCCTCAACATGTGGTTAAGGAGGCTCTTCCTCTTGAGGGAGTGGAATAGGTGAAATAAGATCTTCTACCTGAGGAGGAAGAATAGGCAAGATAAATGCCGTTGAATGCGGGGGAGGAGTCGATGAACTAGATGTCTCTTATTGAGGGGAAGGTTGAACTAGAGGAAAAGGGAAGACCATATTAATCATATGGATATTATGATCACCTAAGTTAGTTATGGTTTGAATAATATTTTGATTTGGTGAATGGTTAGGAAAAGGGTGTTTGAATGCATCCATACTTTGATTAGGGGGTGTATTAGGATTATCCAAGATGAGATTGTCTCTATCAAGCATATCTTGAACAATGTTCTTGAATGTCTTATAGTTATTAGAATTATGGCCTTTAACTTAATGGTAACCACAAAACTCATCTTCCTTATACCAAGTTGAGATAGGATGGGAAGGGTCAAACTGTATAGGAGTTTTGATCTGAAGAAGGGTTATGACACCTTGTTGTAATAGTTTCTCCAAGATGGATGTATATGACTCCCCAATGGGAGTGTATTGTCTTTGTTCATACCATTGTTAGAATTGCTTGGTTAGATTTTTGGAAGTTGAGGAATTTGATTGGTTTATGGTTGTGGAAGAGGTGGACTTAAAGACCACTGCATTGGCAAAGCCTTTAAATTTTTGGTTAGAGGGAAAAATTTTAGAGGATGAAGAGTCATTTGATTTGGAATTGGGATTATTAATACACAACTTGACTTTGCCTTCATCTATAGCATGAACCTTGAGTTTTTGTGCCATTGTAAAAGCCTCATCAAATGTGTAAAAAGTTTGTACCTAGAGTGTGGATGAGATGTGCTTAGCACATGCCCCTAAGAAGATCTAAATAAGCTCAGGTTAAGTAAGGAGGAGTGTTGATTCATCAAGCTTCTTTAATGAGTGACAAAATATGTAATAGACTTGTCATTAAATTGTCTGATAGAATAAAGGTCTGTTATAGAAACCTTGTTAGAAAATTTAATAGAGAAATGGTCTAGGAATATTTGTGTGAGTTGGGTAAATGAGAAAGGGAGTGCTAAGGTATAGATCTATACCAATCGAAGGTAGCACCTAAAAGAGACATAGGGAAGGTGTGAATTAGTAATGCATCATCATGCCCTACTAAATAACAAGCATGTCTAGATGCTCATAAGTGTTATTGTGGGTCCTCTTTACTATAGAAATGAGTAAATTTAGGGAGTTCCCATTGGATTGGATAAGTGTGAATAGGTACAAAAGGATGGATTGGTTTGTTGCATATCTGATCATAAGATAACACATTCTTTGAACTAGAAATAGATGTCTCTAGATTAGACATCTTATCCATCAACATCTTAATGAGGTTTGGAGGGGGATTAGTTTGGGGAATACCTCCTAAGTTATAGGAAACCTGATAGGAAGCAAAGGAAGCATATGACATATATTGTTGAGGTTGTTTTGGGGTAACATAAGGATAATGAGTCATAGGCTAGGGTGCAAAAAGGAAAGGGGCTTGTCCCATTGGGTTGGAGACTATGCCTTGGTTGGTTGTTATTATTATAAGTTAGATTATTGGCATGGTTAGATTAGATGAAGGGTGAGTCAGAACTCAGGTAATTATAGGCATGAGGGTAGATGGAATAGGTACCACTAAATTCTAGAATGGGGTGTGATTTGACTAAACTGGTTGTGATTGTGAAATTAGGGAAGTCATATTAGGGTTTAGTGGGATTAGGTAGTTGGAGATGCTACACTTTGGACATTGTTTATAGTTGGGTTACTTGTCAAAGTGGTGGTTTGGGTAACCATGGGGAAAACAATGGAGGCAACTAAAACTAAGGTTGTCTCCATTAAAGAGTTTGTAATACCATATATTGGATTACCCAAAGAATTATGGGTTTGACTCATAACAAGGTAATGATGAAGGGATACCACAATGGGAATTTGGTTGGGGCTGGGAGTATGATCTGTATCTAAAGTATGCTCCATGATAGAATCAAAAGTGAGAGGGCAAGGTGGAAGTGGTTGATAGCTTGTGTAATCGGCAAGAATTTTGGTTTGAGCTCATGTTAATACCATGCAAGAGGAAGTATAAATAGTCTTACTACCTTGTATTAGAAGTAGAATAAGGAAAAACCAAGTTTGAGTGTGGGTAAGTGGGTTATTTCAACTTGCTATTTTGAGCAGATGAAATTACATAGTTGCTGACATCAGTTAATTGACTGATGTTGGTAGAAAAGGTTTGCTGATGTTTGTAGATTAACTAATATCAGTAGGTAAAATCCACCAATGCCAATAGGGTTAACCAATGTTGGTCACTATGATATCATAGGAGATGAAAAATTCAATGTTTTAAGAAACTAGAAGTTGAAATTAGGTGAAATAGTGGATATAAGAGGTCTATGTAAGGAAGAACACTCAAAAAACCTAAGATAATAGGTTATACAAACTGAGTATTAGAAATAGTATTGATTTTGTGAATCAATAGGAAAACATCCTTACCAACTCCAAAATATAGAAGGTAATAGAAAAGCAAAAAAATAACATACAACCAACAACTATTAATTCTTAGAGATTAATTTTTAGTCTTGTGTTGGCTTATACCTTAATCAGATAGTGAGAAGGGAATTTGGTTATCCAAGGGACTAGAAAGAAATCTAGAGCTGGTTTCATGTTATTTTTAGTGCTCAAGAGGAAATATGTGTTAGACCAAATACATGGCTTGTTATAGGAGCTTGCTCTCTACACTTCATGAACTTGGAGCTGAGTCAAGATACTTATCCAAAATATACCTTCTGTCTAGAGTTTATACTCTGCTAGAGAATGGAGTGGGTTCTCCCCTTGGTGGTGAAATCCAAGTAAGATAGTTGGGTAGGGTAAGGTGATCCACTAGGTGATAAAATATCGAAGGGCCTTTTCTCATGTGAGTTTATATATGTTTTTTTGTGTGAATGTGGTTTGGTTGTGTAACATAGGTGCACTAAAATTTATTCAAAATGCTTATAATTCACTAGGTGAGCTAATATGCAACAAACAAATAATGAAATGCAGTAAGTTTTAAACCAAAATATGAAATGCTTATATTCAAATGAAAACAAAGATGAAATAGGAATAGAGAATGAAATTCACTATACTAATATGCATGCAAGAGTAAGTAAAGAAGAGGTTCTTTTAAAATTGTAATAAAAATGATAAATTGATTTTATAAGCAAAGAGAAAAGAAAGAAAATTTTAGTTTAATACTTTTAAATAGAAAATAAAATATTGAATTTTTTGTTTTAAGAGAAAAGAGGAAGAAGTGAAAGAAATGAATTTTTCACTATAATGCACCTATATGAATGCTTAAAATAAGAAATGAATCCAAGGAAAACTTTAGGGTCCCATCGGGCATGCCAAAAATGTTTCACTAAATTTTTTCCATTTCAAGTCTAAAGGAAAATAGAAAAGAATGATGGGGATAAGTGATTAGAATGAACCCAAATTGATTTGTGCACCATATTAAGACATTGTGAGCACTCCTCTTTGGCTGGGGAGCAGTACTTGAAAGTAAGAAAACACTACCACAAAATATTTTTTGGTAGATAAATGAGTGGGCTAGCAAGCAATGTGTTTGTGATAAGAAGTGTGAAACTTCCTTAGAGATGATAGTCCACTTTTGAGAGACAAAATAATAATGAATAACTAAAATAGGGGTAAAGAGAGAGTAAAAGAGAGATAATACTACTGTTATTAACAAATTGTATGTAGTAGAGAGTGACAAGGTGCAGGTGATGTATTTTTTTATATTTTAGAAGTTGTTTGCGTAGGTTTTGAAGAGGTTAAGAAATCTATAATCACTGACATTGGTAGGGGACTGACTGATATCATTTATACTATCGAGGTTAGTGGTGGAGGTGATTGATGTATGTTAGGCTACCAAGGTTGGTAGGGGCAATAATTGTTCGGGGACTTATAAAAGGCTTTTTTGGGTCTAAAAAATTTTTTTGATCAGGTCTAGGAGAGTTATAAGAGAGAGTATGGTTTGGGTAGGTCTGGTTAGAGGTTTCGTGTAAAAGGTTAAGGGGAAATAAGTGAGGAAGATTTGTAACTCCCTCATGTGGGTTCGGTCATAAGTGTGTAAAGTAATACATAGTAGATATAAAGTGATAGTAGAATAAATGTTTAAAAGACCTACAAAATAAGTGATGTACTTATCTATAGTGGTTATTAAATGATAATTGATATATTGATGGTCCCTATTAAGGAGTCCAAACCTGAATACTTGAATAGAGAGAACAAGTGGGTGTTGTTGGTCCTCAAGAGCTTAGTTACTAATCATGATTGCCTTACACAAGATGATAGTAAGCCAAGATGTCAAAAATAGAATGTTGAGAGCTTGAATGCAAGTAAGAATGATTTTTTTTAATTTCTATTGACCTAAAATTTAGGTTGGAGTTTTGATTAATTGCTGATGTCGATGATCCTATTGACATCAATCATGGGTTGACCAACATCGATGGCCCTAGAATAGGTAAACCTTACTATTTATGCCCTATTTTCTATTTTTCTTCATGCCAAATGTGGTACCTGATGGAAAAATCATAAAAATAAGAGGTTAAGAAGGAGGTAGTTGATTAGGAATTTAGTTTGGAAGTGGGAATAAGTTTTGGGTAGTTAAGATGAAGGGACCAAGTCTTGATGTGACTCATCAAGTGAGAATTAGTCATAGGGTGAGGTGGCCAGGTAAGGTCAAAATAGGGGTTTTTAATTAACTTAATTAAGTATTTTAAATTAATTACATGTGTGAGGGGTAAAAACATGGGTTAGGGAGGTTAATTGTTATTATTTAAAAATGGGTTAAAAGGGGTTTCAACACAAGGAGTTACGCACATGTGTATGATGTAATTTTCATGTCTACACATCCAAAAAAGATAAATATCCTCTTCCCTATCTATACCAAGTGATACAAATTGTTTTAGGTTCATCCATGATATCTTTTCTTGATGGTTTTTTAGGGTACAATCAGGTGCTGGTTGATAAGGAAGACATGATGAATATAGCCTTCACAACTAAGTGGGGCACCTTTTCATATAAGAGGATTCCTTTTGGACTGATAAATATAGGAGCCACCTTTTAAAGGGCCATGGACCATGCATTCCAAGGCCTGATTGATAAGTGTATCATAATTTACATGGATGATCTATCTATTTTTTCCAATAATAAGGAAGACCATTTCATGTATCTACAACAATTATTTGAAAGGTTAAAAAGGTATAGGATCTCCCTTAACCCTAATAAGAGAATTTTTTATATCATTGAAGTTAAACTATTGGGCCACATTATCACTAAAGATGAAATTTCCATAAACCTTGAAATAATGGAAACTATATCTAAGATAGAGACTCCCAATAGTAAAAAAGAATTGAAATCATTTTTTGGTAAAATAAACTTTGTAAGAAAGTTCATTTATGTCTTTGTAGAGTTTTTCAAACCATTAAATGATATGATAAAAAATGATTCTAAAGTCTCATGGAATGAAGAGTCCAAGAAGGCCTTTGAAGACATAAAAAGTACAATCAGCTAGGGCCCAATCTTGATAAGCCTATAATTTTCAAGGGAATTTTACCTATACTCTTTCTCCTTTGACCACAATATTACTTCTATGTTAACTCAAAAAATAGAAGGATATAACCATCCAATTACTTTTATGAGTACTAATTTGAATAATGTTGAGTTAAATTATCCTTTGATTGATAAAAAACCTTTGCATTAGTTAAAGCTATCAAGAAATTTAGTCACTACATTCTTAGGAAAAAAGTGCATGCTATTATACTAGACCCAAATACTAAGCTAAAGTTAATCCAATGTGATCTTGGAGAGTGAAGAGGTAAGTGGATATTTGTTCTTTAAGAATATGACATAGAAATGAAAACATCAAAATTGGTAAGGTGTCAGGGTCTAATTCAAATGATTGCTAATACCAACCCTAAAATAAGTATCATGTAGATTGATGAACATAAATTTCAAGCTAATGAGTGGTATGACACCATCATTCATTTACTAATTAATGAAACTTATCTTGCAGGATTAGTTAGGAAGTAGAGAAGAGATTTGAGGCTAAAGGTAACTCACTACCTCATCAAAAATGGAGTCCTATACCAAATGAACTTTGAAGGTGTAAACCTGAGATGTGTCTCTAAGGAAGAGGCAACTAAGGTAATGAGCACTTTCCCTGACAATTTTGGAAGTGGGCATCCATCTAGGAGAACAAAACCCATAAGATCCTTAGGGTTGGCTACTACTGGTGCACCATATTTGAAGATGCTCATATGTATGTAAGAGAATGTCATTCATGCCAAATCTTCAGCACTAAGGAGCCAAAGTAGTAATGCCTTTACATCCAATCATGATTGACAAACCCTTTCCTCAGTGGGGACTAGAATTTTTAGGGGTAATCAACCCTAACTCATTAGAGGTTCACAAGTATGTTCTAATAATTATTGACTATTACACAAGGTAGACTGAAGCATTAGCCACCAAACAATGTAAAACAAAAGAAGTGATCAAGTTTTTAGAAGATAACATATGCACCATATTTGAGACTCTAGTCTCTTTGGTATTTGATAATGGGTCAGCGTTCACATCTATAAAAATGAAAAAATGGGCTTATGATAGTAAAATTATTCTTAAGTTTTCATGTAACCATTATACTCAAGGTAATGGAGTGTTTGAATCAAAAAACAAAAAAAATGATGAAATCCATTAAGAAATCTATTATAGACAAACCAATAACATGACATAAGCTTCTCAAGTATGCCCTTTGGGAAGGTAGAACACAAGTCAAGTAGGCTCTTAAATCATATCCTTTTTTACTAGTATATGGCCAAGAACCTATATTCCCCATCACTCAAGCTACCAACCTATAAGTTTATGAAAGAGTATATGTGAGAGGATAAAGAATTTTCAAACTCAAGGCTATTATGATTATTCAAATGAAGGATGCATGAGAGAAGACTTTTTATAACTTTAAAAGGCACCAAACTATAGTCAAAAGGTGGGTTGATAAGAGATCAAAGATCAAGATGTTTAGATAAGGAGACTTGGTTCTTATTTGGGACAAAGCATCTAAGCCTAAGGGAAAGCATGAAAAGTTCACACCCTTGTGGATTGGCCCCTATTAGATTGAAAATACACTTGGAGATAACACCTTTAAGCTCATATATCTATAAGAAGTAGAGTTCACACTTCCTAGCAATGGATAGTATCTCAAGCACTATTTCTCTATTGCTCCTTTTGGGGTCTTCATGGAGTAAATCTATAAGATAACTAGATTTAGTGTAGGTAGGCTAGCTAGTTTACTTTAGATTTTATCATTCCCATATTTTGTTTGCATAAAATCATGTATATATTTATTTGCTTCCCTTTTGATTCCTAATTTTCTATTTTCTATTGTGTGTTTATTTCTTGCTTCCAATAAGTCCTTTTGGAAAACCCTTAGCTCAAAGTTACTTAACTTTATTGAAACCCTCCAAATTTATAAATTTTGATATGAACCCCATGCATATTTTGACCATGGATTTGAGATAGAAGCTTGATATTAGGATTTTAAGAAACTAGTAAAGACCTATGGACATGTTAACCATTCGATAAAGACCTTGAACATTATCTTGACCTAAACCTAGTTTTAAGAATAATTACACATGTTAAAGGAAAGATCAATCCATTAAGGTATAATCATGCTTGAACTTAATAAACATCCTTTCTTGGGAAAAAGGTTACTATCATAGATGATTATCTGAGGATCAAACACTTGACCAAATCCTTAAACTTGGATACCTTATTTCCCAACCTTTGTTGAAAGCCTGAAAGGCTTAAAAATATAAAAAATAAGAAATTATTTAAAAAATCAAAAAAAATTCAAGCAAATGTGATTTAGGTAATCTCCACAGGGCTATGGATGTCTAGTTGGTAGTGTATTAAGGCCATGAGTGGAGCCAAAGGCATCTCTATCAAGGATAGGGATGCCTAGTTGGTAATTGAACAAGGACATGAGTGGACCCAAAGGAATATTTGTCAAGGATATAGATGCCTAGCTAGTAGCAGATCAATGCCCAAGCCTTCCTTGAACTAGAAGCATGGTTCTAAATGAATTTCTAAACATACTCCAAGTCAATTTTAATGATTAAAGGTATGAAATCTAGAATTTGTCTCTTGAACCATATAGAAAATAGTAAGTGGAATCAAAGCACATACACAACATGACCATGCCTTGATGTTTAATCCTAATTTGTCACATTCAAGGTTTGTTTCAACCATGAACTGATCTTGATAATGTCATGGATCAAGTGGAATGGATGACCTAGTTATTTTTCTAAACTAGAGTCTCTACGTTACATATTTCTATGTTTCCCATAGAAGTTTTTATTTGTTGAGGTCAGCATACCCTCATTTTTAAAAAATAAGGAACCTTAGCACTAAATTTTTGATATTATGCTATTTATCATGATTTGAAGATCATCCATGCCTTATGAAACTAACTCATTTTATTCATGCTTTTGTGTATAACTTACATAATGTTGCTAACAGTTGACTTTTAGGTCCTAATTTATAGGTTTTATGGAGGCCCCTTTAATGGATCATGCTTGGAGTTTACAAATTAACCATATCCAAATTTTTTCTAGTCTTGAATTTATGGTAGCTCATAGTTGGACTCATGTGATGAAGCCTTCCTTTGGCAAAACCTAAATTGGAACTTTGATTCAAATTTAAATATTGGTAGGAACAAATTTGGTAAGAAAATTCCAAATTTACTTTGGACTTAAGCCTAATTTTCATATTAAGGCTTGGTCATGTTTCTTAACACAACCAAACCTTAACCTAAAAATCCTACTTGGTCCTTTTTACTTTGCCCCTTTATTCCTTATATTTCTAATGTAGTCTAATGTTTATGTTAGTAGGGTTATTTTATTTTAGCATGGTCCCCTTGGTTATAAACATAACCTAAAGTCTTAACCGTAAGGCCCTATTCATATTTATCAACATGAAAAAGACCTTAGTTTTTAAGATTTAGCCTAAGTTCCTATATTTACCTAAGTCCTAACTTAAATGCCTAGCTTATTTGCATATCTAACGGTCCATGCTTCATCATGAGAAATGATATGATGGAGTGAAGAAATCTTGATGAACTTAAAGCTTTGATCCATCAGATTAATCAAGTGTAATCACCTGGATCAAGATCGATGGTCCACACTTAAGTGAGATTAAGGATCTGATGACTTGAAGTCATTGTTAAAGTTAAAGGGCCCCCTATATCAAATATATATTTATCCTAAATTTTACCATAAGTTCTTGTTGTATTTATTAATATAATTAAAACTTATTATAAAACTTATGCTAAGTATAAGTATCTAGATCTTGATTGGATGGATCACGGTCAATTGCACAAATTGATCAGATAGAGTGAAGGCAACACTAAAAAGTCAAAATCTCAAGAAACCTCATAGAGTTTCCATGTGGCACTCCTAAGTTTGAAGCTTAATAACAAAGAGTCTTGTATATTAAATTAGGCTAATGGCATGCATATTCTCGTATCTTGATCTACGCTCTATATTTTATCATAGAGATTGATCTAATGGAGCTTATCAAATCCAAGGTCCATGGACCAAAAGAGTTTCATGAACTTAAAATTGATGTTTTTATGATCTTCATTTTATATTCATGAGGTCATCATTGACATCTATGAGACCACCAAATTTAATCACATGAAACCTAATGATCTACTAACTTGAATTTTACATTCTCATGACCATAATTTGACATCCATGAGGCCATCATTGAAATCCATGAGACCATCAAATTTTATAAAATTAATCATGGAGCTTAGACATAGAGATATACTCCAAAAATGTTGCTAAAAGCTTATGGATTGCATTATAGATCTATAGGACCCCTCAAAAGATGTTCAAATATTTAGGATCTTTGAATTTCCAATGATAAAATGGCCTCATGATCTAAGTATTTGCAGACATAGTTCTAGTTTAAATATATATATTTTTTAAGGTTAAAATTATGTTTATTTGAATGCAATAAACCTTAGGTTATAGACTTATATTAAATTTTATTTTAAAAGACCCTTATGTCACAAGTCTTAGCTTAAATTATTTTAACCTAAGGTTTCACCATGTTTATTAACATGATGAAACTCTAAGTCAAAACCTAATAGTTGGTCCTTTTATCATTTGGCTCCCCTTCAGACATGTTCTAAGAACTTAGCATAAATATATTAGCCTAAAATATATGTTGTGTTTATTAATGCTACATAAAACTTAACCTAATACATTTAGCCTAGGTCCTTATTATATATATTCCAAAAATTTAAAATAAAATACTTTAGCTTAAATTTTATAACATGTTTATTGAACATAAAATAAACCTTAGCCTAAAGCATTTAAACCTAAGTACCTTATTTTATCATGATGTTGATTAAATTCCTCACCCTTTTGAAGGATTAACAACCTATGCTTCATTATGAATATTGATTAGATAGAGTGAAGAGACTTGATGAGTCTGAAAATTTGGTCTATTAGACTAAACATATGTATCTACTCAGATTAAGATCAACCATTTGTGCTTGCTCACAAGAGGATGATCAGATAAAGCACAACTACCAGAGACTTTTAAACAAACCCCAAAGGCCCACATAAACAACATGTGGCAAGCACACATTCACTACATAGAATGTAGATCCCAGAAGGTCTATGAAGGTGCCAAGTGTCACAAACATAGGACCTGACATAAAGAAACTAATGACTCTTGATCCCTATGATCATGATCAATGACCTACATTGATACATGAATAGGGATGTAATTATGTAAAAGAAAATTTAGATTTTCAAAAGCCAATGGCTAGTCACTCAAGTCATTTATGAAAAATGACATGAAAGTTTTCAAATGGATTCCACATGGGTGCCATGCAAGCACAAAATGACAAAATTGAATATTTTGTATGCTCAAAAAGGCAAAGGTATAAAGGCTTGGGTCTCAATCAAATATGAGACATGAATGAGCCTAAGTCTAGATTACCATCACCATTAAATCTTTAGAAAATCTTTAAGCATCTATAAAATCCCTAGTTCAAACTTAGATTGATCACAATCAAACAAGGAGAGTTTAATTACAAATTGAGCAAGAATAATTGACTCAAAAGCTACTTAAAATTCATTCATAAATAGTTATAACTTCCATAACCATGATAGCTCATAGACAAAAACAAAGGGACAACATCGAGATTTACTTAACCTCAGATAATGAGGGAAGGGTTTTCAAAGACATGAACCTAGACATTATAGCCTTAAACAATGGGAAATAAAATTGGTCCAAACTCTTTTGGACCATCAAGGAGATATAGGATTTGACTAAGGATGAATAGAAAAATACAACCATTCTGAGGAGATACAATGACCTAGTTTTCATTTAGATGGCTAGCCTACACTATGCTACCACCAAACCTAAGGTACTTCACTACATTGATGTCCTTTCTCCTCTTTTCTAGGATTATAAAATTGAGAATGATTGGATTATACATGAATGTACATTTAAGATATTAGCCTAAATTTTTACCCTATATTTTAAGAGATACTATAAAGTATGTAATTCATAAATAGACCTACCCACCATCAAAAATTGGACTGGAGAGCACAATTTGAACACAATCTTAGCCCCATAACTACTCACTGGGAACCAAGTTATCTAAGACCCCACATAAATAATACTAATTATCTAATTTATGGAGGGAATTAGGATGATAATGACCTTAATAAATAGGTTATGTAAATCCCCCTGTACCACACACATTGACAAAATTTGGGTATCATATGTTTACTTCATAGTTGAGAAAGGACTCACTCCCCCATTAGGTGAGATCATCAACATCTACTTAAAGTCCCAATTCAAAAAAATAAGAAGAAAATAAGAAAGAAATTTTGCATGATGTCTTATATATTGGATTCCCTTTTAGCCTCCACCCAAACCCCAAATATCAAGAATTGGTCCTTTGATGGAAGACCCGATATCTCCCATCATTACTCAAAGCCACACATATTCAAGTACATAAACAACATGAATTTCATTTGTGATTTTGTCTAACTATCCCTAGTGGAAGCCATCATAGGAATCCCTATGAGTAGGGTTAGCCCATTGATTAAGAATTATGTGGAATTGATAGGGGACATATGGTTTAACCTTGATTACACCATCATAAGGATTGAAGGGACTTTGGCACAATCTTTCAGGATACCCATCTATGTGCCAACCAAGATTTTAGAGCAAGAAGTGGCTTAGAAACTTCTTCATAGTATAGATGGATTTTTTAAGGAAAAGAGGAAAGGCCTTCCCCATCCATTTCCATTGATAATCAATATGACTCTTTTACAAAATTGGGAACATATGAATGTAATTACTAGACACAGGGACTCCTTCACCCTAAAGAAGGATGATTTGAGACAATGGGATCCTAATGAGGTAGTCTCCAAGAATCTAAAGTCTAAAATCATAAAAAAGACGTATGAGAACCAATCTAGAGTTCATGACCCATTCTACATCAGAGCCATTGGTTTCTTAGAGGTACTAGCTAGATTGAAAAAGTGTAGCATCAAGCTTGAGCCTAGATTGGCTAAAGGAGATAATAAGCCAATAGGTGAGATATGGGAAATGGGGACCTTACAATATAACTTATTACCTAGATGCTTTTCAAGGCCCCCTCTAGAGAAACTAGTGTAACAACCCTAGGCACAAATAACATAGGGACCTAGAAAAAAAAGTTGGAAGAGAGACCTGGGGAGGGATTATCTTCAACACTTCTTGATAGACCAAAGTCTCTAGTAGAATACCTAGATATGATTGCCCTAAAACAAAATGAAATAATAAAATATTCACTTAAGGTGCTTGATGAATTTTATGGGTTAGATGATGAGGAAGAATAAATAGAACCCTAAGCCTAGGTAGAGGAAGTTGAATAGGATAAGGAGAAGGAAGTTGATTTGGACCTAGTTCCCATATCACCCCCATAAAAAATAAAATAAGAATAAACATTGGTCCCAATTATTATAAAGAAGCCCAAGTTGACCTTCACTCACCCCATGAGTGAGGTCAACTTGTTTAGTGAGGAATACCCCATTCATGGACCCATTATCCCTGAATATATTTTCTATGATAAAATGAAAAATATTACCACTTTGTCTCACTCTTGGGCCTTGAATCAAATTATTAACATTGATGTTCATGAATAAATCAATCCATGGATATTGGCCTTGATGAAGGAATAATAAGAGAGAAGGATATTTACCATAATAAGATCAAGTGACAAACAAATGGACACTCTAGGGGCCTCAACCAATATAAGGATGGAGGTCCCATAACCTCTTAAGGTTAAAAATTCAACTACCATGATGTAATTCAACCTTGAGATAACATGATTGGAAAGAGTAAGCACTAACAAAACCATGGTTAGATGTGAGGAACTCACCTTTCAAAGAGTTGAGCCATTTATATGCTTAAGCCCAGTTGGAGGGAATCAACTAGAGAGCATCATATCCATGAAGAAAACATAGAAGGACTGGTTGAGGCTCAATTAGCTTAGATCAAAGTAGGTATTCAGGGTATGAAATAAAGGATACATAACTTGGAGTAGGAAAATGAGAACTTGGAGATAATGGCTGTCCTATCAATTCCTAAGGCCATGATAAAGATGTTTGAAGCATCCTTATTTGCCATGTTTGACTCTTTGAATTCAATAAAACTGACACAAGATGCATTGAGCCAATAAAGTGAGATAGCCAAAGGATTGATGACCTAGTGGCAAGATACAAAGGATAAGATAAGGGATCTTATCAATATATTGATTAAGGATATAATTTCTAAATTCAAAACCATTAGACTAAAACACTTAAATGAAATATTGGGGATAGAGTTAGATAAGATCTAGAGTTTAAGTGCTTGGTCAAAAGGATTGGATAGACTCCTAAGGGATGATGAAGAGATAATTACCAAAATTAAGCAACTCTTTGTCACCATGTTGGCCAATCCTAAAAATTATATAGCCTTGGGCATCATAAATGATGAAGAGCATAAACACAGATTCACTTTGGTAATGAAAGAAATAAGGAGTAAAATATAGGTT
This sequence comes from Torreya grandis, assembly GCA_037957365.1. Taxonomy (NCBI): domain Eukaryota; kingdom Viridiplantae; phylum Streptophyta; class Pinopsida; order Cupressales; family Taxaceae; genus Torreya; species Torreya grandis. The sequence continues at coordinate 1,275,650 of JARHVA010002321.1, forward strand.
AACTTAGGGAATGATAACAACAAAATCATAGGCATGATCTTCAATGCTAAAAAAAATATTACAGAAGATCAGAGCATCAAATAAGCTATGGTAAGGGATTATATAGACTTTTATGACTTAGTTGATCAAGAGGATGTCTATCTCTTGAAACCAATATTGATTTGGAGCTTTTCAAAGAGAAGCATTAAAGAACTATGGAGCTTTTCCAAGAGTAACAAGGGAGCCCTTCAATAATGGGCCTACCAGTTAATTAATATTCTATTTTATGTAAAAGAATTGTAATATTTGAACATGGAATATTCTATTGTAAAGACATATGTTAGTTTGTTAACATATTTTCCTCTAGGTCAATCCACTTTAGAAAAGAAAGTGTATTCTAGAGTTGTAAGGAAGGACAACTATCCTTATCTTTGTACATTTATATCTTGTAACTGTTCAATATATTGCCTTGTCCTTATATAAAAGGAAGTATTTCCATTTTGTAAAGGGACGGAGTTTTGAGCAAAACTTGTATACTTTACAAAAATTCATATAAACAAGGAATACTAATTTTTTTTCCAAGTTTGTTTGTGTCAATTGTTTCATGACTTCTCTCTCAATTGCTTGTTCCAAGTCTTGAATTTGAACGGTTTCATGAATTTTAAATTTGTATATTTGATGCAAGGTCTCTTATTTGTGCTTATGCTAGATTAGTTAGATGATCTTTTATTTGATTCATTTAATTTGTTCTACATTAGGATTGTAAATGCTATTCAAATGTAGTAACAAATCTTTAAAATAAATTAAGTTTTCTTCTTTTTTAACCGAATCACTTTAGTATAGATCTCACTATAAATATACATATATATTAGTCTTTCATTTAGAACTTTGGTCATAATTCACTAAGATTAGTATAGATACTTCAAAATTCACAAGGTCCATGATGGATCCCAACCACCAATCAATATAAATTTGTGGAGTAGTTTGATTTGCTCTACATCTATTTCATCACAGGTAACTAGATTACCAAAAATCTACTACTCATGTCACAAATCCTATAATTATAAAATGAGAAGTGTTCTTCAACACTAAGAGTAGTTGTGATACACATAGAGGCATCAACACTCTTCATCTAAATGGTCTTCATTTTCTCTCTATACAACAGGTCTTCCTTTGAAAAAGGAGATGGTGGGAGGGTAAGAAGTTTCAAATGATGAAGTAAGAGTGGCCTTAAGAAAATTGGGAATCTTTAAATCAATATGCTTGGTCTAGGAAGGCTGGTGTGGTTGAGTGTGAGGATCTTGAGGAAGAGTAATATTTTGAGAGGGTTGTTCCTAAGGGATAATAGGTTTAGTTTTCATAGGTGTAAGTTCTCTCAAAGGATGAGAACCTATAAAACTTGGGATTTTAAAACAAGGAGACTTAATTCATAGTTTAAAAGTTTTCCCCTACTTGAAGCTTGTGATATTGAATGTGGGATCCTCATTTTGAGTGGGCTAAGCTTGAGTTATGGTGGGATAATCTTGTATGAAACTATGAATAGAGGAGGTTGACTAAGATCTGATTTTTTGCACTTGAGCAAGTACTTAACACATCTGCTCCTCTTTGGAGGCAATCTACATAGCCAACCATTCTTCATCATACATTTAATATATATCCATATCTTAATGATGAAGATAAACTTGATGAACAAACCCTCCTACTGAAAGTTATACTCCTTATCTTTTGTAACATCATCTAACTACTATTTCATGTTTAATAATATATCTTTGAGGCTCATATTAATCATATTACAAGGTAGACTAGGAGGACAACTATGATGATTGGGAGAAAAGTAGTCTTCTTGAGGCTAGTTAAAGCATGAACACAATGCTAATAAGGATAAACATGGGTGGGAGGAAGGTAATTACTATGAGAATGAGGATATCCTATCATGACAAGGCTATTTGGGATAAAGCCAACAACATTTTCAATTTGATATGGATACTAAGAGGACATAAAAAATGTATTTGGACAAAAAGGATGGGAAGGGGGATATTTTCCAGGGCAGTATGACATGTTAGAGCATTAAAATAGACTATAAATCTATTGTGATATTATTTAAAAATAAATTATTAGGTTTATTTCTTGAAGAACAAGTACATACTAGTAGACTCATCAGGTGATTATATTTCTTCAAAATAATAAAAATATCAATAATATAACCTAAATATTTATCCTTGATAATATTTAAGCACTTGGACTACTTAAACCATTAGATTTGATACTTGTATTCCCCATGGTGTTGACCATTTTTAGTCACCATGGAAGAGAAGTGTCTAAATTTAGTTTAGGGTTCAATAGTCATACAAATTTTCAAAACTTAGTTGAAGTTTGGATGAAAGAGGTTAAGTTAAAGGAAAAAGGCTTAATGCATTTTCAAAAGTTAGTCTTTGCATTTTTTGTCAAAAATAAGTCATAGATTTTATGTAGATGAAAGCCTACAAAAGTTTAGAAGACTTCATAAGAATAATCTAATTTTTTTTTTTGGTAAAATTATTGAGAAAAGTTAGAACTCTTATTCTGAACAAAAGTTCTAAAGACTTCATAAAGATTGATAAAAGTTTTGGTCTTTATAAAAATTAGGTTGCAAGTAGTCAAAACTTACATAATGATATTTTTAACAAAGGTTTAGGTCTTTGGAATAATTGTTCTAAAAAAATATAGGATGAAGGTTCAAAGTATAAGTTAAAAATATTATAGAAACCTTGAAGGAATCTATGTGATAATTTATAAGTGTTCCTGTCTTTAGATAAAGTGTTGCGAAGAAAAATAAAAAATCATGTTCTGAACAATTTTTTTGAAGATTGAGAAATTTGTCTCACTTTTTACATGAAGGATCAATAAGCACAAGTCATAGAGGTTTATATCTTCACCTAGTACCACTTTTCAATCTCTTGGTGGTCTTGAGCCCTTTTAAGATGATTTTTCTGACTTAGTCAAATTTATTCAAATTTGCTCAAAGGATCTCCACATCAACAAAGAAGTAGACAAGTAGGTTAGTGGGAGGCTTCCATGTGTCACAATATTCATTCATAATAGAAATAATAGTCAAAATTACACTTGAAGGCTCAACCTAAAAATGGAATTATAAGGAGAAGGCATGTGGCAAGGATCTATATCTCAATCTTGGGGTCTATGGATAGAGTAAAATTGATCAGGTCAACTAAGTGTTTAAGTAATCCTAAAGGGAAGTTTGACACTTAGAATGTTTTTGGAATTCTTAGCCTTTACCAAACCTTCTTGGGGTTGTTATAGATTTCCTAGGCCTATTATAATCAAATAGTGACATGTAACAACTTCAAAACATATAAAAGGGTTTATACATAACTTCTGGTGAGTTCTTAGTGTTGTTCTCCCAGAGTCAATATATTGGGGTGTCAGAATTGTTAGAATTATTAGAGGTTAGGAAACAATAAATGAGAACCATTTAGACCTATCAGTCCCAAGACTTAGTATCTTAGGGAATGAAATTATTAGAACTTATAGGAATGAGAACTAGTTAGAGAGTTCCATATGGCAACCATCAACCTAAGAACCAATTATGGCTTCATGTTTTGTCAGGTGTTAGAACTTATCATATTTTATGGGTGTTATTAGTGTCATATTATATATCTAATTTGAGCCTAACACATGGTCACCTATCATAAATGTTTGATGTGACTCTAGGTCCCTAGGTTTAACCATAAAGAATTACATGGACATGTGCATCCTTAGGATCCAATTAGAGCACAAGAATTTTGAGCCTAGTCAAAGGAGGGCATGTGGACATCTATTAGCCTAGACTCTCATAGATTGAAATGCATACACTAACACCATAATCACCTAAAAAATGAGTATCCTTAAAGCTATGATAATTTTCATACTTAGGGAACCCAAGCACCAATGATAGCCTACCATATCAAGGTGGCAAGATCCCAACACACAGTAGTAGGAGCACCCAATGAGTAGGAGAGTTCCATTTGTCACTTGGTATATCCCAGTCAAGATAAAAAAGAGAAACCATATAGTAGGGACCCTATCAAAACTAAAGACACATTGGTTACACAACTATCAAGACCTATACCTAAATTTTATGGCCTGTTTAGCCATCAAAATTGTCAAGGGTCGAGAATGAACTGTGCATCCATTTGAATTTTTAGAATCAAATCTTAGTCTAATTGAATCATGAATAAGGTTGTCATAATTAACATGGCATGTGTAGTGGGTTCACATAAAGAGCATTAAAGATAAACTCAACCATCAAGATACATGGCAATTGATTGCATAAAATCATAGGTGGATGATAGTCCCAATGCAATAACAATTGCTTTTAATTTCCATAATTAAATTGAGGCATGGTTTGGTTGCACAAATTTTGTGTATGCCTTCAATATGTCAAGGATTTTGAGCTGCCTGCTTAACAACATTATTCCAGTTACCTTGATGATTATTTTTAACTACCCCAATAGTGGGTAAGATCGAATCAATGATCCATGAGCTTCCCTTTGCCTATAAAATCCCAAGTCTTACATTATAAATTAGGGGACTCTTTTAAGCATATAAATGTTGTGTAAATTTTCCCATCTAGGATCTTTCTACTAGAACAAAAATCTACCCCTGTAGAGACTTGTACCACTAAATATTATGCCTTTGAATGAATAATAGAGTTGATTTTTCCTTCTCATATGCCTATATCTTTTTTTAATTCATGGGAGTGTTGATCTTATCATGTGCATAATTTGATTTCTCCTTGATTTGTTATCCAATTCCCTCACTTTTATGCAAGATAATACTCATTTTTAGGTTGTAAGTTACATGCTATTAAGTTAGTGCAATGTTTTACTATGGATTTTCACCATTTGAGCCCCCATAAAGTGATTTTTTAACCCTTATAAGTGATATCATGATCTCCCTACCTCCCTAAAAAATTATTATACATAAGAGTTTTAATATTGTGAGTTGTGCATGCTATTATCTCTTTTATATTCATTATGCATGTTTAAATGAGTAGAGGACATAATAATATTATAGTGTATCACCTCTTTTTTTAGGTCTTAGGTTTAGTTCAAGATTTTTTTTCTCTCTATCCCTTTTATTTATAAGTTCATTAGTGTTAGTGTTAGTCTAGGTGACCTATCAAGGAAACCGACCCTCTTTGGAGGTTCACTCTAACCATATGTGATCCATAGCCTCAAAGTGATCCCATTGTATCAATTGAAGGGAGGAGCCTTGATACCACTCCTATAAAGGGTGCAAATCCAACATGACCATAGTTTTTGTCATGCCTAATGGGATACTCTTGATGATCCTTACATCATCCATTGAATAAATTTGGTGTGTTCTTCAGTGTATATTTCCATTTAGGGGCAATTCCTCTAACACCATGGTGAATCTAAGTATAAAATATACTATTTTAAGTAGTCTAAGTGGTTAAATATTAACAAGGATTAGGATTTAGGTGATATTCTTAATATTTTATTTCTTTTAAATAAATCTAATCAACTGGTGACTCTAATACTATGTACTTGTTATTCAAGAAGTAGACCTAATTATTTATTTTTAAATAATATCTTAATGGATTTATATTTTATTTTAATGCTCTAACATTTCAAACTACCCTTGGAAATATTCCTCTTTCCCTCCTTTTTGTCTAGCTAAAGTTTCTATCCACCTATTATCCATATCAGATTAGTTCACAATTTTATTTCCTATAAGTGATATGGCACATTAGTTTAATCATTTTATTTCACTAAGTGATTTTGTACATTTTTTCTTATACCTTTCTTTTTATTTTGTTGATGGTGAATCTCAATTAATTTTATTCAGTAATGGGCCAAGAAGATTATTGCTATCTTTTAGTTTTAGAAAATGAGAAGTTTGGATGCTTCTATGACTCCATGCCTAATGGATTGCTTCAAAGGGTATTGGATTTATTATTCATAGGAAAGAAACCCAAAAATGTCACTATAATGTTGACCATTTTAGGTTACCATTGAATAGTAATGTCTAAATTTAGTTCAAGGCTTTAGGATTACCTGTAGGCTTTCAAGGTTTAGTCGAAGATTGGTAAAAAGGAGGCTATGTCAGAGAATAAAAGATTTAACATAATTTTAAAATTTATTCTTCATTTTTTTTTCAAAAACAATTAATATTTTTTTCACGTATGAAAACCTATAAAAGTTTCAAAGAATTCATACAAATCATGTAAGTCTTTTGTTCTTTAGGAAAAATATTGAGAAAAGTTAGAACTTTTGTTCAAAACAAAAGTTTTGAAGACTTCATGAAGATTTATCAAAGTTTTTGTCTTCAAAAAAAAGTGTGTCATGACTAGTCATAACTTATGTAATGATAAGTTTTGTGAAGGCTTAGGTATTTAGAACAATTGTTCTAGTAAAATCCAAGAGAAAGGTTCAAAAAAGAATTCATGAATCCTACAAAAACCCTGAATAAATTTGTATAAGAATTTATAAGTGTTCCTATATTTGGTGAAAATATTGTGAAGAAAATTCAAAACTTTTGTTCTAAATAAAAATTATGAAGATCAAGAATTGTGTCATAATTTTTACATGAAGGCTCAACAAGAAAAAATTGTGAAGGTTTTAACTCTTCACCCAATGCCATGTATCAATCTCTTGGTAGTCCCAAGCCATTTAAAAATAATATTTAAAACTTGGTCAAATTTATTCAAAGTTTCCCACTATATCTCCATGTTAGAAAAGTAACAGGCAAGTGGGTTAGTAGGATGCTTCCACATGTCATAATCCTAGTGACCCAACATCGTAGAACTATGCATATAAGTTCAAACCCTTTAAGTTAGTGGGTTATTGGGATGATTACAAATGGAAAAATATTGATTCACCATAAAAAGAAAAATAAAAGTTAAACTTGAAGCCTCATCTTAACAATGAAAATGTGAGGATAATCCACATGGTAGGGACCCATCTTTCAATCTCAGGGTCCATGGTTAAGGCAAAAAATTAGAATAATTGACTATGTGTTGAAGGAGGTCCATGGATAAGGTAAAAAAATTAGAATATTTTTAACTTTTTGACCCTTTTTAGGGTTTTCATAGCTTTCTTAGGCCCAATCTAATCAAATGGTGACATGCAGTATATTCAACACATATAAAAGGGTTTATAATTAGCTTTTGTCTAGTTCCTGATATTGGTCTCCTAGAGTCAATATCCTAGGGTGTTAGGATCATAAAAATTATTAAAGGCTAGGAACCAATTAGTGAGCACAATTTGGACTAGTCAATCTACTGACTTAGTCTCCCAAGGCATCAAATTATCATAGATTTTAGGAATAGAAACTAATTAGAGAGTGCTATATGGCAAGATTTAGCCCAAAAAATAGTCGTAGCTTCCCAATTTGTCAAGTGTCAAACCTTGTAAGATTAATAACATGTATATAGTGTCAAATCCTAGATTTAACTCAAAACTAACACATGGTCACCTATAAAAAATGTTATATCTAATTTTGGGTCCTTGAGGCCAACCACAAGTAATTATGTGGACACCTATTAGCTTGGGATCCCCTATATTTATATGCATAGACTAACACTATAGGTGCCTGACCAATAAAAATTCCCATAGAATATAACCTATTTGAAAACCCTAGGGAACCAAAATTTTAATTATATCATTCCATATGGAGGTGACATGCCCTGAGCATATAGTAGAAAGAGCACCCAATAAGTAGGAGAGTGTAAACTAGCACTTAGTAGATCCTGATTGGGGATCCAGCAGAGATGACATGAACAATGATGTGGAATACATAGAAGATGATCTTGTACCATGTGTACACCTTAGAAATAACCACACCATAAGTGCACCAACTTAAATTTGACATCCCATCTAATTTTTAAAACTATCAAAGGCAATATTTGCATAATGGCTCAATTGTAACTTGTAAAATGGGTGGAAAAAATAGTAAAATTTGATCAAGTCATCATGGTAGCATGTGCATGGGGAACATGAGGAAACCAAAGATGGTTGCATCATTAAAGAGGAATAGTGGAAAACTATGTATATATAACCCATGGAAATCCTAAGGAGATCATAGTGATTTAACTACCATATTCATGACTATCACTTTTGAGCATGGGCACCCATCTATTTCAATAAATTTTTTAACTACTTCTCTAAATCATCATAAAAATTTATAATAGCCTCAATAGTGGGTGAATCTGAGTCAATGACCTATTAGCTTCTCATTTCCTATAAAATCATAGGTCTTACATTGTAAAATGGTTAACATTTTTAGGTGCAGTAACATTGCCAAAATTTACCCTCCATGAGCCCTTTACCGCTTGAGCCGTGAAACTAATAAGAATTAATTTGTATTTCTTCATAATTTTTTTATTCTCTATGTACTTTTGTTTTCTTGATCTTTGACTACAAGTAATTCTTATCTCTCATTCATGTTCACTACTTCACACCTCTATGCCAAACTTGGATCTCACTTATAAGTCATATGTTGTGTACATCTAGGTATATACAAACACTATTTGTGGACCATTTATCACCTCTCTTAGTGATTTATTATGTCCTAAGCCTTCATAAAAATCACTCATGAGAGTGAGGTGTTAATTTTTGGAGATTGTATAATGTTTTCTCATTTTTTTAGATGTGCTCTTTCTAGTCTTGGTGTATTGCCATTGCCCTTTCAACATTCCTTCTCCCTTTTCCCCTCAAGTTTTAAACTTAGGAGTAGTATTATATTTCCTTTCATTTCTTTTAGGCCTTCATGAAAATATTGAATAAGATGCATTTATATTAGAAGAAATATAGCTTTTTATGGAGGTTTTTCCTAAGGAACACAAGAGTACCAAACCTTAGGGGATGATCTCATTATCTCACTAAACCAATTATTTCAATTCAATGGGTACACCATCTAAGTGACAACACTCCTCTCCATTCTTCTCATTACACATAACAATCTTGTTGATATAGTCTTGATCTTGTGTTCTTGATAGCCTTTTGGCTTATATACATTATTATTCTTCTTTTTAAGATTCTTCTTGATATGTACTTACAGATTAATTATTGTAAAGATTTTAATACTAGTGTGGTTTTTTTATCCATTCGATGGTTTCCCCACTTGTCACCTTCATCTCAACATGGTATATTTTCTCTTTTAAGGTGATTTTATTCTATTTACATTCATTTTTCTCAATATTATCTCATGACTAGGAAATAAATCTAATATGGTATCATAGTCCTATAGTTTCTAATGTTTATTTTTAAGAATATTTGTAGATTTGGAGGTGGAAAAAAGTTTATTGTCTTCTAACATTATTTTTATTAGATAAGGTTAAAATATGGGTTGAGGGTCCCATGCCTATTATAAATAGAGTTTTAAATTTATTCATGATAAAATAGAAAGATAAAAATAAACAAAACTTAGAAACCAACTAAAATCCTTATCTTCAGCCAAAAAGACACAAAAACACTAGAAAAAAGACTATAGAAACCTAGGCACAAGAAGATAGCTAGTTTGATTCTTCAGACTCAGAATAGAGGAATAGTTTGTTAGTCCACATGTTTTTAGTTTTCTTTTCCCTACCTTTGGTTTGATTACCAATTATTTACATTGATTCTATGATGGACCTCTTCCTCTTCAGCCCTGTAGACTTAAATTACTCCTTTCCCTATTTAGAATCCATCCTAGCTTCATCTCCACCTCCACTATAACTTATTCTTGCTCCTTGGGGGATTTTCCCAACATCTTCTTCTTCCTCCTTTTCCTGTTGAAAGTCAACCTTACTCAAAGATAAATCAATATGAACCAAAAAATATTTTAGTTTATTGAAATCATCAAATATTTCCATGCTCAGTAACTTTTGAATGGCCACTTTAGTTTGTATTTTTTCCATGAACTATTCAATCTCCTCTTTCAAGTTAAAATTGAAGGAAGCACAACCCATACTAGTGATGGGTTTCACAAAGAATGGGACCCCCTTTTAGTTTTCACTAGGTTGGAAATATCCTTTAACATTTTTTTCTCCAAACACTTCATTTATCCCCTTTTAGGTTATATTTTAGTTTATGAGAATAAATAATCCTCCATGTTTGATTCCTCCTGCTCGCTTGTAATGTGTATGGATTTTGTAATAGATTTGGTCCAATCTGATTAATACTTTTAAACATGTTTTTTTACCTGTGGCATGATATTTTGTCTTCTAACCTATTTTTGTAGGTATTTAAAAGAAGGCATCTCTTTTTCCTATCATTTACATTTATCTAACTATTTTTAATCTTTTTGAGCTTAAGGTTTGGTTGGAAAAAATGTTTTTTACCTCTTGATAACTTGTCTTATAGGTTGTTCACAAAGAGTTTTTTGAATATACTTCTATTCTATGCTATAGTTATTTAAAATTGAGTTTTTTTACTCTTATTAACCTTCCTTAAACTTAAAAAAAGGAAATAAACCACTCCTATTTTATTTATGTGCATTTAAGTGTTTTGATTTTTCATTCGCTGGTCCTTATTTTTTCTTACTCAAAAATTTAAATCTCCGAGTTCTTTTTCTATTTTGTTATATATAGTTTTCTACTAGATCCTCATTTTATTTCTTTCCTATTCATGAATCACTATTTTAATATTTTTTATATCTTATATTCTTGTTTGGATGCATCTTATTTTGGCATTCCATTTTAGCATACATGATTACAACTCTTCTTATATGTTTTCAATGTGTGTGTGTTTTTTTTTCAATTTTCGCATCTATTTATTTTGACTCCATATATGCATATATGCATTTATCTCAGTCTTAATTATGTTGATTTTAAACTACATTAACATATTTGGAGATTAAATCTCTTTTCTCCATGTTTTCCATTCCACTTTGAATAACATATTATTACTGGTAACTAACCTTTTTTGAGTGTTTCATTCTAGTTACACTACATACAACCCAACTATGGCATTTTGAGGTATCATTTTTATTCACCTCATTATTTTATACAAAACAATTTTTTTTAAAAGCTCACTCTAAACAAGTATCCTTTCTTTGTTAAAATGTTTATTATGTTATTTTCCATTCTTTTCAACTTTATGTTCTACCACACTTTTATTTAGTCCATGGCATGAGTGTCATTTACTTGCCATATCTTTTATCTTAATGTTTGCCCTCTTCAATGCATGAAATACATTTCATACATATTAATTATTATTTCATGGGGTTAGCATTTTGATAACCTATGATACCATTTATGCTTTCTTGGCATTCTATTTCTACTATAACTCACAAAGTGTTTGGAAATTTTTCTCAAGTTTTATTAAAATTTTACTTTATTTAAGTAAATGTGTTTTCTATACTATTAATATAAAGTGGCATGTCAGATGTAAATAATATATAACCTTGTTTGTATTCTTAGTACTAGGTTTAGCCTTGCCAATTGACATTATAAGTAAAATGGCTTTTAATGTAAACTCAATTGCTAAAAACAAAAAGGGTAAGCAAGAATGAAATTGTGGTAAAAGGCTATAAAGAGTACGCTATATTCTTAGCAATGCCACATGGAAAATATATTTATTTGAATTTTTTTTTATTATTCAAAAAATAAGGTGGAGTTTAATTCTTACCCTTTTCAAAAACAAATTTAAAGTTTTTTTTTCAAACATTCAAACTCAATTAACTTTGGTGTGGCATAGAGTATGAAGTATTTTTTTAATTTTTTATTGCCTCTTTGTTATATTATTTTTAAAAATGAAATGACTATTTTTTTAATATAAGCATTTAAAAGTGCCACATATAATATGAAAATTCTTTAATTTGTCTCAAAAGACATTCTTTTTCAAATCTTTGTGGTATGTAAAGCATTCTTGGTATATGCTTCATAAATCATTAAGTTTGCCATTGGTAATTTGGTTTTTTTATAATTTACTTTTAAAATGTTAAAATTTTTATAATATTTATAATGCATGAAGTTTTGATAAAGTAAATTTTTTAATATTGGCTTTATTTAGTCCATTTCTTAGTAATTTCTTACAATTTTTAATATTAAAATGTCAATTTTTAGTTATAAAGCATTTATTTGTGATATATATTATTTGTTTATTTTAATAAACATTTTATTCATTTGAAATGATCTAGATTATAAAAAATGATGTTTCTTTGATTAATATTCTTAGGTAATAAATTATCGAGAAAGATAATGAAATTGGTGTTCTCAATTGTCAAGTTCAATGTTATAATTAAACTATTTTTTTATTATAAAATTCGTACAAAGAAAAAATAAGTGAAATACAAGTTTTAGCTAACTCTCTAATTGATAAAATTGCAAATTTTAAAAATATACAAAATTTCAATGTTGCTTCTTCATATCCTAATGAGAGAATTTTATAAACAAGGAGGTGAGGCTTATCAAGATATACCACTCAACTCTCAAGCATTATTCTCTCCACCTTTATTTTTTCATAGAAACTTATCTCCTAAACTTTCTCTAAAAAGTCCCAGCTATGTGAGTTAGTTTACCAACTAAATAACTCACTTACATTATTTTCTCACACACACTAATATATTATTCTATATTATCCTATACAAATAATGTGAGCACTAACTAGATATTCCTAACATTCCCCCTTTAGTATGAACATGGGGAAAATATTATCCTATACTGTAACTCTCACCAAACTTGAATGATGGTTTTTCACTCATCTAACCATCAAACTAAAAACATCGGATGTTTTTACACTTGTTTTACCACCAACCTACAAATAAATGATGGTTTTACACTCGATTTACCAGCATTCTACAAACAATGGATATTTTTACATGTGGTTAACCAACAACCAACAACACATGATGTTATAACATTAGTATAGTTCATCATTATCTTACCTCAAGGGATTACATATAAATTTTTTCTTACTAATTACAATACTTGAACACGCATATACTTATGTTCTTATTTGCAGAAAACATAACTAAAAAATAAGCCACAAATGTATTATGCAACCCCATTTCTTGTGGTTAATGAGAGGTCACTATTTGACCTCCTTATTCCATTGAATCCTCCTCTACAACCTCCTCCTCCAGTATGTGAATTTGATTAATCAATAAATGTGTTAAAAAAGTTTAGATGCATGGGGTTTTTGAGGATAAATCATCCCAATATTTTAGACATTGCGTACAAGTGATATTGTATTTGTGAGATATTTTTTTATTTTAATAATTTTTGATAGTGATGACTCAAATATAAAATATGAATTTATGAATTTTAACTCTCAACTCATTTTTTTAATTTTGAAAATAGACCCAAAAAATTTACACTTTACAAATTTTGATGATTTGATAATTTTAACAAAATAACTAACCTCACAATTGACTTGGACCAGAATTACATAAATAACTATATTTTGAAAAACTTGACTTAAAAAACTTAAAAAAATATATTAAGAGTTATTTGAAACACATTTGACTTATACTATACAACTAATTTATATGACATGACTTTAAAATAAACTAGAGACTAAATAACAAAAGATAGACTCACTTATTAAAATGACCAAATAGTCTCATAAAAATAAATTTACATGACTCATTAAAACTTAAACATTAAATACCTTAAAATTAATAACTTAAATGTATTTTGACATGGTAAAGATATGTCTTTTGGTATTAAAGCTTGTAAAAACTCTTTTGAGACTTTGCATGGAACAATGCACTAGAGGATCTTTACATGTATTGATAAGAACATCACACTAGGAATATGTAAAATAAGCAGCCTGAGTCAAGTGTAAAATGAGAAATTATGAAATATATGCAAGGTAAATTTACCAAAGCTTATGGATGTGGACTATGAGATCTAACATGGTAAAAAAGGTGAAAAAATTAATGATCAACTATGTTGTGGCAAGCTTTGTGAAGAAAGATGGGCATGGACAAATAAAGTGAGAGGAATAGATTTAATCAATATCTATGGTGTATGAGAAAGTGTATTATAGAGAAAAAATGATGTGATGGATCACAAAGGTGGCTATTAAGAGTTCACATGGGCATCAGACTAGGTGGAAGCATGGTGAGAGGATCTACAACATGAAGATGATGATGCATAAGTTAATTGTTGACTCTCCAAAGTTATAAATGAACCTACTAGATATTCATTGAATCATACCAATTAGAATGTAGGTACTAGAACTTATTTGTATTTCTCAATCAGTATACATTTTATCCATGTAGAGTATGAGTCCATGGATTTATATAATAAAAACCTTTAAAATATCAAATTGCCTTAATATCTATAAAGTGACCTTCATAAGACTCTCATGGCTACAAAAATATATATTTGGATGCTGATATTGATAAGACTCCTTCAAAATTCTTAAAGTTAACTCTCACACTCTCCAATTAATTTTAATCTAGGCACTTCATAGAATATGATTTAGCTACTCACACTATTCTTTCACTCCCACGGTTCATAGGAACAAGACCATAGATGAATCTGATACCAATATTATTTTTGGTTTTGATCTAATAAGCTAAACACTAAATAAATTCAATAAGAACAAATAATTTACTTCAATTATGATATTATATTTAAGATATTTAATTCATGAGAGTGATTAATTTTATATCCTTTCCATTTCCTATAAATAAGGAGATGAGGCTTATCAAGATATACCACTAAAATCTCAAGCATTATTCTCTTCACCTTTATTTTCTCACACAAACCTATCTCCTAAACTCTCTCTAGAAAATCCTAGCTACGTGAGTTGGTTTACCAACCAAATAACTTAGATTATTTTCTCATGCACAATAATATATTATTTTATATTAGCCTATACAAATAATGTGAGAAATAACTAGATATTCCTAACATTTTATACTAGTATATATAATTTTCATCCATACAAATCTTATGGTAAATTCACTTATGACACTTTGTATTGTTAGAAAATGACTAAATTTCATACCTCTATGGTTAACACTATTTGGATTCCTAAAAATAATGGATCTTATATAGACTTTGATGTGTCATTATGTATGCTTATTAAATTACTTCATGTTGTATATATTTTTCAAGTGATACATACTCTTTATCGTATATATTTTTCAAGTGATACATACTCTTTATCTTCATTTTAATTAACTCAATCTCTGTTATGTATTTCTTGATTTTTGTTGCACAATAAATATGTTTTGATTATGTTGACTAACTTTATTTTCATTCAAGACTTAAAACTTTGTGATGGAAGTTGTATTTGATCTATTTGCCTTGTAGTACATTTAATTTTATTATATTATTGTATTTTTGATGGAATATTAGTTACTTAACTTGAAATATTGGTGTTAGCTTGGTTATTTTGTAGGATTTCTTGGATCATTTCTCTTTATTATTGGTCTTTGTTCTATTACAGATCGACCAAATTATCCAAAGAGGATTTTTGAAGATTCTTGATGATCACACTTTCATCCTTGTAAATTTTGATGATACCTTCTCTTATTCTTTCTTTTTGAACTATTGTAATTCCTCTTAAATGAGTTTTTATTAAGAGGGAGTACTATGTAATTCAACTCCCTTCTTTTATTGTAAAAGGTTTTCTCTACTTTTTCATCCCCAAATTAATCTTAATGGAGAGTGTTGGAGAATTAACCTTATTTCGGTCATTTCCTATAATATTTTAGGATTATCTTAATTATTATTTGTGTGCACATTTATTTTATCTATAAATACACTTTATCCTAGTCTTATGAGGATTCACTCATTTTTATAGTCTACTTGCTAGATTTTGGAGTTACTCTCATAAGTAACTCTTTCCCGCACATGACACACACATCCTCCTCATTTAAAAGAGAATTATGACACATGGCACACACATCCTCCTCAATAGTAAGAGGATTAGAACACATAACACACACATGAAACTTGATCATGTAACTCCTTTTCTCTTGTAGCTATATATAAAGATCTCTCCTCTCTCATTCCTCTCATAACACAACAATATTATTGATCTAGTCTTTATCTTGATTTATTTATGATATCTTGGATTAAGACCATTTTTCTCCTTCAATCCTAGCCTTTTATTTCTATGTACTTGGAGATTAATTGTTACAAATATTTTAATACTAATGTGGGGTTTTTCTCCATTCTATAGTTTCTCCACTTGTCACCTTCATCTCAAAATTGTGGATGATATATTTCAAGTTTATGTTGTTCCATTTGAATTAATTTTTCTCATTTATCTCAATGTTATCTCATGACCTACGCAATAAATCTAATAATCAATATTGATATAGATCTAACAGAAGTAATCTTAAGTAGACATAAATATAGTTCTAAAACCTAAAAAACCATAAACCTAGTTCAATCTATTTTCCATTGTTAGAACATAATTAGAGTCATGTATTAATTATAAAAACTAAGTAATTATACATTTTTGTACTTATTATATTTAACATATACCACTTGTCAAGTAATTACAATCTATTTTACATTCAGATTCATGGTTATATTATATATTTAGTAATTTGAATTCACATACTAACTTATATATTAAATAGATCAAGTAATTAATCTTAATAAAAATTAGGGTAAAACATATTGGTGAACCTATAAATTTCTTGAACCATGTCAAACACAAGGTTTCCCTTAGGGTTTCAAAATTTTTGTATTAGGGTTTCAATTTCAATTTTTGATTTTCCCACACAAAAGACAATAAATATTTTCACCTTTGGCCCTAGCCTTATGCATACTTACATGATTCCATCCTATGCCATCCAAGAATGATAATTACCTTGTCCCTCTAATTAATAGTGATATATTAAGTGGGGACCATATAAAGCATAACCACATTTCTTTAACTTAATCTAATGTGGATATAATGAATGTTTATCATTATTTTTATGTTGTAATTATTAATGAATATATGAACATAGATTATTATTCTGACATACATCCATTATAACATGATACTAAACATAATCACAATTAACATAATAATCAAGATAATGATGAGGGCCTAAATATAATTGATCCCAATGAATTTAATGGGGTAGATCATGACTAAGTTAAAGCTTTGTCCTATTTTTGTCTAGGACTCCATCAATATTCTAAAGATATGGATATATTAGTCAAGTTTATCCTGGCATATAATTCCACACACCAAGCTAAGCTTACTACATTTTAGGCACAAAAATAATATTCCTTTACTATTTTTAGCCTATCCTTTTTAACTAACACCACCATTTCAAGTGTTAAAACCTTTACTATTGGTAGTATCCCTCCATCTACAACTCTAATGACATATGTAACATTCACCAAAGGTTTAGGGACAACACAAGGCTTCCAAACTATTTCTATACCTAATCTTACAAATGTAATATTTAACACTCTAATGATGACTATGCATTTTATATCACCAAGCTTTCCTATTACACATTACCTTGAGTATACTTTTACAACTCTACATGCTAAGGTGTTGTTAGAGAAATATGCATATATATCTATTCATTCAATGTATTTACATGCCTTGCTTCATATTCCATTATCCCATAATATAGTATCTTATAATTTAACTTTAGGTGTTGTATCTCCCAAGATTCCACTATATGAAGGAAAAGGTGATCCATAACAACACATTCAATCATACCATGTATCATGCTTAGATTATGCATACTTTTATAATTTATTAACTAAGGAATATTCATAAAAAGTCTTATAGAATATGATTTGTGATGATTCTATGACATTCCCCTCTAATTAATTAGAGCACAAACCTTTTGATAGATCAATTTCTAACATATTTCATTATCAATATTGATGAGAAACTATCTTATGTGCAAATTTATTATCTCGATTAAGGGGCCAAAAAGCCAAATTATCATTATGCACTTTGGTACAAGAATATGATAGTTAATATGACTAATTTTATGGTTTTAAATGGGTTATAATACATATTCAAGAAAATATTTATTATACCACTCCATGAGTCAATCATCTTCAAGAGATTCAAATTCTTCAATTAGATATACCACACAATAATAGACATAGAAGTTTTACAAAATTTTCAAAGTTGTGTAAATTTATAAACTCAAGCAAGGGTCCAACAAACCAATAAGTGATTATTCACTTAATTACAAGACTATGTTAGATTAGATGACTAATTTTATGTCTAACAATGAGTCATAATATGTATTCAAGTAAAGATTTCTTAAACTACTCTATACATCAATCAACTTCAATAGATTCAAATTTTTTGATGAGATATGCCACAAAATTATAGAAAATTAAATTTTAAGTTTAATAGCTGTGCAAATTTATAAACTCAATCAAGGGTCTAATAAGCTAATCAATGATTATGTACTTCAATATACTATGCTAGCTAAGATGAATAATGTTATGGGTAATAATGTGTTACAAGATATATTCAAAAAAATATTACTTACACTTATTTATGATTCCATCATATATAAGATATTCAAATACATTGATGAGTTATGCCAAATAGTAATAAACAAATAATTTAAGCTCATATATTTGAAAAAATTCAAGTATACATGTAATCCTACAACTACTTCGACAACAAAGTTTCAAAGAAAAATAAGCTATACAATCAAACCAAATGATAGATAAAATGAGGAAAAGATGATGGTTAATGTAGTATCATAAACTAGAAATTGACTTTAGATGTCAAATCCATCAAAATTACAATTTTATAAATTATCATTACCCCCTTAAATACATTTACAAAATCTACACTAATGCAACCTTATCATTCTTCCTCTTTCACAAGAGTTTGATCCAACTAGGCCTACACCAAACAACTATGATCACAATGTATATTATTACTATCATTAAATTATGGGATATTCTATGAATAAATGCTTCAAATTAATACATAAGATATATCTTATTGATGATAACACTATCAATTTGAGTACACCTCTATAAGAATTTATACCATAAAAAAATGGAAATCATAAGATTAAAAATTTCAATGATCCATTTTCTAAGTATGAGATGATAAAGACTAAGGGTACCTCATAATTACAATATGAATATAATATTCATCCTCCACCTACAATATATAATCACTTAAAAGACATGATTATTGGTACTATTAGCTAAAATTAGCCCACATACAATTTTTTTTGCCTAGAGGTGGTGTGAGAAGCTAAGTAGAGTTATTATTAAGTGAGTGATCTAATGGTGAAAGGAGAGGAAATACCTCATGACCATACCACATGTTACTTGAAATATTTCGAAACACTTTAAGTAATATTTAAAGTGAATTTAGAGATCTTGAATAATTGGCCTAGAAATATGTCTAAAACTATAAGTGAAGCATCTACTAGGTTTCCATAGTCTTCAAACATTCAGGGGCATGAAGGAGGTTTGAATAAAGTCTCAGTGGTTCATCAAAGCCTTGGTAGGCTAATAAGTCATTTTAAATATTTCCATGCATAGTTAACTAAGTGAGGCATGTGAGTCCTAAAGAGTTTCATAGAGATGTTATGAAGAACTCAAAGTGGGTTAAACACATTCTATTTGCATGGTCAATCAAGAAATATCCTTTCAAATGATAAAATATGGAATATAAGATTCTATTTACTATGTATGCACAGTTAGACACCATGAATGATCACATATAGGTGCTATGGATAAAATCATCACATCAAAAAGGAGAAATTTCCTAGCTTTGATCACTTCATGGTTGAAAGAGCTTGTTTAAAGAAGATGAAGAGGTTCAAATTGAATGCAAGGTTTCCAAGTGTTGAAACCTCATTCAATCATGTAGATCATAGATCAATAACAAATTCAATAGGTCAAAGCATCTTAAAATTTAATGTGAGACTTCCAAGTGTCAAAATCTTAGAAGCCAAGATCAAGGATCAATGACTATGGTGTGTACTAAGTGATCACATGAAGCTAATAAGTCAAAGTCCCTTGAATGAATATTTATGGTGTGTACTCTTTTGTACAAATTATGATCAATGATTTACATTGAATACTTGGGTTAATAAGTCAAGATAGATATATGATGGATGTTCAATAAAATAGATCAAATATCAATGACATGTTTAACCATGTAGATGGAGATTGATAATGTGAATCGAGTCAATGAGTCAATGAGCCTAGATTACATGTAAGGACACCATGTGGTGTAAGAGAATTAACTAAATGGAAACTGATAGTAGGGTCCATATAAGGCATGTAGGGCTACCACGTGTCACAATCTTGGAATCTGAGATCAAAGATCAATGACCAAAATTGAAAGTCAAGGCTAGTAAACTCTTGAAGAGATTGATGAAGCAAATTTTCTCAAGTTCTAGGGGGCACAAGATGAAGACATGTGTTTGAAGTGACAATGGTAATATTTTAAATTTAAATGAACAACATGGTAAGGAGATGAAACAATAGGTAAACACATCAAATTGAAATATTTTGTGGACCCAAGAATATGAATTAAGAAACCATGTCAAAATATGATTTGGTTTACCAAAGTAAACACTTCAAATTCATATGCCACTATTAAAGCTCAGTGCCTATGGATCTTCATAGAAATTATTACTATATTAAAACTAATAAGGGGATTGGTTTTAATCTATAATGGACCTATGTTTAGGGCTTAGAGTAAGGGAATAGTTATGATTGTGAAAATAACATCAAAAGGGAAACAAGATGAATGAGTTCAAGTGACTATATAATAGGATAACGAACATATCAAGATGAAGTATGGAGGTATTGAAGGTTTTCTAAACCTTCATTTTCTTCATCATTTTCATGCCAAATAAGTATGGAAGTATTTTAAATGTCTAGAAGTGGTCTTTAAGGTGCCAAATATCCTTAGGAGTAGTTTTCAAGGTAGCTAGTTCAAGGTGGCTCAAGCTTGTGCTTCCATAAATGGGGTCTATAAAAATTGCAAGTTTCATGGAGTTTATTGTAGGTTGAAAGAGAAAATTCAAGTTGAAAATAGAGCTAGCCTCAAAAATAAAACATGAAACTTAACCTCTATGGTTAGTTAAACATCTTATGCCAATTTAACTAATTATTTTCCACAAGCTTCTAGAATTGAAAGTGGAGGGGGGAGTAGAAATTAGGACAAAAGTTTAGAGGTTGAGAAAGAAAATGGAGCATTCAATGAAGTTTTAAAGTCTTTGGAGACTTTTCCCTTTTACTAGATCATGACACCATCATTCTCAATAAGTTCTTATCTTATAGTCCATTTTAAGCCAATGGGAGGGCTTCAAGACTATTTGGACTAATGAGGGTTATTTTTTTGAACAAGTATTAATTATAATTTATCAAAAGGTGGTTAATAATCCATGAAAGTGGTTGTGTCTCATTTATTAAATTTCGATTGCTCGCTTCTTCTATGTCTCTTCCCCTTTTATTATATATCCCCCATTTGTAAGAAGAATCTCATTATGATAAGGAAAAACATTATAAAAATTTATTTGAAATACCTTTTAAAGTAATAAAGATCATTTTTCACCTATCTATTACCTTTGAATTGTGTTTAGCAAGCTTGTGCATGATGGCTTGTGAAGAAGTGTTCTTCCATGTCCATTGTCCTTATTTATTGCTTATTTTTAGGTGTTTTCAAGTTAGTTTTAGGTTTTAACTTGAGCTCTTTCCACCTTTAATGGATTCTTGGTGTGAATTTTAGAATTCCTCTTTGCTTCATTCATTACTTAGTGAGCCTAGTTTATGAAATACTTATGCAAATTACCTAGTTTGTGAGGTTGTGTGAGAAATAATTATCTTATGTTGAATTAGTATGTATTTCATGCTTATATGAGTGTTAATAAATTTGGTGGATCACCCTTATATATATTATTTACCCTATACCCCCTCTCTACCCCTTTTCCAAGTAGAAGTATTAGTTTAGGTGATCTACCAAGAGGAAGCTAACCTTTTCTGTAGGTTCAACCTCACTATAGGATACCCATAGCCTAAGGTTGTTCCCATTTTATGCATTAGTTGGAGAGATCCTGAAGAACCCTCTCCAAGGGTGAAAATTGATGCTATAATAGTTTTAGGCATGCTTGGTGGGACCACTTTCAAATAATATTTGTCAAGTTGAATTTTGGTTTGATCAATTTATAGTGGTTATAGCTTTCATATTTAAGTATCTGGTGACTTTGAAGAGCACTCAAAATTCTAGTGGAAAAAAAATAACTCTTTCATGCCAAAGGTGACTACAAGATCAACTTCTAGAGGTCTTCTTTTTGGTTTTGTTGAATTACCTTTAAATTTAGTAAGAAGGTTAATATTTTCTAACACTCACCCATACATGGGAAACTTTCCTCCTAAACTAATTTCAGAACTACCTTTGCAAGAAGATCTTTATTGGGTCCTTTCACTACCATGGCTTCCATAGAGCTTTGTGTTTTATGGCTTTCAATGGTCATAATTCTTTGGACCTCAACTAGTATGATCCTATTCTAGTGGTAGATCTAAAAACGGTTCCTTAATTCATAGGAGACCAATCTACAAACCCTTTTGAGTACCTTAGAGATATATCCATCTTTTTTAATATTAATGATATCACTGAAGAGAATGTGGATATTCGGTTATTAGCCATCTCATTCAACGAAAAAGCCTTAGACTAGTATATAAACCTTACTTCTAACTCCACATCATGGGATTAGTTAGGGGATGCATTATGTAAGATATTTTAAGATAAGAGTGACCACTTATCACTTGTTAAACAATCAACCATAATTAAGAGGGCTTCTCATGAGGTTATGCAAAATTTCAATACTAAGTTTTAAAAGACATGGGATAGGAATCCAATATCTATTAGGCTTACTCATAAGTATGATTTCCTTCACTATTTCAAATCTCTCAATAATTATATTTCAATAATTATTTAGTCTATGGGAGGAAACACACTACCCATTTCTTATGAGGTGGTAATCAAGGTAGAGAATAGTCTAGTACAAGATGGAATGCTTACACCTAGGCCACCAATGATTTTTTTCCTTCAGATTCAACCACCTCCTATTTATATTCTTCCTCTTTCTACCATTACTCCTATGCCAACACTTGCTTCCATACCTACACCAAATTAAGAAAATGCTTCAACTAGTCAATTTAGTGATTCCCAAGAGCACAAGAACTTCCAAGCGCTGAAGAGCATGTTTCAATCCTTGGAAAATGAATTGGTGAATGTGAAGAGGGGAAAATCCTAGTTTAATATACCTTATCAAGCTTCATATCAGCCTTAATAATAGTCTTATCAAGTAAATAGGCCACCCTACAAAGGTAATTTATAAGACCAAGGATAAGGGCAACCTAATTATGCTAGGAAAAATAGTTACAATCCTAATAGTATGAGTACTTCCAATACTTTAGTTCTTATTCAAAACAAAATTGATCAATAAGGTGAGGGTAATATGCCTTAAAATAGTCATTTGATTAATCTATTATCACAATCACTAATTTCAATTAGGATTTAAATGATCAATGACATTAGGGTGATAGCTATGGATTTAATCAAGCTCTTATGGCTTAGAACATATAATTACCTATGATTAAAAAACCAAAAGAGCATCAATAGGGCCAAGTCATTAATAAAGGATCAAACCAATTGGGTGATACAATGGTTAACTATGAACATGAAGAGTGTTATGCACTCAATCAATATGTTATTTATTGCCAAGCATAGATTTTAGTGACAAATACTATAAGGTTCAAAAGAAGGAATATAGAAGGTAATCAAGGAGTCAAAGATCTTCCTACTATTACTCCATTAATATCAAATCCAAGTGAACCTATTGCTACTCTAAGGGTTCCAATGAGTCAAAAGAATCAAAACCAATAGAATTATCTTATATTCATAAATTCATTAGTTTAGAATATAATTATGGATCCTAAATCATAAGTAAAGGTTGGTGTTTTTCCCATAAATATTGTTGAATAAATGAATAATTCTAATGTGAGTGTGCTAATGTGGGATGTGATTTCCATTCCTGGTCAAGTGAATATCCTTCAAGAAGGTTTATCAAAGATCAATATTTTTGAGAAGCCACCAAGCAAGGAAAACATGGTTCTCACCAATGCAACCAAAGGATATAATGAAGGTAAATCAAATAAGGTGGTCAAACATCCTCCCTTCTTGATTTTTGTAATCATTGGTGATTCCTTGGTACATAACTACTTGGTAGATAATGGAGTAAGTACTTTAATGATGCAAAAATAAATAGCATATCAACTTGGTTTGAAGTATGAACCCTAATCTAAGGGATTTTTATAGCTTGATAGATATTTCACCAAACTAGCTAGTATTATTAGAGGTCTCAGCTTAACCCTATATGCTTATCCTAGTGTTTTAATAGCTTAGGATGTGTTGATTCTAGATATGCCTCCTCATTTTGATCTATGTTTATCTAGAAACTTTAAATAAAGAATTGGGGGTTATCTAGTAGTATATTGGTCCTACATGGATTTTAGGATGAGGTATGGGATAAAATTATCCATCAAATTTGAGATTCTTTCACAATTTCACATTGAGCCTTAAGGGTGAGAAAGCCCAAACATCAATTGTAACATTATTGATGAAGATGAACACTTGGTTGGTCAAGAAATATACACTTATCTTGAGGGGATACCTAATATGTTCTTGGATGAGTTATGGAGTGAAAATCAATTAATTAACCCTTTGGAAGGTTTTGAGGAAAGAGACATGGTAGTATACTACTTACATGAGGATAATGAGTCTATGCCATCCCTTAGTAGCCCATAGGAAGATACTAGTGGTTTGTGGAAATTATTTTTTGATGGCTCAAAGAGAAAACACAGAGTAGGTGTAGGTGTGATGTTAATATCTCCCTCCAATGATATTTAATTTTCTTCTTATAGGTTCTAATTCAATTTCTCTTACAATATGACTGAGTATGAAGGGCTTATCCATGGCCTTCATTGGGATAGTAAGAGAGGAATCAAGTAGTTATAAGTGTATGGGGATAGTGAGCTAATAGTACATCAGGTCAAAGGACAAAACACCATAAATAACCCCTTGATGAGGTCCTATAAGCACAAAGTGTGGGACATAATTGAGGAATTTGAGGCCTTCAACATCTAAGCAGTGCTAGGGAACCAAAATCAATATGCTGATAGGTTGGAAAATGTGGGATCTCAGTTTTTCATCCCAAATAAGTTGAAAAGGTTCAAATTATAGCCACATGTTAAAGTGGTGGTAAGACCATCAGTGTGAGATAATCAGGCTCATTGGTAGGTTTATAATAGTGATAAGTAGATTGCTTATTTCCTATAGTAAGAGGTAGAGTTTTCCTCAATGAACCAAGGTAAATTTCAACATTGGTATGAGGATAAAATTGTTTAACTAATGGAAGGTTTTTATATGAGGGAGACTATATGAGGAAAGACAAGGTAGTGATGTAAATTGACAAAGAGAACTATGAAAGAGTTCTTATCTTCAAAGACAAGCTCCTCAAGCTTGGAAAGGTAAGTACTAAGGTTGAAAGGCATGTTTTCATTAGACTTTGTAAAAAATATTTAGACATATTTTCTTGGGAATATAATGATCTGATAGGCTTTGATCCCAAGCTAGCCAAACACACTATAGAGTTAGAGACTAATGTCGAGCCTATAAGGTAGAATCAAAGGCCAATCAATTAAAAATTTGAAGAGATAGTAAGGAAATAATTGACTAAATTTATTGAATCTAATATCATCTTTCCCATCAAGCACTCCTCATGGGTATCCAACCTGGTATTTGTGAGGAAGAAGAATGGTGAGATTTGGTTGTGTGTTGACTTCAGAGACTTGAATAGGGTCTATTTGAAAGATAATTACCCCTTACCATACATGGAACAAATATTTTAAATGGTTACTAATTTAAAATGATTATCTCTTTTAGGTGGGTATTGAGGATACAAGCAGGTGCTGGTAAGAGAAGAAGATCAATATTAGAAGATGCCTTTTGGCTTATCAAATGCTAGGGAAACATTTCAAAGAGCCATGGACATGGATTTTTAAGGCTTGTTGAATTATATGGTACTTGTCTACATGAATGACATACAATTTTTCTCCAAGAAGGCTAGTAATCACTTGGATCACCTAAGATTTATCCTTAAAAGCTACAGAGAATATGGGATCTCATTGAATCCTAAGAAATGTGTGTTTGTTGTCTATGAGGGAAAAATCTTGGCACTTATTACTTATAATATGTATTATCTATTGATCTTGATAGAATAAGTTCCATCTTAGCATTATCCTTACCCAAGCATAAGAAAGGACTCCATAGTTTCCTTGGGAAAATAAACTTTGTGAGGAGGTTTATACCTAGTTTTGCAAGCTTGGTCAAACCCATCACTACCATGCTGAAGAAAAATCAAGTGTTCACTTGGTCAAAAGAAGGTAAATTATAATTTAAGCATATAAATCATGCCATTTCATAAGCACTCATACTCATGAATCCTATTTTCTCAAGGTATTTCATATTGTATGCCTTTGTCAATATTAAAAATATATTAGCTATGCTGATGCAAAATAATGGTGAAGGACTTGAGCAACCAATTGCATTTTTTTAGTAAAGGGCTTAAGGGGTATTAGGTATGTATGGGGTATGGAAAATCAAGTCCTTAAAATGTTAAGAAGCCTTAAAGAGTTTAGACCAATGCTCTCAAATAAAAAAATCTATCTTATGGTGTCTCATCTTAGAGTGAGGGATTTACTTGTTAACAAAGACTTGAATGAGAATAGGGATGGTTGGATTACCAAGGTCATGGAGTATGATGTGGAGATCAAGGTCAATAATATAGTAAGAGGAAAAGGTTTATGTGAACATATGGTGAATGACTTTCATGAAGATAAATAATTTGTTTTGGTGGAACAAGACAAATTACAAATAGATGCACCTCCACCTCACACTAGTTGGCTCTAGGATATGACACATTTCTTGATAATAAGTGAGTTCCCACAAGGTATGGATAGGGAAAAGATAAGGTATTTTAAACTTTAGTCTACACCTTATGCATTGGATGATGGATTTATATTCAAAAAATACCTCAATAGAATTATTTTTAAATGCATAGATGATAACCAGGTGACAAGGCTCTTAGAGAAATTCCATGATGGGCCTATAGGAGGCCATTTTGATCTAAGGACTATAGTAGAAAAAGTGATGAGACTTGGTTATTACTATCCCAACCTTTTCAAGGATGAATATACATGGGTAAGAAAGTGTTAAAAGTGTGATATCTTTGTAGGTAAGAAAATATTGGTTACCCTTCCTCTCAAGTCCATTCAGGTGGAATAGTGATTTCATAAGAATGATTAACCCACCTTATATTGCAACACATAAGTGGGTACTCACTAATAATGACTACTTAACCATGTGGGTGGAAGCAATTTCCCTAAAATAAGCCAATGAAATAGTAGTGTTGGACTTCTATGATATCATAGTAATGAGGTTTGGTGTACTAGCAACAATAATTTTAGATAATGCCTTAGCATTTATTGGTATGAGAGAAAGTGAATGGGAACTTTAGCTAGGCATATACCTTAGTACATCCTCAAATTACTATCCTTAAGGTAACGTAATGGTATATTTAATAAACAAAAACTTGATAAGGATCATCAAGAGGACTATGGAAGAGAACCAAAGAGTGTGGAACACAAAGTTAAGGAAAACCTTATGGGATTATAGAGTGACTCTAAAAGTTTCCATTAGAAACTCACCATTTATCCTTGTGTATGGGAGGGAAGCCAAATTTCCCATCTCTTTTGATTTACCTACCTTGGAGTTAGCCCATCAACTTGAGTTGATAGAGAGTGAACTTATGATCATGAGGATGTAAAATCCTAATGATTTTGAGGAAATAAGGGACCTTGTATTGAAAACACTAGAGTCACATCAAGCTTAAGTCAAGAAAGCCTTTAACAAGAGAGACATAGCAATGAAAAAACTAGAGTCACATCAAGATCTAGTCCTCAAGTGGGATTCAAATAAGGCCAAGCCAAGAAACCATACCAAATTTGATAACCTGTGAAAATATTTCTAGTTGTGTGTTTCCCTTCCCTAAGCACCTTGGGCACAATGTTAGTTTTGTTCTTTTTGTCCTTGTTGCTTCAAGAGGAGGTTTCTAGAAAGGGACAACCTTGTATTAATTTTATATCAACTGGGAAGAAATAATTATGACCCCTTATGCCTTATTGATCAAACAAGGAAACTAATTTGTTTCATAATAGGCATGCAATCCCAAGAGGTTGCCAGAAATGTTGGCCAACATTGGCCCACATATGAAACTTTTACTTGGAGGTGGTGTGGGAAGATAAGTAGAGTTATTTTTAAGTGAATGATATAATGGTGTAAGGAGAGGATAGAAATCATGACCCTACCACATTTTAATTTTAATATTTTGAAACACTTTAAGCAAGATTTAAAGTGAATTTGGAGATCTTGAAGAAAAGGCATAGAAATAGGTCTAAAACTACAAGTGAAGGATCTAGCAGGTTTCGACAATGTTTGGGCATTTATGGGCATGAAGGAGGTCTACAAAAAGTCTTAGTGGTTCATAAAATCCTTGGTAGGCTAAGAAGTGATTTACCATATTTCCATGCATAGTTGGCTGAGTGAGGCATGTGAGGTCCTGAAGAGTTTAAAAGAGATGTTATGAAGAAATTAGAGTGGGTTAAACACATTCTTGTTTCATGGTAAATCAAGCAATATCCCTTTAAATGATAAAATGGATTATAATAGTATATTTCCAATGTATGCATAGTCAGCCACCATGAATGATCATCTATAGGTACTATGGAGAAGATAATCACATCGGAAAGGAGAAATTGCCTAGCTTTGATCAATTCATGGTTAAAAGAGATTTTTTGATGCAGATGAGGAGGTTCAAATTGAACACAGGGTTGACAAATGTTGAAACCTCATTAAACCATGTATATTAAATATTAGTGCTAAAATGAATAGGACAAAGGATCCTAAAATTGAATATGAGACTACCAAGTATCACAATCTTAGAAGCCAAGATTAAAGATTAATGACATGTGGGTGATCACATGAGGACAATAATTTAAAGTCCCCCTGATCAATATTGATGGTGCATATTCTTATGTACAAATTTTGATAGATGATCCACATTGAAGACTAGGGTCAATATGCTAAGATAAATCTACAACATGCATTCAATCAAACAAATTAAATATCAATGGAACATGTTCAACCATGTAAATAGAGATCAAAAGTGTAAATTGAGTCAATGAGTCAATAAGCCCAAATTGCATACAAGGATGCCATATGGCATAAGAGAATTAAATAAATAGAGACTAATAGCAAAGTCCATAGAAAGAATTTAGGGCTTTCACATGTCATAACATCAAAATCCAAGATCGAATATCAATTGTCGATGTTGAAAGTCAAGGCTAGGAGAATCCTAAGGAGATTGATGGAGTGAATTTGATCAAATTTTGGGGGCATAAGCTAAACATGTGTTTGAAGTTATAATAGCCATATTTTAAATTTAAATAAATAACATGGCAAGGAAATTCCATAATAGGTAGACACATCAAATCAAAATATTTTGTGAACTAAGCATGTGAAAGGAGAAACACTATCAAAATACGATTTGGGTTACCAAAGTAAACACTTAAAATTCATATGCCACCATTAAATATCAATGCATATGGATATGCATTGAAATTATGACTATATGAAAACCAATAAGGGTATTATTTTTCAACTTTAATGGACCTATGTTTAGGGTTTGGAGTTAAGGAAGAATTGTGATTGTGAAAGAAGCATCAAAAGGGAGACTAGATTAATGAGTTAAAATGACTATTTAATAACATAAAGAACATATTAAGATGAAGTATATAGGTCTATAAGTGGTCTTTAGGGTGCCAAATGGCCTTGGAAGTAGTTTTTAGGGTAGTTGGTTCAAGGTGGCTCAAGCTTGTGGCCTCCATCATTGGGGTCTATAAAATTTATAGGTTTCATGGAGTTTATTATAAGTTGTAAGAGCAAATTTAAGTTGAAAATAGAGATAACCTCGAAAATAAAAATGAAACTTAACCTGTATGGTTAGTTAAGCATATTATGCCAAGTCAAATGACTATTTGCCATAAGCTTATAAAAGTGCAAGTGGAGGGGGCCATAGAAGTTAGGAGAGAATTTTAGAGTTTGATAAAGGCAAGTGGAACATTCAATGATGTTTCAAAGTCTTTGGAGACTTTTCCCTTTCAGTAGATCATGACATCATCATTCTCAAGAAGTTCTTGTCTTCTAGTCAATTTCTAAGCTAATGGGAGGGCTTGGAGACTATCTAAACTAATGAGGGTTATTTTTTTGAATAATGATTAGTGATAATTGATCAAAACGTGGTTGATACTCCATGGAAGTGGTTATGTCTCATTTATTGAATTCTATTTGCTCTATTATTCTCTCTTTCTTTCATTTTTCTCCTATATCTCCCATTTCTCCCCCATTTTTTAAGGAGACTCTCATTTGAAAAGGAAAAACCATGTCAAAATTTATATGAAAGATATTTTGAAGCAATAAAGATTATTTTCCACCTATCTCTTCCCTTTGAATTATGTTTAGCAAGCTTGTTCATGATGACCTTGTGAAGAAGTGTTCTTCCATGTCCATTATCCTTGTTTCTTGCCTATTTTAAGGTGTTTTCAAGTTAATTTCAGGTCTAAAATTGAGCTCTTTCACCTGTTAATATATGCTTGGTGTGAATTTTATAATTTCTCTTTTTTTAGTTATTGTTTAGTGAGCCTAGTTTAGGAAATACTTATTCAAATTAACTAGTTTGTGAGGTTGTGTGATCAAGAATTATCTTATGTTGAACTAGTGTTTATTTCATGCTTATGTATGTGTCAATAAATTTGGTGGATCACCCTTTTATCTCTCTTAGTTACCCTATACCCTCTCTTTACCCCTTTTCCAAGTATAAGTAGTAGTTTAAGTGATCTACCAAGAGGAAGCTAGCCTTATTAGAGGTTCAAACTCACTATAAGATACCCATAGCCTAAGGTTGTTCCAATTTTGTGGCTTACTTGGAGAGAGCCTATATAATCCTATCCAAGGGTACAAATTGATGCTATAATAGTTAGATTTATCAAAATCTCACCACAACATATTATGATCACATTAGATGATATTGATATTATTAATAATGATTTGGATTTTCATGAACTATTCATATGATCTTATATCAATGAGAAACCCATACATAATGTCATGATAGACAATGGGCCAAGTGAGAACATGTGCATAATGAAACTTATTTACTCCTTTGGATACACACAACATGATATACAATATACATCAAGAATAATTAAGATATGATATAGATAAAAATAGAATACACTTAGAAACATAGCTATAACTCTTCTAGTGGGCTCCACCATACTAGCCACTCCATTATTTGTTATACAGAGTAACAAGTATTTTAACATATTGTTAGGATGAACTTGGATGTAAAATATTCATGCAATACCATATATAGTATATCAATGTCCAAAATACATACATTGTAACAAGGGAATCATAGTTACATGTATATGATATGAGTAAGATATATATCTAGTGGTATCTCCCCATCCAACTCCACCACCATTTTATTTGGTTGATACACACATACATGATCAATACACAAATCCAATAATTACACATATGAAAAATATTTCTATATACCTAGTTCATAGGAGAGTAGTTCAGTCTAAAAGAAAACCAACTATTAAGTGCCCATCATTTTAGAGATCTATTCAAGGCTCAGAGAGCCATAATCTCCTATAACACATACTCAGTTAGTAACATAAACAATTTAGTGTATTCCATTGTGAAAAAAAGTACTAAGACATTATTCTAATATACAATGAACCTTACAAAGTCTTAGGAATTTTAGAGATATTAATGTTGTAGTTTAATTTGGGTTTTTGATTCATTTACTCTATCATGCACTTATCTAGTTGTTTCAAGTTAGTTCTTATCTTGTTACAACTAGGTGAAAGCATAGAATAATCCTATATAGCTCAACATTTATAAATCAATTACACTAATGTCAATTCACATAAGGTGCAAGCCTTATGTATTCACCTAAAGTGCAATAGAGAAAGAACCAAGGCTTATATTGGGATAGTTGTGCCATGGCATAATTCATTCTTCATAAGACTTGGCCATTACAACAATGGCATTGGTAGGTTGATTGGCACAAGCCATTATGGGTGGATTATGACTATCTATAGGCATAAATCCTATTTGGGGACCTCATTTTGGTTATAGGGGAACGAGACTATATTGGGTTAGTTCTAGGATCTCAAGGGTTTAAGAATTTATGTTACTAAGTTAAGCATCATTTAGGCACTTTGATGGGGCAAGGGGATTGATTTATAACAAGGGATAATGCTTAGGATAACTCTCTCAGTAAGGGCATAAAAATTTAGGTGCATGACCTCTCCTATACTTAGGCTAATTCAAAGGTTATGTGGGCATCATCACTTACACAATGATGTCATTAATAGGTTGAATTGAAAGATTACTATAACTTAGTGTTCATATATTAAAACTAACCATTATAACTATTATAAACCTTACACAATTAATTATTAATAAAAAAACATAACTATAACTACATAAACTAGATCACTATTCATTCAATTACAACACCATTCTTCATTAAACAAGATTCAAAGAAACTAAGTACATTCAACAGAACAAAGCGCATGCTCATCTAAAACTAATAACAACTTAGAGGATCACATGTGAGCTTGGGTAACACAATGTGGATCCTTAAAGGTATCCATGCTAAAAATTATATGAATGACATCCATAACTAGATATCCAAAGTTAATTATATAGAGATTTTTTACTTAAAAATTCATGTCCCTTTACTCATTGGATCAAGATCAACTTTATATAATATAGGAACATATTCATTATAGGGTGGAGAGTACACACTGGGTGCTAAGTTGGAGCCTTGGTTGATCATTTCACTAGCACCATCACCTTGCACCCTTTATGATGCAATTTCCACATGAATCCACTCAAAACAATGCCCTAAAAATTAGGTGCTAAGTAACCACCTACTAGCTGGCATTAGGTCTATGATGATTCCTCAAATAGGTGAAAAAGGTGCCAAAACAACAATCATATCAAATGATTGCCTCATGTTGAGATATATACTGAGTTGGCTTGGATCCATACTTTGATAAGTTAAGGGCCCAACATTACCCCACACAAATTTTCTAGTCTACCCTTAGACTATTATTTCAATGCTCTTGGTGTGCAGAACTTGGGCATGCTCTCCTTTACTTTGGTGTTAAAGTACTCAAAGCCCTTGATAGTGAGCTTGAGTTCCTCAATAGTGTTGTCTATCTCTATGGAGGTGGTACTGATCATAAACACATCCATCTTATCCAATTCCTTTTGGAAGGCCTTGAGGTTTGCCTTATATTTTTCTACTCCTTCATCTAGGATTTTTACTTATTCACACACCTTAGTTTGCAAGGAATGAAAGAGTGTTTCTAGGATTTATTCCTAGTATTTGATTTACATACTCAAGGCATTGAAATTTCCTATTATTTAGGTATGATTTGATCTACTTGTAGTGCATACCTTCACCATCAATTCCTCCTTCTCCCCCTTTGCCTTTTTATGGTGCATATTTATGACTGATGCCTAGTTGGAGAAGCTGTATAAGATGGCATCGACTACATATATACCCTATTAAAATTAGGTGAAGAGGTATTCCACCTCTTTGAGCTTTGAAATTATCTCTTATTTTATTATGGCACATGGATCCTCATCTTCTTCTATTATTGGCTCTGCCTTCAACCTTGAAAGCATCTATTCCACTAACATGCATACCTAGTCAACCTCAAAAATATTCAAAGTGTCAACACTATTTAAGAGGGATGGATTGGTTACCTCTATACACTAAACTAGTTGCTACAATTTAAACTTCATGGACTTTGTTTCCACTTCTACATCCAACATGATCTTCTTCTATTTAGAGGCCCTGCCATCATTGACAATGTTATTCTACACTACTTTAGATTCCATTTGGATGAGCATGTTTGCCAACCTAATTGGGTTCATTTCATGGGGGTTTATGAGAAGGGAATCATGCCCTTATTCAAATTTTTATATGCCTAGTATTTCCTTCTACAACACCTCAAAATGAGGCTCATCCATATAATTGTCAAAATCAAATGAGAACTGTTGACACATCCTAGTTTTGGCAACTATGGGGGGCATGTACTCAAACATGTAGTAATATTCATTGATCCACCATTTTTGTGAATTTTCTCTTAGGCTTGGATTAGTTCCTTCTTCTTTAGTGATGGCTAAATCCACCTGATTTTATCCCTCTTCATCGGTGCTAACAATCTATTTGGCACTTTCCTCTAAGGTTCCCTCTTCTTTCTCTAGTAGGGGTTACTCCTCAAACTTGTCCCCTTTATCTAATTCTTTTTCTTCCTCAGCACCAACTTCACCCTCCTATTTCTAATAGTTTTATTATATGCTCTCTATTTTTTCTTTTAATCCACCACCATCACCTTCCTTATCTCTAGGTGCCCCTTCACTACTTAGGTGTGCCGATGGTGTAGCTTCTTCTAATATGCTAGTGGGGGAATTAGGTGACTTTTATATTACTTCTTTTATGGTTCTATGATTATAATAACCTCTTTCTTTTCCTTATCTTTCTTGGATTTTTCTTATTGGGCATTTTTCTTTCTCTCGACCTTCCTCTTCTTTACTAGAACTAAGGCCTTTTATTCTTTGTCATTTATTTACTCAGCCTCAATATTCTCAATTTATTCCTAGATCATGCCTTTCTTCCTCATGGTATCTTTTTTTTCCTCTAGGGCCAACACCTTTAGGATTTATACCTTGATCATCCCCAACTTCCTCCATGCTTCTCTCTTTTCCTCCTTAGTCTATAGAATTTATGTGGCAAGTTATTTGGTTGAGGTGCTTATTGGATTTTCTACTTCTCCAAGTGTGGTGGTAGTGCCACCTTGGAGGGCATCCTAAACTTCTTTGGAATTGAGCTCTTCTTATATTTCTTCTTCCTAGATGATGTAAACTTTGGTCCCTACTTATTTTTCCTCCTCTATCTCTTCATGTTCCTATTGCGCTTCTATTTGCTCATGTGCCTCCATTTATACCAAGGTTATTGTGGGCATTTCAATAAGCCCCTTGGACTTATTTTTCTTCTCCATTTTATTGGGAGAAATCCCTAAAGTGAAGGTCACATGATTATTCTTTGGTGCAAAGGGACTTGCTTTATCACTATAGGTAATCTTCAACCTGAGGCACTCTTGATTTTCCTCCAATGTTTCTCCTTGCTTTTTTGGGGAGATTTTATTTACACTAACGGTGCCATTTTTCCTTCTTTGATAATAAATAGGGGGAGACCATCATCCTTATCAGGGTATGTACCCTTAATTATTATCTTCATCTCATAATATAACATGTGGATGTGCCCAAGAATCACTTACTTCTAGAGGGGATGGATGTTGGTGTGATTTGAGTCATCCTCCTCATATTTGGTAGCTTTTCCCCTAGGTGCACATATTGGTGTCACAACTTGCTTCTTTATAAATCCATGGCTTTCAATAGGATGTCCAGATGCTACACATAAATAATTATCCTTAGTTAATCCTTGAATTAATTGGTAGAAAATACATAAGGGAGCTTCAACCTACCTAATTTGTTGTCATTTATGAGTGCCAATTTCACTACATAAAAGTTTTACATAATGGAAAAGGTTTCCATTCCAAACATGTTCTAAAGGAGTTATTTAGGGATGCACCATTTTATCTTTAATGCCTATATGTACTATGCATACCACCCCATCACTCAAGTCTTGTACTTCTTAGATAATGAAAGGGGGTAGGTGAAGTCATAGTACTTCTATGTTGGGGAGTCATTATGCATCAGGAATACCCAAAGGTTATCTTCATCACCATTAGGCACATTGATCTCCTCTATCATAATTAAGATCAAAATTAACCCCCAATAAAATTTCTCTCACATTATATGACACTCAAGTGCATTCTTTATCATTTCTTCTATAATGAACTTTGATATATTAAACTTGAACCCTACACCATGTGATGGGATATGCATAGGTAGGCCTTGGTGATGTTTGTCCACTGACTATCAAGGAAAAGTTTTGAACTTATGAGGTATGTTATCACCCTCATGTTGGGGTCCTTGATATATTTTATAGGGAACATAAATCCTCCCTTGTATTACCCAAGGAGTTTCATGATCCTTTCAACATTAGCATCATCCATCATCATCTGGTGGATATCTACACCAAATTTTGGGATCTTGATGATTCTAATAATAAGACTTGTTGACAATTGCATGAACCTCTTCATAAAGTATAAGTGGTCTACATGAATGCACAAGAGGAGCTATATGAGTTTCTCTAGATTCTTAAAACATGGAAACTCATAGAGTTGAGTTACACTAGTGTTCACTAGTTTGTCCTAGATGGAGACATTAAATCATGTCATGCCCACTTTTGTCTTAGCCCCCATATCAACCACCAAGTCTTGTGCATTACTTGAGGTGTGGTGGTTATATTATTTGAGTCTACATGTATGCATGAAAGAATTTAATTCCCTCCTACCAAGACTTCCATGGGAAACTAAATTTCCTAGTATGACATCTTTGTAGGGGCCTTTGGACCAACCTTGATAACACTAATTCCTTCCACTATCTATGCTTTCTTCTTTGCAGTGATCATATATTCCACTATCCATGCCCATTTAACATGTTTTGTGCCTGTGGTAGACCAAAAATTATATGTTTCTTCCCCATACTAAATTAGCTAGTGTTAAATCATGGTTTATTTAACTTGTTGAAGCTTGTAATGTTTTTTGGTACTCCTCATAGTCATGAGATCTATAACCGTGACTTCAAATCTCAAGATTCACTTGTCATTAATCATGGCCTCAACATCACTCTAGTTTTTTGCTATCTAATTTTCACACAATTTATGTTGCACACCTATCTATGCCAGTCTCAAAGGGAACATAATTCCTTTCTCTATTCAATCATTCAATTTTTTCATCTATGGGTGCTCAAGGTTTTACTTTGGTAGAATTTGTTTGCTTTGGATCTATTTTTATGATATACATTTTGGTTGCAAATTAGTTTGAGGTTTATAACCTAAACTAGTCAAATTTTCACTACTATATACCCATAATTTAGCTACCTTCTTAATTGTAGATGATTAATGACATGACAATGCCTATATTTCTTGGAATTCACATAAACCTACAAAATCCATGAAAATCCATTACCACCTATGCATTCAATGTGGATCTTTGTGCCTCCACTATCACCTTAATAAATTATCCTAATTGTATTTTTGGTGAACTGATATGTATCTCAAATGATCACTTCCTACCTCACTTTAGGTGGATGATAAATTATCTTGATGATCTTTTCCTATGCTTTATTCACTTGGAATGACCTTTGAATTCCTTATGGAAACTTGGGTACAACACCTCAGATGCATGTGATTCGGCCTCCATTGTTCCATCATCTCTTCCTATGGTGCTTTCATTTCAAGTGTGCTTTTTTATCTTACTCAATTTATCTACACTTTCATCTCTTGCTTTAACCTATCTTACCCCATACAAATCCATTACACCGGTCTTCTAGTGTTTCTTGCTTCAAGTGTCTTTCACACTTGACATCTTATGTTCCTATCTTGAATCTTATGCACACTAACATCTTGTGGACCTATCTTCATCAATTAGTACTCAAACTTGTGCAAGTCTAGAAAATTTCATGTTCCCAAAAACTAAGGTGTCTAGCCTTAGGAACTTTATAAAGCATTCATGCTCAACTCACCTAACTAGAGTTATGCATACAAGTTTCATAATAGTTCTATTATAGGCCTAAAAGCACACTTATTCACTCTAAAAGAATAATAATCATAAAACATAAGGAAATGTTTGGATTGCACCAAACATCATTTAGGTCAACATAACATAACTAACTTATGACCAAGAAGTTAGTGTCTAATGGAGCAAACACCATCTTATTACCTATATAGCTTTAACCTATTGCCATTGAAATGCCCTAGGATCATTTCACTTGACAACATGCACAGATTGAATGCACCAGTTTACAATATGATGTGGATAATATATGGACCCATCCATATAATTTTTAGCTTTCTTAGGTGCTTGAGGCATCGTGAGTCATAGATAAATACCAATGATCCTTCAGTTAGTACCTTACCTTCAATATGCTTGTCATGACATAAATGTTTATGCTCCTTTAGTTAGTACCTTACACTTAATATGCTTGTCATGACATAAATGCTTATGCACCTTCTCTATCGAAACACTTCAAGTCCTTTAACCTCATACTCAATGATTCTTGGTCATCCAATTGACCAATATACACAATGTACAATGATGGAACCATGAATTCCATCAGTAGAATTTCCTTTACACCAAATACTAGTTGAAATGGTGTATCCTTGTTTAGATGCTTGTAGGTTGTGTGATATGCCCATAATATTACTAATACCCAATCATCCAAATCTTTGTGACCAACACCACATATATTTATGAGGAATGGTCCTAGTATCTTATTGAATGCCTTAGCAATACCATTTAGTTTTGGATGATAAGGGGTGGTCTTATGGTGTGCCACCATGTATTCTGTCAATAGGATTTGCATAGTTTCACTGATGAAGTGTGTGCCTTTATCACTAGTCAAACTAGGTGGGAACCCATAGTGACTTATAATATTCTCCCATAAGAACCTTAAAAATATGGTGACTATGCAATTTGTGGTTATTTTTGCCTTAACCCATTAAGTGAAATAGTTAGTGGTTATTAGAATATATCTTGTGCTTTTGCACCTTTTTGTAGGAGTAATTAGCTTGACAAAATCAATGGTCCATTTCTTAAATAATACCTAAGAAATAATGAGGATGAGAGACATATCATACAAATGGTTAGGTTTCCCTATGTTTTGGCATATGTCACATGCCTTGGCACAATATTTTAGATCCTAAAATAGACTTGGCCACCACAAGCGTAATTACAATACCTTGCACACCATTGAATCTCCAATATTATGACCTCATTCTATTCCCTCATGTGCCTCACATAAAATGGAGTCCCTTTCATGTTCTAAGACACATCAGTGTAGGAATTCATCTTGGCCTAGTTTTTATAGTTCCCCATTGATAAGCTAAAAAAGGGTGGCATGAACTATGAGTTGTTTCTTATCTTTGGTTAACATTATTTGGGGTATAAATCTAGAATTTAAAAAGTAGATATTTGTACCAAGTCCTTAGGGGCATGATGGCATCTATAGAATTTCACATTTGGCATGTCATCTTAAATAGGCATTACTACATTTTTAGAATCAATGTCAGACAAATGGTCTAGGCTAGAGTTCTTTTTTCTAGGCTTGATAACAACTAAGAATTAGAATTATTGAAATAAAACTATCCATCTACCAATGTGCCCATGGAAAATGGGCTTGTTCATGAGATACTTAAGAATTTCATAGTCTATGAAGAAGATGAATGGTGTCACCAACAAGTATTGCTTGAATTTTTGTAGGGAATGGACCATGGCCAGTGCTTTACACTAAGTTTTATAGTTTTTCTCTTCTTGGGTAAATTTTTTACTTGCAAATGAAGATGGGGTGATCTATTTTACCTTCACTAGGTTCTGTCAGAATGGCACTTATTTTAGATATAGATACATTAACATGGACATGAAATGGGGTCATCCAATCAATAAATTATAGAATAGGCATGCTATTAAATTTTAATTTTATAGTTTTAAAGGCATCCTCTTGTGTTGTAACCTTATTAAATGGGCCATCCTTATGTAAGAGCTCCTCTAGTAGTACCACAATATTTTCATATATCCTTATGAACTCTATATAATATCCATAATGGCCAAGAAATGCACAAATGTCTCTATATGTGGAAGGAGTCTAGAGCTAAATGATTATTAAAAAATTTATGGGATTTATGAGCAAACCATCTTTGCATATGATGTACCTGAGCAAGGTGCTAACAGGTGTCATGAAGATGCACTTTTTGAGGTTCAAGGATATTTGTAACTATTAATACCTCTCAAACATGAGACATAAGTTTTTATAATGGTATTTCATGAGCCCATACATAGTTAAATAATCAAGGCACACTTGGAAGAAATTATGAATAAAATCCTTAAATGCAGTGATGAACACTCTAGAAAATATAGTTGGTACATTCATGAGCCCAAAGGGCATCGCATTATAGGTAAAAAAACCCCATTCTATTGCAAAGGTTGTTTTAGGATTATCCTTCTCTTCAATTTTGAGTTGATGGTATCATAATAAACCATTATTGAAAGTATATATTTCATAGTCTATAATACCATCCAAGAGTTTATTAGTAAATGGAGTCAGGAAAGGGTCAGTGACATAGGCAACATTTAATAGTCTATAGTCAATGTAAATATGGATGCACCCATCCTTTTTAATGTTAATAACCATGTGTATCATCTAATATAACTCTTGAATTAGGTAGATCACTCTTATGGATAGCATAATATCAATCTCCATTTTAACCTTGACACAGAGATTGGGGTACATTTTATAGGGGTACTTTTTGATAGGTCACACACCACCCATCAAGTTTATGATCATTTTTCCAAGGGATGGGTAGGTTCCATTCAGTTCTTGATAATTTTATGGGAATAAATCTTGAAACTCCTTTATGAGATCCATAATTCATGCTAGCTCCATGTCAGACTGATATGCACCTAGAGTAGCCATCTTTGGTTCCCCTTCTGTGTTAATGGCTAGCTTGGTAGTCTTGAGTGGTGTGTGGTAGGGATAGTTTTTCTCCTAATGTGTGACCTAAACTTGCCTAATACCCTCATTTTTTTATGTGGAGATTATTAGGGTCTTATATGTTAGGGGCACTATCATTTACTTACACATGAACTTCCTCTTTCCTATTAAGGACATCTAATTACACACTTTTTAGATATCTATATCTTCATCAATCAAGTCATTATTGAGTGATTGTTACTCAAACATAGTCAAGAGTGATAATATTTTCTCCCTAAACATATCTCTTAGGTGCTCCTATAAGATTGTAATGTCCTCAAACACTACCATTCAAATTACTTGAAGTGGCTTGATTAATTCTAGGTTATGTGAGGAAAAGGAGAAGGTGTGCACAAACTTCTCCTTTAGGACATCCCAAATGGATGTCTCATGGTGAATTTCATTGACCACATACCAAAATTGTACCCATGTATTCAATGTAGAAAACATCCACCCATAGGTTCCTTGGGGAATTTACACCATAGTCAATCCATGTTTCTTTGCACAAGCATGTCTACTATTGGGTCTGAATCACCAGAGTATGAAGAAATTTCTAAGTCCTCATTTATTGTTCCAAATTTAGTGTAAATGGATATTTTTAGATCTTTCCAAGTTGGCAAGTTAGGACTCTACACTACCCACTGATGAGTGATAGTGCTCCTCAAAGTATACACTAGTGAGCCCATCCTATCTACCTCCTTAGGGATGCATGACTCAAGGTCATGAACATAATATTCCATATGATTTATCCCCTTATATCTCAAAAGCATGATAATCTTACATTTTCTCAAGTGAAACAATCTATTCCCCTTCTTTTTATTACAATAGACCCATCTCTTTGAAGTGTGATCAATCTAGACCCATCCAATCCTCATAGGTTTTGGTGCCTTTGCACTCACTTAGTGACATCTCTGACTAGTCATCTCATAATATTATTTGACCCATCAATTGGAAGTAATGATGGTGGTATCTAAGGTTGAATATCCATCCTCCCAAGAAAGAACTTCTTGGTTATTGGGATTGAGAGTCTTGGTGCCTTGCACCATGATGTTGTAGATATGGTAGATCTCATCCTCCAGATCAATACTTTCTACATAAGGGGTCTTTGGTCACTTGAGAGGGGGATCACTACCCTCTCCTTTCCATTTTCAAAGGTCATATAACATTTCTTGAAGTGTATATCAAAATTATTCACATAGTACCATGGACTTCTTAGGAGCGTTGGATAATTATGTTGTTTAGCTAAGTCAATTACCTCAAGGTCAACATAGAACTTATCACCCATGATATCTACAATGGAACTTTTTATAATCTTGATTGGTTATATCCTATATTTATTGGACATGAAAAGTACATGAGGGGAAGGTATCAAGGATAGGCTACTTATCTTTTCCCATGTATTATTTGTCAAGATATTGACCTTAGTGCATATGTCAATAAGGACCTAACATATAGATCATCCATCAATGGTAGCATTCACTAGAAGTTCTTGACCATACTTTGGATTTTGGGTATGCTTGATTTCTCATTCCCTTTCAATACATGGTGCAAAAATTTCAAATGGCTTCTACCCTACATGCTCTATAAATAAGTTCTTTAATAGGGGCAACATCCCTTCTATTTGTACAAAGTGTAAGATCTCGGTTAGCTCTTTTACCTCAGTGTCTTGACCATCTTGATTCTTATGAGAGATAGTAGCTTACACCTATAGGTTTCATGCTAGTTAGATATCTCCTTGTAGGTTTTGAATCAAACTCGTATCTTACTGCAATACATTTTTATAGCATACAAGGTCTGAGTAAGGTGTAGCTTTAGGTTCAAGCTATGTTATGTGCTTAGTATGACTTGGTTCCCCATATTCTAGGTGGAACTCTAGATTAGTGCATCTAGCAGATGAGTGGTGAATCCACTACGAATAGTTTTCTGAACTTTGATTAGATCTATGTCAGTTGGTTATGCCTTCAAAGTCCACTTATCAACTTTAGGCTCATGCCTAATCATTCCTACACCCTTGTCTACTCTAGTCCTACCTTGGGTCAGTTTTTTGTACAAGTTAGGGTATTCCTCAACTTTATTTGTTCCTCAATAATACCCACATGTTGGCTATGTAGGGTAGTCATGCTAATAGTGCTTGATCAAACCATACTTATAACATGCTCATAGTGGGAATATTCCTCCACCTCTCCATTTAGCACCTCTTTGCATTCCATAGCCTACATCTATTGGTCATAGCCTTCATTGGACTGATTAGCTTGCCCCTTGATTGTTATAATGGACTTCCATACACCTTTTTCTATGGTCTCACATATCTTATCTATCACTCGATAGTGAGTTGTGGTATGAGTGTAAGCATCACATAAATGACAATAAATGGTTGTGTTTAGTTGATTGGCATGTTGTAATAAAGGGTATTTGTGAACATTATATGCCTCATGACAAACCTCACAACTTTAAAATAATTTGTACATATTCATTCAAGGGTATTTGTTCATGTTATGGCCTTCTATTTCATAATCAATACACCATAACCTGCTTCAAACATCTTATGATGAACTAATGGTAAGTTTCTAGAATTAGTTGGCCATGGATGTAATATGTGCTTACATGAATGGGTTGATTCTAGTGTTGGT
The DNA here is from genome assembly GCA_037957365.1 of Torreya grandis. Lineage (NCBI taxonomy): Eukaryota > Viridiplantae > Streptophyta > Pinopsida > Cupressales > Taxaceae > Torreya > Torreya grandis. The sequence goes on from JARHVA010002321.1 coordinate 1,319,097, forward strand.
TATTTTGACTACCTCAACATTGAGCATGGATTTAAGAACTTTATGAGGGTCTGTGAATGTCTTCATAGAAAGTGCTATTCTGAATGGTACTAACAATACCCCAACACACCATTATGCATGCTGGGAGGGATTAATATCATAAGGAAGCTTGGAAAGAAGATTTTTAAATCTGACATCATATAGGCACACTCTCTTTGATAGTCCTTAGTTAATTTTTTTGAGTGCATTGATTATTTACAATTAAAACTTGAGTATATCAGATTCTTTCATGAATACTTCCTTCAAAGTGTCATAATCAACCATAACCTAGTTGGGATAAAATTTCCTATACCAAGTATGGATGTGATCAAGCAGAGTTGTCATGAACTGGGTTACATTCTACTCAAATTAGGTTATGCCTTGTTCACACCATTGTAGTTCACATTTTAACACATGTTCTATGGCATTATCTACACCATGATACTCTAGGAAGTATATGGCCATTTCTTAGTAAATTTTTTATGAGGAGGGCATAGGCATCTAAGGTGCTTATCCCTTGGTACTGGTCTTGGTGATGGTTCTCTAATGCCTCTAGCCACTGGGTTAGGCATTGGTCCTATTTTAATTATTAGTATCAATGATGATGAAGGTGTTATACTACTCATTTGTGGCATCAAGCCACTTCATATGGGCTATTGCCTAGTCTGTGAATCTAACTTTAGTTCAAATAGATTGCATGCACTTAAATTTTATGTTATCAAGCTAGCACCCAAATTTATAGAGGTATCCTCACTTAATTCTTCATAAGGAACAATTTGATCAATCACAAAATTATAGTCCAAGTCTACAAAATGATTAAAGTTGATGTGGATAATAGGGTCAATTATCACTCTTCTTTCTTCTCATGGGATATGTAGTGCATGAGCTGGCACCATAGGTTTAAAGGGGGTAGGCACTTCTAGAACATCTTCAATGGTCAAATTCTATAGGTACCTAGTGAATTATTGACCCATCAATAGTTTATATTGATATATGGCTTTATTATTTCTCTCCTCATGCTACTATAATTCAAGAGATCCTTCACCATGCACTTCCTATTGAGCATGGTCATTGAGGTTAAGTTGTCATTGATGTCAAAGAGATCATGAGATAATAGTGCATTAATGAAAAATAAGTTGTGTTTGATAGATTGGAGAATATATAGCACATTTTTAGGTTTGTAAAGACAAAGAAGAAGTTATGAGGCATCTATAGATGTCTTGGTAAAGTTTTGGTATGTCACATGATCATTTGGAAAGAGAAATAGGCATATTATATCTTAAGAGAAGCTAGACCATCATTGCACATCATGGATATATGATTGAACCAGCACGTTTGTGCATTTATTTTAGGTACTCAAATGATCAATTGAGGTCAAAAGATTTCATAGAGATGTTGTCTATAGTGCCAAGAAGGTACCCTACAAATTTGGACTCTTGAAGTGTTTTGTAGCTCAATTTATAAACTTTAAATTTTTTTATTTTAGATTGTGATGGGCCAGAGATTGTCAAGTTTAACTTTATTGAAGTCTAAGCTCACTAGTGAGTAGATATAATGGTGAGCATTCATCATCTAGATCTTGATCCAATAGTGCACATGAAGTAAAATTGTCAAAGGTATCTATAATTAAATGCACTAGTGATAAGTATCTCTCTCTGATTGATTTGATAGAAGATAAATGGTTCATAGGGATTTTTACTAACAAATATCGATGGTATGCGTCGAGTCAAAGAGTTAAATATGTAGAAGGCATGTAGAGTTGCTAAGTGGCACAATCATGGGAGATCTGATCTAAGATAAAAAATGAGTGTTACAAGATAAAGTTCAAGGTACTCAAAGGAGATTAATGGTGTGTATTTTTTCACAAATTCCAAGAAGCATGAGATGAGATTAAAGTACTCTATGTTTAGTGTCTGCTTAATGACCGTTGGAATTTAAATATTCAAATTTACAAAGGAAAACTAGTGCTTAGTTTTTGAGCTATATATTTTGATTCAAGATGAATTTATTCATGAAATAAAAATAAAATTTGTAAAGTAATCCAGTTAACATATAGATAAGTTGATTAGAGGGTTTGAATGTTTGTACATTCAAAGTTATGGAGCTTCAAAGTTGACTATGTGTTTGACCATGGTATGTAAGTGATTTGAAAAAGATATTTGATATATTATTGATAGTGTATTAATGTTTAAATATGAACCAACTATTGGAGAGTGTTTTATACTATATTAATACTGTATTCATGTATTTTTTATGTTTGACCAATCCATCTTTAGTGTGAAAAATTGCCTAGAAGCTCACTATGTTTGTTAAATGCATTGGTAAATTGAGTGACCATGTTGTAGGAGTTTTTTAAAGGTGTTATGAGTATAATTAAAGAATAAAATGAGAATTTATATGTTATATAATTATATAAGGCTTATGATAAGGCATTTTTTGTCATATTTTACCTTATTAAGATATGGAGAGTAAAAATAGTATAACTATATTTTGACTGTGTGTGACAGGTTTGAATGGTCATTCTAAGAGAGTTGTATTTAGTGCTTATATATTATATTGAAGTGTATAAAGAACATGGAGGTGTTTAATAGGTCATAAAGGTTTCACCCATGTGATATAATCATATGGATATGTGAAATATTTAAGCTATAGCTTTACAAGTTTGAGAATATGTTTTCTGTGTATGAAGACCTAAAAAACAAGGAGATCTAATTGGTAGGTTCAAGTGTAGATTTAGTATTATCAGTGGTATGGAACCATATGGGATTAATAAAGGGGATATTAGAAATAATTCTTATGTGTTTTAATAATTGGTAAGGGATGAAGGTGGCCCAAGGAGTTGAAGCTGTAACATATAAGTATGAAAGCTTATTTGTTTTAGGTCTCACCAAGACCTAAAGGTGGTTTGGGGATAATAATGTAATGACCAACTTATTAAGAGTGTGTTTCTCACATGTATAATGTGTATGGATCTATTTTAATTTTTTTTTGATATGTAAATAATCTTATCCAACCAATATGGGTTAAATAAATAAGAGTGGTGTAAATACAAGGCATAATTGGACTAATTGTGCTTGTTGTGTAAGCGAGGATTCAAGCAAAGAAGAGAATATTTTAAAGAGAATGTATAGGTTAGTTAAGACCATTATATTTAAAAAAATATAAAACATGTTTATTTGATAAATTTTATGTAGGAGGGAACACAAGTCATTGTACCTAATGAGCCTAAAATAGGTAGTTTGAACAGGTTATCCCTAAAGGCAGCTTAAGAGAGATTGGAGGTGAAAAATGAAGACAAAGGTGGTCATCATCAGTTGAAGAGTAATAAAAAGTTTTCAAGGTGATATATTTAGGTAGATTAATGGGTTCTTGGTTAACTAATGGGTTGGTTCCTCCTTACAAGGCAAAGCTTTCTAAAGGTCTAGTTGTTGTGGGTACTCAGCTAGACAAGGGCAATTTTTCCTTATGGGATTGGTGTCTCACTAATTTAAGAGATGGATGTTCCTTGATCAATTGGTACTAGTCTAAATGTTGGATCTTGTTTTATAGGACTATATTCCATCTTATAATTTTTAGTGGGTTTTATGCCCCAAGAAGGTTTCCCACATATATGATGTGTTCATGTGATGTATGCTCTTATGTATACTTTAGATGTATGTGTTTTCATGTTTATGCTACTTGATCAATTTTATATATTTTGAATGTTGAAAGAGTTGGGAATTGAATTGGATTATCTTGCATAACTTATTCACCCCCTTTCAGTGATTGTATCTCTAATAATTGGTATTAGATTAGGACCTTCTGTGAAAGTTTAACCATTTGAAAGTGATCTAATGTACACATATGGATAAGAAATTGAGGAAATAAAATCTTGAGTTGAGATCAATGGTCAAAAGTATTGAAGAACAAATTAGTCATATTGATACCAAGAAGAGTAATTCTAATTCCAAGGATGATGAACATGAGATGAGGCTTGAGGAGTTTAATGACTAGTTCATGAAACATAAAGAAATGATAAATAATATTTAAACCAAGTTTGAGAGATTAAGTGAAATTATCAATTAAGACAAGTTAACCATGCAGGATATTAAAGATCAATTAAGTGATATAAATACTAATCTAATTTCAAAATATGAAGAATGCAGACATCTCAAAACTTAGAAGAAATAAATGCCAAGTTGAGTTCAAATCAAGATGAGCATGATGAGTTGAAGTCCAATCTCAATTATATAAATATTATTGAAGAATAAACATGTATATTGAATGATGATATGACTAATGAAGTTAAGAGGTATAAGGAGACCATCCAAGATCTCAAAATTTAGTTAGAGACTATAAGTTCAAGTATGAAATCTAAAGAGGATGAGAGTGTTCAATTGAAGACCAAGCTAGATTCATTAAAGGATGATCATGAATAATTTATTGTCAAGATTGGTAAGATTGAATAACAAAAGAGATCAGAATAATGAAAAGAGGTTGGTATCATGAAATGTAATATGTCAAATTAGGTTAAAAGCAATATGAAAAAACCAATCAGATAGCCAAATGCTTCAAGTTGTGAAAAATATTTTATGGCCCATTATTTTTTTATCATCTTGTTGGTCATAGGGCAGAAGACTATGCAAGAAGAAGCAATCAATCAAAAGGAGATCACTTCCATATTAAAGAAAAAGGTATGGAAGATATTATTTTTTATATTTGTCATGACATGGGTCATATTACTAGATTCTACCCTAGAATGCATGGGAAAAGACTAACCCAAGTATGGAAACCTAAGATAGTCAAGCTTAAGCATAATGAACCTAAGAGACAAGATGGTATATTTGATGAGATTCATAATATTCATTAATTAGAAGGTATGAATGATCTTGTTTGTTTAAAATTTCATAGATATGGTCACATTTCTAGGTATTACAAGAATAAGTTGAATGAGTTTTCAAATAAAAATAAGATATACAAAGTTCCTAGTGTGCAAGGAAGAGGTAAAGAATCATTGTGTAAACTTAAGCCTATTAGGAGATATTAGACCAAGACCAAATATGGTTCTTTTTCCATGATAAACATGAAGGAAAGTCAAAAAATTCTACTTTCTACATTATTTGACAAGTTTAAGACAAATAATGAAGTTAAGGATCCATTCAAATTCAATCTGGTGATGAGGTAGGGCTGAAATTCAAATGAGAGTATGGAGATATGGGAGTCTCTTGAGTTTTGGTACTTTTAGTCTCACTATGTTAAATGGGTGTCTTAATATAAGATTCAAGGAGGCACTTTATAGAAACAATAATCATGGTGGATGCTAGTTGAATTTTGGTTGATGTTTAAAGATAAGGAATATATTTTGAAAAATGCTTGGCAAAGGGGGATTAATGAGTTTTATGTAACTACTCTAAAGTGTTGTGATGGAATAATTTAGAATATATATTCAGGGATAATGATCCTAAAGTCAAAGCTTTAGTCAATCTTTTAATAGATGGTCTAGTTGGTCAATATGGTAAAGATTGAAGCTGAGTATGTAAGGTCTGCAAGTAGGGAATGGAAGTTTCTAAGTGTCTGATCAAGGATGAAGAAATTTTAAGATGTTATTTTTGCATAAGAAAGGTGTGTTGATCTTGTTTTAGAGTGCTCAATGTATGTTTAGGGTTTTTGGTCCTTAAGATAATACCTTGTCAATCTCTATTTCTTAAATTATTTGATCAAATGTGGAAAGACCAAAGATAAGGTTGATATGGAATATGTGGAGGATGTGTTGTCACATTTTTACACTTTTTTGATATAATATATAAGGTCTCAGAGTTCTATAGATGTCAAGTTAAGTCTATGGATTTAGGGAGAACTAACTTAGATAGTTTGAAAGGCTTGAAGAGTTATGCATAATTTGAGGGGAAACATGTGTGAGATTCTCTATTCATGATGGAGATATGAAGAAGTTTACTATAGTTTTGAATTTAATAATATTGATAGGATGATTTGATCAAACCAAGTCATATGTTTTGACAAGGTGTTGAATATTAATGCATGAGCAAAGAGATCTTGTGATTTATATAAGAAGATAGGCCCAAGGATAAAAAAATCCCAAATTTAGATTGGTGTATGTTAAATAATAGAAGACATGAGATAGATATTTTTAGTAGGGGGAGCTTTCTAAGCTTTGTGAGTAGTTTTTCAGGTCGAAGGATCAGAGGGGTTCAAGTTTAGATTGGTGCATGTCAAATGGGAAGCAATTGATTCATATGATTGAAAGTATATAAGTATCTTGAGCATCTTAATTAGTAATTTTAATGCATACATGATGTTAAGGAATGATTATTGACATGTTTAGGAAGAGACCCTTTGTCATTAATGTCAAAGGGGGAGATTGTTGAGCATAGTCATTGATTTTAAGTTGTCACTCATGTCAAAGAGAGCATGAGATATTAGTGTATTAATGACCAAGAAGTTATGTTTGATAAATTGGAGAATATATGGCACATGTTCAGGTGTTTAAGGACAAAGAAGAAGTTGTGAGGCATCCATAGATGTCATAGTGAAGATATGGTATGTCACTAGATCATTTGGAAAGAGAAACAAGCATATTCTAGCTTAAGAGAAGCCAAACCATCATTACACATCATACAGCTATGACTGAAACAACAATTTTGTGTATTTATTTTAGATAATAAAAAATTTAACTAAAGTCAAAGGATTCAATGGAGATGTTATCTATAGTGATAATAAGGTACCCTCAAAATTTAGACTCTTGAAGTGTTTTCTAGCTCAAGTTATAAACCTTAAAAGTTGTTCTTGCAAACTGTGATGGGCTAAAGACCATCAAGTTTAACTTAGTTAAAGTTTGAGGTCACTATTAAGTAGATATAATGGTGAGAATTCATCATAAATATCTTGATCTAATGATGTGCATGAAGTTAAATTGTCAAAGGTATTTATGATTAAATGTGCTAGTGACAAGTGTATATATCTCATTTATCTGATAGAAGATCAATGGTTCATGGGCATTCATACTGATAGAGATTGATAATATGGGTTGAGTCAAAAATTCAAATGTGTAAAAGACACATAAATCTATCAAGTAGAATAATCATGGGAGCTCTAATCTAAGATCAATGGTGGGGGAGGGGTGGGGCTGCCAATTAAACTATATATTATGGGGGTACCAATGAAACTCTATATCGTACCCCTCTCCCCAAGCCCTATCTATCTAGGCCCTCCTCCCTATATATCTTATCTATAGGGTGGCCCAAGATAGAGTCGGACCTCTATATAAACTAAACTAACTCTAATATATATTTCATTCCCTCACCTATTATTGCAAGATAAAGATTAAGCTACTTATAGGATATCAATGGTATGTATTTGTCCATAGTTTTTAGGATGCATGATATGAGAATAAAGTGTTCAATGTTTAGTGTCTACTCAATGATCATTGGAATTTAAATATTCATATTCATGATGGAAAACCAATGCTTATTTTTTGAACTATGTATTTTTATCTAGGACAAATTTATCGATGAATTAAAAATAAAAGTTATCAAGGATTCTAAGGCACATCTAGAGAAGTTGAGTAGAGGGTTTGAATGTTTGGACAAACAAAGTTAAGGAGCTTTAAAGTTGACTGTGTGTTTGAGCATGACCTATAAGTGATCTAAAAAGTATATTTGAGTTGTTATTGATAGTGTTTTGATGTTTCAAGATGAGCCAACTATTGGAGAGTATTTTATACTCCATGAAAACTATCTGTGTAGATTTTTTAGGTTTGACCAATCCATCTTTAGTGTGAACAATTGATTATAAGTTGACTATGTTTGTTGAATGCACTAGAAGATTGAGTGACCATGTTTTAGGAGTTTTTTGAAGGTGTTATAGGTAGAATTCAAGAAAAAAATGAACAATGATATGTTCTATAAGTCTCTAATGCTTTTGAGAAGGCATTTGTTGTCATAGTTTGCCCCTATTTAGATATGGAGAGTTAAAATAGTATAACTATATTTTGACTATGTGTGATCAGTTTGAATGGTCATTCTAAGAGAGTTGTATTTAGTGATTAGAGATTGTATTAAAGTGTCTAAAAAACATGGAGGTATTTTAGATGTCTTGAAGGTTTCACCCATGTGATCTATTCATATGTCTATGTTAAACATTTGAGCTATAATGACTATGTTTTTTGTGTATGAAGACTTAAAGACTAAGGAGATATAATTGGTAGGTTCAAGTGTAGAGTTACTATTATAGGTGGAATGGACCCATATGGGAGTAAGTAATGGGATATTTTAAATACGTTTGATGTGTCTAAATCATTGGTAAAGGATGAATGTGGCCTAAGGAGTTTAAGTTGTAACATATAAGTATGAAGGCCTAATTGTTTTAGGTCTCACCAAGACCTAATGGTGGTTTGGGGATAATAAGGTAATGCCTGAATTATGAAGATTGTGGTTATCACATGCAATATGTGTATGGACCTATGTTAAATTTTGTTCAATATGTAAAGCATCTTGGCCAACCAAGATGGGTTAAAGAAAGAAGAGTGGTATAAATACAAGGCATAATTGGACTAATTGTGCTTGTTGTGTGAGGATTCAAGTGAAGAAGAGAAACTTTGAAAGAGAAGGTACAAGTTCGTTAGGACCATTATATTGAAAAAAATATTAAACATGTTTATTTTATCAAGTTGATGTAGAAGGACATAGAGGTCATTGGACCTAATGAGCCTAAAATAGGTAGTTTGAGCAAGTTATCCTTAGAGGCAACTTGAGAGAGATTGGAGGTGAAGAGTGAAAAAAAGGTGATCATCATCAGTTGAAGACTAGATAAAGGTGTTCAAGGTGATATATTTAGGCATGTAAGTGGGTTATTTATTTCCTAAGGTGTTGGTTTCTCCTTGTAAGGTATATCTTGCTAAAGGTCTAGTTGTTGTGGGTGGTCATCTAGATAGGGGCAGTTATTCCTTATGGGACTGGTGTCTCACTAAGCTAAAGGATGGGTGTTCCTTGATTATTTAGTTTTGGTATAAATTTTGTATCTTTTTTTATATGAATATATTCCATCTTTTAGGGTTCAATGGGGTTTATACCCTAAGAGGGTTTCCCATATATATGATGTGTTCATGTGATGTATGCTCTTATTTATGCTTTAGATGTATTTGCTTTCATGTTTATGATGATTGAACAAGTTGATATATGATAAATGTTTAAATAATTAGGAATTGAACTAGATTATCTTACATCACTTATTAACCCTCCCTCTTAGTGATTGTACCTCTAATGCTTCCCACTCACTATGGGTTCTCTCAGTACTTCCAGGTTCTAGATCTTCCATCAGCTTACACCTTCGCTTGTTATAAGTTGCTCACCTCATCTCTTGGGTGTCAATCTACTCATCCCCTTCTATTATTATTAACTTATACATAACCTTATTCCCAATTTAATTTATAATATGGAAAATTAATTTTTACATTCCAATATCATGGTTTCAAAGCCATAATCTACCATCAGTTTCTTAAGTTCTATGCTAAATTCTTTCACAAATGTGCCACTAGGCTCATGCAAGAATTGATACTCTACTTATTCAAGCACATAAATATTATGTGCTCCTTTCCACCATTTATCTATATCTCTAATTTAAGTGGTATCAAGGTTTATAAGATTTTATAAGTGGTCCTTTATCCACTTAAGGCACTATCCATAGCTTCATCTTCTATGGGTCGCATAAGTAGTGAAGCATCAGTACAATGCTCAGGTAGTTATCAAAATAAGACCTCATTTAGAGCATCATAAATGTTATTTTATACCCACTTCCATTGATTATATTATTTATAGGATGGATAATTTAGTGTAAATCTATCTTCTACCTATTGTAACCAATGCTCAATGTTCTCAAGGGAGAGTTGAAGCATTATTCTTTTGCACCATTACAACAACAAAATTCAACATGTTTCCCATCAATAGAACAAAATTTTTATAGTTTAATATGGGTTTTGAATTAATTTAATCTATCAAGATCTTATCTAATTGTTCTAAAGTTAGTTCTTGACTTGTTACAATTAAGCATAATCATAGAATAATCCCACAATGTTCAATATTTATCTCTTGATTATGATGGCATAAATTCACATAAGGCACAAGCCTTATGCACTCACCCAAAGAAAAATAGAGAAATAACCATGGCCCATATTTGGATATTTGTATCATGGTGTAACTCATTCTTCATAGGACTTGGTCATTACAATAATAACATTGTCAATTTTATTGGCACAAGTCATTCTGGAAGGAGTTTGATTATCTGTAGGCATAAATCCTATTTGGGGAACTTGTTATTGTCATAGGGATCCAAGAATATATTATTATATTTATAATATCTCAAGGGTGCAAGCCTTTGTGTTACTAAGCTAAGTGTCACTCATGCACTTTGATGGGGCAAGGGGATTGATTTATAACAAGGGCTCATGCTTAGGCTAGTGCTCTTAGTAAAGGCATCAAAGCTTGGGTGTATGAATTCTCCTATGATTATGTTAATTCAAAGGTTATATGGGCATCATCACTTACAAAAGGATGTCATTAATGGGTTAAATTGAAAGCTTGATAGAACTTAGTTTTCATATATTAAAACTAACTATTGTAACTATTGTAAACCTTATGAAATCAATTCACAATCAAAGAACATAACTATAAATATATAGATCAATAATAATTTAATTAAAATGCCATTATTCATTAAACAAGATTAAAATAAATAAATTAAATATTAATGGAAGAGATCGCATGATCATCTAAAACTATTGACTTAGAGGCTCACAAATGAGCTTTGAAACTGCAACGTGGATCCTTAAACGTATTCATGCTAAAACTTATATGAATGGAATAAATAAATAGATATATAGATTTAATTATATATAGATTAAATACCTTAATTTGTGTCCCCTATATCATTATATTGAGCTTGGATTTATAGAAGATAGGAGCATCTTCATGCTAAGGTAGAGGGTGCATGCCAGGTGTTGAGTTAGAGACTTGGTGGATCATTCTACTAGATCCATCACCTTACACCCTTCATGATATGGTAACCAAATGCAACCACTCAAAAATATTCCCTAAAAAACTAGGTTCCAAGTAACCACCTGCCAATTAGCACTAGGTCTGTGATGATTCCTCCAACTAGTGTAAAAGGTGCCAAAACAATAATCATACCAAATGATTTCCTCATGCTGAGATATATACTGAGTTGGTGTGGATATATAATTAGATTAATTATTGGCCCAAAAATTAATCATATACAATATTATATGAGAATTGATGATGATGGTTACATTATAGCACTTGATTCCTTATTAGATTTTGATAGACCTATACCTGTTACCTTTCACTCACGATAAGTGAACTTTATATTATGTGATACAAGAAATCCTCATAGTCCTCCCATTATTGGGATAATTATTTAACATTTTTAAAAATTAAAATATTTTAAAAATATAGAAAAATCAAATATTAAAAAAATAAAATAAAATTTCAAAATTTCAAAAAATTAAACATATAAAAAGCAATATTTGAGTATGACATAATTATTAGATTACAATTATATGTATATTATTTATCACCTATTTGATATATGGCATATTATTTTCATACACATCAATTTCATGGTATACATATATGATGAAAGACTTACAAGTTACACATGGACATATATATGTTGGAATTTCTATACCTAGTGGCCATGCCAATTCTAGGGGCATTTTATTCATAGGTTTCACTATCCCAATCCATATATTTTTAAGTTATTTATACCAAATTGATCTATATATATTTATTACATATGTCTTTCTAGTTACTCATATCTTAAACATTACTACATGGATATGAAATTATACTATGATATGACATTAATACATATGAATGGTTTAGACTAGGTTTTACTTGTTTTATAATTCATTGATATTATTATTTACTTGAAAGATATGATTATTTAAGCTTGTATATTATGTGTGGCCCCCTAGCCTTATTTGTGACATATTTATTTCCATTTTCATGTGGTTATTATCCTTGTTTGGTGCAACATATTTATGTCCTTTGATTGTGACATATTTTATGTCCCTTTTTTATGACATTTTTATGATATTTATTGGTGACATATTTATGTCCCTTGAATTTGGTCCTTATCCATGTTTGTTGTGACATATTCATGTCCCTTTTATGTGGCCCTTAACCTTATGTGTGACACTAACTCTTGATATTTTTGAGCTTGCTAAAATTGAATTGTGCCATGATGCATATAATTCATTATTACTACATAGTCTCATTCAATTATATTTTCAATGATGATTAGTGCTTCATTGATATATCTATATAGACATGACACTTATATGCCATGAATTACATATGTTACATACATATATTTATTGGCATATACATTAGTATGATGACGTACTCTCTACATATTCACATCCTTATACATCATGATATATTTATACATGACATGATACAATTAACTTATCTTTCTCATCTAAAAAGGGGGGAAATATAGTGGGTTTATCATAGAGACATTAATCCTCCATGAATAGAAAATAAAAATTTAAAATTATAATATGGATTTTAAATATTTAGAATGGTTCAAATATTAAATTATTTAGTTGCATGATATATATGTTGGGTGAATATTTTGTTGACCAACTAACTGGTGAGCAAAATAAGTCCTATCACCATAGTAATAGGGAGATTGATCAGCTAGATGTGCAGGTTTACTACATCAAAAGGGGATAAATCTCTCCTCTCATCAAGGGGAGGTTCCCTATTAAGTATATGGAGCTATATAATATATATAAGTAGAAAATAAGACACAAGGGTATGACAAACCATCCATCTCTCATTGTTTAGAGATGATGCTAACAAACAGAGGAGAAATCTTGGGAAACACTAAAGGCACTTCTCTTCTTTCAAAATTATTCTTACAGGAAACAATAGGAGTCCTTTCAAGAAATAAGTAACCAGTAACCAAAGTACAAAGTAACCAGCAATATAAGATGCAGCAAAAAGTCTCCACCTTAACTACCCAAGAGAGAGATATGAAGAATAATGGGGGCAAAAAGTCGTCCCAAGGTCCTTTACATAGGAAAAAGAAAATACAAACACACTGAAAGTACTTGTGGGGGCACAAAGTCATCCCACAGTTGGTCTTCAGGACACCTTCCTAACCACTTCCACTAGTTCTACTTGTTAGATCAAATAAACAAGACTGCTTCTAGGAAACAGACATATGATCAATTCTGTAAATAACATAGGCTATTTCCCACACAAAGTATAAAAATGTCACTTAATTTCTTATTCAAATGAAGAAAAATGATTAACAATCTGAGCTCAAAGTCTCAGTGAATGCCTCTCAATTTGGGCAAAGTTTTTGCTTCTATAGCAGAAAAGATCATCCTTAAAACAATAGGAGAGATTACAATATATAAAGGTTGAGAGAGGTTTGTCACATTTATCCCATGGAAAAGCTCATGTTGCGCATGCAATGCTTTGAATGTACTTTCAATTCTATATTTTAACTTGACTGTCATCCCCTAGAATTGGATGATCTTCTTAGTTCCCTCTCTTGATTGCACCGTTGTTCACTTTGCCTTTATTCCCAAACAAGTTGTGTCTTTTAAAGGCTCAAGAAATCCACATCCATGTTTCTAGGTTCAAGATGTCTATCAGATCTAAACACTATGTTGACACTCCAGATCTTTTGTATTATTTCCTCCACTTCATAGTGATTAGGGCTCTCACACTTAAGTCTGCAAAAATCAATAGAGACTTCATTGCCACCAATTTGGCATCCTCAAGTCTGATATCATTTGAAACATATCTCATGCATGGATATTTCTAGTTATTTTCTTCATCATTCCTCCTTTTTTGGCTATTGAATCAGGTCCTTAATTGCCTCTCTATTCCTTGGTCACTTTTTGCTAAAAAATTGACATGTGACAGCATCCACTTAGAAACAGGTGAGGACACGTGGCAACTTCTACTACTATTAGAGGCTTTAGAGACATTTTTATGAGTATAGCAGAAGATGACATGTGGCAGTCTCCACTGTGCTCTAAAAAAATGCTTAGGAGGAGCTTGGAAACTTGTTTGAAACTCAGACACAAACATGTGTCACTCTTTGCGGAGTTATAAATGAATAGGTGGCAGCTTCCACTTGTCTTTGGAGAGCCAAGTGGATGATGACACATGGCACATTTCACTTTCTTTGATAGCTCACTAGGGGTCCACCACAATCTTTATGAAAAAATAAGCAAGAGGGAGAAATTACAGAGATTGACACTTGTTAGCTTCTACTAAACTTTGCAAGGGACACATGGCACATTTCACGACTTTTTGAGGGTAGAGTATATAGTGTCCCAGAAGATGACACTTGGCAGCTTTTGACAAGCTTTAGCAGGGATAGGCGGCATCTTCTATTGTGATTAGAAACAAAGTGCAATGGGGCTTGATAGATGACATGTGGTGGATTCTACTTGACTCATTCTTTTTAAGGCACTCCTTTGAACCATTTTGATTGAACCAACCGATTGAACCAACTTTGGTTCAACGGTTCAATGTTTCAATGTCTTTGTTTCAGCTAAGTCTTGACCATTTGAAATAGTTTCTAAACTACATTGAACCTTTGAACCTTTGCTTTGAACTAACCAATTGAACCAACTTTGGTTCAATAGTTCATTCCTTCCTTGAATCTTAGTTTTTTGGAAAGCTGATGAACTTACCAAAGCAGTTGAGTGTCCTGCTGACGTCACTGAATGGTTTAATTTGGCTGAAGCACTTAGCTCTTTTAACCCTATTAATGATGTTAAACCTTAAACCCATTGAACCATTGAACCAAAGTGGTTCAAGGTTCAACAGTTCAATCTTTGCTTAAAATCTTGCCGATGAGCCCCTTTTTGGTTAAACCAAGGCGTTGAACCAATCTTGAAAATGCCCAAGTGTTGGAAACTTGCCCCTTTTGATTGAGCTCATCCTAAGAAGCCATTAAAATAGTTGAACCTACTAATTTCAAGCATGTTGAGTCCGTAAATTTCTAGAAAATCTTGAAAAGTGAGGAACTTGAAAGCTCAAAAGAAATTTTGAAAAGGGAAGAGGTAAATTTGGTCTTGTAGGACCAAAATGACTCATACATTATCCCAAAAAGAGTGACATTTTTTTGGGGGGATAACAGCTGGCTCTTATTGGGGAAATTCCTTTAGATGAGAACTTGGAACAACTAAGGGGAGTAGAAACCAGAATCTCTAGTGCCTTGAAGTGTGCCATTGGGCTATGGAGTTATGCTACCCAAAAAGAAAGGTGAAAAAAACATGAAAACAAATAACACAAAGTAGAAAAGACTATACAAATATACATATGTACAGACAATTTCATTTGATACTTCAAGAGTTGAAGTGCTTCAGATGCTACCCATTGTGAGGTAGAGAAAAGGGTGTGCCATCTTGATATTTCAATAGGAAGCTATTTTCACCTTTGAGCTCATGGATAGTAAAAGGGCCTCTCCATAGGGAATCAAATTTTCCATGCATTCACTTTGGTTCTCTTCTCTTGTCCCATAACAGGACTTGATTTCCAACCTAGAAATCTTGGCTCTTTACTTTTTAGTCGAAGAGTTTCTTCACCAAGCTTTGATGGACTGCAATTCAATCTACCACTATAGTTTTCTACTCTTCTAGCTTAGTTAGGCACATAATTCTCTTATAAATGGAACTTTCATATGTTTGATCTTCAATTGCCTTGACCAATTTTAATGCTGGAAATTCCAAGGTGATTGGTATCTCAACATTGATACCATAAAGAAGTTGAAAATAAGACATACTAGTTGCCCTTTTGGGTGTAATTCTATCAGCCCATAAAGCATCAACCAATGCTTTGTGACATGTTCTTTGGTTGTCATCAACTAGCTTCTTGATGATAGTCACTAGGTTTTTATTACTTGATTCAGCATGTCCATTCCCTTGTGGAAAGTAATCAGATGAGTGGGAGAGTGTAATTCCATAATAGAAATAGAATTGAGCAATATCCTAAGAAGTGAAACAAGCTACATTATTAGTGACAATCTTAGTTGGGACCCCAAACCTATAAATGATGTTATCTTTCATGAAATTATACACTACTTCTGAAGTAGCATGCTCGGTTGGAATTGCTTCCACCCACTTGGTGAAGTAGTCTATGGCTGTGAGGACATAATCATGTCTATTACTTGAAGATGGGTTTACAGCACCAATAAAATTGAGGCCCCATTGCTTAAATGGTTCTTCTATGACTACTAGCTTGAGAGGTAGGGCAGCTAACTTGGGTCTTCCAACAAACTACTGGCATAGTTCACATTTCCTTACCCACTTGTACGTATCTTGAAAAAGAGTAGGCCAGTAATATCTGGCCTAAAGGATCTTATGGGTAATCACAGGAGTAGAAAAATGTCCTCCACAGGCTCGATTGTGGAAGGATCTCAAAAGTTGGCTTTACTTCTTCTTGTCCACACAGCGAAGGAACACTCCATCAAGGTCCCTCTTATACAAGCCATTGTCCCAAAGGATGAAATTTTTTGATTTTTAACTTGATAGTCCTTCTCTCTTTATAAGATAAGTGAGTAGGACATTCACCATAAGTAAGAAAATGAGAAATACCTGAATACCACTCATTAGTGGTAGAGATAAAGAAGACTATTGGCACTTTTACTTCTTCTAATTTTTGATGCTCTGTTCTTTCTGGCTTGTCAATTGGCATAAGCCTTTTCCCTGAACTGACTTTATTGGTTTGATGAGCAGATCAAAATCCTAAATATTTTCAACCCAATTGCCTTTTTTCATCCCAAACTCCTACTGAGTTAGTATGGATTTGACTATTGTGTTAGGAACTAAGGCAATAGTACGTGAATTTAAGAAGTAGAAGTGAAAATGCTTTATCGCCTTCACCACTGCATAAGCATGCTTTTCCATATTCGAGTAGTTCAACTCATGAGCTTTGAGAGGATAAATCATGAAGGAAATGGGAGACTCCATACCTTCTTTATTTTGTTGAGCCAAAATCATTGAAAGTGTGTGTTTTGAAGCATAGCTGTACATGGTGAACTCCTTGTTATAGTTTGGACAAACCAGAATTGGGGCATGAGCAATGGCAGTCTTGATATATTTAAACACTAACTTGCCTTAATTAGTCTAATTGAAGGTAGGCTTTCCCTTCATCATGTTTACAATATGTCTAGTCTTCTCAGCAAACTTGGGGATGAACCTTCGTAAGAAATTCACCTTTCCAAAGAAAGAGTGAATAACAGTCTTACTTGTAGGCAAGGTAAGCTCTTGGATAGACTTGACTCTATCTAAGTCAATTTTTATGCCTCCTTTAGACACAATGTGTTTGATAATTTTTCCCTCTATTACTCCAAAAATTTACTTCTTGGGGTTCAAGGAAATGCCATTCTGACGATAACGTTCCATCACTTATTACAAGTGACACACATGATCTGGGTGATGCTTAGAGAAAATAGTCAAGTCGTCAAGATAAAATATAATGAACTTACCCATCTCATCCTTGAAAGTGAGGTCCATTGCTCTCTAAAAGGTGGCACCAACATTTATCAAGCCAAAAGGCATTCTCTTATAGGCAAAGGTACCCCAAGGTGTGGTGAACATAGTTTTATGCTGGTCTACTTCACCAACTTCAACCTGATTGTATCCTGAAAAACTGTCTAGCATTGATAACATCTATAAACTAGTCACTATCTAAAGCACTTGATCCATTATTAGAAAAGGATAGTTATCCTTTAAGGATGACTGATTCAAATTCCTAAAATCCACACAAAGGCAAATTTCACCATTCTTCTTCCTCACAGGCACTATGTTTGCAATCCATGTGGAATGATGGATTGGGAAAATGATCCTAGCATTTAACATCTTCTGTATCTCAGATAGAATAGTACTTGATATCTTTGGAATGTATTTCTTGGGTTTTTTCTTGTAAGGCACTGAGTTAGCCTTCAGAGGGATGTCATGTCAAATTTCATTAGGCCTGAGTGACTTCAAGTCATCATAGGAGTATGCTAAAATGTCCATGTACTATTTGAGTAGAGAAGTGAACTTGAATCTTTCCTCAGGAGTGCAACACTTCCTAATGTTCACCATCTTGAGATCTTCCTTGGTACCCAAATTTAATTGATAAAACCCCTGAGAGGAGCTTGCCTCTGTTTGCTACTATTTGATGAATCTGTCATGCTTATCAAATAGTTTCTCAAGAGAGACCAGGCCTTTGGAAATCTTACTCCCTTTAAGTTTCATGAACTCTCCATCCATGCTTGAACTTGATTTAGGGGTTAGTTCAGGCTCTTGAGGTTCACTGCCTTCAAAATGCAACCATTCAAAACTATCCTTTTGCTCTAGGAAAGCAATGATCTGGTTATCATTGTTAAACACTTGCTAATGACTGGCATTATTAGGTACACTTGGTTGAGAGACTAGTTCAATAGTGTACATGTCTCCTTTGAAGTCTAATTGGGGAACTAGAAGAGTGCCTGAGATAGCCAAAGCATCATATCTATCATTAAATTCCCTAGGGACTGTAGAGATGCTAAAAACATCAAATTTTTCAATTTAGTCCTAGACAAGATTGTGGTAATGGCACAATCCCTCATTTTTGGTCTGATATAGATTTCTTACATGACAAATCACCAATTCAACATCTCCTTTAGCATGAAGAAGCTTGATACCTTTGTCTTGAGTAGCCTTTAATCCAAGTAATAGGGATTCATACTCACTGTGTTATTAGTGTTTCTAAATTGCAACTTGTAGGATGAAGGAAAAATATCTCTTTGAGGAGATATCAACACAACCTCAACTCCTGAACTAGTAGAGGAATAACTGCCATCAAATTCAAGGATCCATACCTCATTAGACACTAATTTTCCTTTAGATTCTTCCTCATTTAGAGGTGGATATTCTTCCATACTTCTAGCTGAACTAACCTTTAGGTTGTCACCTTTGAGAGATTCAATAGGCATTTCATGAACTTCTTCAATGGATAGAAAGTAGTTACCCATGCCTGAAGATTCAAAAAAAAATTGAGCTTTAGGTGCTGATGATTGGGTGACCACATACTTTGTTTCCTTTTAAGGAAGTAATCTTTTCATGATGCCTTTGACTGGGATTCTTGCCTCAGACAAGTCCATGTTTAATTTGCCACGAACATCTTTGCAGAAATTCTAGCCAAGAAAGATGCCATAAGATGCTGGGACGTCAGCCACCAAGGCAGTCATCTTGATTCTTTTGTTTGGGAATGCTACAAATGCAAATTGGGCATCCTTAATTTGACCCAAAAATGGTACTTACTTGCTTTCCATGGAGAAACATCTACCAAATGTCCTAGTTAGTGTAAAGCCAAGGGATTCAGTCACTTTGGTTGGCATGACATTGTCTGAAGCTCTAGAATCAATGATATAATTGTTCAGTTGATATCCATTTATTAATAGGCATACATATAAAGGTTCTATTTTCTTGGGAGCAATAGGAGGAACAATGATAAGATTTTTTGGGATAGACATGTTCCTTGGGGGATCATGAGTTGCTTTCTTAGCTTCTTGTCTTGCTGGGATGTTTTGGTTCTTCACACATTGAACCAATTTATCCAACTGATCAGGGTTGGACTGTAGGAATTCAAATTTAGACATTTGAACTTTGGCTTTATTTATATGATCAATAATGTCAAATGTCTAAAATGAGATAGGAATAGAGGATGGGAGCTCTTCCTTTTGATTCTTGGTAGGGGGAAAACTAGACTACAGATTTGAAGTAGAAGGTGCAAGGGTATTTGGTGTACTTACCTTTCTTGCAGTCATTAGATCTTTTGGCTAGAAGGGTAGAGTACTTCCACAATTAGAAATTGAGATTCTTGGTTGAGGTTGCTCCTCCATCTTCTCTTTATCAGCTTCTTGAGCTGATTGATTCTTAGACCAGGTGAACACAACATATGATCCCTCCATTGTATTACCTTCACTTATGGGTTCATCCTGATAGTTCAAGAAACCAATGTTGGAGTCACTAGCCAATTCTTCTTCTTCCTCAGTGAAGAGATTAGCATCATCTTCAGGGTTCAACTCAAGCTGGAATGAGAAACCCAAGTCAGCTTCAAGATATCCAACCACTGAGTTGGTTGGAGGTGCTTCAATGGCAAGGTTTTTCTATGGGGGAGGAAGGCGATTTGGCTGCCCTTGACCCCTAGCAGCATTTCCTTGGTATGTCTAATTATAGAACATTCTCTTTGGGATATCTCCATATGTAGGAGTGGATGATGTCCCTTGGGCCATTTATCTTTTGAGATCCAGCAATTCATTAGCCAACTTTTGCACCATGGGATCAGTAGTGGCTGTAGATGAGTAATTAGAAGATGAAGAAGATTTACCTCTATTTGAATCTCTCCTTATTTTCCTAGCCAAGATAAGGTCATCTTTTACCTTAGTAGCCAAGTCCTGAGCTTCAGCAAGGTCTATCTGGCTAGCACATCTCAGTAGAAAACTCACTTTAGGCAGTTGTGAGTTAATGAAGAAGCACTTGAGGTTTTTAGGGGTTAACTAAGCAATTACAGGGATCCTATTCCTCAACTTATCAAATTTGGTGATGAAATCCCTCATTGGTTCATGAGGTTCCTTCTTCATTTGTGTGAGTTTGGCTAGAAGGCCATGTGCATCTTTTGTAGGTTTGAATCTAGCTTCAAACTTGGCTTTGAGTGTGTCCTAGTCAATCACTGATATAGCCTATAGATGGTAGAATTAATCCACAATAGTACCTTGCAATGTCTCCATAAATAGTCTGACTACCACATCCTCAAATTCCATGCCATCACACCATAGGCTATGTTGAAGGTTGTAATGTGTTCATTAAGGTGAACCTTTCCATCACCAAAGAATTTGGGAAAATTCTTCTTTAAACTATGTGGAATCTCATGCAGGGGTGGAGTAAGATTGAGTGGGCCAAAAGAGTTAACCTAGGGGCATTAAACTGCCATGAGTGGATTATTAAAAGTAGGGATAACAAATCTGGGTGGTGTATGTATAGGCAAAGTTATACTAATAGCAAAAAATTATCTTTGCCTTGTGTTGGTGACTTAGTGTTGGTAGGAGGAAGACTCCTAGTTCGTTGAAGGTGAGGTTGTGGAGGAAACAACTCAAAATTACTCTGCTACACCAACTCAAAAATAGGGTCAAAAATACCTTGGGTTTTTTAGCTTCTAGTATAGCAAGAAGTTTCTAGATTGTAGAACAAAAATAGGAAAGAACCGGTCTTGCTTTAGCTTTAAATTTGAGGCTTCAAACTGCGCACTCTTTCCCTAGCAGAGTTGCCAAAAAATTATTGGGTGAATATTTTTGTTGACCAGCTAACTAGTGAGAAAAATAGATCCTATCACCACAACAATAGGGAGATTGATCAGCCAGATGTGTAGGTTTACTACATCAAAAGGGGATAAATCTCTCCTCTCATCAAGGGGAGGTTCCCTATTAAGTATATGGAGCTATATATATAAGCAAAAAATAAGACACAAGAGTAGGACAAACCATCCATCTCTCTTTTTTCAGAGATGATGCTAACAAATAGAGGAGAAATCCTAGGAAACACTGAAGGCACTTCTCTTCTTTTGGAAGTATTCTTGTAGGAAACAATAGGAGTCCTTTCATGGAACAAGTAACCGGTAACCAAAGTACAAAGTAACTAGCAATATAAGATGCAGCACAAAGTCTCCACCTAAACTGACCAAGAGAGAGATATGAAGAACAATGGGGGAAAAAATTCATCCCAAGGTACTTTACATAGGAAAAAGAAAATACAAACACAGTGAAAGTACTTGTGGGGGCACAAAGTCATCCCACAGTTGGTCTTCATGACACCTTCCTAACCACTTCCACTAGTTCTGCTTGTTAGATCAAATAAATAAGAACACTTCTAGGAAATAGACTTATGATCAATTCCCTAAATAACATAGGCTATTTATAACACAAAGTTTGAAAAGGTCACTTGCTTTCTTATTCAAACGAATAAAAATCATTAACAATCTGAGCTCAAAGTCTCAATAAATGCCTCTCAATATGGGCAAAGTTTTTGCTTCTATAGCAAGAAAGATCATCCTTGAAACAATCAAAGAGATTAGAATATATAGAGGTCAAGAGAGGTTTGGTGCATTTATCCCATGGAATAGCTCATGTTGTGCATGTAATGCTTTGAATGCACTCTTAGTTCTATATTTTAACTCGACTATCATCCCCTAGAACTGGATGATCCTCTTAGTTCCCTCTCTTGATTGCACCGTTGTTCACTTTGACTTTATTCCCAAACAAGTCGTGTCTTTTAAAGGCTCTAGAAATCTACATCCACATTTCTAAGTTCAAGAGGTCTATCAGATCTAAACACTGTGTTGACACTCTATATCTTTCATATTGTTTCCTCCACTTTACAGCGATTAGGGCTCTCGCACTTAAGCCTCTAAAAATCAATAGACACTTCATTACCACCAATTTGGCATCCTTAGGTTTGTTTTCATTTGAAACATATCTCATGCATGGATATTTCTAGTTATTTTCTTCATCATTCCTCATTTTCTAGCTGTTGAATCGGGTCCTTAAATTGCCTCTCTATTCTTTGGTCACTTTCTGTTGAAAAATTGACATGTGGCAGCATCCACTTAGAAATAGGCAAGGACACACCATAGCTTCCACTACTATTAGAGGCTTTAGAAACATTTTTTATGAGTCCAGTGGAAGATGACACATGGTGGTCTCCACTGTGCTCTAAAAAAATGCTTAGGAGGAGCTTAGAAACTTGTTTAAAACTCAGACACAAACATGTGTTGCTCTCTGTAGAGTTATAAATGAATAGGTGGCAACTTCTGCTTGTCTTTGGAGAGTCAAGCTGATGATGACACATGGCATGTTCCACTTTCTTCAACAACTCACTGGGGGTCCATCATAGTCTTTATGAAAATAAAAATCATGAAGGATAAATTACAGAGATTGACACTTTTTAGCTTCTACCAAACTTTACAAGGGACACGTGGCACATTTCATGACTTTTTGAGGGTAGAGTGTATAGTGTCCTGACAGACAACACTTGGTAACTCATGACAAGCTTCAATAAGGATAGGTGGAATATTCTATTGTGATTAGAAAAAAAGTGCAATGGGGCTTGATAGATGACTGTGGTGGTTTCTGCTTGACTCATTCTTTTTGGGGTGCTCCTTTGAATCATTTTGATTGAACTGACCAATTGAACCAACTTTGGTTCAGCAGTTCAACGGTTCAATGTCTTTGTTTTGGCTAAGTCTTGATCATTTGAAATAGTTTATAAACTACATTGAACCTTTGAACTTTTCCTTTGAACTGACTGATTGAACCAACTTTGGTTCCATGGTTCATTCCTTCCTTGAAGCTTAGTCTTTTGGAAAGCTGATGAACTTACCAAAGCGGTTGAGTGTCCTGCTGACATCACTGAATGGCTCAATCTAGCTGAAGTGATTAACTCTTTTAACCCTATCAATGATGTTGAACCTTGAACCCATTGAACCATTGAACCAAAGTGTTTCAGGGTTCAACAGTTCAATCTTTGCTTAAAATCTTGTCGATGAGCCCCTTTTTGGTTGAACCAAGGCATTGAACCAATCCTAAAAATGCCCAAGTATTGGAAACTCACCCCTTTTTATTGAACTCATCCGAAGAAGCCATTGAAATAGTTAAACCTACTAATTTCAACCATGTTGAGTCCATAGGTTTCTAAAAAATCTTGAAAAGTGAGGAACTTGAAAGCTCAGAAGAAATTTTGAAAAGGGAAGAGGCAAATTTGGTCTTGCAGGACCAAAATGACTCATACGTTGTCCCAAAAAGAGTGACATTTTTTTGGGGGGACAACAATATATTGGAAAATTAGTACAGATTATGGGTGCATATGTTATACATGTGTACTTACTTTACAGAGACTTGAGTAAAAATATATATAGACTTAAGTGCATAGGACATGACATATGTATACAGTATAAAATATCATGAATTATAGGTTTTTGTATACACATACATTTAAGATACATGGTCTTAGTTTTTGCATATAGATGCATAACATTCTACATCATTTGGTATAGATTCACAAAGAATGATAATAGTTCATGCACATATACCCATTTACAGAGTCATGAGGCATGATAATATTTCATACACATACACACCATGGTATTTTATAGTTGGCATAGTTCTAGAGGGGCATAACATTAATTCATGCACATTTACACATTTTTTAGTAAGCACTATTACAATTGTTTATTTGTAAAACTATTTTCAATCCAAACTAATTACTGAGCAAGATCAAATCTATTAAACCATCTACACATGTTGATTCATTTTGTTATGGGCAATGTTCATTGAGGTTAAATGATGCTTAATGACCAGGGAGTTTATTCTAATGAGCCCATCATGTTGTTCCCATTATTTATCATATCTTATTATTTATTTGGGTTAGTATATTGCATACTTATCCCCACATTTTATGAAGGTTAGGGCATATTGTCTTTCCAAAACCAAAAGATTGCATAGATACACAAAATTTGGGTTTGATAACTCTCAATTTCTCTATTATTCAACAAAAATAACCTTTATCCAATGGTTCAATAAGGAATCACCATCTCCAACAAATTACAAGGGAAACATGGTTTTCACTAACACACGTGTATTTCTTACTTGCTCATTAATTTTAAAATTTCAAGTTTAGATTTCAAACTTTAATATATAGACATTGACTACCATATGTTTTCTACAAATTTGATTATAAATGACTTTCACATTTGGAGCTTCCTACCAAAGACAAAGTTTGTTGTACACACTCATGCATACTTTTCCTTTTACTATATATATTACATTACTAAAATAAAAGGAGGCATTTTTAGATACTAAAATATGATATTAAGTACTTAATAATGACAAGATTGATATACATTTACCACACATGACTTGTACACACAAATATTATCCAAAATTTCCTTCTCTCCTTATCCTAGTACATTTATGGGTCTGACCCTTTTATTATGCTATTACACATCTACATGAACCTCATTATCTATTTCAAACTTGCATCATATATTGTACAAGCATATTCATATGCTTAATTTAATCCTTCTATGCACATATACTATGAAACTAAGGTTAGTATTAATGATACTAACCTAAGCCTAATAGTATTAAATATCTCCCAATAATTGTCACTTTTAAAATTTAAGACATTATTTTGGGTCAACCCATATGTTTTAGATGGAATATCATGAGAAGTTACAAATCAAGGCCTCAATTGATAAGGAAATTGACACTTATCTGGTACACATCTATACACTATTACATGTTGAGAAAAAATTCCATATTCCTCCCATTTTGAAAATAAATCACTAGGAGTATCCCATAAATAAGTCTAAAACATACCAAAGACAAGTAAAATCAAGAATTGGAAACTATCAAATCTAAATCATTAGTTGTATTCATATAGAAAATGGGCATAATTGCAGAATCACACTAGGTAGGAAAACTATGTGTCATTTGATTTCTTCCTTAAAGTATCATATACATAAGCAACAATTAATAATCAATGGGGGTGATTATGGTCATATCAACCCATAATACTTTCATAGTTTTTTAGGTTTCTATCCCCTCACAAATAATCTTAGGTATTCAAAGTGGAGGGGGGTGATTTCTAGAGTTGTGCACATCATCAAGATTTGACATCACACACAAGTCAATACCGAATACTATAAGTTAATATCAACATTCAATACCAATTAAAATATTATGGAACTAACCTTGCATAAACAAAAATAAATTTCTAGAACCTAATGAATCATAGGCCTATTTTAGTCTATTTTCCATTATCAAAACATAGTTATAGCTAGGTAGAATGTCATAAAAGCTAAATACTTGTCCCTTTGTTGTAATTAATAAATTTATTATATGTAATGTGTCAATTCATTAGAATCTATTTTAAGCTTTTAAATTTAGATTCATGATTAAATTTCATATTTAGTAATTTTAATCCATAATAGTTTTTATCTTAAGTAGATCGAGTAATTTGTTAAGCATGAAATATAATGAGAGGGGGGTGAATAAATATATTATATATATTTTAATTAATATTATTTATTTCCTTTAACCACTTAATCACACATTCAAGATATGTAATAAAACTGAAATAATAACATACACCACACAAGAGAAAGATAGACACCAGATTTTTACGTGGAAACCCAAAGTGGGAAAAACCATAGAGAACAATCTCAAGTATATGAATGAGCACCAACTCAAATTAAAAATTTCATAAGAACCAAATTTTAAGAACACCAACCCCTTTTCTGAGTACCAACACAATAACTATTTGTGAGCACCAACCCATAGGAGCATCAACCCCTTGCAAAGATTTGTGA
Organism: Torreya grandis; assembly: GCA_037957365.1. Lineage (NCBI taxonomy): Eukaryota > Viridiplantae > Streptophyta > Pinopsida > Cupressales > Taxaceae > Torreya > Torreya grandis. The sequence continues at coordinate 1,345,550 of JARHVA010002321.1, forward strand.
GCACCAACCCACAGAAGCACCAACCCCTCTTGTGTATAAAACACAACTATCTCTCAATGTTGATTATTCAATAAATGATATAACTCTACAATATATCTTGATTTTCTCTCTTTTATTATATAAAACAATTAAAAAACCATGCACTCTCTTACATATTACAAATGGCCTCTCAATCCTTTATTTATAACTTTCCAAATGACCTTTGGCATTCAAAATATATGACTCTTCAATCCTCATGGAAAATGGTGCCAAACTTGCATGACCCTTCATATTCTTGCATTTTAAAATTCACATGGTGACCCTTCATAATCAAATACATCCTTTCCTCTTTTGTCTTTATCTTGGTGACATTTCAAATTCCTTAAGGTGACTCTTCATGGAAAAATGTGTCATACCCTCTTTTATCTTCACTAAGTGACTCTTGGAATTCCTCAAGATGACTCTTCATGGGAAAATTCATCCCATTCCTCTTTTTTATTTACCCTATGACTCTTTGAATTCTCCATGGGCCCTCTTTGACTTTTATGCAACCAAAAATATATTCGTTAATATTAAAAAAATATTAACACATATTAGCCAAGATATGAATATTAAAAACATCATTAAATGCTATGGGGCCTTTATCACCAATGCTAGACCTTTGACATCAATGAAAATATTTCCAAAAATCTACCCATTTGTCATTAATGGCAACCTCAAATTGAAACTACCATATCCTGAAACCTACACATACTACCATCTGAAAAACATACAGTAACTCCTCCTTACTATAGCAACCTGTATCTATTCCTATACCTATTTTTATTCTTCTCCCCCTTTGACATCAATGGTAAAGGGATTATTTTAGAGCTAATACTTATCTCCCCCTCAAATGATGTTGATCCTCAATGGCAGTAAGTAAAAGAAATTACTCCCACCTTCTCATGTAGATACTCAAATATGTCTTTTGGTAGTTCCTTTGTGAAAATATCTACAATCTGCTCTATAGTACTGATATATTCCATCTTAACCTATTGATCTGCAACCTTCTCTCTCAAGAAGTGATATTTGATAGGAATAAGTTTTATTCTTGAATGCATCATTAGATTATTATAAATATTAATAACACTTGTGTTGTCACAAAAAATAGAAATAGGTTCATCATATTTTACCTTGATATATTCCAAAGTTTGTTTCATCTAAAGCACTTGAGTACAACACAATACCACTATAATATATTCTAATTCAACTATATAAAGTGATACCAAATTTTTCTTTTTGCTTAGCCAAGATACTAAGCTATCACCAAAGAATAAATCTCCTCCACTTGTACTCTTTCTATCATCTAAGAAACCTACCCAATCTGAATCTGTATAAGCAACCAAATTGAAATCTCTTCCTATGGGATACCAAAATCCATAATCCAATGTCCCCTTGATATATCTAAATATTCTTTTCACCAACTGAACATGACTCTCCTTTAGGGCTGCTTGATATCTTGCAACCATGCCTATTGCATGCATAATTTCTGGCCTCAATGTTGTCAAATATAAAAGACTACCAATCATAGATCTATACAAATATTGATCTATAATGAGTGAATCTTCATCCTTACTCACCTTGCTCCCTATATCCATCGGTGTACCAACTAGTGCACAATCCTCAAAACCAAACTTTTTCAACATTTCTTTAGCATATTTACTTTAAAATATGAAAATTCCTTTATCTGACTAAAAAATTTGCAACCCTAATAAAAATGACAATTCTTCAAGCATAGATGTCTCAAATTATTTTTGCATATTGTCAAAAAATTATTTTGCCATCTTTTCAATGTTACCTCTAAATATTATGTCATCAACATATACCATAATAATCAACTAATGCTCACCTTTTATTTTGATGTAGAGATTACTGTCAGCAAATCCTCTCTTGAAACCTTGATCTTACAGGTATTTATCAAGACTTGCATACCAAGATTTGGGAGCTTGTTTCAATCCATATAGTTCTTTCTTTAATTTTCATACATGGCTACTATCACTTGAGAGAAGAAATCCCTCTGGCTATTCAATGTAGATCTCCTCTTCTAGATTATCATTCAGGAAATTAGATTTGACATCCATCTAAAACACTTTGAAATTTTTAAACACTGCATATGCAAAAAACATTCTAATAGCCTTTAGCCTTGCCATTAGTGCAAAAGTTTCTTTAAGATCTATTCCCTCAATCTAAGCATATCCTTTACATACTAATCTTGCTTTATTCCTTGTCACTTCTCCATTTTCATTCAAATTATTTTTATAAACCTATTTTGTTCTTATCACATTGTGATATTTTGGTCTAGGCACTAATTCCCATGTATCATTCTTTTCTATCTAATTTAATTCTTCATCCATTGCCTTAACCCAATTCTTATCATGTATAGCTTTTGAAAAAGTTCTAGGATAAATTCTGGATAATAAAGAGAAATTAACTTGCTCATATTCACTTATCATCATTATTTTAATACAAATTCCTTAATTTATGTCCTTGATGATGTCACTTTCATTATGATTTATATGGACATATTTGGATGGAGTTTTGGTGTCCTTTTTCTCCTTCTTCTCATCTTCATTTGATTCTTCAAAATCTTCCTCCTCAATGATTCCAGGAATGTCTATTGGATCACTGATTCTTTGTGTTCCATCTTCTTCTATCCTGACACTTGCACTTGCAACTATCTTCTTGGTTCTTTTATTATAACATTTATAAGTTTTACTTTTTCAAGAATAACCAAAAAATATACCTTCATATACTTTAGATTCAAACTTACCAATTTTTTCATCGATTCTCTTTATAAAGCATCTATTGTCAAAAATTCTAAAATAATCAATTGTAGCTGGTTTATGTTTCCATATCTCATAAGGATTCTTTTCACTATTGACTCTCAATAATTCTCTATTGTAGATATGAACTATTGTACCAACTATCTCTCTCCAATATTTATCTGGTATCTTAGATTCATTTAGCATTGTCCTCACCATTTCTTTAACTATTTTGTTTCTTTGTTTAACTACTCCATTTTGCTACGGAGTTTTAGCTACTAAATAATGTCTCTTTATTCCATGGTCTTCAAAATACTCAATAAACTAATGTGATATGGATTCTCCTCCTTGATCTAATCTTAGGCACTTAATCTTCAAACCAATTTCATTCTCAACTAATGATTTAAATGATTTGAAATGTCTAAAAGCTTCTAATTTTTTCTTTAAAAACATTACCCAAGTCATACATGAAAAACCATCAATAAGAAACATGAAATATTTCTCACCTTGAGTACTTTGAGTTCTCATAAGTCCACATAAATCATTGTAAACAAGCTCTAAAATCTAAGTGGTTGAGTATTATTTTGTTTTAAACTACCTTCTAGCTTGCTTCCCCTGCTGACAAGGTTCACAAAATGTGTTGGATGGCTTTGTAATCTTTAGAAGATTTGTAACTGCTTACTTCTTGATGATGTTAACAAGATTGTCAAAATTTATGTGTCCCATTCTCCTATTCCATAGCCAAATTTTTTCAATTTGACTCAAACAATATCTTTGACCTTTGATGTCTAATAAGATATACAAATTATTGCCTATTCTCTAAGCATCTACAACCAACACATCTGAATATTGTTTCCTAGTTTCACAACCTTCTGCATAAAACTTTAGTGTGTGACCCTAATCACACATTTGACTTACACTCAAAATATTATACTTAAGACCTTCTACATACAAATTTTTTTTAGTTTTAGTTCTATCATTATCCAAACTTAATTTACCTTTTTCAGCAATTCTAGCAATAATATTATCTCTGAATTTCACTATTCCACCATTGATCTTCTTCAAGGTCATGAAATTGATCTTATCTCCTATCATGTGCTTCGAACATCCACTATAAATGAACCATGGATTTTCTTCATTTATTGCATGAAAAGTTATATGTACCAACATAGATTTTTTAGGTTGTTTCTTCTACCATGAACTTGTCTAAACTTTCTTCTTGATGAATGGAACCTTGAAACTCTGGTCTTTCTTAACTAACTCAAACATGATTCTAAAATACTTGGATATGTGTCTAAATTTTTTTCACTTGTAACATATTATGGCCTCTTCATTAAAACCTGATAGAATATCAAAAGAGTTGTGGCTTCTGCATGACTTTGCCTGAGTTTTCTTCTTATTTTTGAAATTGTTATTCCTTTTTCAACATTATATTTTCTTATGACCATATCTACTACAATAAAAATAGTAACCATAAAAATAGGACATATTTGTGTATCTCTAACCTAATTGCATTTTGTAGCTTTGTTCCTTCTATCTTTATTTATTTGAGATGTCCTCTGTATTCTTAACTTCTTCCCTTTTTATTTCCTCTTTTGTAAGAGCTTCAACATAGCTCTTTCATTTTTTTGTGTTAACCTTGTTTGTGAAAGTAGTGGCCTCCCATTTATATTTTTATAATCCAATACCTATATTATCTATCATTAATCTTTGACTTTATAATATCTTATTCAATATATTAGTGTTATTCTCAAATTTTGAATCATTGGTTGCTCTATCATTGATTGCTTTATTTGTTTTCACAAGATCTACTTTTAAAGAAGAAATTTTAATAACATTCCTTTCACATTATTCACTTACTTTTTAAAACTATAACATTAGATTTTTTTCATTCTTCTTAGGTTCTTCAAAGTGTGTTTGTAGATCTTCAATTGTTTCCTTTGACTCCTTTTCATTTTTCTTAGTCTGGAGCTTCAATCTTTGATTCTTCTCCTCAAGATATTTTAACTCTTCTAAGGCACAAATGAGTTATTTTTCTAGATTCATTTTAGCTTCATCTTGTTCTTCTTATTGATCATCTATACTTTTGCTTGTAGAGGCATCTTCATGTATGGCCATGAATAAAATCTCTTCTTCTTCTAAATCACTGACTCCACTATCTTTGACTGAGCTAGGATCTTTAGAATACAAACTCTTCTCAAATCCTTTCTTGAATTTTCCTTTCAAATTCTTCTTATATGTAAACTTTCCTTCTTCATTGTCACCATTATCTTTATCTAGGAAATTAGCTACAAAATGTCCAATCTTTCCACAATTAAAACATTTAAAAGGTAATTTTTCTTGATATTTACTTGTGCCCTTTTTTAGCTTGCAAATGAATAAAGCTCTATTGTCATCTTCATCATCACTATAATTGTCACTTGATTCTTGAACCTTAGCCTTTTCTTTTTTTGATTTTTTGAAAGAAAATTCTCTCTTTGAGGGTTTTTCTTGTTTGGTTCACATCTCATATGTTGTAAGAATACCACATAGCTCATCCATCTTTAGCTTGGATAAATTCTTCATCTCTTCAATTGTTAAAAATTTTGCATCATATCTCAATGGTAGAGATCTCAAAACTTTTTGTACCACAATTGATTCTTCTAATTTTTATCCAAAACCTTGAATCTGATTAATTATTTGATCAACCCACAAAAGGTAACTTGCTATATTTTCTTCTTCTTCCATCTTCAAACTCTCAAACTATCTTCTAAAAGTCTGAAGCTTAGCTTGTTGAACCTTTCCATCACCTTTGTAATATTCTCAAGCTTTACCTAAGTTTCATGAGTATATTTACATTGCATAACTTTAACAAATTATGATTCACATAAACCACATAAAATAAAATTTAAAGCTTTATCATTATTTTCACTTGCCTTTTTTTGCCAGAGTGGTTACAAGTGTCCATGGATCTTCATATTCCTCCACCACTACTTGCCAAATGTCAAATCCAATGGCCATCAAATAAGTCCTCATATTTATGCTCCAAAAAGCATAATTTGTCACATCAAACAAAGGTGTCTAATTTGTATAAAAACCTTCATGTGATCTAGCCATCATGCTTTCCCTGATCTATCTTTAAGCTGTAAAACTTTTTCAAAAGGATCTTGCTCTGATACTAATTTTTAAGCATAAAATATACTAAGAAGGGGGTGAATCAATATATTATATATATTTTACTTGATCTGATTTATTTTATTTAACCACTTGATCACACATTCAAGATATGCAATAAAATTAAAATAATAACATGTAACACATGAGAGAGAGAGAGAGAGAGAGAGAGAGAGAGAGAGAGAGAGAGAGAGAGAGAGAGAGAGAGAGAGAGAATAGATTTTTATGTGGAAACCCAAAGTGGGAAAAACCATGGAGAAGAATCTCAAGTATATGAATGAGCACCAACTAAAATTATAAAGTGTACAAGCACCAACTTATAGGAGCACCAACCCCTCTTGTGTATAAAACACAATTATTTTGCAATGTTTCTTACTCAATAAATGATAGAACTCTAAAATATTTCTTAATTTTCTCTCCTCTTTTCTTATATAAAAAATTACAAAACCATGTAATCTCTTGCATATTACAAATGGATTCTCAAGCCTTTATTGATAGCTTTCCAAATGACCTTTGGCATTCACCCTTTGTGACCCTTTAATCCTCATGGAAAATGTCACCAAACTTTCATGACCCTTTGTATCCTTGCATTTAAAAAGTTACATGGTGACCCTTCATAAGGAAATGCATCCTTTCCTCTTTTATCTTTATCTTGGTGACATTTCAAATTCCTTAAGGTGACTCTTCATGGAAAAATGTGACATACTCTCTTTTGTCTTCACTTGGTGACTCTTTAAATTCCTCAAGATGACTCTTCATGGGAAAATACGTCCTATTCCTCTTTTGTCTTTAACCCATGACTCTTTGACTTCTCCTTGGGCTCTCTTTTGACTTTTATGCAACCAAAAATATATTTATTATTATTAAAAAAATATTAACACACATTAGCCAAGATATGAATATTAAAAATGTCATTAAATGCTATGGGGCCTTTATCACCAATACTAGACCTTTGACATCAATGAAAATATTTCCAACATAATTTATCTTAATCCAAATTTGGGTAAACTAATATGTTACTTCATTAAGTTGTGACATTAACATAAATTGATAGTGTTTAATAGTGTGAATTATTCTATGCTCCATTAATTTTGTTTCACTTTCATGATATGTTAGTCATTACTTGTCTATTATGTATGGCCCTTGATCTTGTGTGTGTGTGTAAAATTATATGTACATTGATTGCATCTCTTAGCCTTATTTATTGAAACACATTAATTATATATTGATTGTATACCTTGGAGTTATTTTTTGTGACATCTTCATGTCCCTTGATTGTGTCCCTTGCCCTTTTTTGTTATGCCACCTTCATATCCCTTGTTTGTGGGCCTTGGTCTATTTTCTTATGATATATTTATGTCCCTTATTTTTGGCCCTTGAAATTGTTTTTTGTGACATATTCAAGTCACTTTTAGGCAACCCTTGGCCTTATGTGTGAAATTTAGTGATATTTCATGGGATTTATTATGTGTATCATGACCATGAAATTATGTGTTTATGAGTGGATTAATATGAGATTTTCTATTGAGCTTGATGAGTTTTCTAAGTTTTTGGGTGCCAAGATCCATATCATGCACCTCCATTTTGTGTGCAGTGATATGATAGACATCATTCATAATATCATTAAATGCTTCTATTTGTGATGGTTATTAATATATTCCTAGTTTCTACATGTATCTTCACATGACATTTGTATGCCTTGAATGACATATGTTTCATACATGCATTAATGACATATTATCCACATGTTGATGTGATTATACATGATTACATATATATACATAACATGATACAATTAAATATTTATGTTTTTCCCTATTTTTGATTGAAAAATAAAATATTGTACTAATAGGCATAAAAATTGATAGATATCAAAGTGCTAAAGATGTACAAAAATTAATAATTCTGATTTTGTAAATTGATAAATATGGAAAAAAAATATTTTTAGAAAATACTAATAATAAGAGATGTACTTATCTTGAATTGGAATTTTTTGACTATTTTAAATATTTGAAAGTGGAAATCAATAAAATATTTAACTATGAATGCTCATAGAATCAAGGACACAATTTGAAATTATTTCTAGATAAGTATGTGGTCCGTGGACAACAATGCAAGCCAGTTGGGTTTATTTATAGTGAACTTGTCTTGGTTGATTATGACTGATGATTATTAGAAAATATATAAAAATAAGAGTTTTGATAATGCAGGGAAATGGAATTTGAGAATATTCCTAGATAGGTTCATGCTGACTAGATTGAATTGCAAACTACTTATGTTAATTGACTACAAAATTATTTGCATTGACTGTGACAAAAAATTAACTATTACACCTTCTATGTCTAGGTGTATTGATTAGGCTGAGATATCAATATTATATTTATGCTACATGAAATTCAAAAATTTTCATCTTTTGTCATTTAAACCCTAAAAGCATTTTGAAATTTTGAAACATACAAAAAGTGAGGGGAGTGTAACAGGCTTAGCTGACCCTAATCACCCCTTTCATTATTAACCACTAACTACATATCCAATACTCCAAGGAGGGAAATAAATCCCATGTAGTTCTCCAACCTAGAGTGATTTTGAAATTGTGCCCCTTGGCTATGTGTATGTGACTATAAATATGGCTTTGATAATTAACAATAATAGTTCTTGAATTTCCTTGATATGCTTTAGACTTGGATCATGGTTGTTCCTTGTGGATGATCTTGAATTTAGGAAGATTAGGGCATATTTTCTCAATGTGTAATGGTTATAAAGTTATCAATAGATAGTGCCATGATAGGAACTAATTAGGGATAATGGATGACCTTTGATGTGTATTTATAGGAAAATCTTTTGATAATTTCCTTTTCTAACATTATGAAACATGCAAGAAGACCCAAAATAATAATTCAAAATTTGTAAACTAGATGTTATTTGGCATAATATGGGACTGTTATAGGTGGACATGCTCATAGATCAGTAATATCCACCTAGCATGAACATCTATTAGAAAATCAAGGACAATTATCCCAAGCTGGAGATACTTTGAGGGTGATATGAAGCAGTTAGAACATTTGAATTTGAAATTTATATATAGTAATGGTGACAAATAAAAGGTCAATATTGCATATAGATAAATATCTTAAAATAATGTCAAATAAGATTCAAGAATTTGGGTACCAATCATGTGGTTTAGTATGTATCAAGAATTAACATTGTTAATTATATATGACTAGATATATGTGCCTACATCCCCCATTTATTCTAGTAATGGAATTGCTAAAGTAAAGGAGAAAAAAATAAACATAATTGTGTACAACATACTTTGTCTTTGAGTGGATACTCTGATTATGCATGGTATTCTTATTTTATAAAACCCTATAATAACACATGAAGTAGTCATTTGTCCATTTTTGAAATTTAAAAAAGTTGAATTTTAAAAATTGAAAAATTGAGAGGATAATAAGTAAGGAGTATAAATGTATGGATATGAAACCATATTTTAATATAATATATAAAATATGATGTATAACCTTGATCCTTTGTTGAATCACTTGGAGAATTTGAATCGATGAAGAATTATGAGTGATCAAGTCTTGATTTTGAATATCTAATCAAGCCATAGAGATGGAAATATGCATATTATAACTCTCATGAATGGAGAATAGTAAAAGAATGTATTAATCAAAAAATTTGGAACCATGATGGGCTCTCTATAAGTAATTCCAAATCCATTGAGTGTCACTAGGATTGAATGTACACTACCCATAATAAAAGATGGAACCACACAATATGTTTTCTAAAATTAATGCCAAAGACATTGAGTGTCACTATACTTGATCATACATTACTCATAATAGATCAAATCACACTACTATAGATGGATGTAAATTATACTTGCATGATTTAAATGTTTTTTTCCTTTTGAAATCATAATTTTAAACTTTTAAAATATGCATGAACAAACATCATGCCTTTGAGACTTTAAATTTAAAAATATGCATGAACAAGTATCATGCCTTTGAGATTGTAGTTCTTAAACTTTTAAAATGTGCATAAACAAGTATCATGCTTTTGAGACTGTAAATTTTTAAATTTGATAATGTGCATGAACAAGTATCATACCTTTGAGACTATAAGTTTTGAATTTTTAAAATGTTCATGAACAAGTATCATGCCTTTGAATTAGTGTTAATGATATCAAATATAATGCACCTATATTCTCAATTATAAATGTATTTTCATCCTATAACTTTGATCTTGAAATTATTTTTCATATGCACATGCATATGCATTCAAGTTTTTATGATTATATACTTTTAATCTTTAAAAAGTGAATTCATATGAATGTCATAAAATGTCCCAATATATATCATGTGTTTGATGTTTGAATTAATTTAAATCTTTAAAGACCTGGACTCTAATATAAAATATAATATTTAAAATGATTTGAAACTTTGGACCTTTTAATCTATATATTTGAAACTTTTACTCTATCCCAAATATATTTTTTATCTATTCATGGAGGTTTTGATCTATAAGATAAGTCCATTGTGATGCCCCAATTTTGAGATGATGGATGTAGCCTAGAAGTCACTCATCTCAAAATAAGAGTTAATTATATCATGCAAAAAAGATATAATCATGTAGTATTATGTCATTATGTGGAGAGTATGTTATCATAAAAATATAATTTAATTATCTTGAAGCATTTATATAACATATTTTCATGTGAGATATATAAGTGTCATGTATAGATAGATATAACAATGAGGTATGTAGTAAAATAAGTAACTTTAAAGTAAAATATATAGTAAAAGTGCATGATATGTATCATGACACCACTAATTAAGATCAACAAACACAACAAACATAACACTCAATGTCACACAATATCATACGATAAGGATAAGGGCCACATATAATGAACATGGATATGTTGTAACAAAAAAGGCCAAGGGACACACACAAAGGACATGAAGAATGTCAAAAACAATGGGCATGTTCAAATTTCACACAAAACATAGGGCCAATGGCCACAATAAATGAACATGTTAAAATGTAAAACATACCAAGCAAAAATATCATGGAGATGTTTTAGAAATTATCACACATAATAAATAAGCAATGTTCATCTTATTATGCAAGAAAGTAACAACATAAAAGGATCATAAAGCAAATGAAAACAAGTCTATTCAATCCATATGTATCAATTCTATATCATATCAAAGTAACATTTCCATTTAGCACCATGTACAGTATGAGTAATTATCAAGACACTTGTAAGATATGTAACTCAACATGTTAGAAATGTCATAGAAGGATATAACCCATTGATAATGAAACCTATAGAATTAGATGTGCCTAACATAGGCATGACAACTAGGTATAAGGGAATCCAAAATCTAAGATTCTATACAAATATGTATGTCCTAAATCACACTCATATAACTCATGAAATTCATATGTGTTTGAAAAATAATTTATTATCTACCAAAATATTGGATAAATAACATATGTAAAGAAGTAATCTAACAACTCATGTTATGCTCAAGTCATGATTTTTTTAATTTTTTGAGGTAGTTTTTAGATTTCGTTTTTTTAATATTTTATTTTTGAAAGGAAACCAACCTATGATCCATTAATGGGATGACCATAGTGTGTGCTTGTACCATAGATGTTGAAGGTGAATTTCCATGGATGAAAAGCTCTACATATATATGAATTTTAATCTAAAAAGGCATCAAGTGATATAGTATACCTTCCTTGATCACTACTCATAGAATATTTTATAGGATGTGTATCTCTATAAGGTGTAAAGCTTTATGGAGGATAATGTATAATAGGAGAAGGTATCACTACTTGTGTTTGATATGGAACACACTAAACTATTTGAGGTACTTCCTTAGTACACATCATATGATTTTTAGATTTATTTGAACCTTGAGTAACTCTTTGATGTGAAGCTTTTCATTTTATAGGGTTTACCTCTTTCCTCTTTTTTAATTATATATAAATACTCTGAATAGGTGTAACAATTGATTCTACACTATGCTCTTGAGTAGGTGCCATAACTATCTTTTTACTATGCTCAAGAATAGGTTCCACAACTAACTATGGTGGTGGTGGGGGAGAAGCTGGAGTTACCATTGAAATTAAGGGGTAATCATATAGAAAGCCTTGAAATTTGACTACTTGATTACAATAAATATACTTGATACATCGATGTATAATAGGTGGTACTATGCAAAAATTTTGTATCCAAATATGTCCTAATAACATATTAAATACTCTTCTACTTGGTATGAATATTAATGAAGTAGCCACTATTTTTGAACCTACTTGGAGAGGTATTACTATATACCCAAGTGTATTTTGTGTACTTCCTTTTAATACTTTGAAATTTTTTGATGTGGCTTGTAAATCTTGCTTTGTATACACAAGAGTGAAAATAAGAGTCATTATACATGAATTTTCACTTGATCCATTGTCGATCATGATACTATATATAGGATATTTATTAATATAATCTTGAATAAAGAGTGCATACATATATAAATCATCACCATCAATTTCAATGTCATTGAATGTGATCATAGGATTTGGTGCTAATGTGCCTCTAAATATACCAATAATTCCATCTATTGGATACCCATATGTATTAGGATTAAGAGGCACATTGTATGCATGATGTACCTCTAATTTTTTTTTAATTCTCTAAGTACACTAGTTTAGAAATGGATGACTAAATATTTTCAAGTTTTTTTTTTCATTTTGCATTGGTCTAGCTTCATATGTAAATGTTATTAGATTAATAGTATGATAGTTGATAAGATATTTTATCTTATGATTTAACTTGAAACATTTGTTTCTAGAATTACCAACACATTTGTGGTAGTCATAATATGTGTTATTGTTGAAGCCCTTTTGTTGAGTCTTGGTCATATCAACCTCTAATGGTGGAGTAAGATATATGAGATTTCAATCAAGTAATTTTTGTAATAATACTTGAGGAGGTTGTATTAACCTTGTAAATTACGTCCTTGGTAAAGTTGTCAATTCAAGATTATTTTTTAGTTGTGATATTGCATTGACTATTTATTTTTCTTCATTATTTTTTTCATTAGATTTAACCTTGTACTTTATTTTGATTTAAAAGTTGATATTTGAAGTAGGTGAATCATTTAGTTCATATTTTAACATTTTCAAAGCTATGATCTTGAATTCTCTTTCTTTGAATATATGGAATAACTCAACATAATATTTGAATTCATTGAACATGATAAACTCATTGAATAGTGATAACAAACTTTGTTTGAAGATATATTGTAATTCATTGTATGCCATATAATTTTTCATCTTAGCTAACATAATTTTTATTAAATAACATATTCATTGATTTATTAATTTTACCATTGCTCGAGTTTTTAAATTTATACATATGATAGGTTTTCTCCAATGTTGATAAATAATTGTGATAAAAATTTATAAAATGCATACATATGTGTTAGGTGAGTCAAGTACAGAACATGATAAATAATCAATCATGAGAATAAAAAAATAATCACATAAATCACCAATTACTATAAAAAAAGAGGATGAAATATTATATCTTCCTATTTTGGCAAATCCAAAGATTTTTATTGCATAATTATAAATTTGTGTGGTAATTATTAAGATTTGGAAGATCCAATAGATGAAAAATTATGTAAGCTAAATTTTGATCTTGTTGATAAATAATATAGTTTTCCACATCAAGTTCATTAATATGTTTTACCCTATTTATGATTTAAAAATAAAAGTGTTTTACTAATAAGTGTAAAGATGATAGATATAAGAATCCTAAAGATTTACAATAATTAACAATTCTAATTTTATAAATTGATAAATATGGAAAATTGCTATTTTGGGGAAACAATAAAAAGAGATATATTTATCTCAAATATAAAAATTTGTTGAATATTTATGACATATGACAGTGGAAATTAGTAAAAGACTAAATTGTGCATGCTCAAAATTATGAACAAATTTTGAAACTATTTTTGGATAGGTCTACACTTGCTAGACAATAATGTACACCAAAAAAAGTAGACTCATCCTAGTTGACTATGATGGATGAGTGTTAAGAAAAGATAGAAAAATCAAAGTTAGGACAATTTAAAGATATAAATAGAACATGAGAATATTTATGGATAGGTCTATTCTCCTTAGATAACAATGTAGGCTACTCATATCCATTGACTATAGACTTATCTACATTAACTATGATTGTTTTGATTATTGAGCCTTATACACTTGTGTAAACTGAGTAGGTTGAGATATTGCAATTATGTCTACATCATATGGACTTATTAATGTCCTTATTTTGTATTTTAAACACCATGCTCACCTTGAAATCTTGAAACTTGCAAAAAAAATGTAGCTAATATGTAAGCCCCCAATCCATACTTAGCAATGATGACACATGGGCCAAACCAATTAGGCTCAAACTTTCCTTTCCTTTATCTTTTATAATTTGTGTTTGTTTTCCTTAAGAACAAGATCTTTGATTTAAAACTCCCTAGTTTTTATCCACTTATTATATGTATGGCATAGTTGATTATGGTATACTTTTAAATGATTTAAAACATTAAGTCTTTTCTCATCTAGAAGTTCAAGTTCATTGAGGCACAAAGTAAAATAATATTCTTCATCAATGATTTATTTTATGGATATATGAAATATGGAACCTCAACTTCTATTGGTAGAATAGATTCACTACCATATACAAGGGAATATGAGGTTGTTCCTATGGGTAGGTAGATGTTAGTGTGGTATGATCAAAGGGTGGGATATAGTTCTGTATGATAGTAATGACCAATTTCATTGAAAAATAATTTAAGGATGCATAAATTTTTTTATTGGTTGCCTCATCTTGGTCATTAACTTACGGGTAGTAGGAAGTGGACCACTTATGCTTGATGTGGTAAGTTTGACAAAGAGATTTAATGTCCTTATTATTTAATGATTTTATATTATCATAAATGATAGTGGAAGGGGTACCAAAGTGGTAGAAAATGTGCTTTAAGATGAGTTTATAAATTTTATTTTCCATTACATAAGTAAGGGGCATTTCCTTAACCCACTTGGTAAAGTACTCTATTGTCGTAACAATATACTTAAGTCCATCGAAAGAATTAGGATTTATTTTTCCAATGAGGTCTAACCCCCATGTGGAGAATGGATAGGGTGTATTAATATGTTTTAGAGCTTGTGATGGGATATATATAAGATCCCCATGCTTCTAAAAAGGTATACATTTCTTAACATAGGCACATGAATTTAATTCCATTGTAGGCCAATAATAACCTACTCATAAAAGCTTCTTTGCTAAGACCATGCCACTTGAATGTGACCCACATATTACCTCATGTACTTCCCTAATTACCAAAGTTCATTCATTAAAATTAAAAAAATGTAAAAGAGTTCCATCATGGCCTCTATGATATAAGGTGTTGCCAAGGATGGTGTAGTGAGAGGTACATTAGATAAATGAATTGCATTGATTATGGGATAGGTTAGGTTATAAGGTGTTATTACAAACATAAGTATATATTTCAAAGTACTAGGGAGAATTAAGACCAACCACATTTGAATCAAGTTTATCATAAGCTGATATCATCAGGTATTCAACTATGAACTTATTGTCTTTTATTTTTAAATCAAGTAGCAAACCAATGGTAGCCATGGCATCTACTACCTTTTTTATTATTGGTACTTGTTTAAATTTGATGAATTAAAAATAAAACTTTAAACTATCCAAAATACACTTTTAAGGCATCAAATTATCATATCAAGCTTGGAATTCATTAGTTACTTGATTAATGATAAGATTATAATCACCAAAAATAAGAAGATGTTGAATTCCATATTAGATTGCCATTTTGAGACCTGATATAAAACCTTCATACTATGCTATGTTATTTATGTAAGGGAAATCAAATATGAAAGCCTTGGGAATAAAATACCTATCTAGTGTGACCAAAAAGATACCTACCCCTGATCTGTGATTGGTAAAGGAACCATCAAAGAATAGTTTCCAAACTAGAGACTCATCTATGGACTTTATTGTGTCATTCAAAAATTATGCAATAAGAGGTGCTTTGTCATTGAGAGATGATTGAACCAATACATATGATAAGACCTATCCTTTAATTTCCTTTTGATTAACATACTCTAAATATAACTCACTAAGAAACATAACCCACATAGCCATCCTACCTTTTAGAGTTGTTATGGATAGAAGGTATTTAAGAGGGTCTATCTGAGCAATGATCTTAGTTTGATTATTGAGCATGTAATGTCATAATTTTTTAGAGGCACAAATGATCTATAAAATTAAGCAATATTATGTTTGCATATTTTAATTTTGATTTACAATTTAAATTTATGGAATAATTTAAAAATTGACTTACAAATTATCAATTTAACAAGAATAATTGAAGAAATTCTCAAAACACAACACATAATTTGATAACAAAGTTTGGCATAGAGGATTATGTTATTGGGTCCTATATCAGTCGATGTATTACAAAAATGCTTGAAAAGTAATTAAAAACATCTCCAAATTGAAAAATGAACAACTATAAAGTTGTTCTTTGGGAAAAAATAATATAAATCCCTTTTTGGACTTTTCCCCAATTCTACCTCTGGCACCCTCTACAACTCATACAAGATTTCTAGCTAAAATCTTTGCTATGGATACTAAACTAATTTGAATGAATTTAAATACAATTTTTCATGATTTATATAGTGGTTCATGTTGTCAATCAGACTCACACCCTTGTGAAGGTAGTTTCAGGCCTTCACATTCTATTAAAACATGGAAATAATCCTAGGTTATAGGTGACCTAATCAATGGGCTGAATCTATAGATTGTAAGGGCTAGCTCCCTTTGGTGTATCAATTAAGATCTTAATCTATGATAAAAGATAACTAGGAAAAGGGAAAAATAAACTTGAAATAAAATCCTATTTAATGATGGTGATACACTTGAATTTTGATTTGATCTACTCAATCTAAGCTCCTAAAAAAACATTGATCTAGACAAGAAAATGGCTAAACCTTCAACTCCAATTGAGCATTATGCATAAGTGTTTTATGAAAAGGTTTTATCTATTAATTAAAGATGAAGGGAAATGATAGAATAGTCATGATTTAAGGCACTAAAAACCCACTTGCTTCTATTGTAACTTCATCTAAAAGACATCAAACACAGAACATGATCTACATAATCTAATCAGCTAGTTACTAGGTAAGAATCAGGATTTGTCAAGGAAGAAAAATTATATCACATGTGAAAATCACTAACATAAATGCACTATACTAGTAGTTGGAAATTGAAAATAGTCCTATTAATCTGAAAAAGGTTATAACTCAATCTTTGGTAGAATTTTGATCTTGCAAAAAAAGGGATCTAATTTAAGGTTGAAAAGCTGACTTATATAGAAAAAGATATAATAGCCAAGAGGTTGTTGCTCAAAATAGAAGAGGGCTCTTTGTCTTTTGTCACTTTGTCATGGATATTTCTTTTCTATTTACTTCAAACAAAATTTTTGAAGGAATTATTTTAAAACCACTCCTTTCTTCATTTAATTATTTTAGGATTATCTTTGTTTATTCCTTTAGACAAAAGTATAAAGGAATTCTCATAAATGGAACCCTTACAAATTTCCCTATGGATTTGAAATTGTCCTTCAGGCTTTTTGAGATGGTCCTCCTCTTTGAAAAGTGCCCTACTTTGCCTTTGAAAATAACTTCTCGAAGGGAAAAAACCCTTCGAACTTCTTTGGATTTTTAAATGTCACTTTATTTTAGATTTTTTGTCCAACACATCCCTTTGAACATTTTATTTGAAGGAATGTCCCTTCAGACTTTATACAAATGTCCCTTTGGGTTTTTGAAACTACCCTTTGGAGAACTTGAAATAGTCCACTTGCTCTGTCCATTTCATTCAAAAAAAAAAATCTTCTCAGGTTTCTTGATAATGACTTTCCCAAAGGGAAAGTGCCCTTTAGCTTCTTGAAATTGATCCCTCGATAAAATGTAAAGGTCCTTCAAAATTGTGAAGTGAACCTTTTTTGAAAGAATTCTACCATTTAGAAAAGTTGTTGAGGTCCCTTAGTGTTTTAAAATTCCTTTTTCCAAAGGGTAGATACCCTTCAGCCAATTTGTAAGTGAACCTTTTGGAAACCTTGAAGAGCCTTTCAAAATTCTTGAAGTGAACTTTCCCAAAGGGTAGATACCCTTTAAGATTCTTGCCATGTGTCCTTCAAAAATTTCAAAGTGAACCTTTTAGCACATAATTCCCTTTAGATTTTTTGTAAATAAATTTTCCTTAAGGGGAAATAACCTTTGGGAAACTTGTAAAGGAATTTGTGGGAGAAATGAAAGTACCCATTAGATTTCTTGAAGACTGCCCCTTTTTCAAAGGGAAGGAACCCTTCAAACTTTTGTTTGGTCTATTTACCGATGGAAAGAACCACCTAAAAAGGAAAGAACCCTTCGGTAAAATGAAATGATCCCTTCAAAACTTTGAAAAAATGACCTAGCTCCTTTGGTCAATTAAAAATCCCATTTTGCCAATACATGCCCTTCAGGAAAACTATTAAAATGGACCCTTTTTTAAAAGGAAGGAGCCCTTCAAGAAAACTACAAAGACCAATTTTTGCCACTACTTCAAAAAGGCATGTTTATGCAAAATTTTGAATGATAGAGGTGACAATTTGACCTAGAAGGTCAAAATTTTCAACAATTAATGCCCACAACCAAAGTGGTTGGGTCTTATCTTTTTGCATAGGAGGATGGAGGTTTGAATCCCTTACATACACTTTCAAGGGGGACTATAAATCCATTAGTCCCACATTAGCAAGTGGGGAAGATTCATGGATCTTTATAAGCCATAAATTTTATGGTGTAATATTACAAGTGTTTGGCATTGACATGTATTTCAATGGGGTTTGTGAAGGCTTATGGGTTTCACGTGGAATATGAGGCATGTAACATGGAAGCTAAGACATGAAATGTGGATTTTGGAATGTTATGTGGTTTCACATGGATGTTGGGACATGGAATGTGAATGGAACATGGGGTCATAATGAAACTTAGGACATGACATGTGGCAAGTATGTTGGGTGGAACATGTAACATAGGATTACATGGCATGTACGTAGAAATGGTAAGTTGGTTTGTTTGGAACATTCAAAAAATAATATAAAATTATACCATGGTAATTAATTTGTGGCAAGCCAAGTGGTGGATTGAGGACCCACCATGTGGTCCAATCTCCTCTCACCACTTGTCATCCACTCACTAATTGTCAACCACTTGCTAATTGTCGACCACTCACCAATTGTTGACCACTTACCACTTATTGATGTCCAACTGGATGGTCCATCCAAACCCCAAATTTTTGTTGTCCTATTACTTTACACATATCAAAGTTGACTATATTCTCCTATTAAAGACAAAATATTGAAACCCACTATTTTCCCATATGAAGTGATTGTCATGTGTCACATTCTTATTGGTCCACATTTTTACCACATCATCTTATTGACCAAGTTTTTACCGGTCATATATTTCACATACAGACTCCATTTCATGAACTATAAATTGTTATAAAAATATCTCAAGATGTTCTACACATTAGAAGTGTTCTCTAATCATTCCATAATGGTAAATTTCTATAGTTTGACCAAATTTGACTAGTTTGATTAAAACTTTGATCAGCTACATAAGGAGCATATGAGCTCTATTTTTTGTGTTCTGCATACTATTGGAAAGGTCTCAATGGGCCCTATGCAATGGTGTAAGTTTTAGTTTACTTTGGATCCTTTTCCAAATTGACCTCTAGATCAAACCTCCCCACTAAGAAGGCTTTTTGTCCTAAAAAATCTAGTACTAGACCTAATACTCAATATGAGGATCTTTACATGGCTTTGGCTCTTAGCTCTAGCTTAGATGATCTCATAAATTTTAGTTGGTTATAGGTATTTGGATCTAAGTCTATTGCATGTCATCTGGTGTTATAACAATCACCATTTTACAATTACCCTCTTAGGGTCTTATTTAATAATATAGTTTACAAACATTGCCCTTCTTAGGTCTTTACAAACACTATAATGATTACAAACATTTCCCATACTTGGGTCTTATGCATTTAAAAATAATTCCTATATTTAGGTCTTAAAAACATAAGGCAATATGTATGCATGTTTATACACTCTAAACATAGAGAATAAAATTTACAATTTATCTTTCAAGCTATTTCTAATGCTTGAAAACATCTTTTTGTTGCCTTGCATTATTCCTATCTACAACATACATGAATATAATAACATTGAAGGCACCATTTACCTATAATGATTGTTATTGATGCGCTCACATGAGATATTTTATCATGTCTATTACAATGCTATACTGATTTTCCTTTTTAGAAAAAGTTGCCTTTCTCAAAGATAAATATGGTTTACCTCGGATAGTGCCACTAAACTGTAGTGGAACTACATCTAACTCAACTTCATCTAAAAATTTGGTGGTAATTACAAACCCTAGTTTACATGTTTTACTTACATGTAAATTATTTCCATCATCTATCTTATCTAAAGAATAGGGTTGGAAATGTGGCTTACTTTCCAAACCTAGGGTTTCTACAATATCTTCTGAGATCAACTTATTTTGATATTTTTTAATCAAAGATAATATATATCCTAGAATTCCTAGCTATTATTCTTTTAAAGAAGTGTTTTTTTAAATTTCTAGGGTGACAAACATTGTATTGTTAGCTTCTTATTGACTATCATTTCCTTTATTGATGTTGTCTCAAGTTCTGACTGACAAGATTCTATCTTCTACTTGATTGAAGATGTAGTTATAACCTTTGCATGGGGTTATGGATAATTTTTCTTATCTTCTTTGAGAATTTTCCTCTTATAATTGAAGTAAAAACCCAACTTTATGTCTTCTTTAGCTAATTTTGTTTTGTCAGTCTTCTTCTTGACATGTCTCTTAAGCATCTTTCTAGGGCTTTCTGAGGCATAATTATAAGATAAATTTGAGTATTTATTGTTTTCATAACTTGATAAATCATCTAAATATGTCTCATCATATTTAGCTACTTCATCTTCTAATAATGCTTCTTTTAAATCTTCAGGATGTTTTGACTTGATGCTTGATTAACTCTTCAGTTCAGCTTCTTGGTAAGATTGTCCTTCACCTCCATATCCTAATCCTACATAAAGTGGTCTCTTCACAACTTGGATGGGATAGAAAATTTCTTAACCATTAATGCCAAGGCTTTTTCCTTTGAATCCCATTTTAGCTAACAACTTAGAACCTATTCCCTTTGTCTGCTTTTCAAATGTAACAACACAATTAATTGATGAATGTATAGAGTTAGAACACAAAGTATCCCTACCATTCTTAATATAATCAAAAGAATTGATTTCATTGCTTTCATTTTTTGAAGGAAACATAATATTTGGTACCTGACTTGGAAACATCTCTTAGATGAATCCTTCATCTACTACCTGATGCGTAAGAGAACTAGGCTTTGAATTTTTTTTGATATGTGCCTTCCCTTTTGCTTTGAATATCTACTCATTATGCTTCTTGAACCATAACGAAGCCTAATTGGGATGTACTATCTAGCATTTATTGATAGTATGACCTCACTAGACAAAATGTCCATAAGTCTCTAAATCTCCATACATCCTCTTCTTCTATTGACATTCTTGCTATAGTTTTGTTTTTAGATCATCAATGCTCTATTGAAGCTTTTTGATTTATTGCTCCTATCTTTGCTCTATCACTTGCTAACTTTGCTCTTTAGATTGTAGGTATTGCATTATCATAGTGATAATGGAATTCAATAATAAATAAATTTAAGCTAGCATTGGATCCATTGTTCTATAATAATTGATTTTGGTTAAACAAAAAAATCACAAATTCACCTACAAACTTAGTTTTGAGACTAAAATTGATGTATCAGAACAATGCTTATATAGATGTTATCCCAACACACTAAACACTCTGATACCAACTTGATCTATAAACTTAAGCAATATTACATTTGTGTATTTCAATTTTTCTTTACAATATCAATTTATAGAATAAATTAAAATTTGACTAAAAAATTATTAATTTAACAAGAATAATTCAAGAAATTCTCAGAACACAACACACAATTTGATAATGGAGTTTGGCATGGAGGCCTACATCTTCAGGTCCTATATCGACTAATGTATTAGGAAAAACACTTGAAAAGTACTTACAAAAATCTCCAAATTGAAAAATGAACAACTGTAAAGTTGTTCCTTAGGAAAAAATAATATAAGTCCCTTTTTAGACTTTTTCCCAATTCTACCACTGACACCTTGTATAACTTATACAAGATTTCTAGATAAAACCTTTGATATGGCTACAAAGCTCATTTGAATGAATTTAAATAAAAAATTTCATAATTTTATATAGTGGTTCATGCCCAAATAGTTGGGCCTTATCTTTTTGCATGGGAGGATGGAGGTTCAAGTCCCTTGCATAACTTTTTTTTGGGGGGGCATATAAATCCATTAGTCCCATATTGGCAAGTGGGGAAGCTTCATTGATATGTATAAGCCAAAAATTTTATGTTTTAATATGCCAAGTATTTTGAATTGGCATGTATTTTGATGGGGTTTGTGAAGGCTTATGGGTTTCACGTGGAGTATTTAGTGGAATGTTGGGTTTCACATGGAATATGAGGCATGCAACATGGAAGCTAAGACATGAAACATGGATGTTTGAATGTTATGTGGTTTCACATGGATGTTGGGAAATGTAACATGAATGGAACATAGGGTCATGTGGAAACTTAGGTCATGACGCATGACAAGTATGTTGGGTGGAATATGGAACATAGGATTATGTGGAAATGATAAGTTGGCTTGTTTGGAACATTCATGAAATAATATAAAATTGGATGATGTTAATTATTTGGTGGCAAGCCACATGGTGGATTGATGACCCACCATGTGGTCTCATCTCCTCTCACCACTTGTCATCCACTCATCAATTATCAACCACTCACCACTTGTCGATTTCCAACTAGATGTTTCATCCAAACCCCAATTTTTTTTGCCCTGTACATTATACCTATCAAAGTTGACTATATTCACCTATAAAAGATAAATGATTAAAACCTACTATTTTCCTATACAAACTAACTCCATGTGTCACATTTTTATTGGTCCAAATTTTTTCCACATCATCATGTTGACCAAGTTTTGACCACAACTTTGATCGACCATATCTTTCACATATGGACTCCATTTCATGAATCGTAAATTATGCTAAAAAGATCTCAAGAAGCTCTATGCATTAGAAATATTCTTGAATAATTCAATAATGGTAAATTTATAAATTTTTACTAATTTTATTGAAACTTTGACTGGCTACACAAGGAGCATATGAGATCTATTTTCTCTGCATACCGTTAGAAAGGTCTCAACAGGCCCTATGTAATGGTACATGTTTCGGTCTACTTTGGATCTTTTTAGAAATTAACCTATGGATAAAAAAATAACTTATATACATTCCTTTTCTATTTTAGATTAATTTAGTTTATAATATATCAAATTTATACTTAAGTATTACACTATTCTTTCTTTCCCATTGTCATTATGTAGTGTTAATAATGCCCCCATTACAAACTAATTAGCTGATATATAAATAGAAAAGGTTTATCAATAATAGGTGGAATTAGTATTGGTGGATTGGAAAATATTGTTTAATATTATCAAATTATTTTTCATAATTCTCATTCCAAGTGAAAGGAATGTCTTTCTTGAGCAAAAATGTGAATGGGTGACAAATGTTTGCAAGTTGCGAGATGAAACCCCTGATTGCTTGAATTTTTCCTTGTAGACTTCCAAGTTATTTAATATTATTTTGTGGGGGAATATATATGAGAGTTGAAACTTTATAAGGATGAAATTTTATGACACATTTTTAAATAATTAAACCTAACAACTTTCTCGATGTCACACTAAACATACACTTTTTAGGATTTAATTTCATTTTATACTCTCTCACGCATTCTAAGATATGACAAAATAATTGAGGGTGTTCTTATATAGATTTAGCATTTGTAATAATATATTAAACATTGTATTCCATAATGTCATGATGTATATCATGGAAGATGATAGTCATTATCTGTGGATAGTTAGTTTCAACATTTTTCAAACCAAAAGGCATTACTTGATAATAAATATGTTCCCATGGTGTTGTGAATGCAGTTTTGTGTTGGTATTCAGGAGTGATTTTGATTTGATTATAAATTGAATAAACATCCATCAAAGGTAAAATTTCATGACCTATTGTTGAATTTATGATCATTTGTATATTGGGTAATGGAAAATCATCTTTCAGACATGCCTTATCAATGTCATAGAAATCTATGAAAAATTTGATCCCTTATGGTTTCTTTGATACTGGTACTATGTTGGATATTCAATCTAAATAATCAATAGGGTTATGAAACCAAATGATAATTTTTTATTAATTTACTCTTTCACTAGTAGTGCAATCTTAGGATGCATCTTATGGAATTTTTGTTTGACTAGTTTGGCATCTAGATGTATGACAAGATGATGCACCACTAGTTCTAGATTAAGCCCTAGCATACCACATAAAACCATGTAAATAAATTAGATAATTTCCAAAGAAAAAGTTTAAGTATATCTCTTTCTTATTGAGTAATATATATTACAAGTTTGATAATTCTTGAATCCTCTTATGTGCCAATGTTCATGGGAATAGTTTCTTCAACAAGGAGAGTTGATTATTATTTATAATTATGGGGTGGTCAAGGAAGATTTAAATATTCATCTAGATCTATTTGATTTAATGTGGAAGCTTAATTAACATTATGATGCATTTGTTATTCCCCAAAGTACGTTGAATCATCTAATTAAAAATAAAACCCTTTCTTATGATCACTTTCTAGAATATAGTACCTTGTTCACAAGACTTTGAAAATAGCCACATCATTTTGGAAATGATCAATTAGAGTTGTTACGTGTTGGTCCCACTTTATGAGGGATGGATATGTGAGATAGAGTGTAAGGATGACATTCTCAATAAAAAGGTTAGTGAGGGCAAGGTCTTTGAAGTGGCTAAGAATGGAACCTATTTTACTATCTAAAGAATCATACTCTAACTCACTAGAAGAGTCACTTTGGAAAAGTGTGATATGCATGTTGAGTGTCTTAAATCTTATTCCATTTTTAATTTCATTTTATTTTATTACTATAGGTTCAATAGATCATTATTCATAGAGGCTAAGGCCTTTACTATTATAATTCATTTTGTTACACATGATGGACTTAACAATGGGATATTTTTTATTGGTAAAGCATGTAGTTAGTTCATCATAGTAAATACAAGAATGATTGGAATAAATTATATGTTTGTTTGAAAGAAAACCACCTTATATAAATCTTAGATAATTTATTAACTACTCTATTATACTTTTGATCATGGGGCCTACCATAATTATGTAGGTTTGTATATATTGTACTTGTGTATTTGAAATACTGGATTATATAATCATTCATTCCTTTTTCAATGATCTTAAAATAGGATGAGGTGGATGAAAATTATTTGGAATAAGGTGGTTAGTTTAAATCTTGATCAACAAATGGATGATTAGAAGATTACTCTACAAATGGTTGATTAGAAGCTTTTTTGGACGGTTGGTTGGATGCTTTGATATTGGAAGCCTTTTAAATGGAAATGGAAGTGGTTGGTGTGTTAATCCAATGAACAAGAAGATGTGTTTGAAATAATTTTTTTAGATGGACATAGTTTTAAAATGAAGGATAACCCTCAAAATTAGTAAATTTGTCATCAGTAACTGGTAAATATTTTTATTTTTGGTATTTTCCTTCCAATAGCTTGTAATAGTGGAAGGGTTGAGGATATCTTATATAGTTACTTTCATACCTTTGTGGGAAAATTTCAAACATTGGTGTAGGGTGGATGGGATGGCATTCATGTAATGTATCCATGGATGTCCAAAAAGTATGTTATATGTTAGATCAATATCAAGTACATGAATGAAAGGTTTATTTAATAATAGATCTCACCATGAAATGAAGTTAGATTGTGTCTATGGATTATCACTCATAGTTGTTGTATGCCTTTATAGTAAGAATATTTGTTTCCAATTATATTATTGGATATCCTACATGTTTTATAATTCATAATGTACATATATTTAATGTTGAACCATTGTATATAAACACCCTCTTCACCTTATGCCTAGAGATGATAACCTCTATGCATAATGTAAGATTGTGATCCGACCCTAAAGGAGAGATATCAAAATGATAAAACATTACTTGGTTATTAGTTGGAAAAGTTCCTACTAATGCTTGGAAGTTTTCAACATTGATGTATTAAGGGATGTTATACTCTTAGAGGACTTTATACAATATATATTTATATATAGGAGATGACTTGACAAGGTCTAATATAAAAATATTTGCTAGTGTCTTCTCAAGATGGTCAATAATGTTGTACTTGCTTTCAATATTATAAGACGATGCACTTGGAATAGTAAAATTTGCATGCATTTTAGTAAGGGTAAACTCTTGGGATGGAAAGGTAATGACATTGATGTGGTTATTCATAAATAGCTACTATTGACTATAAAATTTAAAGGATGACTTATTTGATTGACATTACTAGCTTTTGGTTGTTCTTATTTTTGTTTTCCTTTTCTTTGCTCATGATTGGGGATTGGATCTTAATATATCTCCAAATTTTGGTTATTGTATGTTTTGGATGTTTTATATTCAATCACTATGTCTCATGTATCAATGAGGTCTTAATTATATTGTTTGAAGAGTATACACTAATTAGTAGAATGTCTTTTGAACCTATAGTATTCATAATACTCACCTTATTTATAACAATAAGATTTAAGGACATTCTTATTGAAGGGTTTTGTGTTAGTACAAGTGATCATGTTTGTGTGATCCAAATTTGAAAACAAAATTCATAAGTGTCACCCAATTGAGTGAATTTACACTTAGGTCTTCCTTATCTAAGTTATCCACTGGGAATAGTTATGTTATTGATAGGTTGAGTTTAGGTTTGTGTTTGATTTGGAGGGTATTGGATTTGTTTTACATCAGTCAACCATTCCTAATAAGGTTATTTTTATTTGAAAATAATTATAGTTTTTTTGTTGGTTTAGAGGAATTATTATTAGGTTTAAATATTTTGATCACACCTCTATTAATTAATGTTCTCTTAACTTGGACTCCCTTTTCAATGATTTCATCAAAGGATCTTGGGAAAAGGATTAAAAAATAATGTCCTACGTCCAAATTTTTTTGTTCATGAATATTTCAATAAGTTTGGTTTTGGGAAATGACTATGTGAAACAAATTTTCATTGATCACCATCTTAATAGGAAGGAAGAAAAGGTTTTTCCATTGTATTGTTTGGTATTGTCTAGATCCAAAGTGGTCCAATATTTTTTGATGTTATAAGAAAAGTGGAAAACAAATTTATTAGATAATTCCTCAAAGGTAAGTATAGATCCCATTAAAGGCATAAAAAATATTCAAGGGCTTAACCCCTAAGACTTAGTTGGAATAATCACATGTTCATTGCTATAAGAAACATCTACACATGCATGATAAAAGCCTGTTAAGTGTTCTTTGGGATCTCCTTTACCTTTGTATTTATTGAATTTTGGGAGTTTTAAGTATTTTGGAATAGGTGTCATAATTTTAATTAAATCATACAGATATGAAAAAATTTCCTCAAATTTGAATTTTTTTGGCTTAGAGTAAGCACCATCTTATAAGCTTTGAACCCTATATATTATGTTTTTAAACTCTTGTATAAGATATGGAGATAATTGGTTCATTTGACTTGTTGGATTATATAATTTGTAAGGTTGAACAATGAATTGGTTTATGTTGGTTTGGTTTTGTAGAAATTGTTTAGACTATTGGTTGAGGTTATTTGGAGGTTGGTTTCTAAAAATAAAATTTTATGGATTCAAAAAAGGATTGAAATTAGTGTTATAACCAAGGTTTGTATTAACATTGAAACTAAGGTTAGTTAGATTTGGATTATTATTAGAACCAAAGTTTGTTTGATTTGGATTAGGGTTGAAACCAAGGTTCAAATTATTTGCAAAGTTTATGTTTGGATTTGGTTGACTCGAGTTTGTGTTAAAGTTTGAGTTTGTTGATGGAGGATTGTTGTTGAAGTTCATGGGGTTTGCGTTAGTATTTTAACTAAAGTTAGATTGGTTATACAATTTTGGATTAAATTTTTGTGGATTCATTTTATAATTTAGGTTGGATGGGTTAGATCCTAGGTTAAAGTTAGAATTGTCTTGGTTTTGTTGAAATTGATTTTGGTTTGAATATGAGCTAGGATTTGAGTTAGAGTTAAATGAAATGTTTGTATTGAAGTTAACATTAGTTAGAGTTGGATTTTGGATTGGGTGGAACTGATCTAAGAGTATTGAGATGTGTAAATTTATTTGGTAACCCACTATTTAAATTATGATTATTGAGCATATGTAAAGTAATATTAAAACTAGGATTTAATGGTTGGATTGGTGATCTAGAATGAGGATTCAATCTCTAATTTTGATTGGTAATGATGGATAAAACTAAGATACTTTGTTTGGGGTTGATTTATGAGTCTGGATGAAGATTAAAATTTGAATTAATTCAATCATGAACTTGTTAGCTTAGATGTACATTTAAATTCTGTTTAATCAAATTTGGATTAGTTAAACTTGAATGCATAATCATGTTTGGATTTATTTATTGTGTGATTGGTAAAATTAAATGAAGGTTGATGTTTTGGTTGGTTGGTTGACGACTAGTGAGTTTGAAAGCATGTTCAAACTTGAATTGGTTGGATAAATATGTGAAGGTCAACTAAGATTCATGTTCACATTAGGATTACCAAAAGGATTGGTTGTTTGATGAGATTGAAATTGTATAATCTCTTGGTTACCATGGGTTTTATGGATTTATGTAGAGTATACATGATTTTTTTAAGATGATTAATCATGTAATATATATTTATCTTTGCCTTGAGAGACTTTGGGATTGGGTTGTGAGACGTTACAAAGGCATTGATACCTCTAAATAACCTTGAGAGGTAGATTGATTAAGATTGGAAGGTGAAAGTTTTTTACTTGCAATCAATTATTACAAGTTTCATAATTTTCTAAAAATCTCAAGGGTTGAAGAAAGACTTCATTCTTGTTTGACATGATTTATTTATTTGGATAATTTTAGGGATACCCTCATATTGGTAAGCCCCTCCTTCTTGTTCAATGATTTCATATATTTCTACATGATGCTCTTGGCTGGTGAATTGAAAAGGGTCATTGCCAAATGACTCAGCCCTTGAATTAGGGTTACCAATCATATCCATTTACCTAGTTATAGGTGACATGACTAGGGAAAATAAATTTTACTCAAATAAATGGAAAATTTAAACTAAGAATAATAACCAAAGTGGTTGAAAAATTCTACTTTTAAACTAATTACTTTGAGTTTTTAGGAAAAGTTTGATTTTAAGATGTTTTGATAGATTTAAAACTCAAAATAAATTTATTTACAAATAAGGATAATGTATCATGTGTAAAACACAAGGAAAAAATAAACAAAATCCTACTTTAAACAATCAAATAATTATGCAAAAAAGTGAAAAAATATGAAAAAAATTTGTGAAAAATGTTTGGGCCTTCTGTTGTCACTTACTCATCTATGTTATCAACCACAACCTAATATTTAAAGGCAATAAAAATGGAGGATCATGTAATTCCCATGGCCCATTGAGTCTAGTTTTGAAGGTGTATGGAAGGTAACTTCTTGGTGTTAACTGCTAACTAATGCATCAAAGTTAAATAAAAAATAGGTTTTCTTAGGATTAAGGTTTGAACAAGTTTATCTAAGGGGAGTCATATGGTATACCTTTCATTAATTTGAGTATCGATTTTATGGAATAAATAGATAGAGAAGACACACACTATTAGGTCTTATCCCAAAGTGTCCAACACAATTGTAGGTGTTTTAGTGTGTTAACTATTGGAAATATTATATTTTGAGGCAAATGTTGAAACCATAGGTATTGGAACATGAAAAACCCTCATGTCATGATGTGATTAAAACACACAAATACTTAAAAAATTAAAATAATTAGATCTTAATTTGTATACCCCACTAGTATATAGGGTTTAGCCTATTATATGGTGGTGAAATCCATAGTCAATAGAGCCACTAGAAGAATAAATAAAAAGTTATTCTAATTTCTAGGTATCATCACCAATGTCATGATAAGGAAAGACCATACACAAAAATAATTTTGGTAACATAAAAGTTATGAAACTAATTTTTATTCATAAGTATCATCATCAACATGATGCTAAGGGAAGAGTATACATAATTTTACAAAACAAATAGAATGCTAAAAGAAAATAATTAAATCCAATAAATCAAGTGTGAAATAATTAATAAAAAATTTAAATGAAAAACTAAAAAGAAATGTTAGTATCAATATTATAAATAATTTGGTTTGTGTTTTATCCTTTTTGCAAAATTTCTTTGACAAGCATCATACAAACAATTTTTAGGGTGTTTATTTTGTCTTAAAGTCAAGGAAACCTATTATAAAGCAATAAAAAACCACAAAAATAAGGCAAAAAAAATGATATATTAAAAATTCATAGTTACATAGTAAAGTAGAAAATTGAAATTTCATTGGTTAGACATAAGGAAAATAAATAGAATGCAAGAAAAATACACATAAATGAATTTATAGTTTCAAAATAATTTTACAAGTAAACTTTCCAAAATCACAAACATAGTTACCTATTTTACATGTTAATATGATAATTTCATAGATGATAACACTGATTTCATATTTTGTGGCCATGATTTCATAGTTTATGACATTAATTTCTTAATTTCAATACAATTTCATAATTGACCTACACAAATCTGTAACATAAAATACACATAAAACACAGAAACCATAGGTAATGATTTCATAGTTTTAGGATAATTTAATGGGTAATACCAATGATTTTGTAGTTGATTTCAATGATTTTGTAGTTAAGAACAATAATTTCATTGATGATCTCATTGAATTCACTATTTTCCTAAAACAAAGAATTACAGAAAACAAAAAATGTAGATAAAATTACAAAGTAAGTAGAAACATGTTGGGAAGAAGAAAATCAAGAAAAAGATTGTAAAATCAAGGTAAATAATGATTTCATAGTTTTGGGTTACAATTTTGTAGTTAATGTCTTTAAATTTTTTATCTACACAGTATATATGTACATCCAAATAGAAAATTATATAAAATGACTTGTAACTTCAAAGAACACTTACAAGATCAAGATTATACACATATAAAGAAGAATAGACATGAAAAATAAAAATGGAAAAAATCAATTAAAAAATGATTTTTAAATGCAATTTTGATGAATATGAGATGAAAAATATAAGGGAATTATCCCACTGGGAGTGCCAAAATGTATTGAAGAAAATATAAAAATACAAATTAGACTAAGAAATATTAATCTAAACTATTTAAAACTAAGCTATAACTACAAACAAAAGAAATAATACAAATTTATACCTTAGTTGCAAAAATATTCTTCCATTGTGATGTGAATTAGATTACCTCTCTTTTAATTGTGGTTACTCACTCTTCCAATGCAAGGTAAAATGGGTAGAATTTTGGTGTAAAAAAGCTCTTTAATGGATTTGATTTGCTTTGGATTCACTTGTAATTTTGATATCACTTCGTTAGCATAAGTTAGGATGATTGAAGTGATGGATTTCATGCTTATTTATAGATTTTTGAAGTAAAGATCCAATGGTGGAGGATTATTTGGATATATTAAATAATCTAAATAATCTACAATGGCTAATGAGTCTCATCCATGAGGATGATGACCATTTAAAATGGTTGAGAGAAACATGGAGATATAGGTTCAATGGATCCTTATCATGGAGGCCAAGGTCTTTAACCTTATAATTCATTGTGTTACACATGATTGAATTAGCCACAAGAAGTTTGTTATTGGTAAAGTAACTAGTTCTTAAGAGTAAATCCAAGAAGGATTGGAATATTTGATATGTTCATCTAAAAGGAAACCACCTTTATTAATCTTATCTTGATAAATTTCTTAACCACTCTAATATCCTTTTAATGGTGGGGCCCACCATAATTATGTGGATTAATATGGATTGTACTTGTATAGTTGAAATATTGTATTATATACTCATTCATTCCTTTTTTAATGATCTTAAAATGGGATGAAGTAGATGAAGATGATTTGGAATCCAGTGGTTGGTTTGAAGCTTTCTCATCATATGGATGATTATAAGCTTGATCTGTATATGATTGATTGGAAGCTTGTTTAGATGGTTGGTTGGATGATATATTAGTGAAATAATTTTTAATGGAAATGCAAGTGGTTGGGATGTTATTAAAACCACAAGGAGGAGGTGTTTAAAATATTTTTTTTGGATAGACATAGTTTTCAAGTGAAGGATAATTCTCAATGGGAGTAAATTTGACATCGATAAATGGTAAATAATTGGGATTTTGGTATTTGAATTGCAATATATTACAATATTATAAGGGTTGAGGATATCCTTTTATAGTTACTTCCATAGCTTCATGGAAAAATTTCAAACATTAGTGTAGGGTGGATGTGATGGCATTCATCGAATGTATCCATGGACATATAACAAGTATGTTAAATGGTATATCAAGATAAAGTACATGAATGAGGGTTTATTTAATAATGGACCCCAACATCAAAAAAAGATATTTTATGCCTATATATTATCATTCATTATTGTCATATTCCTTTATAATAATATTGTTTGTTTCCAATGTTGTTATTAGATATCCTAGGTGTTTTATAAGTTGTAATATACATAGATTTATTATCAAACCAATGTATATAAACACCCTATTCTCTTTGTACCTAGAGATAATAACCTATATGTATAATGAAATATTGTGATCCAACCCTAAAGGAGAGACATAGGAATGATCAAACATTACTTGATTATTAGTTTACAAATTACCTATTAATGCTTGGAAGTTCATAGGATTAATGCCTTAAAGGATGATATACTATTGGATGACTTTATACAAGATATATTTATATACATGAGACGTCTTGAGAAGATCTAATATAAAAATATTTACTGGTGTCTTTTCAAGATGGTTGATAATGTTATACTTGCATTCGATATTAGAGGGTGATACACTTGGAATAATATGCTTTGAAAAACTTGTAGAAATGATGCACTTTTGGGATGGATAAGTAATGATATTGATGTGGTTATTCATAAAATTAAAACTATTTAATATATAATCAAAAATATGTCTTACTGGATTGACATTACTAGCTTCTAGCTATTCTTATTTTTGCTTTCATTTTCCACACTCATGATTGGGGAATGGATATTGATATATCCCCATATTTTGGTTATTGGATGTTCTAGATGTTTGATTTTTAATTTTTATATCTCCTGTATAAAAGAGGTCTTGAACATAGTGTTTGAGGCACATACACCAATTAGTAGAATGTCTTTTGATCCTATGGTATTCACAATACTCATCTTATTTATACCAATTAGTTTTAGGGACATTTTCATCGAAGGGTTTGGTATTAGGCATAATAATCATGTTTATGTGATCCAAATTTTGGAAAAAAAATCATAAGTGTCACCCAATTAAGTAAATTTACACCTAGTTATTCCTTTTCTAGGTTGTCCACCAGGGATAATTATTTTATTGATAGGTTGAGTGTAGATTTGTGTTTAACTTAGAGGGTTTTGAATTTTTTTTACATCAGTCACACCATCTCCAACAAAGTTCTTGTTATTTACAAGTAATTTTGTTTTTTCCATTATTTTAGAGGAATTATTATTAGGTTTAAATATTTTGATCACACCTATATTAATTAATGTTCTCTCAACCTGAACTCCTTTTTCAATGATTTTTTTCAAAAGATATAGAGAAAAGGATTAAAAAGTGATGTCCCAAGCATGAATTTAAATTGTTCATGAATATGTCTACAAGTTTAGTTTTGGGAAATGACCATGTCAAATGACTTGCCATTGATTACCATATTTATATGAAGGAAGCAAAGGTATCACCATTGTGTTATTTGGTATTATGTAAATCCAAAGTGGCCAAATATTTTTTGATGTTATAGGAAAAGTGGTAAACACATTTATTAGATAAGTCCTCAAAGGTAAAGATAAATCTTTTGGAAGTGTGAAAACCATTCAAGGGATTTAACCCCAAGACTTCATGGAAATAATCACATGTATTCATTGATATAATCAGCATCTGCACATGCATGATAAAATCCATTTGAGTGTTCTTTGGGATCCCCTTTACCTTTGTATTTATGGAATTTTTTGAGTCCAAAGTATTTTGGAAAAGGTGTCATCATTTTAATTAAATCATAAGGATATGAAAAATTTTCCTCAAAATTGAATTATTTTTGCTTAGAGTAAGGATCATCTTGTAAGCCTCGAACCCTATCTTTTATGTTTTGAAACTCTTGTATAATATATGGAGATAATTGGTTAATTTGAATTGTTATATTATAAAATTTGGAAGGTTAACCAATGAATTGGTTTGTGTTGGTTTGGTTTTTTATAAATTGGTTAGGTTGTTGGTTGAAATTATTTGGAGGTTAGTTTCTAAACTTAAGATTATTAGTATCACCAAAGTTTATTTTATTATGATTAAGGTTGAAACCAAGGTTTATATTATTTTTAAAGTTTATGTTTAGATTTGGATGACTTGGTTTTGTGTTAAAGTTTGAGTTTCTTGGTGAAGGATTATTGTTGAAGTTCATGGGGTTTGGGTTAGTTTTATAACCAAAGTTGGATTGGATATAATATTATAGGTATAAAAACTAAGTGTGTGTGGGGGGGGGGGGTTGAATTAGTGAGACTAAATATTTCAATTTTAATTCTAATCCTTTGAAACTATTAAACAATCAAAATATAACAACTTGATCAAGCAAAACAAACAATTGAGCTCATTTATTCAATGCATACACAAGATCAAACACACCTTCACATAGCTCATATGGGAAACCATCATGAGGAATAAAACCCACTCTCAAGCTTGAAACATATGGACTACTTGTCTTATAAGAGATAACAAACAAGAGACTGGTTAAGTCCTTTAGACTAGAATTTAGTGAAACACGTATTTCACAAGGAACAACTACCCCTAAGGAAGATCAAGTCCTTTAAACCCTCCTATTAAGTGAAAACATATACCTTAGAAATGATATCTTCAATATCTGATGAAGGATATCTAATTTTATAACCCCTGTATGAACTACCTCTCTATCTCATACATGCCTCTAACATAGGCATGTCACAATCTCTCTCCTTCTTCACTAAAAATATCCTTATATGCACACTTAGACCTCTTCACATATACTAAAACTAAAATATCACTATTATAAGATCAAAAATAGGACCTACATGTCATACACATAGTCAAAAAATTATTTTATTCATCAACTCATCTAATAGGCACACTACATATCCTCTCTTCTTCACTTTAATGCATACTCCACACATGCAAGCCTCTCTCAAGTATAGAAACAATCACATTTAGTTTCACTATTTATAGAGAATTCATGAATTATCAAGTCCAAAATATTCCTTTTTGACCAAAACACATTCCTTCATCCTTAAGGAATCATACATGGGTCACACCTAAGCACAACTCTCTTTCAAATAAGCCTAAGACACCTTTTAGGTCCTATGATGACCCATTCACCTCTTTAACACTTCTTCAAGAAAACTAGGAACATAAGAAAAATTTAAAACATATACACCCATGAAAAATTATCTATAAGACCCATTTAAGTTCCAAAATCCATCATATCACTCTTCTACTAAACCCTAATTAACTCAAACACCTCTTTGTACACTCAGTCAATATGAAGGAAAACACAGTTGATTTCTAACCCTTTGTTCATACTACATATGATTGTTAAAACATTCATAATGCACAAATATGGTCTTCATGGATTCTAAATCATACTAAAATATCTATTTCACCTTTAAACATTGAGATACAAATAATCACAACTCAAATGCCCTTCTCAAGTTACTTGCAAAATATACACAAACACATAGTCAAATTTAAACCTTAATATATTTGACTGTACACACTTCAGAGCTTCAAATATATATTTCCATTTGTTCCTTGGAGTCCTCTAAAAATTAATTTTTTACAACATGAGATAATTCTACATATATCAAATTATATAACATAAAAATTGAGCATTGGTTTTTTCTTTTGCAAATTTGAATATTTAAATCCAAATAGTCACAGTTAAACTTTGGTCATTTAAAACACATCTCATACCCTCAAATATTAAATTAAATATGCACTATTGATCTTATTAAAACTAAAAATCATAGTGAACCACTGCCCAAATGTTAAACTTTGAATAGTTGACCTCATCTCATGCAATTGTTCAATCTTGACCACATACTCACCATCAATCTCTTGTATGTAGCTTGGTCTATTAAATAATGGACACCTTGAAATCATCTAACTCAATATGAACTATTGATATGAATATTTAAAAAAATCCAATCACTATTATATCTTATAATAAGCTTTATATTTACCTTTAATCAATGTTAAACTTCAAACATTTATCCTTATCTCATTGCTCCTTGACATCTTGGAACAAACACGCTTTGTTAATCCTTTTTTAAGGAGCTCAATATTTAACTTCATTAAAAAACTAAAAAATTGACTCATTTGAATCAAAATGCAACATATATATTGATATATATGAATTCCCATGAGTTTTTAGATCTTCATTTAGTTCTAGTCTTTACCCTTCACAAATTTGGCTAAGTATGGGGACCATTGCAATCTACCTAGAAGGCCATCTTTGCTCCTTAATAACTTTTTCCTCGATTAATATCATGACCTAAAAATTGATACATATGATATCTTCATATATGATAATATATTCAGGTATAAACATGATCCTATAACCTTTTCACATGAAAGATATAATGCCATTAATCTGCTCATCTAGTTTTTTCTACCATAGAGCCAACTATGCCTAAAACTGCCTAGAAGGCCAACTTTGCACATGCATATCTTTTTATGTGATTCATTAAATGAATTTAAACTTAGTGCATAGAAAATATGAATATAATTTAATAAACCCATATGATCAACTTGTTTTGAAATATACCACATATGTGAACTATGACTACATCAAAAATCCTACTAAGCTTTTCTTGCCACATGCAAATTTGGCTAAGTATGGGAACCACTATCAAACTACATGGGAGCCCAAATTTACACTTGCATATATTTGACTAAGATTCATAAAATTAATTTATACTTAAACCATATAAAATTGGGAAAAATTTGATCACAACCATATGAACAACTCTCTCTGAGTCATCCACATGTGTGAATGCTGACATCATCAATTTGCTCACTTGATTTTCTGTTACTATACCCAAAATGTCTAGATGAAAATAATGATCAACCAGAATAAATACACTCATGCACATAAACATTAAAATAATATAAAACCTATTATAGTACCCATTTCACATAATTAATAGTTTAGACTCATCCCTAATCATAACAAACCATGCTAAAACTAAAGATCAACTAAGCATACTTCAAGCATACTAGGACACGCACATTTAACACTTTATCATTTCACTTAGACTATCAAGGCACTTCATCCACTCACCTAGACACCTCCATGATATCAAAATTACATCATTTAAAACTCTCCAATAATATCCCCCTTTATTATTGATATCAACACCCATCATAAAATAATATATAACTTACCTTTCATTTATCTCTTCAAACATTCTCAAAATAGGAACTTTCTCCCCCTTTGACATAATGACAAAGTGGGTACCAACTAAACCCAAGGACCTAAAACTACTACTAATTGTATAATACCATATTTTAAAGATAGTACAAATTCCCCCTTACCTTGAGCCTACCTTTTCTTGCCTTGACAACTTCCTCGTACTCTATGCCAACACTCTCTTCAACTAAGCACTACAACTGATCAAGAAAGAGCACACAAAAAAAATACTAAACTCTAATGGAACTCACTAGGAAACATATAATAGGGAATTCACCTAAAAAATATGATCCATTTCATTACTTAAGTATCTTCATATCTCTATACACTATGAAGAACCATCATACAGGCTTAATAGTTTTCTTTCTCAAACCATCTCAAGGACCACCAATATAACTTCATGCCACTAAAAAAATATGAAACATGCACTAAAAAAACCTAATAACTCACCTTGAAATACTCATGCCTTGATATTTTGGATAAATTGAGCAAAAACATCACAGCTTCATTACTAGGCTTGTCTAGACTATTTGTACCCCTACTTGGAACTTGCAAATCCCACAACTTTAAATAGACACAAATTCAAGACCTAAAACTTAATATATAAATCACTCTCATATTGACCCTTAATAACACTGACTTGAATCACCTATCTCATCCTTTGAAACATACTTCCTTCACAAACCTACTAGCCAATTAAGCCTCCAAATTGACAAAAACTTGAATAACTTGAAAACCAAAAACCTTAAAATATATATGAATCTTGATTTGACAACCCATTCTTCCCATTAAACCTATTAATAATATTTTGTCAACTCATAGGGTAGTCCACTTTTCTAGTATAGTCCAAAACTTAAAAACTTAAAACAAATAAGGTAAACAAACCTCCTTTTGGTCAATGCACACTTCTAAAACTTCTTGTACACTTGGAGATACCCATTACACAATTATGGACCAATATTTAAGCTTAAACACCTTTTGGAACCAATACATCCAATAACCCATTATAGGCTTGCTTGACCTTAAGCCAAAACTAAGAAAACTTGAGAATACTAAAAAATATCCAATTTGAATTTAACATACCTTCAAACCACAAAAAAACCTAGAGTGAATCATAAATAAGTGCATAGACATTTATAAGCACCAAAATCTTCTTGAGATTTCATCAATCTCATTATGCCACCTAGAAACACCCATTTTGACCCTGTACTATAGCTCCTTCATAAACCTCTAGAGCAAGTTCATGAACTATTACTCCCTCTAAACCAAAGACCTTATAAGATCAACAAAAGTCTCTATATAGATTAGAATTATTATCGTGAGCACACATACTTGCTTCTCCATGAAAATAATGTCTCCTAAGAAGCATATGTAAAGACACCCTACTTCATAATGTCTTGGAATAGTGTGAAACCAGGAGTTTCCCACAACTCCTCATATTCCTTCTCCTTCTTGGTCATCTATTTCTTATATTTCTTCTTATTATTCTTAGGATTAATAAAATCAACATGCTCATCCACTACAACATTATTATCTATTATTGGATTGATAATACATAGAGATAATATAGATTCATGACATACCTTTTCATCTATAGAATCTTCCTTGCAGCTTAGAACCTTATCATTAGGCACTCAAAATTGATGTTATTTGAATTATACTTACTTAACAATATCATAATGTTCACTTTGATCCATACTTACCTCAGAACTAGCCTCAACCAATACCTTGGTCTTCTCCTTGAGCTTGGTCTTTTCATTCACAACATAAACAAATAATGAGAGCCCTTGACACTCTTCACTTTTTATAACATTATCCACCATAACAAATAGATTATTTGGACCTGAAGTATCATCATGATTCATACTTACCACTTTTGTCTTCCATGAGTTAACTTGCCTTCTTATTTTCATAATAGGAGCATGATTAAACCTATTTAAATTTGTAGGCCTTTGCTTACAAAATATAGTAGTGTGACCTCTTTATTCACAATTGTATCAAACCATTATTATTGAAGTGAAATCAACTTTCCCTAAATGATATGGAAAAAATCTTGAAAAGTGTCCTATGTCATAACAATTGAGACAAACTACTCCTTTTGAAGAAGACTCACCTTACCTTACTTTATTTAGACAATGTTTATCAAAGTGTCCCTTATTAAGATAGTTAAAACACTCAACCTTGCTCACACATTTTGACTGATGACCCCCACAATAATTCCATGTAAACTCATTTCTAATAGGTCTCTTGCATTCTCTATCTCTATGCACAAATTGATTACAAATATAGTAGTAACCATTAAAATTTACATACTTCATGGCATTTAGTTATCTAATCTAATTTTTCTTTATTCTACTAGCACCTTCATTCCTTTTCTAATGATTTGTCTTCAAATTATGATTGTCCATGTTCACATTAGTCTTCATCTTGTTTAGAGTTTAATTCTCTATTTATTCTTTGTATCCAAGACTAGTTTTATCACTCGCATGCTTTTGATCATTCAAAATATTATCTAGATCAATTGAATTCTTTCTAAATATCACAAATGACTTCACCTTACTAGATGTCTTATGAAACTCAGATTTTAATGACTCATTTTCAATGACATACCTTGAATACTCATCTTCTTTAAATTTTAAGCTTGTAGATAGGATTTACAATTGATAAGTGAGATGCTTGACCATATATTCATACTCCTTGACATCTTCATTCATTATTGCCTCAAATACAATAAATTACTCCTCATAATAATTGAGTTTATATTTCATATTTTTATTTATCTTCTTCTCAGTCTTCAATTTTTCAAGAGCATTCATCAATTTAGTCTCACAGTCCACCTCATCTTTATCATCATCTGAATCACTCTAAGTAGACTTTATTTGATGTGAGAAACTACCTTCCTTATCTATGAACAAGGGTTCATCTTCAATAGGAGCATCATATTCATGATCATACTCTAATTCATTAACTTCACTCTCATTTGATGATCTTCTTCAATAGGAGCATCATATTCATGATCATACTCTAATTCATTAACTTCACTCTCATTTGATGATCTAAAATATTCTTTGGTGTAAAGACTCTTCTTGTCTTTGAAGTACTTCTTGTTGTTAAACCTTCTAAATCATTTTTTTCTTTTATCAAACATGAATGATCTCTTACCATCATCATGACCTTGATCATGCTTTTCATCATCATCCTTATTTATTTATGAGGGAAATTATTAGTAAAACATCCTACCTCTCCACAATTGAAGCATTTGATGGGAAGTTTACCCTTATACTTTCCTAAACCTATTTTCAATTTTATTGAAATCAAAGCAATTAGTTAATCTTCATCAATATCATATATGTCATTTTCCTTGGGTTTCTTACCTTGGGACATTTTATTTGGATTCATTTATATCTTGAATTTTGTTTATTTGTTTGGTGGTATATCATCATTTACTCTCATTTTAAAGGCAGTAAGGGTGCCATGCAATTGATCCATATTCAACTAAGTGAGGTCATGACTTTCTTTTATAATAGATACTTTTGGATCAAACTTGAAGGATAGAGACCTTAATACCTTTTAAACTATAGTATCGTCTTCAAGGTTTTCTCCAATACCTTTGATGATGTTCAAAATCTCATCAACAATCTACATAAAGGATGCGATAAAATCTTCTTCCTTCATCTTGATACTTTCAAATTGCCTTCTATGAGTCTGCAACTTAGCAAGCTTGACCTTTGAATCTCCTTCTTAAATGATCTTAATTTTTTCCCATATATTTTTAATATATTTAAAATGTATTACCTTGGTAAAATTAGTCTCTATAAGACCACAAATGATGGCATTCATTACCTTAGAATTATTCTCAAATAGCTTATTGTTTGCAACACTAGATAAAGGAGTAGTAGGAGTAACAAAACCATCCACAATAGATTACCATACATCAAACCCTAGGGACATAATGTATGTCCTTATCCTTTCACTCTAAAAATCATAATTGGATCCATTGAACATCAGTGCTTGCTTAGTAGAGAAACCTCCTTGCATTTGATGACTACCCATATTATACCCTGGATAACCTTCAAACTATTAAGCTTTTACCAAAGGGTCTACTCTAATACCAATTATTAGAGGTACAATCACTGATAAGGGGGTGAATTAATGAGCTTATATATTTCAATTTCAATTTCATTCCTTTCAAAGTATTAAACAATCCACATATATCAACTTGATCAAGCAACATTAACAAGAGATCTCATTCATTCAATGCATACACAAGAACAAAAACATAACACATAGTTATTATGATAAACCCTCATGGGGAATAAAACCTAATCTCAAGCTTGTAACACATGGAGTACTTTTCATATAAGAGATTATAAACAAGAGACTGGTTAAGTCTTTTAGACTAGAATTTAGTGAAATACCTATTTCACAAGGAACAACTACCCCTAAGGAAGATCAAGTCCTTTATACCCTCTTATGAAGTGAACACCTCCACCTTATAAATAATCTATTTAAACTTTATGATGTATATATTATTTTCTAATCCTTCACAAATTCCCTCTCTATCTCATATAGGCCTCTCACATAGGCATGCCACAATCTCTCTCCTTCTTCACTTAAACTATCCTCATATACACACTCAAACCTATTTGCATATCCTCAAACTACAAGATAACTATTCAAACATCATAAATATGAACTATAAGTCATACACATAGTCAAAAAATAATTATACTCATCAAATCATCCAAAAAGCACACTACCTATCCTTTATTCTTCACTTCAATGCATATTACACATATACAAGCATCTCTCAAGTCTAGAAACCATAACATTTGGTTTCACTATTTATAGATAATTCATGAATTATCAAGTCTAAAATATTAATTTTCATCTAAAACACATGCCTTCACCCTTAAGGTATCTTATATGGGTCACACTTAAGCATAAATCTCTTTTAAATAAGCTTAAGTCACCTTTTAAATCTTATGATGACCCATTCACCTCTTTGACACTTATCTAAGAAAACTAGGAACATAGGAACACTTTCCAACATATGGTCCCATGAAACATGATCTATAGGTCCCATTAAGTTCCAACATCCATCATATCACTCTTATACTAACCCCTAATTAACTCAAGCACCTCTCTATACACTTAGTCATTATGAACAAAAACACAATCAACTTATAACCCTTTGTTCATATTGTATATAATTAGTCAAACCTTAATAATACACAAAGATGGTAATAATGGAGTATAAAACATACTCCAATACCTATTTCACTTTTAAAAATTGAGATACCAATAAATACAACTCAAATACGCTTCTCAAGTTACTTGCAGAATATGCACAAACATAGTCAAATTTGAACCTAAATATATTTAAAAGTACACACTTTTAGACATTAAAATATATATTTATATATTATAATTGGATTCCTCTACAAATTTTATTTTTACACCATGAGCAAATTCTATATAGGTCAAAAGATATAGCATAAAAACTAAGCACTAGTTTCTCCTTCACAAATTTGAATATTTAAATGCAAATAGTCAAAGTTAAACTTCGGTCACTTAAAATGCATCTCGTGCCCTTGAATATTAGATTAAAAACATAAAATCAATCATATTCAAATTTTAACTCATATTTTTCCATTTACCAAATGTTAAACTTTGAATAGTTGGCCTCATCTCATGTAATCTTACAATCTTGACCACATATGCATCATCAATGTCCTTTATGTAGCTTGGTCTTTATTTGTGTTAAACATTAGACACCTTGAAATAATATCACTCAATACTATATACATATGTACAAATATACACTCACCATTATATATTATAATAACCTTTATCTTTACATCTGCTCAATGTTAAACTTCAAACACTTGTCCTCATCTCACTGCTTCTTGAAATATTAGAACAAACACACTCCATTGATCCTTTTGTAAGGAGATCAATATTTAACTTGGATAACTAACAAAAAATTTGACTCATTTGACTCAACACACACCATATATCTTGATTTGTACAAATTAATATGAGTTGTTGTATATTCATTTGGTCTTGTTTTTTACCCTTCGCTAATTTGGCTATGTATGGGGACCAATGCAATCTACCTAGAAGGCCATCTTTGCTCTTTAATAGCTTTTTCCTCAATCAATATCATGACCTAAAACTTGATATTTATGATATCCTAATATATAATAATCTATTCATGTATTGACATAATATTTTAACCTTTACACGTGCAAGATATAACACCACTAATATTATCATCTAAATGTTTCTACCACAGAGCCAATTATGCCTAGAACTGCTTGGAAGGCCAACTTTGCACATGCATATCTTTTGATGCGCTTCATCACATGAACTAAAAATTTGTGAATAGTAACTAGGAACAAAAATAAATAATACCATATGATAAAATCATTCTAAAACTACCACACATGTGAAATATGACTACATAAAAAAGCCTACATAGATTTTCTTTCCACATGAAAATTTGGCTAAGTATGGGAAAACACTATCAAAGTACCTGAGAGCCCAAATTTGCACTTGCATAAATTTGGCTGCACTTTATCGCATAAATTTATACTTGGACCATAAAAACTTGGGA
The DNA here is from genome assembly GCA_037957365.1 of Torreya grandis. Lineage (NCBI taxonomy): Eukaryota > Viridiplantae > Streptophyta > Pinopsida > Cupressales > Taxaceae > Torreya > Torreya grandis. Next base: position 1,390,101 of record JARHVA010002321.1, read on the forward strand.
AAAATTTAATCACAACAATATGACCAACTCCCCCTAACTCATCCACATGTGTGAATGATGACATCATTAATCTGTTGACTTAGATTTTCTATTACCTGACCCAAAATGTCTAGATGAAAACAATAATCAACTAGATAAAATTTGATCATGTAAACAAGTACTCAAAGCATGTAAAAACTCTTATATTACCCATTACACATTATCAATACTTAATACTCATCCCTAATCATCTCAATCCATTCCAAAACTAAATATTAACCAAGAATACTTAGAGTATACTAGACAAGCACATTGCACACTTTGTCATTGTCACTTAGACTATCAATTCACTTTATCCACTCACCTAAACAACTTCATGACAGCACCATGAAATGATTGATAACTCTTCAAAATATATAATTTAGGATTAAATTATTTTGGATTGATGTTATAATTTAGGTTGGATGGGTTAGATCCTAGGTTTACATTAGAATTGGCTTGGTTTTGTTGAAGTGGATTTTGGTTTGAATATGAGCTAGGATTTGAGTTAGAGTTAAGTGAAAGGTTTGGATTGGAGTTAACATTAGTTGGAGTTATATTTGGATTCAATGGATGTAATACAAAAGTATTGAGATAAGTAAATTGATTTGGTAAATCATTATTTAAATTAGGATTATTGAGCATATATGAAGTAATGCTCAAACTAGGATTCGATGGTTGGATTGGTGAACTAGAATGAGGATTCAAGTTTTAATTTTCATTTTTATTGTTAATGATGGGGAATCATTGGAGACTCTAATTGGGGTTGATTTGTGTTTTTTTATGGAGATTCAAACTTAGACTAATTTGACCATGACCTTACAAACTTGGATGTACACTCAAATTATATGTAATCAAATTTTGATTAGTTAAAATTGAATGCATATTCAAATTTGAATTGATTTGTTGTGTGATTAGTTAAACTTGAATCCATATTCAAGTTTAGATTAATTTTTTATGTGATTGGTGTACTTGAATTAATATTCAATTTTTGGTTGGTTGGGTTTATTATTGGTGAGTTTGAAAGCATGTTCAAACTTAGATTGGTTGGATAAATATGTGAAGGTCAACTAGGACTCACATTCACATTAGAATTGCCAAAAGTATTGGTTTGTTGATGATATTTAAATTATAATCTCTTGCTTACCATGGGTTACAAGTATTTATGTAGAGAACCCATGATTTGTTTGGGATGATTCCTCACACAAGATAGCTTTCCCTTTACCTTGAGAGACTTGGGTATTAGGTTGTGAGGATATTACAAGGGCCTTGATAGCTTATAAATAAATTTGAGAGGTATATTAATTAAGATTATAAGGTGAAGGTTTTTTTTACTTGAATCAAATATTACAAGTTTTTCACATCAAACTTAGGTGGGAATTTTGATACAAAGCCCAAGGCTTGAATTAAAACATTATTCTTGTTTGAAATGATATATTCATCAAAAGAGGGTGGAGGTTGGATATCTTTGAGGCTACCCTCATCTTGGTAAGCACATCATCCTTATTTTTTAGTGATTTCATATATTTATACATAATTCTCTTGGCTAATTAATTGAAAATGGTCATTACCAAATGGCTTAGCCCTTGCATTTGGGTTGTTAAGCATGACCATTTACCTAGTGATAGGTGAAATGATGAAATGACTAGGGAGAAGAAATTTGACTCAAAGAAATAGAATATTTAAACTAAGAATAATTATTAGAGTGACTAAAAATTTATGCTTTTAAACTAATTACTTTAAGTTTTTGGAAAAAAATTATTTTAGGATGTTTTGATAGATTTAAAACTCAAAATAACTTTATTTACAAATAAGTAATTTAAACATGAGGAAAAAACAAATAGAGTCCTAATTAAAACAATCAATCAATTACATAAAAAGGTGAAAACTAGGATAAAGGTTATGAACAATGTTTGAGCCTTATGATATCACTTAATCATCCATGCTCTTAGCCATGACCTAATATTTTAAGGCACTAACCATGGAGGATCATACCATTTCCATGACCCACTGAGTCTGGTTTCAAGTGTGTGTAGAAGGTAACTTCTCAGTGTTAAACTATAACCAATGCACCAAAGTTGAATGACAAAGAGGTTTTCCTAAGAAAGGTTAGGACAAGATTATATAAGTGGAGCCCTCAAATATACCTTTCAATACATTGAACCCTGATTCCATGAAATAAATAGATAGAGCATATGCACATTATTTGGTCTTATCCCAAAGTGACCAATATAGATGTAGGGGTTTTAATGTGTTGAAAAATGGCAATATCATATTTTAAGGCAAATGTTGAGACCCTGGGTATTGAAGCATGAAATTATGTCACATCACATTATGGTTAAAACACACAATTGCTTATAGAATTGAAATAGTTAGAACTCAATTTACATACCCCACTAGTATATGAGGTTTGGCCTAATGAGTGGTGGTGAAATCCATAGTCAATAGATCACCTAGAAAAAGAAATTAAAAATTAGTGATTAATTATTATTTCTAGGTATCATCACCAATGTGATGCCAAGAAAATAGAATACACAATCAAAAATTGGGTAGCATAAAATTTATGAAATTACTTTTGATTCTTAAGTATCATCACCAATATGATGCTAATGAAAGAGCATACAAAATTCATAACATAAACATAATGTTGAAAGAAAATTATTAACTCTAATAAATGAAGTGTGAGATAATAAATAAGAACTAAAAATGTAAAATTGAAATACAATGTTAGTATAAAAATTATAAAGAATTTGGTTTTTGTTTTAGCCTTTTTGAAATTTCTTTTTGACAAACATCCTAAAAACAATTTATGAGAGTTTTTGTTTTGGCTTAAAGTTAAGGCACCCTATACTAAAGCAATAAAAATCAATAAAAACAAGACAAAAACATTCCTCTATTATAAGTTTGTAGTTACATAGTAAAGCAAAAAATATAAATTGTCATTGGTTAGACACAGAAAATAAATAGAATGCAGGAAAAATACACAGAAATGAATTCATAGTTTCATAACAATTTTTCAAGTAAATTTTTGAATTTCACAAACATAATTACCTATTTTTAGGTTAATATGATAATTTAATAGATGATAAAATTTATTTCATATTTTATGGTCATTAATTTGGATTTTATGACATCAATTTCGTAGTTTTAATATGATTTTACAATTGAATTGCACAAATCCACAATAGAAAATACACAAAAACCATAGAAACCATAGGTAATGATTTCACAATTTTAGGATGATTTTATAATTAATATCAATGATTTCATAGTTGATTTCAATGATTTCATAATTAAGAACAATTATTTCACTATTGATCTTATTGAATTCACTTTTCACCTAAAAAAAGAGTTGCAAAAAATAAAAAACATGGATAGAAGTAAAAAGTAAGTAGAAATATGTTGTAAAGAATAAAATTAGGAAAAAGAATGTAAAAGTAGGGTAAATAAAGATTTCATATTTTTGGGTTACAACTTCATATTTAATGTATTCAAATTCACATTTACGTAGTAGTCATACATAAATGAATGAAAAATGCCAGAAAATGACTTATAACTTCAAACAACATTTACAAGACCAAGATTATATGCATATGATTTTTTTTTTTAAAAAAAAAAGGCAATTGAAAAATGAATTATAAATGTAATTATGATGAATATGAGATAAAAAAGATGAGGGAATTATCCCATTAGGCATGCCAAAATGTATTGAATAAAATATAAAAATGCAAATTAAATTAAGAAATCTTAATCTAAACTATCTCAAATTAAGCTAGAGCTACAAACAAAAGAAAAAAGAAAAATTTATACCTTAGTTTCAAAAAGATTATTCCATTATGATGTGAATTTTATTATATCTCTTTGAATTATGGTTTTTCACTCTTTTAATGCAAGGTAAAATGGGCAACGTTTTAGTGCAAAAATGCTCTTTGATGGCTTTGATTCACTTGTGATTTTGATAGAACTTCAATAGCATAAGTCAAGATGATGAAACTGATGGATTTCATACTTATTTATAGATTTCTAGAGGAAAAATTCAATGGTGTAGGATTATTTGGGTATATCAAATTATAAAATAATATATAGTGGCTAATGAGTCCTCATCCATGAGGATGATGACCATTTTGAATGGTTGAAAGAAACATGAAGATGGTTAATTGAGTCACCAAGAATGGGTCAAAATGTTTGACAACTCAAGGGATGACTCAAAGGAAAATGAAGAAGTTATGGAATTGGTTGGGGTGAGTCAACATATGAGGGAGATTAAGGTTGAAGATGTTGGGTGAGGTGTAAAATCTAGATTTAATAATTAATTTTGGATTTAAAAGTGTGCATAATTGATTAAATTTGATTTATTCAATCATTTAAGAAGAGGGAAATGCCATGAATTATATTTAAAATGTTAGGAAGAATAATTAATAGGTTTTAGGTGCATTTTGACACTAAATGTAATTTAGGTGTCTACATTGACCTAATCAATTACGTAGAATGTGGAAGCATTGGAGTATTAAACCCACTGACTTAGTCCCTTTGAGCTTCCATGCACCTAGATGTTGCCACTTGACAATTTCATGAAACTCCAAGGTATAAGAGGATTTATGTTTTGGCTAAACCCTTAGGCTATTGGGAATACACCACATATCATCATCCAACCAAATTTCAAAAAGCCTAAAATTTGGCTAAGGTAAAAGCTAAAAGAAACTCAAAGAACAAGTGGATAAGGCAAGACATCCAATTAGTCAACAAAGAAAATGACTAAGGAAAAAATACATCAATATCTTGGTAATAGGCTAAGGCATCATCTAAATAAAAACATAGAGACTACTATATAACTGGAAACATGGAAAGTTAAAATATACATGCCTATGTTATTTCTATCAAGTCTAGAAATAAGAAAGGGCCTGCTTAGAGAAAAATCTTGATTCTAAACTAATAAAATAAGTGGTTTTGTTGAGATAAAGATGCCCCATTTTCTTAAAAATGGGAACCCTATAAAATTTTGGGTCATTTACCCTAGGACATACCTTACCATTGATTTTACATTATAAAAAAAACCCTTTATGTGAATTTAAAAGTTTGAAAGTCATGTTGGTCCATGATAAATATTAATGGGTACCTTTTTAAAATGTTTCATTAATATCTAGTTCATTGATTTTATAATGATGTAATTTGTTTAAAAAGTGATCTTACAAGGGGTTAAAATTCAAAAAACCAAGGTATGGTCCCTAAGATGTAATCAAAATTATATAATTAAAGTTTTCAAATCATAGTACATCCTTGGCTATGTCAAAAATTGTATTCAATACTATGAAGTGCCTTGATTTTAAGTTTTAGATTAAGTTCCAAGTCAGATACCATACTTGAGGTTTATGAATTTAGATTGAACCCTTTTATTTTATTAGGCAATTTGCTAACATTCACATTTTTACCTTTGAGCAGAAACTTGATGCTAACTCAACTTCAATTTACATGAGACAATATTACATGCATTGGTAACATAGCCATATAAAGTTAAAGAATTTATAGCATGCATTTTAGTTTTTGAAAACACTCATGACCTAATGATCCAATCAGAGTATGCCACTTGGCACTCAATCATAGTGTTTCAAGTTCAAAAGGAAGTTATAAAAAAGTCTACAACCTGATGTTCTAATTGAAATATACCACTTAATACCCAATCACAATTTCTAAGGGTCCTACTATGTTATCAAGTCTCACAACCCAATGACCCAATGGGAATGCACCACTTGTCAATAAATCACTAAATTTTAGTCTACAAAGAAGAATGACCTAATTAGGGCATGCCACATGGTGCTCAATCATAACCTTTTGAGACTTAATTGCTTTCAAGATTCCCATGATAAAATGATCTAATAACATCATGCCACATGGAATTTGGTCTCACCCTTCAGACCCCATAGCTAAGGTGCAATGTTCAATATCTCAATGATATGATTGTATGAAAAGAAGACACCTAGAAACTAGTCATTTATGTTGATGTGGGTTTTATGCACACTACAGTTGAATGAGGTAGCCTCTAAAATTTTAAGATATCAATGGAGGTGAACTCCACTCTAGGGCATAAGTTACAGGTATGCAGTGTATTTCAACCTATTGATGGAATAGGGGCAGGGCATGTAGGTTGTTAACAAGGTTTTTGAATGGAGGTGTGGCCTTTTAATAGATTGAATTTCAATGTGAGTTGGATGGGTGGTTAGCCTCTAATCTAAAATGGGTTGGTCCTAATAACAAACTAAAAAGGAGGGTAAGGTATGGCATAAAATAAGGCTCTATGGTTTTTGAAAATTAATTCCCTGGTTGGTTTCTGAATAGACCTATGCTTTCTAGAAATGATACCTATTTCTAGTAGCTAAAGCACACATACAATCAAACATGACAAGGAAGTATAATGAAACAAGGATGTAGGAAGTTCACACACCTTAGACAAAGGTTTCTCCTTTTAAGGCAATTGTTACATACCCTTAATCAAGAGATTATAGCTTGGGCAAGTGAATTATCTAAGGTAGCTATTGCACACACACATAAAAATATACCAAAGAAAACATAAATACACATTCAGAAATATGATTCAATTAACTTGACCAATTTAATCGATACATATACTAATATTTTAGTAGCTATTTCACATCTCAAATTATTATATCAATCAAGAAATCAAGAATCTATTTGTAGCTATAGCACACTAAATATTTATTAGATCATACAACCATATACATAACAACTAATTGCATGAAATTGGAAAGAAAATACTCATGACACTTTGTTGATGATCAAAATTTCTCGTTGCTCTCTATTCCAAAATCTTTCAACTCATAAAACTGAGTGAGGTTACAATTATATGTAAAAACTTGGGGACATGGTCACCTTATCTTCCAAGTTCATGTAAGTGGTTAAAAGTGTTGGTTAGAACATGTAGTTTTAAAAAACTATCTAAGAGCTAATTAGAAGCTAAAAATAAATATATTAACTTTTCAAAATCATGCATCATGTAATGTACACAAAATATAAATTTAATTACTTATAATTATTCATTCAAAATCTAAGTACATAGGCTATTACAAAATAGTACATGCATAAGATTCAACCTATCAAAGCTTGTTCATATAAAGCATTGCATAAACTTTGGTTAGAGTAAAATTCACTGTGGCTATTAAATCTAGAGTTACATTGTTGGAATCTTGCTTCTTTTTCACCTCATTATCTTCATAGAATTTTTGGGATGTTCCATGCTACCTCTTTATGATGTCCAAATTTAACAGTGAAGGATGATGAATTCTCTTCATTTGTTGAAGGAGCTTGGCATGATAATCCTTGGTTATTTGGAATTTATTCTTGAAGATCTTGGATTTAGTGACCTTTTGAGCCTTGATTAATTCTGATTCAATTTACTTTATTGAAAATCCTTACAAACTCTGTTTAAATTCATCAGCTATTTTTTGGATAAGTTTGTCAAAATTGAGCTTACTAATTAGCTTCCTAGTGGAGTATTTTACCTTTGATAACTTCAACTCATGTAAAATATGAAGGATTTGAGCCTCATGTGCCTAGTATTTGGGGACTAAATCCTCAATGCTCTATAACCAATCTTGTGCTTCCTCCTACCTAATGAATAATAAGTTTAAGGTATTGGATGCCTCTAGTGTAGTCATTAGGTTGAGATGGTTGTAGAGCAAGTTGCCTATGTAGACCACTAGCATATTCATTTTGGCACTATCATCTCTTAGGGAGTTGTACAATTGATTAGCCTACTCACATGAGGGGCCATTTCAACCTTCATAAAATCCATTGCTTCTAGGGATTTATATCATCTTGAAGTTCCCTCTTGGAATTTAACTTCAATGCCAGTAGGAATGTGCTCTATCTTGGATTTTTATTTAAGTTTATCCACTTCTTTATCCATTACTTGCACCTCTACCTCTATCTCCTACCAAGATAGCTATGTGTCATCGTGGATCACAAATATAACATCCTTGTGCACCTAAGCTAGGTCTTCTAGATTTTATTTGTATAAGGATTGCCTTAACTGCTTGTTATACCTTTTAGTAAGGGAGAACACCTCCTATATTTCCTCAAGGATGGTTTGAGTTCACTTATTATCTTCTAATTTTATTTTCTTCACCCTTTAGATGCTTTCAGTTGGAGGACCAAACAAGGTGGAAACAAATGGGATCTCATTGACCTTAAAATTTGGCAATTGAGATACCTTACTCCTTAGATCTACTGCTTAGGGAGGAATGCCATGTTGTGATGCATCAGAGGTTATGGTAACAACCTCTTCTTTTTCCTATTCTTAGGATTTTGGTTTTTTTTGGGTGGCTTTGGTGAGGACATCTGAAGGGAATGCCATATGTTTTAGATTAAGGTAAAAATAGTTTTTGATGGGACCCCAAAACCTTTAACAAAAGGATAAAGATAAAACAATAACATCCACAAGCAAGCCTAAAGCCTACTTCACCGAAGTAAAAAAACCAAGTCACAAAGACCTGAAGCTAACAAATGAAAAACCAAAGATAGACCCCAAGTTTTACAGAGACCTGGAAACTCCATAGTAAGAGTTCAAAAAACCAGGTACCAAGACCAAAAAACACAACCAACTAGCAGAACCAACTAAAAGAACCTAGAACTATTTTTCTAGTTCCAATATCATCTTCACTGCTTCCTTACCTTTCACAACAGTGTCCTAGATGGTAGCAGTCGCCTGCATAGATCCCTCTTGCATTGATTTCTTTCTTGAGCTTTGCCTAGTTCTCTTGCTAGGCCCCTCCAAAGTTTTGATTTGCTCATTTTCTCTTTTTCCAATGTTTACAGCAGCAGCACAAATGCTAGAGGTTACCTCCTCCATCTTTATTCTACTTTCCTTTATGAGTTCCCTTAGGTTGTTCTCATAATCTTTGAGTTTTATGGGAATATCCCTCATCTGCTTTTCCATGTTATTGATTTTATTCCAAACTGCCTCCTGTTTACCCTCCATTATTTCCATTTTCCTATTGATTTCCATTATCTCCTTATACGTCCATAAATCAAATTGAAGAGTAGCATCTGCTTTGCAATTGGCCAATCTAGTAGGTGGGTACCTTTCATCTTTCTACCTTTTGTCACTCCAATCTTTTGTGTTCTTTTTAGGATTGCTTCCAACTTCTTCAATATAGTCCTCCATTTCCAATCGTTTCTGTTCCTTTGTTTCAGCAGGGCTTACATTTTTGTTACTTACTTCCTTTACTTGAGCTCCCATTTCCAAAATTTGGTTAGCGACCTAAACTAGATTTTCCTTTTCATTAATCAGATCAGGGACCACAATAGGATCATCTAGATCTTTATCAATTTCCTCAAACACTTGCTGGTTTTCCTCAGACTCATGGTTGCTGTCTTTAGACTTTTCCTCTATAGTGACTCCTTCTTTCTCATTCTTATCTTGCACTTCTTCTTCCTCACTGGAACTTGAATGCCCACTTTCTATTCCTCGTCCTTCCTCTAGACTCTCATCCCCAGTGTTTTCAAAACTTTCCCACTCTATTTCCTCATCAGTAGTCTGGTTATTGAAGCTTGGGAGTTTGAATTTAGCTTTTTCATTCCCTTTTACTATTTCTTTCTTGTTACTCTGTAGGTCCTTGTATTTTCCTGAATAAGGATTCTTTACAATGGCCTTATTCTTGTAATGCCCTTCAATTATAAGAATTAACCCCTCATGTAGGATGGGACAAGATTCCTTTTTCCTATGAGCGAACAGACTTTGGAGCAAGGAAAAATGCAAATAAAAAGGAAAGGAGATTCTTAATTTGTGTTTGAAGTGATTGAGAAATACAAAGTGAAATTTGTGGACTCTTTTACTTCTTCCATCAAGTATGAAGTACTCATGGATGTAGCATAAGATGTCCCTCCAGATGCCCTTAATCTGTTCCAATTCAAAAAAATCTCCACTTTTTTCTAGCTGCTACTCCTCAGCATCCGTTTTAGGGAATTTTCAAAAAGCCTCATTGGAAATGCTGGTCTGCTTTGAAAATTTTATTCCCTCCATTGGAAGCCCCGTCACCTCTACTATGAATTCCTCAGTGAGATTCACCGTAATGCCATGCAAGGTAACCCTATCATCAGTCCAGTTTTTGAAAAAAGCCATTGTAATATGGAGTTTTGAGCCATGAAGCCATTCCATGTAAATCACAACCTTTCCTCTCTATAGGATCTTCAAGACATCTTCTTTTGCTTTCCACTCTTCACAATATTTGGGTTCCTGCTTCCTTGGTTCTCCTTTCCTTTTACGAGCCATACAAATCTCCTTTAATGCCCGAACCCTGTCAGCTAAACAATGAACCCAATTATTACCAATTTGAAACAGAACTCGCCTATATTTTGGCACATTTTGAATCCTCCTCGTGTACTCTAGAACATTTCTATTTAATGAGTGTATATCTTCCTCCGTGGATCCACTCCCCTAAATCATTAGTTTTTTATTCCATTCTGATCTCTCCCTCCTTAGCATGAATTGCATCATGATGAATGAGCGCTCTAAGATCCATGTTATTTTTTAATGTCTCCTACCAACTCACCTTGTGTCTTTCTCGAATTGCATAATTTGCTATCCAATCAGTAACTCCGTTTGCTTCACGATAAGTATGGGTAATAGTGACTTTCTCAAAAAATTTAATTAAAGTTTTCATTTCCATCACCATAGCCTCTATTGACCATGAGATGGAATTTTTATTATTTAAGATATTTATGATATTCAAGGAGTCCCCTTCCAACCATAATTTAGAATATCCTGATTCAACAGCTAGCTTAATGGTTTGGAGGGCAGCACAAACTTCAGTAATATGGCAGTTTGACTTACCAATGGGAATTGCAATAGCATTGATTACATTTCCCATATGGTTTCTCAAGACTCCTCCACATCCTGCATTCCTCGGGTTCACTTTAGCAGCTCCATCAAAGTTCCCTTTGATCCATCCATGAGGGGGGACATTCCAAGTAACACCAAGTCTAGGATTTTCATTTTTTACATTAGACTTTTCTAATCTTAAAGGATTATCAATTTGAAAGGTAGGATTAGGATCCCTTTGCAATGAAAAATTCTCCTTGATAGCTCTAATGATGTTCTGCCCCACCACCCATCCTATAAGTTCTTTACTTCTAAAAATACGGTTATTTCTTTCTTTCCATATTCCCCACCAAATATGGGGAAGAGTTAGTTTCCATAAAAAAAGAACATCAAGATTCTTAGAGGGACAATACCAACTTTTAAAAGATAGATCCACACTTTTATGTTGAATCCATGCAATACCCCAAAGATTGAGGATTTCTTTCCAAACTAGCTGCGTAAAGGAACAGTTCACAAACAAGTGATCTCTATCTTCAAAACCTTTTTTGCAAAGAATACACCTATTCACTATGTTTATTCCTCTTTTTTGTAAGTTATCTAGAGTCAAGATTTTATTTTGGAGAAGGGTCCAGAAGAAGATTTTGATTTTAGGAATGAGTCCCTTGATCCAGGCCTGTGTCCACAATGGTTGGTTACCGTTTCCCTTTGAAGTAAAGATGGTAGAAACTTTAAATTGTCCACTAGGCTCGTCATGCCAAACAATCTTATCTTCAAGATTAGAATTGAGGGAAATACCATTGAGGGATATTTAAATATTATTGAAATCTTGATCAATATCATTAAGGTTCACCCATGAATTGTTCTACCAGTATTGATTAACCTTTATTCCATATCTTTGCTTACAACGGTCAATTACTTCTTTATCTTGGAATTATTCTATCAAAGGGATTTCTTTTAATCAAGCATCCTCCCAAAAATTCACCTTTTTTCCATTACCTACTTTCCAGGACCTTCCTTTTTCTAAGATTTGTTTAGTACCATGAATAGCCACCCATATAGAAGATGGATGGGTTACGTCAGGGTAAGAAAAGAAATCAGAGAGGGATTTTGCATTAAATAAATACTTTTGCTTCCATATATTGCTCCATTCTTTATTTTCATGAAAAACCCTCCATCCCTATTTTTCTAAGAGAGTTGTATTCATACTTCTTATTTTCCTTATTCCTAATCCTCCTTCCCTGAAAGGTTTACAGATGTTTTCCCAAGCAATTAACGACATTCTCCTTTTTTCCTCGGTACCTGTCCAAAGAAAGTTTCTCTGGATTTTTTCAATTGCTTCTACAAATTTGGTGGGAATTCTGAAAAGACTTAAAGCATAAGTAGGTATGATTTGAAGACTTGATTTGAGAAGGATTAGCTTTCCTACCTGACTGAGAAAATTTCCTTTCCATCCCACAAGTTTCTTGCTGAATTTATTAATGAGATCTTCCCAAAAGGCTTCAGGGACTTTCATCCCAAGAGGGAGACCCATGTAAGAGGATGGGAAAGAACCAATAGATCATTCAAGGATTTTAGCTATTTTTTTCTATCTCTGAATAGGGGTATTAGTGAAGAACACTACACTTTTGTTCCAATTAATCAATTGTCCAGTGGCAGATGAGTATAAATTTATAGCTTGCTTTAGAGTTCTAGCTTCCTTGACTTCAGATTGCCCCATGAAGATAGTATCATCAACAAATTGTCCATGGGAGCATATTAGAGGATGAGAAGAGGGTTTAAGACCCTTAAATAAACCTTTACGAACTAAGTCTCCTATATATATTCCCATACAGTTAGCCATAATTACAAACATAATGGGGGATATAGGGTCCCCTTGTCTCAATCCCCTTAATGGATTAAAGAAATGGGATGAGCTCCCGTTTACTAGTACAACAATTTAGGTAGTAGATATCAAATGATAAATCATATCAACCACCTTTTTTTCAAAACCAAAAGCTGTTAAACTGTTTGAAAGGAATAACCAGTCCACCCTGTCATATGCTTTTGCAATATCAACTTTCATTATGAATCCCTCATTGTTAGAACTAAAAAATGAATGAATGTTCTCATGAACAGTAATTATAGAATTAAGGATTTGTCTACCTGGGATAAATCCATTTTTCTAGTCGGCAATAATTGAAGGGATCACTTGAATAAATCTAGATGTAAGTACTTTATATATGATCTTATATAATGAGTTGCACAGGCTAATCAGTCTAAACTGATCAGGTGAGTCAGCTCCTATCTTTTTTGGAATCAGACACAAAAAAGTAGAATCAACTTCATTAAGTATCTTTTTGGCTCCAAAGAATTCCTTCATCGCATTACTTACATCTTTACCAACAAATTTCTAGAGTTTTTGAAAAAAGAACGTGGGAAATCCATCTGGTCCCGATGCTTTATCTCCTCCTAGAGAACAAACTGCTTTGAAGATTTCCTCATCCTTTGGTATTGAGCATAACATTTTGTTCTGTTCCTTCGAGACTAGTGGAGGAACCACGCGAAGGATATCAGCCTGATTTTCTAGATTGATATTTATGTCAGCCTCCATCAGGGAAGAGAAAAAGGATAGCATTTCCTTCTTGATTTCTTTTTCCTCTGAAATCTTCTAATCTCCCTTGTTTAGGTATTAGATTTGAGTTTTAGCTCTATGCTTCAGAGTGGAGAGGTGGAAAAACTTTGTATTTTTATCTCCTTCTTTCAACCATAACACCCTAGATCTTTGTCTCCAATAGATTTCTTCCTTGGTTATTATTTCTTGATATTGGACCAACTTTTCACTTTCTTCAGTAAGGAGTTCTAAAGTGTATCCATCTTGCTGATTTTTTTCCTGAATTCTACTAATTTCCTCCTTGATTGTATTCTTTTTCTCAAAGATATTTCCAAAACAATACTTATTCCATTTCTTAACTTCCTTTTTAATGTTTTTGAGCTTGGAAACAACTCTAAAGAGGGTCGTACCCTCAATAGGTATATTCCACCACTCTTTCATTTTACTTTCAAACTGTGGGTGCTGCAACCACATCTTTTCAAATCTGAAAGGGTGATTCTTTTTCAGATTCATTTTGGTCACTGTGAAGAAAAGAGGATAATGATCCAAACCTATTCTATGGCATGCTTCCAACTTACATATGTATTCTTTTGTCCAATCTAGAGAGATAAGGGCCCTATCAAGCTTGGCCTATATACATTCATTGCTAATTCTCTTATTGCTCCAAGTAAACTGAATTCCCTGAAGTTCCATATCCATTAGTCCTTCTTTGTTTATAAACTCCATTAGATCAAATCTCCCTTCCAATTGAATAGTATTACCTCCCTTTTTCTCATGACCATATAGTGGTACATTAAAATCTCCCATTATAATCCATCAACCACTATAGTCTTTGCTTTTGAAATTTGAGATAGTCTCCCAAACCTTTTTCCTTTGGAACTTGACATTAGGAGCGTAGATATTTACAACATACCACCTTTCCTTCTGGTCAACACTAGTTATTTTAACAATCATAATATTTTTACTTTCCATCAAAATTGATCCAGAGTAATGATTCTTCTTCCAAAGCATCATAGTACCCCCTGAAGCACCTTCAGAACTACTGGCCTTAATGGAATAATTTTTAAAGTCTTTGATCTGTTCTGCTTTCTCTTTACTCATCTTGGTTTCTTGGAGCAAAAGGAAATCTGGCTTTTGGTCTCTGACAAAATTCCTAACTATATTCACTTTGTTAATACTGTTTAACCCCTTAATATTCCAGCTTAATATTTTCATTACTATTTAATTAGGTATATTCTGATAGAGTAGTCTACCTTCCATCCACGATATTCTGTTTGCTTTCCATCTCTCTGATCTTCCTTGCAATTTTTTTTCCAATTTTATCCATATGTTAGGATAAAATAAAACATAGATTTATCCCCAAATCACATACAAGAGAAACTATGAAATAAATCAATCAAACATATAGAAAATAATCATAAATATGCATAAAATAGGAGACACTAAATTTAATGTGGTTCACCTAATATGGGCTACATCCACCAAACTTGTCCAATATATTATTTCCAACAATACAAGGGAGAAATAAATCTTGCAATAAAACATGTGACACCTATCTACCTTATCTACGTCTTCTCTATGTACAATCTATTTTTTTCATCTTAGCCATGTATCAGTACATTTTAGGGAGAAAAAAACCTAAACATAACCTCTACCATTATATCTAGAAACCTTTAATCAATGGCCAAGATTCACTACAAAATTATAATTTTACAAAACAATTTTAATAATTTTTTTGCTTCATCAGGGATACAAATAATAGAATCCAAAACTTGACTGAAATAACATCATAATTTTAACCTCTAATCCTATAAGACAACCAAGCTCCACACCTAACACCATACGATTTTAGATCAATCCACTCCTCCAAACTGAGGAAGTGGATGGATCGTAACTATTAAAAATTTTACCTCACAGGTCATATTATCACCCCTACCATTTGAAACCTTGCATAATACACTAGTTTGTCTTATGATTCAGTATTTTGTCCTAAAAACTCCTTGAAAAAACCATGGTTAATAGGTCTTCAGGTTGTTTAGGTGATTTGAGGTCTTTTCCTTCACTCGTCTTATGCTTGTCTATCCAATTTTTGGCCTTTATGATCCATTTTCAATGGTGAGAAGAGTCTAGAGTGTCATGATGAGTTTAATAACATGTTTTAAGATAATTACATGCCTAACATATTGATAATAATGTTGATCACATTCTAGACTAACTCTGTGACTCATTTTCATGCAAAATTTAACCATTTTATGCCATTTAGAGAAGGTTTTGATAGTATATGATCATAAGGACGACTTATTACATATTTATTCACCTCATAAGACATGTGAGAGAATTTTGAAAATATTTTATATCATTTCATTCATATTAACTTGGTGGAAATATCATTTTTAGTGTAAAAACAAGCCTCTTTGAGGTATTCATTTTGGTTTTCAAAATTTTTTTATGAGAAAATAATCATAAAATATTAATTGGGTCATTAAAATCTCATATAAGTGGTTTGGAGGAAGTTATAGGTGAAAAAATTGTAAAATCCAACTTTACTCCAATTTTGACCTTTCTTGCATGCCTGGAAGGGTAGTTTTCAAATACTCGATATGAGAAGAGGAGAGAGAGAAAGTTAGGAGATAAAACTTTGGAAATTATTATGGGTCTAAGTAATATTTAATTTAATCAAATTTTTTAATGGATTAGTTCTTCCATATTTATGAATGATCGCTAATAGTGACAAAAGGTCACTATAACCTATGCATCTGAGAGGGGTCTATTCTTGGACCTATTTATTAATATCAATAAGTAATGGAGAGAAATAGTTTTACATAAGTCTGTGAGGGATAATGATCCTCCTTTTCATTTTTTTAATTTGATAACTCTTTCTAGGAAGGTAAGAGTTCACAAGTCTCCATTCTAAGTCTATCTCATTGTGAGGGCTTTCACTGACTGTCTCTTCAACATGGTACATATATATTATTTGATTTTTAATTATGATTTTATATGTTATATTTATATTTTAAATATGTTTAAAACCTTATTAAACCATAAATAACCAAGTAAGGATACTTCATATACTATATTATGGATTGTGACAGCATGTATCATGTGAATACATTATCAACTTCTGAAGTGAGTAACTACATGCATATGAAAAGGAACTACTCATGCTATTTGAGACTTTAAATCTTGTTTTTAAACTTTTTTAGAAAGGAAAGATGAAATTTTCCCATAGTAACACACAGTCAGGAGGAGAAAGAAATAACATGGTCCTTAAGAGTGTTGGTTATGACATAAAGGTCAAACATTCAAAGGTGAGAGGATGTTTAAAATATAAATTATATATCATTTTAAGTCATAAAAAATTGAGTGACATTATTTTTCTCTCCATCAAGGTTTCTAAAGTCACCTACAGTTTGCACCTACAAGTTGCTCTTAAGCTCACAACTAAATGCAAAGATGAGTTACTATCAAGGTCAAAGAGATAAAAAGGGAGTCACTTCAAATGCATTGGTTAAATATGAGGATTATTAACCCCATTGTAGTGAAAGAGCATAAAAGTGGATCAAAATTAAAAAATGAATCCAAAAATTAGACCTATAGTAGTTCGTACATATTCGCACCTACATGCCATATTGAGGGATACAACAGTCAAGGGTTTCAAAGGTGGATGCAAAGAAGTAAGAAGTATATATTGTAGGTGACATGTGATTCAAGATCCATTCAATTTGGCATGGATCAGCACCAAGCTCACTAAGAATAACATTTTTCTTAAGACCTTTTTACTTCAAATATACAATGCACAGTCAAGACCTGATACATTCACATACAACCTTCCAAATAGGCCCATTTCCTAAAATAGTGAAGAATATTGAAGATAATAATGGCATATTGATAGAAAATAGACAATTTTTGGTGCATCATGGATTATATGGGATATAACACTCATACAAAGGGACCTATTACAGCCATAGTAACACCTACAATGAGCACTAGGATTAGTACTGGTGGTGAATGCCAAAGACTTAGCATGTAATTGGTAGGATGGGCAGGTTCAATAACATTATTTCATAAATGTTTCATTCCTTAAAATATGTATAATATCTTCATGATATAAAGATCTTATTCTCTCACTCTTTGAGGTGACAAAATGATCACTTGCAAGTAGGACTTACTTGAGGAGATACACAGTGATCAAGTAGTTAGAGGTGATGGCGCCTTAATCATGCCTTAAAGGAATTGTGATTCCTAAGGAGATTTATGAGTTTAAATATAATCATGAAAATCCTCATGATATAATAAAGGGTACCTAATGCCTTACACAAACCTTCCAAGCATTTTCATACCTTGTTTCAGTTCATACAAAGTCAAATACAAATAAACAACAGTCAAGAGTATGGAATATGAGAGATTTGCTTCCATAACAAGTGGAATGGGCAATATTAAGAGTTCTTGTATGTGGTTTAACACCTTAGAAATGATTATGTGTACTTAATGATGTTCCCATGTCATGAAAAATAGTGTAAGAAAGAAGATTTCAAGAACAATATGCAGTCCACTTCTCAAAAGTTTGCCTTGGTATTTTTAAGGTTTGGAGGAGCTAGAAAGGTCATTTTGACTTGAATTTTTATATATGGGGTCCTCATGACACAAGGAAAAACGTAATACATTTTGTTTTCATGCTAAAATAGTGAACATATCCACTATTTTTTCTCATAAGTAGGCTATTTTTAGGCGTGCACAGAGGCAAATAATGGTGAAAAAGTGACCATAATGAGTGTTATTTGTCTTAGGAACAATATAAGACACTTGGTGAATGTTAGTGTTAATTATGTTTTTGATACATAATGACCTTAATTAATGTTTTATAAAAAAAAATGGCAACTCACACACCAACCTAACACACAGTCGATGTTGCAAAAGTTTGCTTTGGGGTTTTGGACATTTGAAGGTGCTAGAAGCATCAATTTGACTTGAGATTTTGTAAATATGGTAATAATGACCCAAAATAACCATTAATATATTAAAAATTTAAGGAAAAATAGGGCACATATTCTCTATTTTGTCTCAAAATTAGGCCAGTTTTAGGCATGCATGGAGGTAAGAAATGGTGAAAAATGGTCAAAATGAATGTTGGGTGTCTTTAAAACACCATGTGATGATTTATATTGATTTAATAAGGTTTATTGAGATGTAAATGACATTAATTTAACTAATTAATGATGAGAAAATACTCATAAGTGTTGGTCAACAACTATGTGCAACCAAACCCCATGGGTCTCAAAAAGGCCATTTCATGGTTTTGGTACTTCCAGGTGGTTCCAAAACATAAAAATTGACATGGACCATGGTCGAGGCATGAGAAAATTGAGGTTTCACACCAGTATGAGCTCCCAATATCAAAATTTCTCTTTTAGGACTAAAAGGGCTAATTAGGCTTAATTTGGCAAGGAAATGGGCTAGAAAACACATTTTCACTTGACGATGGCTCACCAAATTTTGTATGGATCTGTAAGATGATAGAGAGTACCTATAAAAAGCCCAATATTCTCACCATCACTTCCATATTCTCTTACATAAAGAGATTTACATAAAAAGGGCTACAAGGAGCCCATGGGAAATTCATCTTTTTGATGTTGTTCTAGGTCTTATTGAGTGTTTGATGCACAAAATTTCCTTGTTATAGGTCTGATGTGTCCTCAAGAATCCATTCATGGTTGAAAATTTTGGTTTGAATAAGGATAGAGAAAAGGTCTTATTTCATAGTTTTGAGGCTCTTAACTCCTCTCTCTTTTCTCCTATTCTCTATATGTAAGCCAATTTTTGGCATTCAAAAAGATACTTAACTTGAGTTGTGGCAAGGTCATGCTTAGAAAACATTTGTACTTGCATCTTTTGATGAATAATATAGAATTCATACCTCTTGAAAAGCTTTTTTTATTGTGTTTTCATGGTTTGTTGGGAGATGAAAGTGATAGTTCTTAATTTCTCTCATATTATACTTTACTTTATACCTATTTTCAGGTGTTAAGATCATCCTTGTAGGCTTCATAGTGTTTTATAATCATCTTGTTTGTATGGAAAGTGGAAGATTTCTTTAGTGTCTTTGAGAGACCTATTGAATAGGTGCCTTAGATCATGCATCAAGCCTAAGCCTTTGTGTGAAATATTTATGTTTGGAGACTTACATTTGAGAATTGTAGTTAAGTTTATGTTATTGTTCATCCTCTTAGTGCATATTACACAAATAGAGGTCACATTTTGGTGTATTAACCTAGTTAGATAGGTTTTCCTTTTAGTTCACCTTCTTCCCTTTTCCCTTGCAAGTTGGTAGTGTAAATTAGAGATACTAATTGATACATCAAGGGGAGATAGCCCTTAGAATCTAGAGATTCAATCCACCTATTAGGCCACCCACTTCATAGGATTGTATTATGTTACTTTAGATTATGAAGGCCTAAAAATACCTTCACAAGGGTGAAAGTCTAGAAGAAAATAGTTTTTGGCATGCCCAGTGGGACTCAAACCCACAATCACCTGATTTGACCCAAGTCTAGCTCAACACACCATTGAGTTAGAGGTTGAAACTAAATGAGTGAGATAAAGACAAATGCCCATTAATCATAGGATTGAGCCTTTGATGAGAGCTAAACTTCATAATCTCATAGAGTGAGCTATTATATTTCCAATCAAGTTCTCAACTTAGGTGGCAAATCTTGTTCCAGTATGTAAGAAGAATGGTGAGATTATATTGTGTGTTGACTCCCATGGTTTGAATAAGGATTAACTTAAAGATCACTATCTTTTACCATCAATGGAACAAATATTATAACTGGTTATAGGTTTAAAGAGGTTTTCCTTGTTGAATGGATATAATGGCCACAATTAGATTTTGGTCAAGGAAGAGGACCAATTCAAAACAACCTTCATAACCAAGTGGGGGACATTTGCATACAGAAAGATGCCCTTAAATTTATCTAATGCTAGAGCAAAATTTTAGAGAGCCACATATATGTCATTCCAAGGCCTTCTTAACAAGTTTGTATTTGTTTATTTTAATGATATAATAGTGTTTTCAAAGAGTGTAAGTTATCACATGGTTCATCTCAAGCAAGTGTTCAAAAGGTGTAGGAAATTTGCGGTATCTCTAAATCATGAAAAGTTTGTCTTCTTGGTTCATGAAGGTAAGCTCCTTGGACATGTGGTTTCAAAGTATGGTTTAATCATAGATTCTAAAAGGGTAGATTCTATTCTTTCACTCTCCTTGCCTAAAGACAAAAAGGCTTTGCAAAGCTTCCTAGGGAAAATCATTTTCATAAGGAGATCTATTTCAGATTTTATCATTTTAGCTAAGCCACTTATAGCCATGTTAAAGAAGAATATGAGTTTTATCTGGTCCAAAGAATGAGTAAAGAGTTTTGAGGAGATTAAGAAGGCCATAACTAGTGATCCTACACTTATAAATCTAAATTTCACAAAGGATTTCATTTTGTATACATATGTTAAAATGGACACCATTTCAAGAATTCTTATGCAACAAAATCATGAGGCTTTGGAGTATCCAATAGCCTTATTTAGTCAAGGATTGGAAGATTATGAAACAAGGTACTCTTTTGTTTAAAAACATGTAATTTCATTTATAAGGTCTCTTAAGAAGTTTAGATACTTGTTGTCTAACAATAAGATACACCTAATGGTTTCCCATCTAAGCATTAAGGAGTTCCTTTTGAACAAAGATATAAATGAGAAGAGATATGGTTGGATAACCAAGGTAATGGAGTATGATGTGGAAATTAATGTCACAAAGCTGATTAGAGACAAAGGACTTTGTGAGAATCTAGTTCAAGACTTGCAAGAAACTAATAAGGTTTTTTTGGTGTCAAACTATGAGGAGTTTATAGATGGTTATACCTCACCATCCAGCTAGTTTCATGACTTGGTAAGCTATATCCAAGATGGTAATTATCTCTCTCATCTAAATTTTTCAAAAATAAGATATTTTAGGTTGCAATCAATTCCATTTTTGCTTGTTGATGTTGTTTTGTTCAAGAAATATTTCAATGGTATTTTGCTAAGATGTATAGATCCAAGCTAAACTTAGAGATCTATTGAATAATTCCATGATGGACATG
The DNA here is from genome assembly GCA_037957365.1 of Torreya grandis. Taxonomy (NCBI): domain Eukaryota; kingdom Viridiplantae; phylum Streptophyta; class Pinopsida; order Cupressales; family Taxaceae; genus Torreya; species Torreya grandis. The sequence continues at coordinate 1,411,669 of JARHVA010002321.1, forward strand.
GTGGAGGACATTTTCTTGTAGGAACTAAAGCCCTTAAGATAATGAGAGGTGGGTATTATTGGCCTAGTATGTTTGGTGATTGCCATGCATGGGTTAGGAAGTCCAAACAGTGTGCTATGTTTGTAGGAAAATTGAAACTCGTAGCCTTACCTTTCCAAGAAATTTTAGTTGATCAACCCTTTATACAATGGGGATTGGACTTTATTGGTCTCATAAATCTTCCTTCAAGTTGAGGACATAAATGGATTCTAATTTCTAAAAATTACTTCACATGTTGGATAGAAGCATTGGAATTGAAAGAAGAAAATGAAACCAATGTTCTAGATTTATATGAAGGTTTTATTACTAGATTTGGAGTTCCTTCAAATATTATATTTTATAATGTAATGGCTTTTGTGGGAACTAGGATCAACCAATGGGATGTCCAATATGGAATTTATCTTAGCACTTCATCAGACTATTATCCACAAGGCAATGACCTTATTGAGTCTAAAAATAAGAATCTATTAAATATCATAAGGACTATTAAATACAATCAAAGGTCATGGATTCTCAAGTTGAAGTTAGCTCTATGGGCTGATAGGATCACCTACAAAAGATTAATATCCAACTCTCCATACAAGCTAGTATATGGTAAGGAAGCAAGGTTACCCATTTCTCTTGAGTTTCTTCATTTAGAACTAATGCATCAACTTGAGTTGTTGGAGAATGAGCTAATGGATATCAAGGATGCTGAGCTTATGGAGTTGGAAGAGATAAGAAATCAGTCCATGCTATCCATGAAAATTCATCAAGCGCAAGTGAAGAGAGTTTTTGACAAAGGAGATTCTTCATGAAGTTTAAAAGGAGATTTGGTCCTCAAGTGGGATGAGGATAGAGCTAAACAAAAAAGTCACATAAATTTTGATTCCCTTTGGATTGGCCCATACACAATCTCCAACTGCAAATCCCACAATGCCTTCCAACTTGCAAAGATGGATGGTGAAGAGATTCTAATCCCAGTCAATGTGATACATCTAAAATATTACTACTAAAGAGCTAATTTAATTTTACATAGTTTATTTTTTTCCACCAATTGTTGTTCAAGAACATTAGTTTATTTGTGTTTTGTCCCAAATAAGTGCCTTGTTACACATTTGCTTTGTTTAGTTAGTTTTCCTATTTTGTGTGTTTCCCTTCTTGTTTCAGAGGAAGGAGTTATCTTATTTCAAATCAAAATTTGTACTTGTTGTCATGGATAAGACTTATCATTGTTTTTTGAGTCCAACTTTCATGTATATGGTTTGGTTCTCAAGCATAGTAGACATGCTACCTAGTTGAGTCACCAAAATATTGACATTATTGACCTCACAGGTCAAATGATCACCTCTACCATTCAAAACTTTGTATACCATACTATTTTGTCTTTTGAGTAAGTATTTTGTCCTGAAAATTTCTTGAAAAAGCCAAGGTCAATATGTTTTAAGGTTATGTAGGTGATTTGAGGTCTTTTCCTTCACTTGTCTTATGCTTGTCTAGTTTATTTTTGGCCTTTCTAAGCCATTTTAAATGGAAAGAAGAGTATAGAGTGTCATTATAAGTTTCACATCATATGTAAATATAATTACATGCCTAAAATATTTATAATCAGGTTGATCACATTCTAGACTAACATTGTGACTCATTTTCATGCAAATTTTGACCATTTATGCCATTCAGAGAAGGTTTTGATATTATATGATCAAAATGAATATTTATTACATATTTATTAACATAATAATACATGTGAGAGACTATATAAAATATTTTATATCATTTCATTTACATATCCTTTTTGAAAATAACATTTTAGTAAAAAAATAGGCCTTTTTGAGGCATTTATTTTGGTTTTCAAAGGATTTTTATGAGAAAATAATAATATAATATTAATTTGGTCCATATAAGATCATATAGATGTTTTATATTAAGTTTTAGGTGAAAATTTTTCAAAATCCAACTTTGCTCCAATTTTGACCTTTCTTGCATGCTTGGAAGGGCAGTTTTCAAATGCTCGATATGAGAAGAGGAAAGAGATTTAGGAGATGAAAATTTAGAAATTATTAGGGGTATGAGTAATATTTAATTTAATATAAATTTTTCATGTATTGGTGCTCTCATATTTATGAAATATTGCTAATAGTGACAGAAGGTCACTATAGCCTATGCATCTGAGAGGGGTCTATTCTTGGACCTGTTTCTCAATATCAGTAATAAATGGAGAGAAGTGGGTTTTGATAATTTTTTTATGAATAATTAGTATCATTTACATCTTGGTATCATTTGATAACTCCTTTTAAAAAGGTAAGAGTTCACAAGTCTCCATTCTAAGTCTATCTCTTTATGAGGGCTTTAATTGAGTGTCTCTTCAACATGGTAAATATGTATTATTTGAGTTTTAATTATAATTTTGGATGTGATATTTATATTTTTAATATTTTTAACATCTTATTAAATCATAAATAACTAATTAAGGATACTCTAGATACTATATTATGGATTGTGACAACATGTATCATGTGCATACATTATCAGATTCTAAAGTGAGAAACTATAGGAATATGAGAAGTAAATAATCACATTATTGAAGGCTTGACATATTGTTTTTAAACTTTTTTTGAAGGGAAAGATGAAATCTTCTCATAGCAACACACAGTGAGGAGGAGAAAGAAATAGCATGGTCCTTAAGAGTGTTGGTTATGACATAAGGGCCAAACATTCAAAGGCAAGAGGAGGTTTCAAATCCAAATTATATATAATTTTAATTCATAAAAAATTTAGTTACATTATTATGCTCTCCATCAAGGTTCCTAAAGCCACCTACAGTTTCCACCTACAAGTTGCTCTTAAGCTCACAACTAAATGCAAAGATGAGTTACTATCAAGATCAAAGAGACCAAAAGGGAGTCACTTCCAATGCATTGGTTAACCATGAGGGTTATTAAAACCATTTTATGGAAATATCATAAAAGTGGATCAAAATAAGAAAAGGAATCCAAAAATTGGACCTACAATAGTTTGTACATAGTAGCACGTACATGTCATGTTGAGGGATACAATAGTCAGGGGTTTCAAAGGTGGATGCAAAGAAGTAAGAAGTATATATTTTAGGTGACATGTGATTCAATATCCATTAAATTTTTCATGGATCAGAACCAAGATCACTAAGACTAACATTTTTCTCAAGACCTTTTCACTTCAAATATACAGTGCACAATTAAGACCTAATATATTCACCTAAAACCTTCCAAATAGGCCCATTTTCTAAAATAGTGAGGAATATTGAAGAGTATAATGGCATATTGAAAGTATATATAAAATTTAGGATTAATCATTCATTATATGGGATATAAAACTCATCTAAATGGACCTATTACAACTATATTAACACCTATAATGAGCACCTACAACCACTTGTTTGGCTTTCATGGGATTAGTGCTAGGTGGTGAATGCCAAATCCTTATCATGTAATTGCTAAGATGGGAAAGTTAAATAAAATGATTTAACAAATTTTTCATTCCTTCAAATATTTATAATATATTAATTATATATATAACTTATTCTCTCACTCTTTGAGGTGACAAAGGGATCACCTACATGCATGACTTACTTGAGGAGATACACAGTCATCAAGTAGTTAGAGGTGATGGCACCTTAAGCATGATTTAAAGGCATTGCGATTCATAAGGATATTTCTAAGTTTAAAAATAATCATGAAAATCCTCATGAGATAATCAAGGGTACCTGATGTCTTACACAAACCTTCCAAGTATTTTCATACCTTGTTTCAGTCCGTACAAGTCAAATACAAACAAACAATAGTAAAGAGCAAGGAACATGAGAAATTTACTTCCATAACAAGTGGAATGGGAAATTTTACAAGGTATTTTATGTGGTTTAACAAATTATAAATTATTTTTTGTACTTTATGAGGTTCCAAAGTCATGGAAAATAGGGGAAGAAAGAAGATTTCAAGAACAATATGCAGTCCACTTCTCAGAAGTCTGCCTTGGTATTTTTGAGGTTTGGAAGAGCTAGAAAGGTCATTTTGACTTGAATTTTTGTAAAATGGGTACTCATTACCCAATTAAAACCCTCAATAATTTTTTTTCATGGTAAAATAGTTCAAATATCCACTTTTTGGTCTCAGAATTAGGCCACTTTCAGGCATGTACGGAGGCAAATAATGGTGAAAAAATGACCAAAAAGAGTGTTATTTGTCTTGGAAACACTTCAAAACACTTGGTGAATGTTGTTTAAGGATATTTTTAAGATAATAAGAGTTTTAATTATTTTTTTTGAGACATCATGACCATAATTAAGGTTGTATACATAACCAAATGGCAACTCACACACCAACCTAACACACAGTCTATGTTGCAAAAGTTTGCTTTGGGGTTTTAGATGTTTAGAGGTGATAAAAGCATAAATTTGAATTGATATTTTTTAAATATGGTAATAATGACAAAAAATAACCATTTATATATTAAAAATTTAATGAAAATAGGGAACATATTCTCTATTATGTCTCAGAAGTAGGCTACTTTTAGGGATGCATGGAGGCAAGAAATTGTGAAAAAATGGTCAAAATGGGTGTTGGGTGTCTTGGAAATACCATGAAATTATTTTGGGATGATGTAATAAGGTTCATTGAGATATAAATTAAATTAATTGAAATAATTAATGATGATAAAATACTCATAAGTTTTGGTGGATAACCATGTGCAGCCAAATCCCACGGGTCTCAAAAAGGCCATTTCATGGTTTTGGTACTTCCAGGTGATTCTAGACCATAAAAATTGACATGGATAATTTTGGAGGAATGATAAAAGTGAATCAAACATGAGGTTTCACACATATATGAGCTCCCATTAGTATAATTTTCCTTTTAGGCCTAGAAGGGCTAATTAGGCCTAATTTGGCAAGGAAATGGGCTAGAAAACAACTTTCACTTGAAGATGGCTCAAAATTTTTGTATGGAGTTGTAATAGGATAGAGTGTAACTTTAATAATCCTAATATTCTCACCATCACTTCCATATTCTCTCAAACAAGGAGATTTACAAAAAAAGGGCTATAAGGAGCCCATTGGAAATTCATGTTTTTGATGTTGTTCCAGGTCTTTCTGAGTGTTTGATGTACAAAATTGTCTTGCTACATTTTTGGTGTGTCATAAATAATCCATCCATGGTTGAAAATTTTGGTTGTAAGAAGGATAAATAAAAGGTCTTATTTCCTAGTTTTGAGGCTCTTGACTCCTCTATCTTCTCTCCTATTCTCTATATGTAAGCCAATTTTTGGCATTCAAAAAGATCCTTAAATCTAGTTGTGGCAAGGCCATGCTCAAAAAAAAAAATTGTACCTACCTCTTTTGATGAATAATATAGAATTCATACCTCCTCAAAATCTTTCTTTAGTGTATTTTCATGGTTTGTTTGGAGATGAAATTGATAGTTCTTACTTCGTCTCATATTATCCTTTCCTTTATATCTAATTTCAAGTGTTAAGATCAACCTTGTAGGTTACATGGTGTTCTCTAATAATATTTTTTGTATGACAAGTGTAATATTTATTTAGTGTCTTTGAGAGACTTATTGAATAGGTGCCTTAGATCATGCATCAATCTTAAGCCTCTGTGTGAAATATTGATGTTTGGAGACTTAAATTTGAGAAGTGTAGTTAATTTTATGTTCTTGTTCATCCTCTTAGTTCATATTACATAAATGGAGGTCACATTTTGGTGTATCACCCTAGTTAGATAGGTTTTCATTTTAGGTCACCTTCTTCCCTTTTCCCTTCCAAGCTAGTAGTATAGAGTAGGGATACTAAATGATACATCAAGGGGAGATAGCCCTTAGAATCTAGAGATTCAATCCACCTATTAGACCACCATAACCTAGGATTATCTCTATGTTACTTCAAATTGTGAAGGCCTAAAACTACTTTCACAAGGGTGTAAGTCTAAAAGATAATAGTAACTATTAGGGGCTTAGCCTTCCTTCCCCTGCCAGTGGTTAACACAATGGTATCCTATATGGATGTGGTAGTTGGAAGAGTAAGGTTGGTTTAGGTGGATTGAACATGGAGCTGTGAAGTGGCCAAAGTTATCTGCACCCTTCTAGACTTCTTTTATTTTGTTGAGGTCTTTAACTATAGAGGTGCCAATAAGAACAAAAGGTATTAGTGTGGTGAATGGGATGTAAGTAGATATAGAAGGAGAAATGGTAGTATTTGAGGTTGAATGAATAGATGTGGGGATTTACAAAGAGGAATATTCATCAAAAATGCTTATAAAAGATAAAGTAAAACTATCAAAAGACTGGGTACCTTGAAGAGAGAGCTCCACATGCTCTTATTAGAGTCTCATAACCTTGGCTATTTCTAGATTGACTTCCTCATCTAAAACACCTTTAATGTCCTTGATAATAACCATGTCTCCCATGGCTAGTTCTAAAAATGGAGGTTGAGTGGACAAGCCTTGTGATGCCTTTACTATGGTACTGCCCATAGGAATCTTAGGTTTCCTCCTATAAACCAAAGGGGTCCTTTCTTGAGTAGGGGAGTTTAGTGGTGAATATTCATATACTCCTAGAGTTAATACCTTGATGTATGTAAAAATATGTATTTGGGGGTAGCAGTTGGCATTTATATAGAACTTGTAATAGGATCCTTTTGTGTTATCTCATCCTCATTAAAATCAAAGCTAATAGGGTCTCCCAATTATCCTCCTCTTATTGAACTAGACTCAGATAGCCCAAGTTCTTTCTACACTACTTTCAATTTTAACTTTAGAGGTAGTCCCTAGGATGAGGAGGTAGCCTGGTCCATGGATTTCTCCTTAGACTATCCTCTCTTAAATTTTGAGTGCTACCATCCCTTAAAGATCACCTTCCTACTATCTAACTCCCTAGTGGAGATAGAAGGATCATCTTAGATAATCCTTAGATGGTCCTCCTATAACTTGGGAATTTGTGCTTGATCCAACACTTCCTAATCCAACTTAGCATTAAAACATATGAAATCATAGTCATAAGACTCATGACTATATGTAATGTTAAACCCATGGATGTGTTTCTTGATCAACCCATGTGGATCCCAGTCTCTATGTTGAAGTTAAGGAAATGATAGCTCCTACACTTACTTCTTACATCCTCAAGTTGATTTCTCATTATATATGTCATCCTTCCAATGGTGATGAGGTGACCAAAATGTAAGGTTTTATTCTACCTTGACAAGTCTTCCTTAATGATATTCCATAACTGGAAGGTAATCTCATGTTTGACCAACTTGGCTAGAACAAACCTTGGCAAACACAAGGGGCCAACCTTGTTCCCCCATATCATGATGATAGTGAAATTGGGGTAGAGGAAGTAATCCCCATTCCCAACCAATTTATTTATAATGTTACGCCTAATTTTAGGCATGAGTGAGCCATGAATATATTTCCAAATCTAAGGATAGACATCCTCAGAGATTCTTACTATGTTTTTTCTATATCAATATATGTGAATGAACTGATAATGATCATAAATCCTATTCTTTTCATAGTCAATAGCTGGAATCCACAATGCACTGAGGTATCTATAACATGTCCCCATGACTACATCCAATAAATACAAAATCATGAAGAAATATCTAGTGGGTGTAAGATGCCTATATTTGTGGATAATTTACTCTCTCAAATGTAGACTTATGATCCTACCAAGGGCATAAGCGGTGTCATGTGTGAGCATCATGTACAATAATAGTACCCAATCCAAATTGACAAAGTGAATGCTAGATATACTGTATAATCTATTGAGGAGTGCCATGCCTATGTAGATCCCCATCCTGAATCTATAAACTGGGATGGCCCCCTTCAACTTCTTCCCTTTCCATGTGATGGTTTGGTTAGGGAGGAGCCACAAATACAACACCTTCTCCATCAAAGTATTTGCATTGAATTGTACCAATGTGTGCCTATCAAAGTAGGCATCATCGATTCTTATTGATAAATATATATAGAAATATATCCCTAAAATGAAAGTGACCACTATGTTGTTATTAGAGTGATGTAATAATACATCCTATGATATCCTACTAGAGAAGAATAAATCCCTCAATAGGTTTACGTATGGCATCACTTCTAGTTTTGATGCAACAAAGTGTAGTCTCTAGCATTTAGATTATAAAAATTAATTTACAAATAATTTATCTACCAATGTCATATCATCTTCAAGTGAAAAAAAGTCTACTAAATCAATAACATCCCATAACACTAAATAATTCCTATATTTATCTCTAGACACTATAGCATCAAAGATTATATTAGTGAATTTTATAGAGTCTGTGATAGAATATGGAAATGGTGGATTGATACCTCAAAATGTCTTGGATGTAGATGCCATTATTGTATGCTTTGTGCTTCTCTTACTCTGCATGGTGTGGGCTATATATGCCTATATGCTAGTGCAAATAACTTGGCTCTAGATTAATTGTTGTTTGTTTTATACTCTTGAAGTAGGAACTGAGACTCTTCATCATTACAAGATAGCAAAAGACTTAAAATAAAAGTTAGCTCAAATGCAAATGATGGATTTTAATTATAGCATATCACCTATATATAATCTTTCATTGAATACTAGTCCATGCAACACAAATGTGAAACATTCACTTTGGATTTCATTTCATGTATACTTTAAATTGTTTAGATCAAGTTGGTGGGGGTCTTTAAAATATTAATAAGTATTTTTTTTTATATTGGCTAAGTATGATGAGACTTAGTAGTATTCCCAATGATAAAGTGATTTAGGATGTACATCAAAAAAATGATTTTGGGTTGACACATGTAGACTAATTCTCTTGGGGGATTTGCTTTAGACAAAATATTCACAATAATTTATCTGAAGGATTCATTTGAGAAAAAGTCCTGAAGAAATTATATCGAAGGGTTATTTCAAAGGTATGGGGGTGTTATTAGATCCCCCAAAGGTTACTTTCATACAACTAAAGTGTCATTTCCAAAGTCCTGAAGGGTAGTTTACATAAATTTTTAAGGGCATCTGGCTTGGGTCTGAAGGGTCTATATTCTTTCAGATAAAATGTTTGATGAAATTGGCTAAGGAAAAAATGGTTTGGGAAAAAAGTCCCAAAGGGTATGTCCAAGAAGGGAAAGGGCATATGAACACTTTTAAAAAGGTTGAAAGGTCCTTTTCAAAATATTTGAAGGGTAAGTGGCCACTTTGAAAAGGGTCAAAGGCTTTGGGATAGAAGTCCCAAATGGTATGTCCATGGAAAAAAAGAGGTACAAAACATAAAGGTCAAAGGGAACTTTTCATGGGGAAAAGGGGTCAAAAAAATATCCAAAGAGTAAGTTTGGTAGGGTATGGTTTCATAACAAAAGTTTTGAAGGGTCTATTACACAAAACCTGAAGGGTATGTTCCTCAAAAGAAGTGGTTGGAAAAGGGGTTAAGCAGTCAATTTGAGAAAGGTCAAAGGTCTAGTTTAAAAGGACAAATGACACTTTCAAAAAGGCTAAAGGGCTAGTTTGAAAGGTTCTAAAGGGTATACGATGCTTCAAGGGGTATACTTTAGGGAAAAAGCTTGATCGAAGGGTCTACTTCATGAAGGCCAAAGGGCACATTTAAACTTATTAAAAGGTACTTCCATACAACTAAGGGGTCATTTCAAAAGTGTAGGTGGGATAGGGTTGAAGGGATAATCCACTAGGGTATTTGTTTTGAGGAAAGTGTATGTGGTCCAACATTTTTAAGGCAAAGAGTTCACAGGTTGAATTCCTTTGGGATTTTCAATAATTTACCCAACAAAATAAGGCTTCCCAAATAATAAGATCGAAATAAAGTAGGGTTGAGAATACTCAAAACATAATATTTAAAAAGATAATTTTCACAAGGGCCAAAAGAATTAGCTTGAATAATATAAACCCAAAGAATTCATCTCTGTAATATAAAAGTTAGTCTCATAAAGCAAAATGCCAATATCATCCTGCCAAAAGTGAAATGCCTTAGATTTTCTAGATTTTTCATAAAAATATGAAAATAGGGATCCATATTAAGATCAAATTTCAAAAAAAGTGGGTCCCCATTTCCTTTTTAAAGAAGAGGGGGATGTTGGGTACAAAAAATGATGACTTATAAGGGGAATACTCTTGAGTATTTAAGAACCCAAAACTCCAATCTCGTAACCTTAGATCAATATTAAAGTATGTCATAGAAAAATACTTAAATCAAAAACATGAAAGGAATTCATAGGTTAATTCACACAACATAATTGCCTCCTAATTCCTTGGATCTATGTGTGTTAAATGTGTAGTTTATTTAGCCCTTGATATGATGAGTTTTCCAAAAGGTTTTGATGAAGTTGTAGGTTTTTTTATGTGTATATTAAAGATTATTAAATCAAAGGAAGCTTAGGCATTGCTTTGCTACCAGTCAAGCATCCATAGCCCTAATAGAGATACCTTATATTCCTTCTCCACTTCTTCCATTATCTTTTTATAACCATGATGTGTGGTACATTAACCTTATTTTATCATGTGAGCTCTTTCAATTTTATTTTGCTCTTTTGACCTCATTGGTTATTTTTTTCTTTTTCTTTTCTTTTGTTTCTCTTGTGTTCAGATTAATGTAAAAGAGAGGAGATGAAACCCTAATGAGATGGTATAATTATAAATCAAATCATTACTAGAACATCCCTGCTAACCAAATTTACACCCAAAATTATCACTTCAAGCAAGTATTTAACATGATGAGTGCATCTGATCCATTAAAATAAGAAAACTTTCTAAATTTGTATGAATTACCTCAAGAACACATTTCATATGCTTGGTAAGAGTATTTAGTTATGACATAATTCAAAATAATCCTATGATCACTTTCCTTCATCTTAAAGTCTTGATCAAATGCACCCAATCTATAAACTAGTCCCCAATTTGTTAAGATAAATTTCCCCCATTTTGACAAGTCTTTAACTTAGTTGTTTTGGATTTTATCCTAGTAATAAATAGAGCAAACACAACCTCGAATGCCAAATAAGAAAACAAAGACAACTAATCTAGAAAGTATGAAATCACTCTAGAAATCATATAAATCTAATCTAAGAAAAGCAAATACTAAAAAGTAGAATGACTAAACTAGAAAGTGAAAATATAAACTAGAAAGCATGAAAATATAATCTAGTCCTACATTTAACTTATTTAAATCCTCTTAATCAATAATGTCCATAGATGGAACAACTCTAAAGTAATGATTTAAGAACTATCCATTGAATGGATATGTAAGCTTGTTGTACCAGAGGTCTTTCAAACAAAATGCATTATTACCCATGACCTATGAAATATGATAAGGCCTAATCCATAATTGGGAAAACTTATCATGTTGTCCTTTATTTTTATGGGATTCACCCCATAGTATCACCAGATCTAGAGTTATGAATGCTTTGACTTTCACTCTTTTATCAAACAACCTTTTGACTATGTCCTAGTGTTTAATGAAGGTCTACAAGGATTCAATCTATGAATCTTTCATTCATATTACATCAAGCAATCTTGATTCCACTTTGTCATTTGATTCCATGTAATCTTGTATAAACTGATAGGTGGGTAGTTTCAACATGATGGGGAAAATTAATTTTCATCCATACACTAGTAGGGCAAAGCTTTCAGGGCTTGTTTTTATCTCATCCAATCTACCCAAAGAGAATATTTTAATAGATTGTGCCAGTCCCTAGGTTTTTCCCCTACTGATTTCTTGATTGCATCAATCAAATTATTATTTTTGAATATGCTAATCCATTTACCTAAGGGTAGTGGTTATAATCTGACTTGATTATGATCTAATTATCATGTGCCCATTTAGTGAATTCTACTGATATAAATGTTGGGACATTTTCACACACCAAAGAGTTGGGTATGTTAAACTTAATTGTTATATGTTTCTCTAAAAAAGTGAATCACATCTTTTGATCTACTATTTTTTTACGGCAATTGCTTCCATCCATCTGGTATAATAATTTTTAGTTGTGAGCACAAATTTATGGCCTACTAAGGAATTTAGGTTGATTATACCAATGAAGTATAAACACAACTATATGAACAACCTTCCTTCAACAACTGATTATAGAGGCATTGATACATGTACTTCTCTATTGGCTAATACTTGACATTCATGATAGATTCTAGCATGTATATGTGCATACTTAAAAATGGTTGGCCAATAGTAGTCCAACCTAAAAATTTTATGGGTTGTGGTATTCCTAGAAGGGTGAACACTACCAATATTTTGATGCAAGTTGTCCTGAATATCTTTAGCCTCCTCTATAGACATACAACTAAGATAAATATCTTCAAAGTTTATTTTATATATGACTCCCTTATTAATCATGAAATGAGAATCCTTGAGCCTTAAAGCTCTTTTTTTTCTCTAATAAGCTATGGGGGACAAGTTCCTATAAGTAAACATTGGATTATGTCTAAATAACATTCCTCTTTAGAAACTTGTGCCACACATACATCTTCAATGGTGATTTTGGGATCAAGTTCAGTCATAAGCTAAATAATGCCTTGAACTATGATGATATTTTCAAGCCTAATCTCTATGTTTAATTCTTGGAGCTTGGCCATTCATTTTCCTCAAAGTTCTCCCAACTCATTCTATGATAGGGTGAGCTTGACATCAAGGTTGGGTATAATAACAATGCCTTTGTTCCTTAAGATATAATGTCAAAATTTATTCACCACTTTAACCAAAGTGAAAATGTGTTTGTCAATCATAAAATACTTGAGCTCTACATTCTTAATATTTTTACTCATAAAGGTAATTAGATGTTCAATTTCATCCTTCTTCTATGTGACAACTGTAACAATAGTGTGTTCATAAGCAAATGAATATAGATAGAAATCTATTATGAAGTTTAGAATAATCAATATTAGAGCATGAGATATGACCTCATTTATATCTTGGAAAGACGTTTTGGCCTCATCTATCCCCTCTATTTTAGAATCTTTCTTGAGCATGGCATTTAGGGGTTTGATGATTTCTGCAAACCCTAAGATAAAATTCCTTATGAAGTTGATTTTCTCAAAAAATGACTTGCAATCTTTTTTGATGTTTGGCTACTAAATTTTTGAGATTTACTTGAGTATTTTTGGATCAATAGTGATCCTATTTTTTATGATCATATGTCCTAAGAGTTTCTCATCAGTAAATTTGAATATATTTTTCTTCAGATTTAATGAAAATTTGAAATTTTTACATCTCTCAAATATGGACCATAGGTGACTTACGTGATCCTCTCTATTATTTGAAAAAAATTGTGAGATCATCTATATAGATGATTATACATTTTAATATTAGTACCTTTAAGGAATGATCCATGGCATGTTGAAAGGTAGATTTTTCATTCATTATGTCAAACAACATCCTTTTGTATGCATAAGTAACCTATTTCATGTTAAATTCCATCTTCATTCTATCTTCATGATACACTAGTACCTGATTGTAGCCTAAAAGTCCATCTAAAAAGGGCATCATTTTAGAACCACTCACTATCTATATTACCTCATCTAGAGAAGGCAGAGGATAATTATCTTTCTCATAATCCCTATTTAGATTTTTGAAATCTACACATAATTGGATCTCACCACTCTTCTTTCTAACTAGGACCAAATTGGCCACCCAAGTAGAATGTTAGATTGGGAAGATGATTTTGACACTTAATAACTTCTCCACTTCCTTTTGAATAAGAGGCTTTAGAATAGGATTTAATGGCCTCTACCTCTATCTAAATGGTTTATGGTCTTGCTTCAGGGGAATCATATGAGTGATGACCTATGAGTCATATACCTTCAGATCTTTATAGGTCCAAGCAATAACATCCTTATATTGAACAATCAAATCTTTGACTCATTATCTTTCCTCAATGCTCCAACTGAGGCCAATGTTCACATAACACATATTATGGTCATCTCCCTAGTTTTCTCACTTGAATTTTGATTCATCAACCTTGGGTTTTTTGAGCTGCTATGCTTGAGGTTCTAGGTCAAATGGTATTTATAAAGAGACTAAGCTAATTGGAATCCAATTTTTTTTGAGCTGGATAATGCCCTCTTAATCTATTTCTTCTTTATAGAAGTTGTTAATATCCTTATCATCAATGATTTGGGACTTAAAATCCCTAAGTTAGTTAAGAACTAAATAATCTACTGATAATCATTGAAGACTTGTAAATTTTATATATTATTTAGAATAGAGGGACAAGGAAGCAATCCAATATAAAATATTTTTACCTTAGACTTTTATAACAACTTGAGATTGGTAGCAGTAGCAACTAGCGAATCAGTGGCCTAATTTTTCTCTCTCAAGAGTGTTACTATGTTGAAATATTCAAATCTCTAAATTAAATCCCATACTCTATTATTATATCTCTTTAAATAAGACAATTTGCACTGGTATTTGTTTATTAATTGGTGAACTACCAACTTTGAGTCACTAAATACCTTTATATGCTCTACATTATTCTTTAGTGCAAATTATAATCCCAAAATTAGGGATTTTTACTCAGTTCTATTGTTAGTACATGGAAACTAAAATCTATAAGATACTAAGAAATTCTTACCTTGAGGATAAATTATCACAATTCCTATACCCAATCCTTGCTTAGACCTAGATCCATCAAAATGCATAGTCTATAGCTGATTTGAACCTTCAGGTTTTGGGTTTTATGTTGGGTTATGAATTATAAAAGTATAAATGCCTAGCATGGGAGAGTCATACTTCACCTCTTAATTCTTGAAGTTATATTCTATGATGCAATATTTCATTCTTAGTTCTCTATCAATTCTGATCTAGTTTTCAACTCCTCTCCATAGTAGTTAGATATGTGATAAGTCTATGGAAAGATACACACTAAGCATTTTAGACTAGTCTCTACGTAGTAATAATTCATAACATTTTGGTGTGTCCAATACAAGGATATTGATATTCGTCTCGACTCTTAATTCTAATGCTACTTGAATGCATACATTATTTAATTATCCCACTACTAGTACTACCATTTTGTCTAATTGAGAGGCTGAACTCTATGAAGGGCTGGGAGTGAGACTAAGATTTTTACATATAAAAGTAGGAATAATAGTTGTAGATACTCCAAAATAAACCAAATAATTATGAATATTATTACTAAATGATAGGGTTAATTTTATGAGGCCCTAATAGAAAACTTATTATAATTTTTTGGCAAATCTAGGAAATTTTGATTCAAAGCTATGGTAAATCCTCTATGAGTGATGACAAATCTATAGGTTAGATCAAATGGCTAAACTAAATGGATTTAAATATTAACTATAAAAAATAAGAAATCAAAAAATTCACAAAACCTAAATATTATTTCATATTTGGATTCCTTTGGAAGAGATACACAATTTCAAAAAAAATCATCATACTCTAAGTTCGTATGTAAATGTTATAGCCTACAAAAGTTGGCAATCGATTGTGTCATTTGGTTATGTCATACGGTTTGGTCATATGGTTTTAACCATTTGGTTTTATTTTTTAGTTGAAACCATATGACTAATCCATATGACACAACTAGATAACATGATTAAATGATGCAATCGACTACTAACTTCTAGAGGCTGTAACTATTTCATATGAACTCAGATTGTGATGATTTATTTTATAAAATTGCATAGATCTTCAAGAGGAATATACATATGTAATAATATTTAGTTTTTTGGATTTTTTTTAATTTTTCACCTCTATCATTTGACACTATCAAAATATATTTTCATTCAACATTGTCATTCAGTTCCTCCATTCGGCACTGTTATTTAGTACTATGGTCCTTTGGTTCTAGTCTTGCTTGTTAGCTTATTTGATATCAGGGGTGGTTTTAATATATATATGTGGTGAATTGAAGTTTAATATTATATATTATTATAAATATTTGGTGAGCTAAACCCTAAAATTATTTATATCCCTAAAATTTTGGCAATCTAAATTCATTTGCCGACCCTAAAAAATCACCAAAACCAAAATCCAAAAAATAAAATAGTCATAAATTAACAAATATTCACCATTAAAATTTACCTTTTTAAACACTCTAATGGTTAGTATAAATTGTGGTACTTTAGGCTTACTCTTGTAAATGATGTTAGTATTAATAACCTTTGCTTTGTCTGTAGCCACTCTAGTCCTCTCCATAGGGGTCTTTTCAGTAAAGGACTTCCATAATAGTTCTTTTTGCTTAATGATTTGGGCTAACTCATCGAGGGTTATATTTATCTTAATATTATTAATATATTATATGATGTTGTATCCTAATTTACTTGATTATTCCTTCTTTAGTAGTTTATCATTCCATTTTGAAGGAGATGGATTCTTGTCTGCTTTGGTATTTAGAGGAATTATTATGGTGTTAGGAGGGGTTGAGGTGGTAAGTAGATGTTTTTTCCTTAAGTTGTACACACCTCTATGGAACTACTAAAAATCATGAAATTCATCTATATTTTCCTTTAGTTTGTTATCAGCTTCATCTTAGAAGGGAAACTCATGAGTCTCAAAGAACATGGTTGTGTTAGAAGATCCCAGATCCTAATGATATTTTGGTAAATTATTCATCTGATCCTATCTAGTGGATTACCTCTAAAAAATCTTAGATACTATATATAGCTCAATGTAATAAATCTCGCTATGTTAGGTTGTATTATGTATCCTACACTAATTGGGGAGAGCCATTTTAGTGATGTTGATTTTTATGAGCTTGCTTAGTTGCTCCATATTATTTGTAGGATTATTAAATGGTATGTTATATCTCTATAACCTGGTGTTTTGATTTCCATTTGGGGCATTGGTGTTTCCCACCTTTCGTTAAATATTCAAAAAATTGTTATTCAACATTTGGACCATATTTTTAATAGAATACAATTCAACCTTTGTGGAATCTTCACCCTATAAAACAGTCATAAGAAGTGTAGTTTAATGTTGTTTCTATTAAAAACTATTGCTTGTTACATGATTTTTTCATGTACCTAAAATTTGACTACATCATCTATGTCAGTGGAGGTAGTGTGTATAATTGATTTTTATTTTATGTTGAAATGTTCTGCTTCATATGTTGTATTAAATTGAGCTCTATAAATCCATTATTGATGTTAGGTTCCCCTAGTGTGTATGGGTTGATATGTCTATCAATGTTAATATCCCCCTCAAATTCCAATGCCAAAGTATTGGTATAAGGTTCTCTCCTCAAGAACATGGTGGTGATAGGTCAAAGGCATTTTTATACATCTTTAATGGTAATGTTAGTTCTAGTTTATACCTCAAAGTCAACTAGTTGTAAATATTCTACCATCTTATGTTGAAAGCATGGATGGGCTCATTAGGATCCATCTTCATACTGGTGAAGTGTTGATTTACCAATCTGGGATTGGTGACCTATCCAAACTATGTAAGAAAAGCCATTTAACATTCCTCTAAATTGGTGATGGATTTTTCTTTTAGATTCAAATACCAATCATAAGCATCATCCATTAAAGTAAAAGGGAATAATTGACATGAAACATATTCATCAACTACATTAATTAACCTTAAAGTAACTTTAATAGATTTGATATGCTCTTATGTTCTCCTAGGCTCTGAGGGAAAAAAATATGGTAGATACTTTTTGGGATTTTAGGCAAATCATTCACATCCCCCAATATGGAAATGGTAGATCTAACTAACCAGGGTTATTTCTAAGCTATTAATTTAATAACAAGTAGAGGGTTCCTTATAGGTGAAGGGTGTCATGGTGGAGGTAGTGGATTATTCTGAATTGGAGTTGTTGGCACAGCTCTAGGTCTCTTATGACTTGTCAAGGGTGACATTAATAAGCCAACTTGAGAAGTAGATTTGGTCACTCTCCTAGGTGAATCTAATTTAACTCTACACAAATACTAACCTCTATTATTAAGGGGGTTCAAAGGCCCTCCTTCTGGCACCAGTAGAGTACTGTTGATGTGAGTTTTATGTACACTACAATTGAACAAGGTAACCTATAACATTTTATGATCTCAATAGAGGTGAAATCCACTCTAGGGAATAAGTTATAGGTATGTAATTTATTTTAACCTATTGATAGAATAGGGGAAAGGCATGTAGGTTGTTAACAAGGTTTTTGGATGGAGGTGTGGCCTTCTAACAGAGTGAGTTTCTACATGAGTTGGATGGGTGGATGGCCTCTAATATAAAGTGGGTAGGTCTTAATAACAAAATAAAAAGGAGGGTAAGGTAGGGTAGAAAATAAGGCTCCATTTTTCTTGAAAATTACTTCCTTGATTGGTTTTTGAACATACATATGATTTCTAGAATTGATACCTATTGCTAGTAGCTAAAGTACACATACAATCATACATGACAAGGAAGTCTAAGGAAACAAGGATGTAGTAAGTTCACATACCTTAGACAAAGGTTTCTCATTTTAGGAAAGCTATTACATACCCTTAATCAAGATATTATGGCTCAAAAAGGTGAATTATCTGAGGTAGTTGTTGCACACACATAGAAAACTACACCAAATAAAGCATAAATACACATTTAGAAATATGATTCAATTAACTTGACCAATTTAATTGATACATCTAATAATATTTAAATAGATATTACACATCTTAGATTAGTATATCAGTCAATAAATTAATAATATATTAGTATCTATAACACAATAAAGATTTATTGAATCATATAACTATAAAAATAAAAACTAATTGCACGGAATTAGAAAGAAAATACTCAAGACACTTTAATGATGACCAAAATTTCTCACTAATCTATATTCCAAAATATTCTAACTCATAAAACTGAGTGAGGTTACAATTGTATATAAAGAATTGGGGATGGGGCCACCTCAACCTCCAAGTTCATGCAAGTGGTTACAATTTTTGGTTAGAACATTTATTTCTTAAAAAAATGTCTAAGAGATAACTAAAAGATAAAAATAAATATATTGACTTTTCAAAATCATGTAATGTGTGTATGTACAAAAAATATAAAGTCAATTTCTTATAATTATCTTCTCAAAATCTAAGTACATAGGCCATTAAAAAATAGTACATGCGTAAGATTCAACCTATCAAGGCTTTCTCATTTGAAGCACTGCATGCACTTTGGTTGGAGTAGAAGTTGATGTGGCTACTAAAGTTGAAGTTTTAGTGCTAGAAGCTTGCTTATTTTTTGCCTCATTATTTTCATAGACTTTGTGGGCTGCTCCATTCTACTTTTTTATGATGTCAAAATTTAGCAATGAAGGTCGATTAATTCTCTTTGTTTTTCCAAGGAGCTTGGTATATTCATCCTTTGTTATTTGGAATTTATTATTGAAGATATCAACTTTAGTGACCTTATTTAGAGCCTTAATTAATTTTGATTCAATTTCCTTGATTGACAATCCTTTTAAGCTCTATTTAAATTCATTGACTACTTTTTGGATAAGTTTGTCAAACTTGAGCCTACTAATTAGCTTAATAGTGGAGTCTTTTACCTTTGATAATTTCATCTCATGCAAAATTTGAAGGATATGAGCCTCATGTACTTGGTATTTAGGGACTAAATACCCAATGCTCTATAACCAATATTTTGATTTTTCCTGCCTAATGACTACTAAGTTCAAGGCATTAGATGCCGCTAATGTAGTCATTAGGTCGAGATGGTTGTAAAGCAAGTTGTCTTTATAGACCACTAGCATCTTTGTTTGGCACTATAATATCTTAGGAATTTTTATAGCTTATTGGCCTAGCTCACATGAGGGGCCATTGTAGCCCTTATAAAATCCATTACTTCTAGGGAATTGTAGCATCTTGAAGTTGCCTCTTGAATTTCAGCTTCAATACTAGCATTAATGTGCACTATCTTGGATTTTTAATTAATTTTCTCCACTTCTTTCTCCAATACTTACACATCTAACTCTAGCTCCTCCAATATAGCTCTGTGCCCTCATAGATCGTAACTATAGCATACTTGTGCACCTGAGTTAAGTCTACTAGATTTTATTTAAATAAGTATTGCTTTGCCTACCTATTTTGCCTTTGAGTAAGGGAGAACACCTCTTATGTTTCCTCAAGGATGATTTGAGTTCCTTTATCATATTATAATTTTATTTTCTTCACCCTTTGGATGCTACTTGTTGGAGGATCAAATAGGGTGGAAATAAAGGGAGCTTGACGACCTTAAAATTTGGTAATTGAGAGACCTTACTCTATAGATATACTACCTAGGGAGGATTACAAGTTATGATGCATTAGAGGTTATGGTACTAACATCATATTCTTCCTCTTCTTGGTGTATTTTCTATTTTTGGGTAGCTTTGGTGAGGATAGCTGGAAGGGAAGGCCATATGATTTTAGACCAATCCATTCCTCGAAACTAAGGAAGTGGATGGACCATAACTATTTTGGGATTAGCCTTCCTTCCCTTGCTAGTGGTTGTCATATTAGTATCTTATGTGGATGTGGTAGTTGGAAGAGTAAGGGTGATTTAGGTGGATTGAACATGGAGATATGAAGTGGCCAAATATATTTGCACCCTCCTAGACTTCTTTTTTCTTGAGGTTTCTAACTATGGAGGTGCGAGTAAGAATAGAAGGGATTGGTGTGATGAATGAGATGAAAGTGGAGATATAAGGGGAAATGGTAATATTAGAGGTGGAAGGAATGGATGTAGGGATTTACATAAAGGAATATTTATCATATATATATATATATATATAAGATAAGGGAAAACTAGCAAAAGACTGGGTACCTTAATGAGAGAGGTACACAAGATCTACTTGGAGGCTCATAGCCTTGGATATTTCTAGATCCACTTCCTCATCTGAATCATCTTTGATTTCCTTTATAAACACCACATCTCCAATGGCATATTTTTAATGTGGAGGATAAGTGGAAAATCCCTATGATGCCTTTATTATGGGACTACTTATGGGAGTCCTAAGTTTCCTCTTGTAAACCAAAGGGGTCCTTACCTAAATAGAGAAGTCTAATAGTGATGATGATTTTCTCCTAGATTTGTTACCCTAATGGACGTAAAAATGTGTATTTGGGGGGTATCCTTTGGCATTTATCTATATCTTGTAATAGGATCCTCTTGTGATATCTCTTCCTGATTAGAATCATGGCTGATGGGGTCTCCCACTTGTCCTACTCTTGTTTAACTAGGCTTGAATAACCTAGGTTATTTCTTCACTACTTTTAATTTTAACTTTAGAGGCTATCCCTATGAAGAGAAGGTGGTTTGGTCCTTGGATTGATCCTTGGACTATCCTCTCCAAAAGTTTGAATTTCACCATCCCTTGAAAAACACCTTCCTACTATCTAAATCCTTGGTGGAGATAGAAAGATCATCTTAGATCATATTTAGATGGTCCTCCTATAGCCCAATAATTTATGCTCACTCTAACACTTCCTCATCTAACTTATCATTCAAAAATATAAAATAATAGTCATAGGGCTCATGTCTATATGGAATTTTTAACCCATGGATGTTTTTATGGATCATCCCATGTGGATCCCAGTCTCTTTATGGAAGTGCAGGGAAAGGATAACTCCTACACTTTCTACCTGCATCCCTAAGATGATTTCTCATTATATATGTCATCTTTTTAATGGTGATGAGGTGACCAAAATATAAGGATTTATTCTACCTTGATAAGTCTTCCTTAATGCTCTTCCATAATTAGAAGGCAATCTCCTATTCAACTAACTAGTTTGGAATAAACCTTGGAAAACACATAGGGATAACTTTGTTCCCCCATATCATGATGATAGTGAAATTTGGGTAGAAAAATTAATCCCCCTTCCTATCCAAGTTCTTCACAATGTTATGATCAATCCAAGGCATGGGTAAGCCATGAATAACATGACAAATCTAAGGATAGTCATCCTTAGAGATTCTTACCATGTGTTTGGTGTAGAAATAGATGTGCATGAATTGATAGTGATCATAAATCTTATTATTTTCATAGTTAGTGTCTGGAGTTGATAATACATCAAGGTCTCTATAACATGTTTCCATGATGATGTCCAATAGATAAAACATTATGAATAAATCACTAGTGGGTGTAGGATGCCTATCTCTATGGATAATTTTCTTTCTCAACCATAGGATTATATCTCACTGAGGGCTTAAGCGATGTCATGCATGAGCATCATGTACAACTAATGATACCCAATCTAAATTAACAAAGTGAATGTTGGGTATACCATATAATCTATTGTGGAGCAACATTCCTATATAGATCCCCATCTTAAATCTATCAGTTGGGATGGCCCCCTTTAGCTTCTTCCCTTTCCGTGCAGTGGTTTGGTCAGGGAGGAGCTATGAAGACAACACCTTATCCATCTAAGTATCTACATTGAATTAAGCCAATGTGTGCTTGTTTAATTAGGCATCATGGATTCTCAATGATAAATATCTTTGGAAATCTAGCCCTAAAATGCAAGCAACCACTATGTTATTGTTAGAGTGATGTATGAATGCATCCTATGATATCCTAATAGAGAAGAATAAGTCCCTCAAGCAGTTTATATAGGGCATCACTTCTAGTTTTGATATAAAAAGTGTAGTCTCTAGAATTTAAACACTAACAATTCTTTTAAAAATAATATATCTACCAATGTCATATCATCTTCAAGTGAAAAAAAGTCAACTAAATCAATAACATCTTATAATGCTAAATAATTATTGTATTTATCTCTGAGCACTGTGGTGTTGAAGACTATATTAGTGAATTCTATCGAGTCTTTGATTGAATATGGAGATGATGGATTTGTAACTCATAATGTTCTAGATGTAGATGCCATTATTGTATGATTCTTTCTTCTCTTACTGTATGTACTACATTATATATATGCTTATATGCTGGTGCAAATAACTAAGCTCTAGCTTGATTGTTGTTCACTGTAAACTCTTGAATTATGAACTAGGGATCTTCATCACTAAAAGATAGCAAAAAAATTTGAATACAATTTATCTCAAATTAAAATTATGACTTTCAATCACATCATATTTCTTATATAAAATGCTACATTGAATACCAATTCATGTGACTTAAATGTGCAATGTTTAATTTGTATTTCATTTCATGTATAATTCAAAATTGTTAGCTTAGGCTAGTGGGGCTCTTTAAAATATTAATAGGAAGTATTTTCTATTTTATATTAGCTAAGTATGATAAGACTTAGTATAATTCCTAGTGATAAAGTGATTTAGGGAGTACATCAAAAAAATGCTCTTGGGTTGACACTTGTAGACTAATTCTCTCAGGGGATTTACTTTAGACAAATTTTTTGAAACCATTTCTCTAATGGATTCATCTAGGAAAAAATACTAAAGAAATTATCTTGAAGGGATATTTTGAAGGTTTAGGGGCACTTTAAACTCCCCTTAATGGTACTTTCATACAACTAAGGGGTCATTTCCAAAGTCCCAAAGAGTAGGTTACATAAATTTTGAAGGGCATGTGGCTTGGGTTCGAAGGTCTATATTCTTTTAGATAAAATGTCTGAAGGAATGGCTAAGGAAAAAAAGGTCTAGGAAAAAAGTCTTGAAGGGTATGTCTAAGAAGGGAAAGGCCATATGGACACTTTTAAAAAGACCAAAAGGTCATTTTCAAAATATTTGAAGGGTAAGTGGCCACTTTGAAAAGGGTCAAAGTCTTTGGGATAGAAGTCCCGAAGGGTATGTCCATGGCAAAAAAGAAGTTCAAAACATAAAGGCCGAAGGGCACTTTTGTGGGACAAAGGGATAAAAATAAATATTTGAAGGGTAAGTCTATTAGGGTAAGGGGTTTAGAATAAATGTTTTGAATGGTCTATCACACATAACTTTAAGGGTATGTGCCCCAAAATATGTGGTTTGAAAAGGGGTTAAGTTGTCAATCAGAGAAAGGTCAAAGGGCTAGTTTAGAAGGACAAAGGAAAATTTAAAAAAGGCTAAAGAGATAGTTTTAAAGGTTTTGAAGGGTATATAGATGCTTCAAAGGGTCTACTTTGGAGTAAAAGCTTTCCTAAAGGGTATACTTCATGAAGGCTAAAGGGAACTTTTAAAATTTCTAAAAGGTACTTTTATACAAATAAGGGGTCATTTCAAAAGTGTAGGTGGGATAGGGTTGAAGGGATAATTAATCAAGGAATTTGTTTTATAGAAAGTGTCTATGGTCTAACATTTCATAAGGCAAAGAGTTCGTAGGCTGAATTCCTTTAGGAGAATTGTTTCATATAAAATGTCTGCAACAATTTCCCCAACAAAATAAGGCTTCCCAAAAAATAAGCTCAAAAGAAAATAGGACTGAGAATAATCAAAACATAACATCCTAAAATATAATTTTCACAAGGGCCAAAGTAAGTAGCCCAAAGAATATAAACCTAAAGAATTTATCTCTAAAATATAAAAGTTAGTATCATAAAACAAAATTCTAATATCATCCTACCAAAATTTAAATGTCTTAGATTTTATGTATTTTGCATAAACATATGTGTTGTCACTTGGAATTTTTCCCTTTGAGGAGATGTCTCATCTCTCCTCATCCAAGTGGCACAATTGAAACACCTCTAGGCTATGGGTAGCCTAAGAATGAGGTGAATCACTAGATAGGGTTAGCTCCCTTGATGTATCACTTGTAAATCACAACTAAACCTAAACTTTATGAGAGAAAAGGGAGAAAAAACTAAAAGTAAACTATCCTAAATGAGGTTATAAACCAAATTAGTTGATGACTACCAACTAGCTACATGTTACACATGAGAAAAAGGAACTAACCAAACAAACACTTCTCTAATCTGCATCTTCTCACATCAATATTTCATTATGAGATTATGGATGAAT
Organism: Torreya grandis; assembly: GCA_037957365.1. NCBI lineage: Eukaryota > Viridiplantae > Streptophyta > Pinopsida > Cupressales > Taxaceae > Torreya > Torreya grandis. The sequence continues at coordinate 1,436,539 of JARHVA010002321.1, forward strand.
ATTTAGGCTATGATGACTAGAAAAGATGTCTATAATGACACTATTGAATAGGATAACTCACTCAACCTTGAAACTTCCTATAACACTTCACATGACCTACATGAAGAAGCTTTCCAACTACAAATAAATGAGAGAATGAGACAACACACTAAGGAAACTATCAGAGTTGTTGCTAGAATTTGGATAACGCGAGTGCAATGAAGACATGATCACACAAGATAAACAAGTGCACACCACAAGATGCTAAAGCAATTTGACAATAACAAGAAGATAAATTTCACAAGACAAAATAGAGAAAACCAAAATCTGATTTATCATGGAATGGCCAAAATGAGGACTACAAATAGGAGAGTACGAAAGTAACTCCTCCACAAAAGGTGGACAAGGCACACCAAAAATAGTTAGTAACTCCTCCATGAAAGGTGGTGACAAGGTGCTAAGAATAGAGAAGTAACTCCCATCAAGGGAGTTACTTATGACATTCTTATGACACCTATGACACATCTATGACACACACCTCCACATAAGCTATCCTATCCCACAAATGTAGGAAAACTCCATGTATGCACAAGAAATACAATTTCCCTAATTAATAAATAGGGAAAAATAAAAACCTACACTAATAGAAACAAGAATCATCACTAAGAAATATCAATAATATAAGTAAAAAACACTATGAATAATCATGAAAGTGGTAAAAATTAGTTTTATTTATTGATCTGTCATATGAAAATGAGTAGGGCCTCACCATACTCAAGTGGAACATAATTTACAAAGGCTAAAATGGCTAGTTCTTATAGAACTTGAGAGAGAGAGAATAAGAGAGAATCCCAAAGGTCAAAAGTATACTTGTCATGAAGAAAAAATGAGTTAAATTTTCATGGGAAGAGAGTGTGAAATTTAACATGAAAATTCAAGAAGTAGAAGTGTCTTTCCAAGTCATTAAACTCATGAAAAGTGGCATGGAATTCCCTTTGCTAGCTCATAAAATTACCTTCATTATTTAGCCCTATTTGAACATCCCAAAATTAAATATGGATAGGTATGATGATTATAATCATATGAAAGGATTTTATACATGCCTCTCCATGCATTACTTGTAGTCTTGGTCATCTTGAATCTTCACAAAATGAGCTATCACCATCTGTAGTCAAAATAACTCTTCTTTCAAACACTTTTCACATTTTGCCTCCAAAAAGAATAATTTTAACATGAAAGTTTGTAAAAAGGAGTGGATGAAACTTGTAAATACCCTCCATGGCCTTAGAGGCATCAATAACACCTTAAAATCACTTTTACTTGAAGCTTTCACACTTCTCACCACCATGTTCTCTATGCCAGTTGAAATGAGAGATATTTTTTGAAAAATTATGAGTTTTTTGAAGGAATTAAATTTATATGGGGATTTATATTAAGTCTCAATATTTATTTAAAATTTTATTTCATCTCTTGAAACCTCCTAGAACATGCACAATGCACAAAATAATCTAAAATACCTTGTTTTGTATTCCATCTATAAAATTATGTATAGTACAAAGGCACGGGGAGGATATCTAGAGAGTATTATAACATTTAAAATAAATTTCATGGTCATTTAAAACCACATGGATATCCATCCAACCTCATATTCCCAATTAGGTCCTTAATTAAGGGTTTGTAAGGGTTTTGAATGGTTTAGGCTCTTAGGCTTTGTTCATAAAGATTTTACATTGAATTTTCAAATAAATTCCACTATATAATATTTAAATACCTTCATCAACTTCCCCAAACTCCTTATATTCCCATGTACAACATAAAAAAAGATGTGATCATCTAAACTTCTCCTATTAAGCTTGTCTTCTCCATTTCTTGCAGGATTGAAGTTATCTTGAGCCAAAAGTGTATTTTTTTGTTATTATACTACATAAAAATAGATTTAAAATGTATTAAATTACCTCATAAACATGACAATACATTTTAATTCTCATTTCATGTTATAATTGGAAATGACCCTCCATTTGGCCTCTAAGCCTAAACCCTGCCTACTAGGCCTAACTACAACTCTTGTAGGTTTGGACCACCTATTAAATTTAATACTTATATGATATGTTTATTATGTTTTATTAGGTTTATTACAACTTATAACACCTTTTTAATGGTATATTTATCTTTTGGTCTCATATTTTACCTTATCCTCCAAAACCTGCCAATTTTATTCACAAGGGAGTGCCCTCTATCTAAGACAAAATAGAGGGCACTTCCCTTATTTTATAAAGAAAAAAATGTTTTAGGTGTTTATCCTAGTTTTATAGAAATTATACACAAAATTTCAACCTCTTTTCACAATATTATATATTCTATAATCATTAAAAACCAAAATAGACTGTGGGGAAATACACTGTGTGTAGGCTTCTATTATGTAAACTTTATGATTAATTATTAGAACCTTCTCCCTAATATATCTCCAATATGAGTGTGTTATTAGGATATTATTATTACTATTATGAATATTTTATAACCTTAAATTATCCCTCCAAACTTCCACATATTCCTCATACTCTCTGCGTGGTCAAGCTGAGTGTTATTCCTTGACTGTGTTCTGCTCTTTGGCACCATACCTATAGGTGATGTTTAATTAGTTATAATTGAAAAAATGTATAAATAATTTAATGAATATTCCATAACTATTTAAAAATTATTGGAATCCTTTACTCACCTTGATCTTATCTTAAACCATCCCTTAGACACATTGTCTTAGTTAACTATCTACCTATAGTCACATACATGTTACTATAGGGGACCATATAGGTGGATTTTATCCCCAAAACCTATGATAAATATTCATTATAAAATCCTTGAGATAATTTAGAGTTATTTGGAATCCTCTTTCAAAAACCAATATTGGGATCTCAATGCACAACTCTACTATGGATGGTATAGAGGCTCATAATCAATTGTACGTGAACATGTGCATGATGGGACACCTATAAGTGATCACTAGACCTTAAAACATCACTAAAAAACTTATAATTATGGAATCCATTACAATTTTTATCTATTTAAATCCATAAAGTATTATAAACATGGGAATATGCCTTGTTATTACAACATTGGGTGAAAGGTTCTCTTATAGCTCATGACTGTAGGTGATCATTGCCTAAGTTTAGTACATGAAAACACAACTTCGGGCCTCAAAAAAAAAATTCGACTAATCACCTACCCAAAAAACCTTTAATAGTCCTTTTCTTATGTAAGGAACATAATACAAACACATTTTGATGCATTGAAAGTCATTATAACCTTATTGTATGACTTTGGCAACACTGACTAGACCTCTTTTTTCACTCTTTAGGGAAAATGTCCCTAAAAATAGTCATTCTTCCTTGATCATAGTTTACACTTATATTTTTCCAATATCACACTTCAAAAAAAAAATTATGCTTAATACAACACACTTTTAATCCAAATAAAGCTCTAACTTGTCCAACTCCTCCATTGAGAGTTCTCAACTCCCTATTAACACCACCTATAGGTGGCTTTGTCATGTATATAGGTAGTGAATGGTGATGCAGGTAGGATACAAGATATATGTGATTATGGTTGGCTTTAATCCCTCTCAAATCTTATTAATACATTCCTATCATTAATAAGTATTTGAAATAACCACCAAGACTTCTTGTTCTAGCATGATGCCATCCTTCAATACTCCTATAGGTGCACATTGAGTTGCATATACGAAGTGAGAAAAATTATGATAATGTGCATTGTTTAGATCTCATGAACAAACCTAGAGTCTTATCCAATTATCCAAATGGGTTATTATCATAATTAAGGTCTTGAAAATATTTTCAAAACCTCTAATCCAATGTGGTTTTCTTGTGTCAAGCACTTGTAGATGAATATGTCCATGGAAGACTATGTGAAAGTGTTCAATATGACTGCTACAATATCCTCTCAACCATTTTAGTTCTCAAATTACTACTCAATGATGATAAAGGACATACCAAGGCTTTGGAACCTTCATCACACCTTTGTTAACATGTTATATATGCCCCGTACATGTACTTCACCATGACTATAAGTAGAAGTGAGTAAAGAGCTAATTGAGTATGATAATGGATAGAAAGTTTGATCCAAACATGGAACTATGAACCCAAACATGGAAAATAGGTATTCCCTATGTCATTTAAACATTTAAAACACCATATCCCATTCACATGAAGCTCTTTTAGAGAATAAAACCTTCTATAAGTAGTGAAAATGACTGCCACTCCATCTGGGACATCAACTTGCAAATTGAACTAAAAATCCCATGCAATCTTTGACAAACATAAAATTAAGAATGGAAAGCATGAGAGGAGAGAGTCAAAATCATCTAGAAATAAACTCAACAATTAGATTATACAAATTTGTTCAAACCAAGGCAAAACCTATAGGGTGCATAAATTAGCAAGCAAACTAGATAGTCTAACTTATTAGGAATGGTTCATAAAGCACAGGACACCATTATTTTATAACAAAAGATCAAATATAATCTGAGTGTAGAAGACACCCCTAGGAGTATTTTTATTGAAACCTCTCTTGTTGATTATACCCAGTATAAACCTAAAGACTATTTTTGTTTATCAAGCCTAGTGGAAAGAGAGAGAAGTGGTTTTCTTCATTTATTTGAGCTTCTAATAAAACTAATCATTGGAATAAGTGTATGGAATACCAAGGGACACTCATAAAATGTCCTCAGTTACAAGAGTTTATATAATTTTCTATACCTCATTAAATGCTCATTTTTTCTAACAAAATTGCCTTTTTTAGGAACTTACCACATTTTAGTTACAAATAATTAATGAATACATATAAGGACACATGGGTCATGACATCACCATTTAAAACCTTCACATCTCCCAAGGAGGTTGTAAAAGTCATTAATGTCTCTTTTTTGACCCAAAAATGGCTCTTAGGACTAAAAAGATTAAAATTACTAATGACCAAGGCTAATATGACATTAAATTACATAAAATGGACTATGACATACCCCATGACAAAATATTAAACCCCTAAAACATCTAAAAATCAAGTTTTTTCCTATAAAGTTCCCAATTTGACTTGAAGGGTTAAATTTGGTCAAAAATACAGAAAAATGGCTACATATTAAGATTAAATTTCAAAAAATGTGGGTTTCCATTTCCTTCTATATAAAAGGGGGATGTTGGGTACAACAACTTAAATATTGGATAGTTGGATGCCACATAGAGGCCACCCAACAACTAGAATCAATAATTTGATGACATGTGGACCCCTTATCTCATGATAGTACGATGAAAAGAAACTAAAAAACCTAGAAAAGAGTGATACAATTAAAAGATGACATATGGAAAAGTGTCACAATAGTCAAGTCCATCAAAAGTTTCATATAAAAAAGCCACGTGATAATGTGAGCCAATGAGAGATTGCCACTTGGTAAGCTAGTTGAGGTCCTAAGGCCACATCAACCCAAAACAAAAGGGGTTGAGCCATGCAAAAACAAAAATAAAAATTATCCAATCAAAAGGTGACACTTGTAAAAATATCATGAAATCTATTCGGATAGCTTAATATTCAAAAAAAAAGTCTGAAGAGAACAAAAAGGTACCAAGTGATGGGAATGTGTCAAGTGTGGCACCTAAGTATAACATAGTACAAATCACCAATTGTTGGTGAAAATTAAATAATGATGGGGCTCATTTTGTTGATTATAAAGAAAAGTCACTTTAAGGGAAAATTTAGGCCTATGATGATAAGCCACCTAGACAAAGAAAGGCATTGATTGGCTAAATCTTCAAAGTGGATTTTTGAAGTTGTTAGAATATAAATGAAAAGCCACCTAGGATTTAAGTCAAATAAATTTAAAGATAATTATAATTTATGAATTATATCTTTCAGTTCAAAATTCTAAAAATCTAAAGTTTAAAGCTTGCTATCTCAAGGTATTACAACCACTTTTAGCTACTATATTCAAAGAACTCTAAAGTATTCTACAATTGTTTCTAAAGACTTTTATGCATTCACTCACAATTAAAGTAATCCACAAACTCATTAATCATAAAATTTAGAAACCATGGTTGAAGATGGAACATCCATAGCCACCAAGATATAAAACATTCCATTCCTCTATTCATATAGAATGAACATCATTTTTCAAGACACCAGTTTCAATTCTATTGCATTAGCCACTAAAGACAAGCATTATAATGATATATTATACCATGTGAAAAATACTATAGATAGAGACAATGATGATGGGGAAGGATATAATGATTCAAAACAAAGGTTAGACATCTTGGCACTCAAATCTATGGGGCTACACAAGGCTGCATCCAATCAAGAGGTACTCCCCTATGTATATTTAGTCTACCAAATGTTTCTATAGTCTAGGTGTGTTGATAATATGATCAAGTATTTTAATTCAAGTAACAACATTGATTTCATATCATGGATAGCATTTCAATATTATTATGACTTAACCAGACTAGAGATTGTTTACAATCAGGAAACTATCATCTATAGACATGAAAATTTGGCCACTAATGGCTTCATATTTGACTTTAGACTAATTCATGCCAATCATTGAATACCTAGCCAAAAAAATTCTATTAGTCTCAAATTTGAATTTATAGCCTTGAATTAAATTAATTTGGCCTATTAAATCAATTAAATAAGGAAAATACACATATTAAATTAATCAAAATCAAACAAATGACCAAATTCCTAAAATTAAATATTTAACTTACACACCCTAATCAAAATCAATTAGTAAATAAATCAATTTCAAATCCTAATTTAGTTCACCCATAAGATAATAAATAAATTACTAAAAATAAAATTCAAGAGCATCTTAGAACATTCTAGAAGACACTCATTACCTTTGTGAGTTGTCACTTTTGGAAAATATCTAAAAGAATATTCTAGGAATATGCCAAACTCAACCAAAGTTAATAAACTTAACCATGGTCAGATTTAACCCATTCCAAGGGATTTGAAAGCCTATAAAATCAATCCTATATCTTTTCATTTGGAGAGATCAATTAATGTAGAGTTATAATGCATGAATAGATTCATGAAGCTAAAATCCTAGTGTTATAATGTTGAAATTATGCCAAGCCATCAATCAAGCCAAGCATTCAACAATGGTGCATAGAGGAGATGATGTTAGTCATATGTCATTGATGAAGAATTCTTATGCATAATCCAAGAAATAAAAATGAAGAAATCATTTTAAGCTCTCAATGAAGGTAAAGATTATTTTTCTTTGAATTTTAGTTGGGGTTTCAATTGTTGTTTGTTCATTAGCTCCCCCTAAGATCTAGGCTTAAAGATGTTAGTATGTTAGTGTGTTGATTTCATGGTTTTATGGATCGACACTTAAAATAACATCCTATTTTTTTAAAATTATTTTATCATAAATGGAATTCCTAGTGAGATTATCTTCATGAGTGCGCAACCCAAAAATTTCTTTGTTTTCATAGTTTTAATTCTTTTTTTGTTGTTTTTGCTTTGCTAGAGTAAAAACAACCCATAAAGAATTAATAATTTTTTATTTAATTAATATTTTTACTATTTTTTTTAGGATTATATAAAAATATGTTATTTATATTCTCTTAAAATTTCAAATAAAATATCTTTATATTTTATAAGTTATAACTCTTTTAGTGACTATCACTTTCTATATTTTATTTTTCTGGTAAAAATGGTTAGTACAGAGATCATAAATTTTTTTATTCATTTTTTTGACTTGAATTTTTTTATAGAGGTGAAAATATACCTATAAATAACCTCAAAAAAATTTGTGATAAATTAATATATATTTAAAATTTATGGCTAAACTACTAACTGCAGGTTTTTATGATTTTTGTATTCGATTTTCTTGTTTTTAACCTTCTAAATTATTGTTTGCATGTTTCATAGGTTTATTTTATTTTCTTAAGATTTATTGAGATTTTTGATAACTTTTGACTAACTATCATGTTTACATTTTTTGGGTTTTTCCTTCAAGTTGATAGATTTTACCCTTCAAAGTTGCTTGTCTCATTTGATAAATAAGCTTCAAGGCTTAACAAAGTTCTGACCTTTTATTTGTAGGACCTATTTGAATAAAACAATTTCAATCTAAATTAGTCTTTTAAAAATTTATTTGGATGTCTAAAATGAACTAGGAATCCTTCATTTTGGTGTTTAAAGAAACTTTTTAGGGTGTTTTATTGGTTAATTTTTTGTGGTTTCTTTCAAAGTTCACAACTTAAGGCCAAGGGGCTAAAAGAACATTACCACACATTTCATTGAGTGTTATAAAATTGAATACACTTCAAAAAATTTGTAATTTGTTTTCATTATTTGTTTAGTCTAAACTTGTTTGAGTAAATAAGGATTTGTGTGTGTATGCTCTCCCATCCGTCCCCTTTAGGGAAATTTTGGGATTAAAAGCACCAACTTCTTTTTGGGTGGTTTGTAATTATTTCCATTTTCACTTATTAAAGCCAAGGGGATAATAATGAATCTAATAAAAAACTTTCAATTTGGTGAAACATGATTAATCTCACTTCAAATATTTGAAAACTTGCTTGTTGATTATGTGTTTTAGTGAAAAGAGACATGCGTGTATGCTCTCCCATCCATCCCCTTTAGGGAACTTTTGGGATCAAAAGTGCCATCTCATCACACTTTAATCCTATTCCAAGGCATAGAAATAATGTCACTTAAATCCCTCTCCAAAAACTCACAATAGTATTGGGTGATCTTGAGGTGACCATAAAGTCTTTCTATTGTGTCATTTATTTCATGCATCTTCACTTGTGATGGGGACTTCATTACCTCCCATGAGTTCTTTAGGGAAGCTTTAACCTGAGGTTTCATCTCCTAGCATCAACTTCATCACTCCCACTAGGATTGGAGGTTTGAGTATTTAAACCACATTTTAGTGTTGGGGTTAAGCACTGGGATATATATACACATTGGACATCACACTACACTGAGCAAGCAACAGATGTAGTGGTTGCAAAAAGGGCAAGACCTTTTTACAAGTCAAGTGCCGTGGACACCTAATTAAAGTGCAATTATTTTTCATCTTTTGGTGTGAAAGGTATTGTATAATTGATCCATCTAGAAACATTTTAAAATAATTATTTTAGTCAACCCCACATTATCATACCCTTGTTAGGATTTGGACAGTTATACTTAGTGTATTTTGGTCATTTATTACTTGGTGTGTTTTGAGACTAAAAATTATTTTTTTGTTTATTACCATGTCAAAACCAATTTGTTTACACATCACTCTTTTATCTAAAGAGGTGTTATGTTATCCATTCTACACCACACTTATGCCTTGAAATTTTTGATAAACATGTTTGTGTGTGTTATTTTTTTGAGATGGGTACTATTATGATGCCCACATCATTATCAATTTTGAGCCTTTGAGTATTTAAAACATAACATTGATCATATTCGATGATACTTATACCATTAGGCTACTAAATTTGTTTCAAAGTTCAGTTTACTTGTATCAAAACCATTGATCAAAATCAGTCACATAGGCTATTTGGACCTTGTTTGTGTGTCAGCATGCTATCCACTCTAATCTAACTTGTTTAGTCAAATCCTAGTTTTTCAAAATTATGTTTTCAATTAACCTTGTCAAGTTTGGATCTGAACATTGATTGATTTCTATTTAGGCCTCAATTAATATGGATAATACACATGTCTTTTTATTTTGGGTTGCATAACTTCAGTTATTGATTACCCAAATTTGAAAACTATAATTTATTTGTTCATTCAACTTATCCTTATTTGTGACTTTATTTGGGAAAACATAGTCTTTTCTCCAAGTGTATTTTTCCTTATGGCTTATACCAACTAATCATGTTTATGTTTGATTCCATATGTTGGGCCTATGTCCAAGTTATTTCAACCTTATTAGATTAAATCAAATCACATTAACCTTTATTTCAAAGTCTAGCTTTTTACACTATTTGGCCAAAAGTCCTAGTAAATCATGTTTTTTTGAGCCTAGATTTTGACTCTGTGTTTGGACACAAGCCCTAGAAATTCAATTTTTCCCTTTCTTAGTTTAGACCTTGTTTGAAACACTTTCGCCTAGACTTTGACATGTTAGTTTTTATTCATTACTTGACCTTTTGTGTGTATGACATTTAACATTAGACATTTAACTTTAGACTATTTTATGCCAAGTTTTAGTAAAAACCATTTTGGAGATACAACTCCCTTTTCAAACCACATTGGAGATACAACTCCACTTTCAACCAAGCTAGATCATGTTCGAACCCTTTGTCCTTTTGACATAGTTTTTTTTTAGAGTTTGTATAATTTTAAGCCTTTTTATTTTTAGATCTTTCATCATTTATGTTGATATGTCTAGCTACACTTATGGTGGAGTCATGTACAATCCAAATTATGATAGAATGGCTGCACAAAATGGCTTTGATTTTTATGGATTTATTAAAGACCCCTTTGATGATAACATGGTTTGTGAGACAAAATTTTATCCACCTTGAAAAAATCAAACTAGGGACCAAAGTCAAGACCTCAACTAGGATGATATGGTTGGTGAGGAGGAATTGGGTATAAACCTCTACAATGATTATGTTATTTGGGAGATGAATCCATGCCTTCCTTACAATAACCAATATAAGGAACAAAGTCAAGGATCAGCTTACAGTCTAACTCAAGACCCTAACTGGGATGATATGGTTTATAAGAAGGACTTGGATGATTTGGATAATGTGAGTAATTAATCTCCACAATTCCCTACCATTTATATTCTAGGACCTCATCCTTTAGATTTTATGAGCAATCAAACTCTACAGTGCCCACTCATTATCCAACCATCAACCATTCCTCATTTAGTGAATATCATTCCCTAATTTAGAAAACCCCAACCAATGAAACCCAAATATCAACCAATCTAATTATGATCCCAACTAATCATTTAGCCTAAACCTCATCTAATAATTTGTCCCTAACCCATAATTACACCTAAAACCTAACCAATCCAACCAAAACCCCAACTAATCCAACCAAAACCTCAACCAGACCAATCAATCCCTCAACCAATCCAATCATTTGAGGACCAAGCTATGATAAAAACTAGTATTTTATAACTCATTGGAAACCAAGGCCAAGAGAACCAACTGATCCAAGATGTTTTGGTTAAACCAACCATTTGTGATAAGCTAACCTATGATGAATCACCTTTCAATCTTATACCTATTATCAAGGAGTCTTAATTTGGTGAACCAATCTTTATTGAGTCACCTCTTAATGATTATAACTATCTTTGGTAAATCATTACCTTAACCATATGACTATTTTTTAAGAGCCTCCTATTAACAAGCTAGTATCTTTAGAGTTATATTTGGACCTTTTTCCTATTATGGAGGAATCTCACTTTGATAAGCCATTCTTTATGGAACCTATTATGTCATCTCAGGATATTACTTATCCAATACCAAACATTCAACAAGATATCATTATAATAGAGTACCCATTAGATGAATAATAATAATTAGAGTTAAGTCCTATTATTAGAATAATATTATATTTAGTATTAGAATCAAAATTGACATCAATCTTGACCTTAGATTTAGAGTCCCTTGAGTCTGAATTAGATTTAGATACATAATACATTTATGACTATTACAATATTAGTTATGCATGCTTAGTATATTAGTACATATACATTTATGATCTTTATAATTTTTTTGAGGATGATTAATTTATCATTGACACAAGTTCTAGTATCTTTTAGTAGGATTGTGTAGCCTCTTCCCATTCCATTACCATTTCACATGTTATTACCACTAACCAACATAGCCATTTCATTAACATTTCACCTCCCACAAGTGTCAATTAGGACCAATAGAATCATACCTTGTTAAAATACATCCATGGTGACATATTAGATGAAGAAAAACAAGGAGGTCAAGACCACATTTATGTAGAAGAAGAACACTCTCCTAATGAAACCTTTTCAGAGGCATTAGGGGATAATCAAAGTTTAAACTTAACATCTTCTAGTGAAACCTTTTTAGAGTTGCTATAAGACAATCAAAGTCAAAATCCCATGTTAATTAGTGAAACCTTCTTGGAGGCACTATAAGACAATCAAGACAAATTCATTGGTAGATACCTCTTCGAGGTGCCAATAGTTAAGCACAAAATTTCTTCACTATTTAATGATGACATTATTAAATATCAAATCAAAATAGCTTTCAATTTATAGCTTAATAAAATGGTGGCTACTCTCAAGACCAAAAATGATAAAAATTTGGTGGTCTTATAGAGATCATATTCAAAAGTCTTTGGCCCCACCACATTCAAAGTTATGTCAAATCCAAAATTAACAACATTATGTATGCTTGGCAATACCAATCCTCATTTATTTTCCGTCCACCATCCATTTCATTATCATCCACCATTCCATTTCCAAATAAAACTTACCATCCAAAATTTATCCATCTTTACCATCAATGGTTATACTTTCCTTTGTAGAGGCTAAAAAGATAACTTGTATCAAATTTTGAAGAAACCGACATCAATTACTAATGAAGATCATGACAACATTCTTGGCATCCAAATCTACAACCAATTCTTGATAGAGAAACTATTAAAATGAGGTGTAGGATATAAATTTACATGATTGAATATTTTGGTTGAATCATTTGTTGATTAAGATGTGCATCTCCACATCAGGAAGAACAAAAAAATCCAAAACCACACCCAAACTAAACACATGTACCATATCATATCAAGTTATCACTCTTTTTACCATTATCATAATCCTAACCATTCACCTTATCACTTAGGGGTAACCCTCTTACCATTTTATCTAATATATCAAACCAATAATTATTCTATAATATCCCATCCAACCATTTTATTCCTACTTGACCACACATGTTTTGAATCCTATCAACCTAGCCCATTTGACCTTGGTTCATCTATTGGTTTTATGTTTTTAGCATACAAAATTAGATTAGTTCCAACAATTATTTCAAGCATTTCAGATAGAGGTAGTATTTTGGAGAAGTATGATAAAAGTTATGGTAGTTTCATCCTTCATTTATTATTCCCTTCTTATCAAGTTTGTTTATGTGAGCTTGATTATATCACCTATTGGGGAAAATCAATGTTCACCAGTTTTGATACTAATTATATCACTTATTGGGGAAAATTAGTATCACTGATATATCCATTATATCCTAATTATAACCACCTATGGGAAAACTAAGGGAAACATTTATTTATTATGCCTTAACATATCACCTAGCCATTCCTATGCCATATTATGCCGTCATACCAACTATGCCTATTTTATTTGAATTAACTATTACACTAGTCAGATTTTTCCACTGTGAGGTCAACTACTATGAACTAAAACCATTTTAGGACTATGTGGGTCACATTTTATTCACATTGAGGTTAGCTCAATCTCCCTTTATCCATGCTCTCACTATTTATGAGCATTATTTTAATTTATAATGCTCTTATAATTTTGTGAGTAACTTCAACCATGCTCTCGCTATTTTAAGAGCATCATTTTAAGTTTTCACACTATCACCATTTTGTGAGCATCATTTCAAGTTATAATGCTCTCACCATTTTTTGAGTAACTTTAGCCATGATCTCACCATTTTGCAAGCATAATTTCAAGTTATAACGCTCTCACCATTTTGTGAGCAACTTCAACCACACTCTCACCATTTTGTAAGCATCGTTTCAAGTTATAACAATCTCACCATTTTATGAACATCATTTCAATTTATAACACTCTCACCATTTTGTGAGTAACTTTAGCTATGCTCTCATTATTTGTGAGCATCATTTAAAGTTATAATTATCTTACCATTTTATGAGCTAGGACCTTTGTCTCACCATTATCGATTGAGTTGAGATTCTTCAAAAATTCCAAAAACATTTGAAAATCATTTATAAAAACCAAAAAAATTGACCACTTCTTTGCCTTAAAGATTCTGGGAACCCTCACTAAGTCACAAATAAACCATTTGTTCCTTAGTTTCCCCATCCTTTTTGGCCTTTTATCCTATGTTATCCCTATTTTGTAATTTCATCCCTATTATTCTATTACATCCATCATGTCTTCTATCAATCATCATTTTCTTCCCATTTCCTGGGAGAACTACGTTTAGCCTCAAGTTTTTTTAGATCATCATATCCATATAACTATGTAGGTAGCATCCACTTGCCTAGCACATATGGAGACAGCTCACCCATCCCCTTCTTTTTCTTCTATTCCCCCATCTTATTTGTTTGTTTAGTTGTCACCTAGTTTCTAAGGGCAATATTTATCATGTTGTTTATACTAACATAAGGACTAACACTTGTTTGTTTCTTTATTTATCTTGTTTGTTTCTTTGTTTTTCTATTTTGTTTGTTTGTTTTTGTGCTTATTTATTTGTTTTCAGCATTGTGGCCTTGATTCAGTCTATGTATGTTCATTGGGTGATTCCTAGCACATTATTTTTGAATTTATCCATATTCAAATGTCTACATTATCATCATGATTTTTATCATTAGTGTAATTATTTTCCATTAAATATTAGATATTAAAAGTTAGTCTTTATGCATATTTTGATCAAGCCCCCATGGTGTTCTATCATGATGCCTACCATCAAATTCTACAACAAAAATCAGCTTTGAGAGGTATACAACATTAACACAACATCACCATCTCCTCGATATCAACATCAACAACAATCCCAATTCAATACCTAATCATATCCCAAATAGATTAATTAAGTAATGAAATAATTTCAACCTTTGTTAGTTTAGATGTCCATCTCCCTACTAGCAAGTTGTCCTAATTCATATTTATCGTCTGTATCAACTTATCAATCATCATCCATTAGTCATGTTTTTCATAATCAGGGTATACTACATCAACATTGCATACTATCCCACATGCATTCTCAATGATTATATCACCTACTAGGGTAAATCATTATGTTATCACCAATTTTACTTTCCTATTTGTCTATCCTAACTCAGGAAACTCCATCTTCTCAATGATTATATCACCTACTAGGGAAAATCATTGTGTTATCATCCCACATTGCCATTATCAGGGTACAATGCTTATAACCACCTTTGGGAAAACCATTATACACCATCCCACTTGCATTTCTTAGTGATTTTACCCAACTTTGGGTACATTATTATGTTATCACCCCATCATCTTCATTTTTTTTAGTCCCCTCATTTCACTTCTTTCAAAGGACTATTTGCTGACCCACTTGCCAACTACTCCCTCAAGGGGACAGCTATAGTTCAATCATCACCATTGTAGTCATAAGCATAAAGAACCATTTTATTCTTTGAAAAGAGGTTACTATGATTATATCTTGCAACATCTTCCCAAATAGGGGAAAACTATAGACATGTAAATTTGGCCATGAGTGACTTCATATTTGACTTTAGACCAATTCTTGCCAATCATTAAATGCATAGCCCAAGGATTTCTATTACTCTCAAATTTAGCTTAACCTTGCATTAAATCAATTTGGTCTATCAAATCAATTAAATAAGGAAAATACACACATTAAATTAATCAAAATCAAATAAATGATCAAATGATTAAAAAGAATTAATTAACTTACACACCCTAATCAAAATAAATTACAAAGTTAATTCAATTTCAAATCCTAATTGAGTTCACCCGTGAGCTAATAAATCAATTATTAAAAAGGAAATTCAAGAGCATCTTAGAACATTATAAAACACACTCATTACCTTTGTGAGTAGTCACTTTTGGAAAATATTTAAAAGAATATTTTAGGAATATGCCTAACTCAACCAAAGTTAATAAACTCAACCATGGTTAGATTTAACCCATTCTAATGGATTTTCAAGCCTATAAAATCAAGCCAAGAGCTCTTCATTTAGAGAGCTCAATCAAAGTAGAGTTATAATGCAGGAATAGATTCATGAAGATAAAATCCTAGTGTTATAATGTTGAAATTGAGCCAATCCATCAATCAAGCTAAGCATTCAATAATGGTACATAGGGGAGATGATGTTAGTCATATGTCATTGATGAAGACTTCTTATGCATAATTCGAGCAAGCCAAATGAAGAAATCATTTGAAGCTCTCAAGGAAGGCAAATATTATTGTTCTTCACATTTGAGTTGGGTTTTCAATTATTATTTTTTCATTAAGATGCCCCTAAGATCTAGGATTAAATATGCTATTATGTTAGTGTGTTGATTTCATGGTTTTATGGACTAACACTCAATCTAACCTCCTCTCTTTGTCAAATTCCTTGATCACATCACCCAATGGCTTAGGACACATAACATTAGATAATTTTTGAGGGACTAGGTAGAGAAGAAGGGGAGGTTGATATGCAAATCCAAAATCAATCTGATCACCATCACCCAATTCAAGAAGGGGAAAGGATGGGGATGGCTATGATGAATAGGCTACATTGGGTTGAGGATACAAGCCAAATAGATGAGAAGTGGGTTATGTTTCTATCCATGATCATAGATGATGACAAGACTCCCTCTCTAGGAGAAATCATTTCCTATAACTTACAACCTAGATTAAGAAGGTCATGGCTAAGCAAGGGGATCATTTCTATATGATGATTTCCTACCTAGTAGACATCATCTATGCTAACTAGAATTCCCCCAATTCACTAATTAGGATCCTAATATAAAGTGGACCATGCCTCATGTATTCTCAAAGGTAGGGATTTAAAAATATAGGCAATAATTGAAGGCAATTTCCAAATACTTATACCCAATTATATACATGACCATCCATGAGAGACCCATGGACAGGATATTAGAAGAAATCAAAATAACACTCAACACCCTAGAAGCATACTGGTATTATCTAGATTGAATAACAATGAGGGAATTAGGAATCATGATAGCCTCTTTTAGGCTACCTACCATAGTACCAAATAATTTGGCTAAATAAGAGATTGCCTTCTAATTACTCATAGGGGTAGATGGATTATGCAAGAATAAGAAAAGGGGACTGGTTCATCCTCATTTATCCAACATTAGCTAGTTTAATATTGAAAATTGGAACTTAGTTATGGTTGTCACCAAGCAAAGACCCAATTTTAATTTGGAAAGAGATACTAATAGAGAGTGGAACCCTAAAAATTTAAATTTCAAACATTGCATAAGGCACAAGGTATCTCTAAGAAACACTTTCCATCATGAGCCTAAGGATGGAGACAATTTATATATCAATGAAGCTACTAACATAGAGGTAAATTAAATATTAAAGGCTCCCAATATACCATAGGTAAAATGGAGGAGAGATGATGTAGGTTTTTATGATATTTTTAAAAATGAGGATACCCAAATGGGAACATCTACATCCATAGTCCTTACTGTCAGTACTAAGGAAGAAAGGCTAATTGACCCTCAACTTAGTTGGAGGATATTTTAAGAATTATCTCCTAATTTGGATAAGGGAGGATATGATATGAAAAGCACGTTAATAAATCTTCTATTTTAGGATCAACATCTAGTATCCCATACCAGGTACAAAAAATTTCCATAGTATAGGTAAGAACTTTAGTGGAGGTAGTGGTTACACCTACTCCAACACCAATAACTTCATCATCAAGATTACCTCCCCTACTTCTTTCCATAGAAAAACTAGATATAACAAGTTAGGCATGCATTTTTTTACCTCCTTCATTATTATATAACCAACCCTTGGGAATATTTTATGAACCCCCTACACTAGACCATATGAACATCTTACTTTATAGGCCCCTTACCATACCTGTAATTAGACCCATGACTATGCCATTGCCCACTACCAACCTTTTTATCATATCATCCACTTGTAGGGTCTCAGTAATGGCCAATTTTCCTGCAATCCTCCCTAGGCTTATGCTTAGGCTAGATCCTCAATTACCAAATAAGAGGCCCATTATTGTCATCCCCAAGTTCCTCTGATCATAACTAGTGCTTCAACTAGCACTAGTTCTTATTCATCCTTAAGAATGACACTTCCCACTTCATCCCCTAGCTCTACATCTATATTAGTCACATCCATAGTTGTTTCCTAGAAGTCTACTTTCCAAGGATGAACACGTCCCAATAATTTCCTCCATCTACTCAACCTCTAAGTGGTTATTCAGACAAATCATGGATAAAACAAATGCAATTAGCTAGATTAGACAACTAGGATTTAGTCATTGTGAATCCTCCATAATTCATGTTGGAATTTGATAATAAGGCTAGATAAATGAAGAGTTTGACCAAGAGGAAGGTCACCCATCTAGACTAAACAATTTTATATAACTTAGAGGAGACCTTATTTGAGCTAACAAAGAATAAGAGAGCCATGTATGGCTAGCAACAATGGTATGAAGAGGACCCCCTCTCAGCTCTAAAGGCATATGGTTATGTAGGTGTTGAATGGATAAAAAGAGTGAAATAAAGATCAATTGACTTAGAAAAACAACATAAAACCACATTTTAGAGGAAACCATAACCAAGGTAGAATGGGCTATGGAAGAAATGTTTGATACAGTGAACACCTTACCCAATAAAAGGTAAAGGAAGATAAATATATAATAGGATTCTAAAAGTAGAAGGTTCATATGGGGTATATGATAGAAAAATAATCAACTTGGTGAAGTTGATCAAAATGAAATATTTTGAAGATTTGAATCTGATCCCCTATAAGGAATTAATCATTGATTAGTCCTATATAATTGGTAGAAGGAAATCATTAAACTAATGGATTGATGAAATGAGATCCCTGGGCTAGTCTCTCACCCAATAGGGTGATAGATTCATAACTCTAATAAAGAAGTTTGAGATCACACAACTTGCCAACAAGGATGGTTCTATTATTATCAAGGATGCCTTCAGGGCCCAATTACAACATTTTATTGTAAACTTCATAAAGCAATTCATGGCTAAGGGAGTGAATTTTGGGTAGGAAATGGTAGACTTGGCTACATCTACCAACCAAAGGATATAAAAGGCTATGGAAATTAATGAAGCTATAGGACCTCTAATGAGAAAGTATGATGTAATGGTAGGGATTACAATCAAACTACTAAAAGAACCTATTATCAATTTAAAATTGATTGACAACAAATACAAGATATGTTATGAAGCATGGAGAGGGAAAATATAAGCTGACAAACAAGTAACCAACATGCCACAAACCATCACTTTAGCCATCACTTTAGGAACCTCTACCTCCTTGGTCCCTCTTTGGATATCTTCTTCTTTAAATATCATTAACACTCCTTCAACTATTATGGATTCACATCTATATTCTTCTCCACTAGGAACTTCATCATTGACCACACTAGTAGTATCTCAACATAGTACTTTAGGAGTGAGATATCCATATGTTATGATTTATCTTGATAAATATCATGTCCTAATTCCCTTCAATGCATTGTAAAATATTCCCCTATTTGAATAGGGAATATTATCTAGTTTTAGAACATTAGGGACTTTGTCCACTAATAGGTGTCATATATCCAATTATTTTATAGCCATTTTAATCATTATAAGGACTATATATAGGGGCCCTCCCCCTCAATTATACCTCAATATAATTTTGTGAAATTAATACAAAGACAAACAATAATTATTATAATTTTCTCACTATTTCATTACTTTCATATGTTCTTGTTTCTCAATCTTTTCTAATAACACAGTAATTCATTTTTCAATGGTTAAATCTAATAGTAGTGTATTTGAATGCATCTTTCTAGTTTGTGCTTTCTACTATGCTAAAAAAGTTTGTCTATGTATGTTGTGTTTCCTTCTATTTTGAAAATGAATGTGCTAAAAGTAATTTACTATAAGTAGACATTTAAAATCATACTTTTTAAATATATGCATTATATTTAACCTAGAATCCCTATTGCATTTATGATACTTTGAGTCTAGCACTAGGATCCCATAGATGTTAGATTTATTTTTACTATTTTCATAAAGAACTAAAAGATATTTGTTAGTCTTTGTTCTTACAAAGAAAACCTTCTTTTTTCTCTACCCTTCTTCCCCTTTTGAATTTTTTTAACATGACTCACTTTAGATTAATGCTTACTATAAACACCCATTTACTTGTTTAAAGTTTGGGCATAAACTATAAAAATACAAAATCAATTTTACACCATAACAATATAAAGAAATTTTAGATAGATTATGTCACTACTGAGTTCCTCCTATCTATACAATAGGGTTTGCTTGTAGACTAAAGCTGGTGGCTACATAATCATTCTAGTAAAAACTAAATTAAGCCCTAATGTCTTCCATTACCTACACTATAAAATGAGAAACTTCATTATTCTATTTTCATTATATCCTTAACACATATATACATCACTTGGAGAAGAAATTGGCACTAAAAGGAGGGCATATTTATTTGTTTTGAGTAAAAATTGTAGTGTATTTAATTTGAAATATAACATAATTTCTTTAAATACATAAATATTAGGATAAACACTATGTTTTATTCTTATTTTTTGTAAGATATTTACAACCTTTGAAAGATCCCTGTAAAAAGAGTTTATTCCAGAATATCCTTTAAATATTACCTTAGGTCTGAAGATATTTTGGCATTTTCTCTTTGATATATTTAAATTTTGTCTAAAGACATTAAAGATAGGCATGTCATTGAATTCTTAGAATATATCAAGCTTTGTTTCATCTCTATTTATAAATGTATGCCTAACTTGGACTAAGAACTTTTAATTTGTGACAAATAACTGTAAATATTAGTGTGTAAGTGGATTATTTGTGAAAGATCACTGAGCCAAGAGTTTAGAGCTTTAAATTAAATATGTTCACATAACATTAGGATATTATTTATAAGATCTTGCTCTAAAGTGATTTGATAATATTAATACACTAAAGGTTGCTTGAAATATCTTGTCTAACATTGATCTTTGTAGGTTAGACCCAATTTCTAAAAAAGTTGGTATAGGCTTCAAAGCTTTGGAAGATCCATATCAATGAAGGTAAAATAAGACCACTCTACTTAATTATGGACCCTTCTATGGGGTTCCTTTATGCTGATTTGGTTGATCTTTACCTTATTTAGATGAATTTTTATATTATTGTGAATTTATGACATCGATCCCTTACTTAGCATCTTGGAGTTGCCTAGGATCTAGATTAGATCTCATTTTGAAACTAGAGTTCTCCTCAGATCTTTAGAAACTCATAACAAGGCTAGATATGATAAAAGGAGATGTGGGAGATCTAAACCCACCCTACCTCTCTAATAAGCCAACATCTACATCCTATATTTTACATCCATCTATTCATGGAATGGTTATGAGGATCTTTCATAAATATCCTTGGCCCTATGTATGATTTGCCTAAGAACCCTAAAAATACCTCCCTTTCTTAAATCCATATGGGGGTATAACCACATAAGAGAATACCAAGTCTTTTAAGGCATCCCTTAAGCTTTTGAACATCATCCATGAAGATGTATCTTGCCTAATCTTCCCATTTACCTTTAAGTAAGTAGCCTATGGTTGGTTCCTTAATTTAATAGAGGACTCCATCATAGGGTGGAACTAGTTCAATGATACCTTCATTGCATAATTTGAAAGTGTCATTAGTCTTGGGATCATTCAGCAATAGTTCACCATCCTAAAGTGAGACCAAAATGAGCCCATAAGATATTTTAATGCTAAATTTAAAATTATGTATAGCCTCACCACATCACCCTACTAGCCTAAAAAATACCTAAAATATACAATAATTCCCTATATCTAATGGCTATTATTTTTTTTCATAGGGCCATGAACATCAATACATTACCATATGCCTACATAGAGGCCATACATATTGATGAGAAAATGCACCCATAGGGGCATCCTACCTTTATTATTACAAACATAAACCCAACTTTGCCTACTATAAATATAGTCCAAATTTCAAACCATAATATGGTAGACTTAAATTAGATACCCATCCTCAATCAATTTCCATTGAGCTATGCATCTCCTAGCCAATAACTAGGATTATTCAACTAGTGTAATGTTATGGTTCATCCCCAAAATAATATTCAGACTCTATTCCCTATTAACAAATTTAAAACCCAAAGCATAAACCAAAACATAGTCCAAACCACTAAGCCTAACTCCTCAAAAGGAGACTTGGAAGGAATTCAAAGGATGGTTTAAAAACTAGGAAGTGACTTTATAAATTTGCAAAGGCAAATGGGAAACATGGGGGAAGTTTCTAATAGAAATTACATGTTTCAAAAGTATAATAGACATTTCAACAAGTTTAAAAATAATAATAATAGTAATGAACCACTAGCCAATAAGATGCTTGATGTAAATATCTATGAATTGGCCTTACCCAATTAATGTAGGTTCCATAATGCAACCCAACATGGAAAATTAGACTTCATAAAAATTTTTAATGCCTTTGATATGTTCTGAGGTGAGATGGAAAGTTATGACATTATCCTAGACAATCAAAACAATACTAGCAATTTGGGAAATACAAGAGCACTTGATAATGGGTCTAATGTTATTGAAAGGACCCTCATGATAAAAAAATTATGAATTTCCTAACCAACAAGAGAACAAACCTAAAATTAATATAGATGAGATCCATGCTTTTGAACAATACCATAAAATCAATTATGCCTTGATAAATAGAGCTCAAAAGGAACCTATAACAAATTTCATAATGCTCAATAAGGTTGACACACCCCCTAATCATAGAACTAATAATGATCCTCCTCCTCCAAAGGGAAATGATACTCAACTGACTATAGAGTTGGACACAACTAGATATAAAGGTGGATACAACATTGTGGATTATATGAATAAAATCAAAACCAATATTGCTTTACATGAGATTGCTCAAATCACTGAGCAACATGATTTACTACTGAAATCATTAACTAAGAAATCAAATAAAGGTAAAGATAAATCTATGAATATGAATGTTGTAATCTATAAAACTAAGGTTGAGGTCCTCTATTTCTATTAACTATTAGAATATTTGGGGAAAATGTGCATAATTGTTAGCTCAATTCTGAAGCATATAACAACATAATGAACATAGTTACTATAAGTATTTTCAAAAATCAAGGATTAATTTCAATCAAGTCTAATAGAGTTA
The DNA here is from genome assembly GCA_037957365.1 of Torreya grandis. Lineage (NCBI taxonomy): Eukaryota > Viridiplantae > Streptophyta > Pinopsida > Cupressales > Taxaceae > Torreya > Torreya grandis. Next base: position 1,459,682 of record JARHVA010002321.1, read on the forward strand.
TTATCTAGTTAAATAAGTCAAAGATCAAGGTGGTAGGATAAATATTGAATATTCATATGAAATTAGTCTATGAAACTTGAATTCAATAGTTTATTGATATTCAAGTCATAGAAATCCTAAAAGAATATGGGATGTTATTGAGTAGAGACATGACAAAATCCTTGATTGGATATATGTCCATAGACTGCTTGCATATGTGGTTACCTTGGAGAGGTGTGTGTAGTTAGATTTAAATAAAACAAGAACCTATGATGAAGTTTATGATAATATAGTACAATTCCAAGAATGAGAAGGTGAATTTTTAGTCCACTAACCTAGGCATATATTCTCTTGATACTGATGTATCGAATGAAATCAACCCTATGACTAAAGATGATGGATTCTTGGATGATGTACTTTAATGATGTGAGAGCCAAAAAAGGCTTAGGGGTAGGTATCATACTAATGAATTTATTAGGTAAGCAATATTTATCAAATTATAGACTTCAATTTCCATGCACTAATAATCTTGTAGAGTATGAGGCCCTGATATTAGGACCTCAATTTACCATCAAACATAAGGTAAGGAAATTTTTTGTACATGGTGATTCAAAACTAGTTATCAAGCAGGTATGTAATCAATACCAATGTAAGCTTTCTTATATGAATAAATACAAATTTAGAGGATGTGATTCAATCTATAGTATCGAAACATTTAACATTACCTCTATACCCAAAAATCAAAATCATATAGTAGATGTATTGGCTCCGACAATAGTGAATCTAGTCCTACTTGAGGCCCTTAAATTGTAGAAGTTTACAGTCAAAATGATATCTTTCCCTTCTATCTCAAATAATGTCAATCACTTCTAGGTGTTTGATGATGATAAACAAATCATCAACTTCATGACTAGTTTTGGAGTCTTTGAATCACACATAATCAATGAAAAATATGAAGCGTCTACAAAGGATGTCAAATCTAATGATGATTACATAATCTAACTAAATAAGAATATAATTCCAAAAGACATGGTCTCTCTAGAGAGGATATTCAATCAAGACAAGCCAACAATAACAAAGTTCCCAAAGTAAGTGGCAAGGATTAAAAGCAAATTAATATAGGTTCATTGAGAAATCCCTATAATATCAACATTAGGCTTGTATTTACTTAGGAAGAAGTGGCTAAAATCACTAAGGTATTATCTAGATTCAATGATGTCCTTGCATGGTCTTATGAATATCTCAAGGTATTTTACACCTAGGTCATCACTCATATGATCCTTTTAAATGAAGCATGTAAACCTTTTTGGAAAATACAAAGACCCATGAACCCCATTATAGAGCCTCTCATATATAAGGAAGTAAATAAGTTACTAGACACAAGGATATTCTTCCCAATTAGACACTCCACATGGGTGGGTAACTTGGTCCCAGTCAAAAATAAAAATGGTGAAAGTAGACTCTATTTAGACTTTTAAAATCCCAATAGATCCTTAGAAAAGGATAACTACTCATTTCCCTCTTTCGATGAACTAATTCAAATGGTTATCAGCTCTCAAATAATGTCCTTTTTAGATGGATTCTCTAGCTAGAACTAGGTGTTGGTAAAAAAATAAGACATGATGAAGACTACCTTCATGACTAAGTAGGGAACATTCACATATAGAAGGATGCCTTTTGGGCTCATCAATTTTGGGGCCACCTTTTAATGTGTCATGGACCATACATTCCAAGGGATAATAAATATGTGAATTATCATTTACATGGATGACTTAACCATATTCTCAAAAAATAGGAAAGATCACATGACACACCTTCAACAAGTTTTGGAGAAATGTAAAACCTTTGGTATCTCTTTGAACCCTAAGAAGAGTATCTTTTACATAGTTTAAGATAAGATCTTTGGAAATATAATCACAAAGGAATGTATGGATATTGAAACTAACAATATTAATGTTATTTTTAAGTTTGATTTTCCTAATAGTAAAAAATAATTAAAATCATTTTTCAAAAAAATTAACTTTGTATGTAAATTCATCTCAAGTTTCACTAAAATTTTCAGACCGTTGAATTCCATGTTGAAAAAGGATGTGAAGATTTATTGGACATCTAAGGCTAGTGAATATTTCCAAGACATTAAATAATCCATAGAATAGGTACCCATGATAATAAGCCCAAATTTATGTAAGATTTATATCTTTACTCTTTTTCTTCTGACCACATGATTGCTATTGTCTTAATGAAGAAGGTAGATGTCAAAAAACATCTAGTCGCTTTCATGAGTATGAAATTAAAGTGTGTTGAATTAAGATACCCAATCCTTAATAAGAAAACATATGACTTGGTGAAGGCATTAAATAAATTCAGACATTACATCCTATGAAATAAAACTCATGCCATTATACCTGACCATGTTGTTAAGTTCATGCTTAACCAAAATGAGTTAGGAGAAATATGAGAAAAATGGATGACCAATCTCTAAGAATATGACATAGAGATCAAGTTGGCCAAGATGGTATGTGGTAAAGGTTTAATAGAGTTTATCACCAAGACTGATCCTCATATTAATGTTTTGTAGGTAGAATCATACCATGTCTCAAGTGAGGAATGGTATAAGGATGTTGTCTATTACCTACTAAATGGCACTTTCCCCTTAGAATTGAAGAGAGATCAGAGGAGGGAAATCAAGTTAAAAACTTCAAACTTCATGATCAAAATAGGAATGCTCCACAAAAAATCTATGAATTAATCTATTTGAGATGCATATCCAAAAAGGAAGATAAAGACATACTTAACAATTTTTATTAGAAATTGGGAAGTAGACATCCTTTAGGTATAACCACTACCCACAAAATATTTAGATTAGGATATTATTGGCCTACCATATTCAAGGATGCACATTATCATGTTATAATATGTCATCAATGTTAAGTGTTTGACATTAAATAAGTAAGGGCAACCATGCCTTTATAACTAGTGATTGAAACTAGGTCATATGCATAATGGGGAATGGATTTCATTGGAGTCATCAGTCCTAACTCTTTGGTGAGACACAAATTCATAATAATGATTAATAATTATTGTACCAAGTGAAATAAATTGATTACCACTAATAACTTTATGGAAATTGGTGTCATCAAATTCCTAGAGGGAAACATCATAACCAAATTTGGAACCCATTTATCTTTGGTTTGTGATAATGGTCTAGTTTTCCAGTCTATAGAATTCACAGAATGGGCCTATGATAATAATATTGTTTTCAAGTTTTTTTGAATCATTATCCACAAGGAAATGGTGTTTTAGAATAAAAAAATAATAATATGATAAATACAATAAAAAAATCAATAGATAAAAATCCAAAGGAGTGGCAATCATTATTAAAATATGCTCTCTAGGTAGATCGAACCAGATATAAGAAAGCTTTGAAGTCATCTCCATTTTTATTACTGTATGGATATAAATATATATTTACCATTACATTTTATTTGTCTACTTATTAATTTATGGCTAAATACATAGACGATGATGAAATAACTCATTCACGAATATTAAATATTGTCCATATAGAAGATGCTAGAGATGAAGCCCTCAATAATTTTAGAAAACACCAGGATGTAGTCAAAAAGTGGTTTGAAAAAAAGGATAAAATAAAAATGTTTATAATATTATACTTGGTATTACTATATGATAAATACCAAGAGAAAAAATGCTCGCATGACAAATTCATGTCCCTTTGGATTGGGTCATATCAAATCACAGTTTTACTAGGTGATAATGCATTTAGGATAAAAGAATTATAAGGAAATGACTTAGATTTACCAATGAATGGATAGTAATTGAATCACTAATCTTAGATATCCCTTGCACTCCAACTAAAGGACTATGAGTTAATTTAGAGTATCATTAGGTAGGGGTATATTAGTTTCCTTTATGTTTTGCTTTCTTGATGTGTGTTTGTTTTCAGTTCTTTTTTTCCTTAGAGTAATTGATGTGTGTTGTAGTTTAGAAATAAGTCCTTTGGGCAAGGTCCTACATTTTTTTGTATTTGTCCAAAGTTTTAAAATCTAAAGAATTGAGGTGTTGAATCTTGTGTACATCCCAATAGATGGTTGTCTAAAGTAAGAGACTATACCTTGTGTTGATTTAGAAAATTTGGAGAGTATAATTTTAAAGTGGTAATTTCATGTCATATGTGCTTTTATTATGATTATAATGTAATTTTAACAAGTTTACATTTGATTGGATGAAATTCTTAAATTTTTGAAGGCCCATACATACTAGCACTTAATTTCACATCATAAGATTGCCTAGGCAAAACTCAACCATTAAAAATGAATGGTTCTTGAGATTTTTTTTCAAATTCCTTAAAACCTAGATAATAAATTATTTCCCAAACTCCAAGGGGTTTGAAAAAAAAGATAAAAACACATGTATCAAGTTGAAATAGACTTGAAACTATAAGCTAAATTCTCTTAAAGGTGATTTTGGTAAACTCCACTGGGGATATAAATGCCTAGCTAGTAGTGGATCAAGGCCTAGAGTCGAAACAAAGGTGTATTTTTTGGGGATATAGAATCCTAGATGGAATTAAATCAATACACAATCCACCCCATTTAAATCTGAACAAACACACACACACACACACACACACACACACACACACACACACACACACACACACACACACACACACACACACACACACACACACACACACACACACACACACACACACACACACACACACACACACACACACACACACACACACACATCTAAAATGCTTTCTCAAAACCTATGTTCAAAGCCATAAATTTTGAAGCCACTAATTATGAAACCCAAAGGCATGTTGGTAAATAAATTCAAAGCACACACATGGTATGAATGGTTTTCAGGTTTTCATTCTTTAATCCTTAAAGTGAAAAGTTTTTAGTTCTAGATAACCAATTATAATATTTATTACATATTCCAAGGGATGATTACATTCTAAACCAAGATATCTAACTTATAACATATTGATAGGTTTCTTTTAAGGTCACAATTTTTTGAGATCAACAAGCCCTATTTTCCTAAAAATGGGGACCCTATGAAAATTTGGGTCGTTTACCCTAGGACATACCTTACCATTGATTTTACATGAAAAAAATCCTTTATGTGACTTTAAAATTTTGAAAGTCATGTTGGTCCATGAAAAATATTAATGGGTACCTTTTTAAAATGTTTCATTGATGTATAATTCATTAGTTTTATAATGATATAATTTGTTTAGAAAGTGATCTTGTAAGGGGTTATAATTTTAAAAACCAATGTATGGTCCCTAAGACACAATCAATGTTACTTAATTAAGGTTTTTAAATCATAATATTACTTTGGCTATGTAAAAAATCATATTCAATACTATGATGTACCTTGATTTTAAGTTTTAGATTAGGGTCCAATATACTTAAGGTTTACAAATTTAGATTCACCCCTTTTATTTTATTGGGAAATTTGTTAACTTTCACATTTTTGCCTTTAAGCTAAAAATCAATGCCAACTTAGCCTTAAGTGACATGTGGTAGTATCACATGCATTGGTCACTTAGTCATATAAATTTTGGGACTTTATTGTGTGTATTTTAGCTTTTGATAATATTAGTGACCCAATAAACCAATCAAAATGTGCCACTTGGCACTCAATCACAACATTTCAAGTTCAAAGAGAAGTTCAAAAAAGGTTTACAACCTAGTAATGTAATTACAACATGCCACTTCACACTCAATCATGATCTTCCAAGGGTCCTACTATTTTATCAATTATCACAACCCAATGAACCAATGATAATGTACCACTTGTCATTCAATCTTTGAATTTCATTCTACAAAGAAGAATGACCCAATTTGGACATACCACATGGCAGTTAATCATAGATTTTTGAGACCTGATTACTTTCAAGAGTCCCATGACAAGTGATCCAATCACATCAAACCACTTGGAAATAATTCATTCCATTTGTACCCATTCATCTAAGGTACAATGTTTAATATCTCAATGTTATGATTGCATGAAAAGAAGACACCTAGCAACTAGTCACTTAAATCTTGGATAACTAGATACCATGTAAAGGCCACCCAGTAGCTAAAATGAATAGGCTGATGACACATGGACCCTTTATCTCATGGTAATAATATGATTAAAATAAACTATGAAACCTAGTGAAGATCGATCTAATAAAAATATGACACATGAAAAAGTGTCATAGTAGTCAAGTCTATCATATGTTTCATATAACAAATCCATGTGACATCATGAGCCAATGAAAGCTTGTCACTTGGAAAGATGGTAGAGTTCCTACGGCCACATCAAACCAAATAAAAAGGGCTCAAACCATATAACATCAACATTATGAGTGATCAAATTAGAAGATGACACTTGGTAAAATATCACACAATCTATCTAGATAACTCAATATTTAAAATAAAAGGCTGAAGTGCACAAAAAGGCACAAGTGTTGGACACATGTCAAGTGTGACACCTAGGTGGCACATAAATGTGTACAAATAATTAGTTTTTGGTGTAAATTAAATTATCATAGGGCTCATTTTGATGGTTATAAAGCCAAGCCACTTCAAGGGAAAAGTCAATCCTATGATGATAGGCCACTTAGACAAAGCAAAAGTAGTGAATGGCTAAATCCTCAAAGTGGATTTTTGAATCCATTATAATAAAACTAAATAGCAACCCAATATTTAATTAAAATCAAGTTAAATATAGTTTCCATTTATGACTCATATCTTTTAGTTCAAAATTATAAAAAACTAAAGTTTAAAGTTTGTTGTCTCAAGGCATTACATCCACTTTCAACTATTATTTGCTAAGAAATCTAAAGTATTTTATGATAGTTACTAAGGATTTATGTGCATTCACTCACCATTGAAGTAATACAAAAGCTCATTAATCAAAAAAGTTATAAACCATGGCTGAAGCTAGAACATATAGAGCCACCAAGCCAGAACAAGTTCCATTCCTTTATTCATATGGAATGAACATCATCCTTCAGGACACCAGTTTCAATTTTGTTGTAATAGCCACTAAAGAAAAAAATTATAATGATCTATTATACCATGTTAAAAATATTGTAGATATAGATATTTATGATGATGAAGGATCCAATGATGTAAAAGATATATTAGATATCTTGGCACTCAAATCTATGGGATTGCACAAGGATGCATCCAATCTAGAGGTACTCCCCTACATAGACTTAGTCTACCAAATGTTTCTCTAGTAGAGGTGTGTTGATAATATGATCAAGTATTTTAATTTGTATAAAAACATTACTTTCATATCTAAGTTATCCTTTTAGTCTTATTATGACCTGCTCAAACTAGAGATTGTTTAAAATTAAGAAACTATCATAGAATGGCTTAGAACACATAAAATTAGATGCATTTTGAGGTACTAGGTAGAAAAAAAGGGGAGGTTCAGTAAAAATACAATTTTAAATAGATAAACTTCACCCAATTTAGTAAGGGGGTAAGAATGGGGATGGATATGATGAATAGGTTACATGGGGCCAAGGATACAGGCCACAAAGATGAGAAGTGGGTTTTAATTCTATCCATGATCATAGATGATGTCAAGACTCCCCCTCTGGGAGAAATAATTTATTGTAACTAGGTAGCCTAGATTATTAAGGTAATATCCAACCAAGGGGATCATTTATATGATTTCCTACTAGGTGAATTCCATCTATGCTACCTAGAAGTTCCATAGTTTACCAATTGGGATCCCAATCTAAATTGGACCATGCCTCATGTCTTCTCAAAGGTAAGGATTTACAAATACAAGAAAAATTTGAAGGTGATTTGTAAAAAATTCTACCCAATTATATATAGTGCCATCCATAAGAGGCCCATGCCCAAGCTATCAAAAGAAATTAGAACAAAACTTAACATCCTAGGATCATACTGGTATTATCTAGATTACATTGTAATAAGGGTAGTACAAATCAAGACAACCCCCTTTAGGCTACCTACCACAATGCCAAATAATTTGTATGAACAAGATATTGCCTTTTAATTACTCATAGGGGTATATGTATTGTGTAAGAATAATAAAAGAGGACTAGTTCATCCTCAGTTATCCAACATTGACTGGTGATTTAATAGATTTGGGACTATTGGAGTCTTATTCCTAGTTTAGTTAAAGTTCTGAGTTGACTAAATTAGTAAATAATATTGAAATAAATAGAGTAAATTTTTTTATAATTTATTTGACCTTCATATCTTTCTAAAAATAGTAATGAAAGAGGAGAAATGTAACTTATCTTAAAACTATGCTAATACAACTAAGACAAAGGTTGATACTAGATATGCAGGACTAAGATAATGTAGTGAACCAAGATCTAGATTTTGTTTGGTGAAAGTATATGATAACTAAAAATAACATAATTAAAGGTCTAGTTCTATATTCTAGGTCCTAACATGATTATCAAAATTGGTCATAAAGATCTAATTGTTTTGGGTTTTATCCACTATCCCTGTGTGAGCTTGTCTATGAAATTTTAGATCTTTAATGTTGATGGATATCCTTATCAATTAGATTAATATTTAAACCCTAAAACTTCATTATGCTTAAATGAAACTTGATAAATATGGGAGGGTTATTATGTGTAAGATGTGTTGAACATGTATCCACACCCATTATGTGAGCATGCTACCTACATACCAATACTCTAAAGAGGGATCCAGCCATATGTAGTTCTCCCACTTGATGTGCTTTGTGCAATAGTGTTATATAGATTCAAAAATGCTAAATTGGGTATGATTGAGGTGGATAGGGACTAGTGTGAGGGTTTGAATATGTTGGTAGCTGTATTAGATGGCAGTATCTAGAGAATAGGGAAATTTGCCTTAGTGGTCTTGTTTATATTCTTGCTTATTTTTGTAATATTTTCCAACCCCTTATAAAATAACTTTGAATGGGATTTTATAAATATATATTGATCATGGTTAGATGCATTCATGCTAGGCTGAAATATTGAAGAATAAGAATCGAGAGAAAATGGTCATTTAGGCTTGAAATGTGATTAGACATGAGCATTAAAAATGGGACACCCTAGGGTCCAGTGCTATAGTCCAACCCCAGAACTCCTATCTTATAGGTTTGGGACCTATGGGGATAGAATAAGCATGGGAAATGGGATTTAGATGAGCTATAATTAGGTTTTAAAAGTCTACGAATGACTAGGAATAAGAAAAAAGGTGTCTAGAAGGGTCATGAGAGCATGAAAAAGGGACCTATGGGTTGGGTGTCACAAGCCACACTCAAGATACCAATTTTGACATTTTATATGACTATATTTGCCCCACCTTTATTTTAGTGATGCAAAAAAGTGATATTATAGGATAAAATAAAATTATAAAGTATACATGAACTTACCTGCAAGGGTGAAACCCATGAAGATGTGTGATGCTAGGTGTGCATAGAGAGAACACATTGTGAAGTGTAAATTTTGCAAGAGAAAATAAAGAGTAGATCATTTCTTACTAGATATGCTATATCTAAAATAATAATGTATAAATATAGGTAAGAGAGAGAGAGGAAGAGAAATGAATGAATACACCTTACCAAGTATGTGAACCAATAAAAAACCTATTATGATGTTGAGTGATGCTAGATGAAGCTAGGTATGTGTTGTACTAAGAGTAATATCAAGAATGGAGCTGAGTTCTCAATTCCCTAAGAGTGGATCAAGAATATAAAGGATGGCCCTTTGGATCTATCGTCACCCACTAAGTGAATCTAGGAGATCATGTGTGTGTTAATCGATGTTTAGACTATGTGTCCAATCCCTCTGAGTAGATGGATCAAGAATACAAAGGCTAACTAGACTTTTGGCTCCATCATTGCCCACTAAGTGAAATTATAAACTAATATCAGTATGTGTATCGTATGAGATGGATATTAAAGCCCATGAATTCTCTATAATCTAGCAATGTGGCATGGATAGTCGAATGTGTACTAGAAACTAGACCAATCTTGGCCAACTCTAAAAGGAGGAGATTACGCTTGTATGAAAGCCACTTCAAAACTTGAAACTAGGCTTGTGTAGAAGCCACTCAAGAATTTGGAGGTTAGGCTTGTATGGAAGCCACTTGGAAAAGATGCCAACCACCTGTAGATGGAATAAGGCATATAATTACTAAGAATGCCTAGGTAATATACTAAACTCAAAAATAAAAGAATTCAAATGTGCCATGTACATTACACCTAATCATTGGTGTCTATAACATGGATTTTGATCTATAAATTATACTAACTACCTAATCTAAAACTAGAAGTGAGATCTATCATATCGTACATGATGCCCCCTATATCTAGATTCTTTAAGAAAAACTATATTGAAACTACTGAATCTAAATTGATCTATATCTGAAAAAACTATACCTAAGTTAAACTTTCTACCTATTTTTGGAAAATATAAGTTTTTTTCTATTTGGATAGGAGCACCAAAAATAGGACACCCTGGTATTCGGTGCTACTGTCCATGTCCAATTATTAATTTTGAAGATTGTTTTAGAATTCTTACCATTTTTGTAGTTTATTCTACTTGGTTTGACATCTAATTTTTATTTTGAGTGTTTTGAAATTTGATTTTTGATCAGTAAGATCTCTAATTTCTATGACAAAACACCTATTTGCTACCCCCTCTTCTAAAGGGAGGAATGAATACCTTTCAATGAATTCCCTTAGAATATAGATCCTTGTAATTGTGTTATGCTACAAAAAAACATGATATATCAATGATAATCAAAATGATGTCTCAAGATATAACATAATTTGTATTAGAGATTATTAGATCAACAAGGGTATGCCTAGATATATATAATAATGTAATATCATGTGTAATGTATTGAACTGATTTTATAAATGTTAGTTGTTAGTTGTTAGTTTTCAAGGAAGGATGGAGCATGATTTCCATTATGGCATCCAAGAAATCAAGATGATGCATGATGTGGATCATGACATTGCCAATAGTTGAGAAGAAAATAAATAAACAAGAACACAAGGCAAGAAACAATAATCATACAAGAGTGGCTAAGGGGCCAAGTAGACAAGGGATATGGGCACATGTCACTCAAACTAGAAAGAAAACATATAAAGCATGTTCAAATTCCACATACACATATAATTGAAAACAAGAAAGGTTGGAATGAGGGCCACAATCACATAGAAGAGTATAAGAAAAGGACATTGGAAAATGTCTCAAGACACACACAAGAATAAAATCAAAAGGCATTGGCAAATGCCCTAAGGCACATATAGGAGAAAAAATAGGAACTAAGAAATGCAATCACATCTAGATATGCAAAGAAAGAAATGAAGGCATGTAATATATTAGAAATAAAATCACATCTAACTTATCAAAGTAATAAGTGAAATTATGCAAGACATAAAGTAAAAGACTAGGTATATGCTAAGAAATACATGAGTGATATATACTAGTGAATTTCGATAGAGTAATCTATGTAAGATAGTAAGTAATGTACATCAACATGATAACAAGAGTATGTGGTGTAAGAATGAAATAACCTAGATGGTGTAGTCATGTAGAAGATGCCCCTAGTGGCTAGATATATTAATGTATGTCTGTAATGTATAATTAGGATGTCCCTTTAATGGGTAGAGTAAAACAATTAAGGATCTGGAAGTCACTGTACACACTCAAAAAAGATCAAGTGAAGCATGGAAATGTAGATAAATTAACAAATAGTAGAATATAATAGTAGAATGTAAGTATATCATGGTAGTAGAAATGTAAAGCATGGATAATTCATACAATTGAAATGTTTTTGTGTTTTTGAATTATTTGAATGTGTTTGTATTTTGAAATGTTATATTGTTTTTAGTATTTTGACATATTTGAAAGTTTTTTTATTTTTGATATAAGCTAATCAATCATAAGGAGACTATGTACAAGTAATTGAAAGTAATCTATATACAAGAAAGACAAAGAAGACATGATACTAACTGATGAATCTCATGAGAGCCTCCCTATAATGGTGTCATATATCAAGGAGAGGGATCATGCATGATCATGAAGTATGATGGAAGGGCTAAGATTGTGTCTCTAAAAGATATATATGTTGTAAATGATCTAAAATATCTATGGTGGAAACTAATTATGGGTCCCCCTATAATTATGAGAATTAGATACAATTGTAGGGATCTTATGGACCCATCTTGTACTAGGAGAAGATCTCTAAACATGTGCTCTTGTGTAGAGGCTTGATACCTCACTGATACTACCTTGGGTGTGAACACTATAGCTGATCACTATCTAGAGTATTGAAACTATGGATTATCTAAAATATACATTTGTGGAAGTGTATGAACTCTTTGTGTTAGTGAATAAGGCCTTGACTATGTTTGAATATAAACTAGAGGAAGAACTATAAGTAGTGGAGAAGTTAAAACTAGTTACAAAACTAAAACTAGCAACTAAAATATAGTAGATGGATCTAAAGTGGGGAGTGGTAACTCATATGGAACTCCACCAACTATAATGACTTGATTATATTGAATGAATTTCATACATCTATGAACTGTAAAAGGTACTACTCAAAGTTTTTGAATCCATGGTCGACCAAGTAACATATAAAAAAATCCTACACTAGGAATACTATTAAATGGTGTGGCCACATGTGTTTGACCAACCTATAGAGGAAGTACAATCTCACCCAATTAACTCTATATGTTCCCACTAAATCTATTGATAATGGTGTCCTTCAGGGTAATACCCTACTCTGAATATCCTAAATGTTGTAGTAGTGTCATAATACACATATTCATTCTAGATCCATTATTTATGAGAACACTATGAATGGGATGACTATGAATGTAAGCTTTGATAAAGAGTGTATGGTAATCCAAATCATCCTCAACTATCTCCTACTCTAAGAATTAGATCGAAGGTCTAGCTAGAACTTTAGAAGTGTATGCACTAATCATGTTATTCAAAAGATGTAACTTAATTGAAGGTGCATGATATGTAACTAGTGGAGGATGTGCATGATATTTATGATGAACACCTAATGTATCCCCTATCTCTTATTTATAATGTTGTGGGAAAGGATTTGATAATATTTTCAAAGATTTATCCTATGTTTGCTTTTCCTAAGGAGGCTCAACTAGAGTGCCAAGAACAATAATGTTACCATTTATCAAGTCTTATATCTTGTGTTTAAAATTGATTCATCTATTTGTTATGTGGCTTGGTGCCCTATGAAAATCACAAAATTTATTTTGATCATATCCCCATGGAAGAGGATTTGTTGGATCAACTTCCTGAATAGGAGGGAGAGATGTGATATTACATTCTAATAGCTACTATAAGACTCTAGCTCGAGAAACTGGTAGATAGGTAAAGGTTCACCAATGAGGTGATGATAAAACCACTCACTAAGGGGGATATGAAGCCACATTCACTATAGGTTGATTCTAACTTTTTCTATCATTAACCTTTACTTTGTATGGGACTTTACTATTACTCTTGTTTATTATTTCTGATATGATTGTGTACTTGAGTTTGCCCATTGAAATTAGTTTGACTTCTCTTTCCTTTAGTGTATGACATAAATCAGTGAAGGAAGAGAACCTTTTGAACATTATTGATTCATGAAAGGCTGGTAGAAGGATTTATTTGAAGAGATATTTTAACTCTTAATCAGCCATGGGGCTAGTCATCTTAGCCAAAATAGTCTTATATCGAAGAACATAATCTATAAGATGCTCATTTGACCTTTGTTTCTATTGTGAAACTTGGGCATAGGAAACCTTATCACCAATGTTAATTCTAAAATGATATAGGAACATGTTATCTAAAAGATTAAATGTGTTGATCAACTGATTTGGTATACTATAGAACCATTGTAAAGCATAATCCTATAGGCTCTATGAAAATAGCTTGGTTAGTAGCTAGTCATTTGATACATAGTCCAAGCATGCTACATGAAAAGTTCTCAAGTGTGTCTCTAGATCACGCTTTCCATCATATAGAGTGAGCTTGGTTTGAAAAAACCTTATAACAAGGTTGTTGAAGCAATATGCCATACCAATGGTGTATGAAGTAGAGTAAAAGAATCCAAGGTCTGTGTAGGTCTAGAAGAACCTTGTTCAATATGTAGCACCTTATATTGAAGAGATCTTATCTCTTACACAAGGGTAGACACATTAGGAGACAAAGATGTACTAGTTGTAGTTAGTGGTGGCATAGAGGTAGTCTGGGTTGCCATAGGGGGTTGTTGAGACATAGTTTCCCACATAGTGTCATTTGTAACTAATTGCTCTAAAGGAATGGAACACTTAACTTGTTTGTCCTTTTTAATTTGTATGATATAATGTAAAATAAGAGTATGATATCAGGGGTTTTCCCTGAGTCTTTCTCTAAAAATTTGTAGAATAAACTCTTTTATGATGATAAATTCATTATCAATAATAGGTGGAAGTGGATCAAGAGTCTGATGTGGTGGGTCATGAACATCAGTGTTTGTATCATCATTTTTATTCTCATACTATTCATTATTGAAATTATCCTTATGGAAATTGGTGTAATTTGGGTATGTAGGATATATAGCAGGAACTTGAGTTGGTTGTTGATCCATGGTATATGGTCAGGTTGAAAGAATATAGGTGAATTTGGGAGGGTTGCCACTAAGTCTTGCACTTCATCTCAAGGCAAGAGATGCAAAGAGCGTAGATGGCATAAATAAAACAACTTGAAAAATGAAGGAGTATATTAAATAAATAGAATCTAAATAATGAACTAGAATATGCATAAAAAGGATATGAATGCTCACAAACATGTAAGGTGATACCTTAAAATCAATACAACCTAGTATATGCAACTAGGGTTTTGAAAAATGATATTCTTTTAAAATTACTAAGAAATTTTAAAATTTAATGTAAAATTCTAAATTAAATATGCAAGTGAAAAATTAAATAGTGTAAAAATTATTGATTTAAAGGGACCTAGTATATGCATCTAGGGTTTGGAAGATTTTTTAAAAATTACTATGGAATTTTAAAATTTAAATTGAATTTCTAATTTAAATATGCAAGAAAAAAATTAAAAAAGTATTGAAAAAAATCTAGTTTAAATGGACCTAGTAGATGCAACTAAGGTTTGGAAGATTTTTTTTTAAATTTACTATGGAATTTTAAAAATTAATGTGAATTTTTTATTTAAATATGTAGGTAAAAACTCAAAAAATTATTGGAAAAATTAACAAGGAATTTAACCTAGGGTTTCTAGCATTTTTATACTCAAATGACATAAGTCAGGTTCACCAAAGGATTTAATAGTTTTGGGAATATTGGAGTCTTATTCCTAATTTAGTTAAAGGTATAAGTTGATTAGATCAATAAATAATATTGCAATAAATAGAGTACTAATTTGTATAATTTATTTGACCTTTGTAGCTTTCTAAAAATAGTAATAAAAGAGGATAAATGTAACTTATCTTAAAACTATGCTAATACGACTGAGACAAAGGTTGATACCAGTTTTGTAGGACTAGGATAGTGTAGTGAACCCGTATCTATTTTTTTTTGGTGAAAGGATAAGAGTGCCAAAAATAGGACACTTCAGAGTCTAGTGCTATAGTCTAGGTCCTACCATTGTTGTCCAAACTAGTTATAAAGATTTGAGTTTTTTGGGTTTTGTCTACTATCCCTATGTGAGCTTGACTATGATATTTTGGATCTTGAATGTCGATGGAGCTCTTTATAGAGAAGATTTAATTTGAAAACCCTAGACCTTCATTATGATTGAATGAAACTTGAGAAAGAGGGGGGGGTTAGTGTGTGTAAGATGCATTGAATGTGTATCCACACCCCTTGTGTAGGCACATTGCCTACATACCAATACTTAGAAGATGGATCAAGTCATATGTAGTTCTCCCACTTGATGTGATTTTTGAAATAGTGTAATGCGGATGCCAAAATTCTAAACTAAGCATGTTTTAGGTGGTTGGTGTGAGAGTTTGAATATGCTGGTATCTATATTGGATGTTTGTATGCAAAGAATATGGAAATTTTCCATAGTGGTCTTGATTGTATTTTTTCTTGATTTTTTAATATTTACCAACCCCTTATATATGAAATTTTAATGGGCTTCTATAGAGATCTATTGGTCATGGGTTAGATGCATTTGTGTTAGGACAACATAATGAAGAAGAGAAATCAAGAGAAAATGGTCATTTAGGCTCAAAATGTGATTGGATAGGAGTGTTATAAATGGGACACCTTAGGGTCTGGTAATATAGTCCAACCTTAGTACTCCTATCCTATAGGTTTGAGATTTGGGGGGATTGAATAATCATGGGAAATGGGGTCTGGCTGAGCTGGAATCAGGTCCTGAAAGTCTATAGATGACTAGGAATAAGAAAAAAGGTGTCTAGAAGGGTCATAAGCCACACTCAAGCTACCAATTTTGAAATTTTATATGACTACAACTAGTTTAAGATTAAAATTTGGAAGTTAGATATAAATAACACCAAGCAAAGACTCACCTTTGATTTGGTTTGGGGTTTGGCTAAGCTGGGTGTCATAAGCCACACTCAAGCTACCAATTTTGACATTTTATATGACTACAACTAGTTTAAGATTGAAATTTGGAACTCAGTTATAAATACCACCTAGCAAAGACCCACCTTTGATTTGAAAAGAGATAAAAATATAGAATGAGACCCTAAACATTTAACTTTCAAAGACTACATCAAGCATAGGGAAGTTCTAAGCATCACTTACCATTATGAGCTTAAAGATGGAGATAATTTATATATTAATGCAATCAATGATAGAGAAGTGAAGTAGAGATTAAAGGCAAGACCTTTAGTATAGTAAATACCTTTAGTGGAGATAGTGGTTACAACTACTCCAACACCAACAACCTCAACATCATGATTACCTCCTCTATTTCCTACCAGGCAAGAACCAGATATAATGGGTCAAGAACACATTTTTTTACCTCCATTATTATATAACCAACCCTTGGGAATATTATATGATCCCCTAACTCCAAGCCATAATAATCTCTTACCCTACAAGCCCTTCACTAGACCTATGACTATGCCATTACCCACTATTAATCCTTTCATCATATCATCCACTTTTAGGGTCTCAATAATGGCCAATGTGCCTCTAGTCTTTCTCAAGCTTATGCCTAGGATAGGTCCTAAATTACCAAATAATAGGCCCATTATTGTCATCCCCCAAGTTCCTCTATTCAAAAATAATTATTTAGCTAGCACTAGTTCTTCTTTATCCTTAGGAATGACACTTCACACTTGATCCACCAGCTTTGCATTTGTATTAGTCACATCCATAGTTACTTCCTAGATGTCTACTTTCTAAGGATTAACACCAACTTCTGAGTGGTTCTTTAGACAAATCATGGATAGAGTAGATGTAGTTAGCTACATTTGAGAACCAAGATTTGGTCATTATGTATCCTCCATAGGTCACATTATAATTTGATAGGAAGGCTAGATAAATGAAGAGGTTTACCAAGAGGAAAGTCACCCATTCAAACTAAACAATTGTATATAAGTCAGAGAAGACCTTATTTGAGCTGACCAAGAAGAAGAGAGCCAATCCTAGCTAGTCATAATAGTATGAAGAGGACCCCCTCTCAGATCTAAATGCATATGGTGATGTAGCTATTGAATTGATTACATGAGTGAAATAGAGAGAAAATGACCTAAAACAACAACACAAAGATACATTGCTAGAGGAGACCATAACCAAGGTAGAAAGGGCTATGTAAGAAATGTTTGATACATTAAACACCTTGGCCCAATACAAGGTAAAGGGAGATGAAATCTTAAATAAGATTTTGAATTCAAAAGCTACATATGGGGTATATGATAAAAAGATAATCAACTTGGTAAAGTTGATCAGAATGTAAAAGTTTGAAGATTTGCATCTGATCCCCTTTGAGAACTTGAGCATTACTCAGTCCTATATAATTAGTAGAAGGAAAGCATTGAACTAGTGGATTGATGAAATGAGATATTTGGGCCAATCTCTCGCCTAACAAGGTGATATAGTCATAATTATACTAAAGGAGGCTAAGATAATTAACCTTTCTAACAAAGATGGTTTCATTGTTAGTAAGGATGCCTTTAGGGCCTATCTATAAAATTTTATTGTAAATTTTAAAAATAAATTCATGGACAGGGGAGTGAATTTTGGGAAGGAAATGGTAGACTTGGCTGCATTTACCAATTAGAGGATAAAAAAGGATATGAAAATTAATGAAGCTGTAGGACTTCTCCTAAGAAATAATGGTGCAATGGTAAGGCTTACAATCAAATTACTAAAGGAATCTATTATCAATCTAAAATTTATCGACAATGATTATAAGATATGCTTTGAAGTATGGAGAAGGAAAATAGAAGATGAGAAATAAGCATCTAGTAAGACACAAACCATCATTACAAGAACCTCTACCTCCTTTGCCCCTCTTGGTATATATTCTTATTCAATTAGCAATATCACTCCTTTAGCTACTATGGGTTCACATCCATCTTCTTTTATATTGGGAACTTCATCATTAACTAGACTAGTAGGATCTTAGCCCAACACTTTAGGAGTGAGATAACCATCTGTTGGGATTTCTCTTGATAAATATCATGTCCTAATTCCATTCAATGCATTGTAAAATATTCCCCTATTTTAATAGGGAATATTCTCTAGTTTTAGGACATTAGGGACTCTATCCACTGATAAGTGTCATATATCCAATTATTTAGTAGCTATTTTAGGCATTAGAAGGCCTATATATAGGGTCTCTTCCCCTCAATTATACCTTAGAACAAAATTTTGTGAAATTAATGCAAAGAGAAATAATAGTTATTGATTTTTTCTCACTATTTTAGTATTTTCATATGTTCTTATTTCTCAAGCTTTGATAATAATACATGATTTAATTTTTCAATGGTTAAATCTAATAGTAGTGTATTTGAATACATCTTGCTAGTTTGTGTTTTTTGCTATGATAACAAATTTTGTTTATGTATGTTGTGTTTCCTTCTATTTTGAAAATGAATGTGCTAAAATTAATTTGTTATAGGTATCCATTTCAAAGAATAATTTTCAAATATATGAATTATATTTACCATAGTATCCCCACTTCATTTATGATACTTTAAGTCTAGCACTAGGATACCATAGATGTTAGTTTTATTTGTAATATTTTCAGAAGGAACTAAAGGAGATATGTTAGTATTTGTTATTACAAATAAAACATTCTTTTCTTCTCTACCCTGCTTCCCCTTTTAAACTTTTTAGACATGAATCACTTTAGATTAATTCTCACTATAAATACCTATTTATTTATTTAAATTTTGGGCATAAATTGACAAATACAAAAACAATTTTACATCATAAAAATATAAATGAATTTTAGATAGATTGTGTCACTACTAAGTTCTTGTTATCCCTATATCAGGGTCTACTTGTAGACTAAAGGTGGTGGCCACATAATCATTCCATCAAAACTGAATTAAGCCCTAAGGTCTTCTAGTACCTACACTATAAGCTGCGAAACATCATTCTGCTATTCACATTATATCCTTGACATAGATATACATCAAAGGGTTTAGTCAAATTATCAAATGAATACAAGTTGAGTTTTCTCATGATAATGTCTCTAAAGGAATGGCTTGTTAAAAACTACATCAAATATCTACGATTAATAAAACTTCATCAGTATCATTAAATGACCTAGCTTTTGGGATGGAATAAAAAAGTAATAACTCAACTTGTAAAAGCCTAAGAGATTCTTTCACAAGACATGAATTTGATCCACAATAACATCAAAGGTCAATGAACTAAATCTATCATTATTCCAAATAAAAATCCATACTTTAGCATTTGCATTCTATTCATCCACACGCAAGCTATATGTAATTAAACCATCATATTTTTGAGAAGGAGAGACACACACATAATAAATAGACTATTATCAAAAAATATTTAATTAATTGAATCATAGTATTTTTTTAGAAAATCTATAAGGACACAGAGATTTATCTACAAAATGACTCCTTCCCAAGGGTTAGAATACACATTTTCATATCTAGACATGAATCTTTTTACAAAAAGATTAAACACAAAGACAACCTAACTTTTTATTCATGATTGGCATAACTATACTAGGATGCACTAATTTTTAGTTAATTTTAATAAGATTGATTATTACTCCCAATAATAATCCCATATCTATTTATCTAAGTTTCACTCAATTATGATGAGTTTAATTACATTAACACTTCTCATTCTGATAAATAAAAGTGAATAATTATTAATAGATTAGTCACTCATGACAAGATATAAGAAAATAAATCAATTTGTTTATTTATTTGATAGTGCTTAAAAGGTTAAAGACTTTGATACATACAAGAATCTTTCCAAGATCCTATAAATCAAGCTTTTATAAATAATTACATCACATATTAACATTGAGGTATTAATAAATATAAGCATATGTATTATTCCATAGTTAGAATATCATTCAAACTCTATCATTAACAAGAATATTTCAAGTAGGCTAGCTACAAAATATTAATAATACACCATATTAATTCATCCTTTCTCGTAAGTGAGAGATACATCTTTAAGTTTTACTAAGTAAAAAATAACAAAGTAGTCTTCAATGACATTCAGCATGCACTCTAGAGCATTTGCTAGCCATTATTAGGAAGGCTCACTGCCCAAACTTTTGTCATCATCATGTTATTGCTATAGACACCCTCAAGCTTGAGACTCCTACCTCTAAGCATGTTTATATCACATGGTGAAGGCAAGTGTGGATATCTAACCAAGTATATATTAACACAAGGGATTGAATATGCAACACCCATAACCTTATTTATAGTTCTTACCCAAAGAGACTCCTAGTCATAGATATAAGTAAACAAGCATTCAAATGATCATTAAAGTGAAGATAAAAATCATAATTATAAAATAGAAGGCAAGATTTCATAAAATAAACAAGGCCCACATATGTTTGAGTAGTAATAGGATAGGTCACTCTATTTTATTCCATATACTAGTCATGGGAGGGTTAAGTAGTCTACTATTGTGTCTCATCACAAGAGGGCTTAACAAGTTCTACCATGACATTCACAAGAGGTTCAAGCATTATACCACCATGCCCAACACAAGAGGGCTTGTAATTCTTCCACTATGAAGATATTTCTCATAGAAAACTATTTCACTATGTCACAACAAAATTAATACACTTTAAGTAAAAGCTAAAACATCCAAGTCAAGCAAGGAGGAGCACAACCTCTCCTAGGTCTTCAAATAGGTAAATAAATGCATGATGACCAATGCATAACCATGGAAATACAATAATATAGTATAATAAACCAAGTGATCTTATTCTCATCTCATCAAGAGGAAAAATAAAGAACCATAATCATTTCATTTAAAATAATGAGGAATAATTTCTCCAAGCCCCTCAAATGGGAAAACACTACATGGTGGACAATTCAAAACCATGGGCAATAAATAAAATTGGGAAAATAAACCAAGTGGTATTATTCCCCTAGAATTAATAAGATCGAATAGAGAATATAATCAATTTATTCTAAATTAATTTTCCAAAAACATAGGTTAAAAGGGAACCCACTTATTAACCTTTAGACCACTTGGGTACTACCCTCCATCTGTCTAGATTTGGATTTTCTAGCCAATTATTCCTATCTATTACTTTTCTTTATCTTTTGATAAGTATAAACTACTTATGAATTCATAAAAAAAATCCTTAACTAAGGGAGTTTGACTCTTACATATGGAATATTGATCATCAACCAACCACCATCCACTTGCCATCCCATGCCTCATTAAGGAATGTTCTTTCCCATATTACATTAAGGTGTATGGAGGATTCACATAATCCTATGATTACTTTCAAGACTCCCTTACCTCTTTTCCCACTTGATCCTAATACTAATGTAATAAAATAAATATTTTTTAATCGACCACTCAACATTATAGACATTAGCTACAAGATCTTTAGGTTAGCTAATAATAAGTTTTACCAATTGGGTTTAACAGATGATCAACAATGAGATGTATCATCTACTAGGTGGATGACTTGGTAACCAGAAACTTAGCATGGGTTTAGGATGGTTTAAAATAATTAGTGATATAACCATGCTTGGTATAATCTCTTTCCTTCATTCACCCTTTTCTTATTCCTACACACTTTATTCACACATCAAATTCCTCTAACCTAATAACCAAAGCTAAGGAATTTAATCAAATAAGGCAATTTCAATAAATTACTCATAGCCAATCATTCGTGAAATATCAACATACATGTAGATAATTTCATATGGTTTAATATATAAGTAGTTGCCATTTCATAATCTTAGAAGCAATGATTTAACATAATGTAAGTCAATATATCTCATAGACATAATCAAATTTCATAAGGAAACATTACGTAATTGAAATGTAAGCACCATACTTTCATAAGTAAGAAATCAAAACATGATTGATAATAGGTCTTTATCATGGTTAATAGCATATGAGATCCTTCATGAAATCTTTGCACATCTTAGATAGACATGAATTAACAACATAATTCCATAATTAAAACATATAAGTCATGGTTTCATAGTAATCTTTGTCAAAGATAATCATTATGTAAAATAGGGCCTTACATCCCCCTCCCCTTAAGTATACTTATGTGTGAATGCCACTAAAATAGGTGAGGATATTGAGCCCTCAAAGGTGAAACATCTTCCCAAGTTGCTATTGATTCACCATATTTATCCCATTGGACCTTGACTTGATCTAGGTATTTTCCTTAAATTACCAGTGTACTACATGCTAAAAACTTAATGGGATCCAAATCCATAACCCCATAAATCTCAACCTATAAGGTCATCCAATATAATACATGAGCAATGGCAAAAACATGCTGACTTAAAATAGATACATGAAATACATCATGAAAAACTTAGGTGGCAAGGCTAGTCTATAATCTACTAGGCTAATTGTCTTTAAGACCTCAAATGGTCTAACAAAATGAGGTGCCAATTTTTATCCTTTTCCATAATGAATGGGGATATTTTTGGGTATCAACCTCAATAAAATTTTATCACCAATGTTGAAATTTTGATCGACTATCTTTACATCAAAATACTTTTTTTTACTAATCTCTAGCAGTTTCAAGATGCTACTAAATTTTAACTACTTGTCACTCCATGTCTTCTATTATGGTAGGGCCAATCATGGCTCTATCCTCAAGTTAGTACCAATGTAATGGGGTTCTATAGGATCAACCATAAAATGCCTAGAAAGGAGTCATCTTAATCAAACTATGATAGCTATTATTATAAGCAAATTCAAGAAGATACAAATAGTATTCACAATGGGATTGGTGGTCCATAGTTTACATGTACAATATGTCTTCCAAGATATGATTGACTTTCTTGGTTTAACCATCAGTCTTGGGATGGTAAGAAGTACTAAAATTGAGCTGAGTGACTAGTACCATCTACACATAAGTCCATAAGTGATAAGTATATATTGGATCTTGATCTGAAATGATTTTCTGGTGAATCCCATGTAATCTAACAATGTCATCTAGAAAGACCCTTACCACTGAATTAGAATTGTAAGTGATCTTTATGGGAGAAAATTGAGCTACTTTGGTTAAATTATCCACTATGACCATGATCACATTATGATGATAAGTTGAGATAGATAATCCTATAATAATATCCCATTTCCATTCTCAGATAGAATTATCAATATCAGATAGAATTATCTCACATAAGTCACCAGCTAAGAGAACATAGATAAGCCATTTATGATGCAATAAACCATCAAGATCAAGAGAATAGCCTTCAATTTTACCTCTTAAATTCATCGTAGAATCCAAAAACTATCTTGATTCTTTATAGAGGTTGTCCTTGAGAAGTTTCTTTAAAATCTAACTCTACATGTTAGTTCACAAACTCATTGCTACCAACTCATGGCACCTCCTTATTAATCCATCAACAATTATGTTTTTCTTTCCTTTGATATAAAAAATATCATAGTCATTCACATAAAAATTCCATCCAATTCCTTTAACATGCATTAAGATTAGGTTGATTAAATATATGTTGCAAACTCAAATAATCTATCTTTAAAACAAAATTATGACCAAATAAGAAGTGTCACCATATTAAGAAAACATGTATGATGGATATAAATTTCATATTATGCATAGGGTATCTCATCTCATAATCTTTGAGTTTTTTTATATTAGTACATAATAAATATACCTTATTGTATGAGTACAACTCATAATCCTTCCTTTGATGCATTAGTGCACACAAGGAATTCACTTCGAGGATTAGGCATAACCAAAATTGGTACACTAGTGAGTCTCTCTTTTAGAAATTAAAAATATTCATCATACCTTATTGTCTAAAAAAACTTATTCCCACTTTATAAAGTGAAGTGATGGGATTCAGAATGTGAGATAAACTATCAACAAAATGTCTACAATATCCTTTCAATCCCATGAAGCAATAAAATGCTACGACACTAGAGGGTTCTGGCCATTTCATAATGGAATGAATCTTGGTATGATCCATAGAAATTACTTATCCTAAAATGATGTGCCAAAGATATTTCACCTCATACTAAATAAATGTGCACTTATCCAAGTTTTTAAATAATCATTTTTCTCTTAAAACCTGTAGGACCTACTGCACATGGTCCTTGTGCCCCTCTTCATTCGATGAATAGATTAAAATGTCATTAATAAGCACAAACATGAATTGATCAAAAAATGAGTGAAACACTCCATTCAATAGAATCATGAATATTATTAGAGCATTATTTAACCAAAATAGTACAAGTGTAAATTCATAATTTCCATACCATGTTTGAAACATAGTCATATGAATATCAAGCTCTATGAAATGAAACCGATGTTATCTAGATTTCAAATTTATCTTGGAGAACACTTTATCTCCCTACATTTGATCAAATAAATCATCAATCTTAGGCAATGGATAATAATTAGTAATCATTACCTTATTCAATTTGAAATATTCAATTCAGAATTGAAGGGATACATCCTTCTTCACAAAGATTATTGGTGCCTCCCATGGGGACACACTAGGATGAATAAATATTTTCTCCAAGAGTTTTTCAAGATATAACTTGAGTTCACATAACTATGGGGTCGTTTTTATATATGGTGATGTTGATATGGGCTTATCCATAGGTATTAAGTTAATCTAAAAATCAATCTCCCATAGAGAAAGCATACTTGGAAATCCATTTGGAAACACATCAAGAAATTTCTATAGAACATGATGGTTATCTAGAGAAACCTTCTCTAAATTATCTAACCTATCACTTACCATGATATAAAATAATTGATAAAATTTCCTTATACTCTTGTTGATTTGCATCATAGTGATGATGCAAAGTGAAACAAGTATCTTGAATCTAGACATTACTATATGCATCCCAAGGTCATATTCACACTCAAAAACCTTGTTATGATAATCCATCTTGGATTTATGATCCACAAGCCAATCCATACCTTAGAGAACATCATAAGTGCATAAAATAATAATGTGCAAGTACACTATGGTAGAGAATATACCTAGGTTTAATACATAACTTCTCAGTAATGAGACAATAGATAACTTATCCCTAGAGGCCAACTTGACTTCCCAAATCTATAACTACATAATAGCCACTAGCCCACAATAGTCCATGATAGAAGGAAAAATAAAGTACTCTAAATCTCTTGAATAAAAATAAATGAAATTAAATTTCCTTCAATCATACCTATGGTAACAATGACTATTGTCTGGTGCTCAGCTTGGTGGTCATCCATTATTGCATAAATCTTATGTCCTCAACCCACATCACCCATTATCTACTCTAACACTAGGGCCTTCTACCTACTAGTAGCTAATGATTGAAGAGGATAATATCATTTATAAATATTATTAGATACACACATGAAAAAAAACACCCTTATTTTGGATTGACCTTGAAGGGGCTCTAGTTGTTATAGGTTCAAAATAAGTAGTTTACCCTAATGGTCTTGCATAGTTGAATTGTTGAATTTGTATATTCTTAGTCTATTGATGTCTTAAGATTTATCATCACCTACCCTCTAGAAATATTAATCTAACTAGTTCTTGATCCATTTATGGACATAATGGTTACTCTCTTAATACTATTGTTAATGGGGCCTACATTTGAATTGAGTTATTTTCCAACCTCCCCTAGGCACAAGATGTACACCTTATGACCTTGAGTCATGTTGTGATATTAATTTACCATGAAATGTATCTCATGCATCCCAAGTATTTCCATAAGACTCCTTAGCCGAGTAGGCCTTTTCAAATGATTCTAACAAGGTCGAGGGAGATAAAATTTATATTGTGCCATCTAGATCCAAATTAAGACCTCTAATAAACCTATTCACTTAGATTATCTCATCCATTTAACCTTGCATGTATATGATTAAGTCTAGAAAGTGGAACTCATGTTGATAAATAGTGCCACTCCCTTGTCTAAGGTCATGAAATTAATCCACCTTATTCTAAACATAATGATGGGAAAAGTATCATTATATAAAATGTTCCTCAAATAACTCCCAAGTGAGGGATGATAGTTTCAAGTGGAGCTTTTACTCCTCACCTTCCCACCATAGCTTGGTTGCATAGATAAATGGGTTCCCAAATGGGCCTTCCCATTGGATTCATAATAATATAAGGTAAAAATTCATCTCATTCTTTCTAACCAATATTATAAGACAAATCTCTCTTAAATCCCATCAAATTTAGGAGGATGCATCTAGATAAAATCCTTCACTAAATCTCTAGGCATAGGTCTATGAAGATGGTTTAAGTCTAATCACTCTCATCACTCACCATGGTGATATAATTCACCTCTATTATCCTAAAAATGGTGATGGGGAGCAATATTATACCTATTAATATCAAATAATCTTTGTTCATTTTAGGAATGATGTGAAGAGTGCCCCTCCACCTCAAGTGGTGTTATTGACAGTTTCTCCTAAAAAACATTTTGCATCTATTGTATGGCTAAAAGGAGTTGGGGTCTTATTTCATTTAGTCCCTACTAAATGGAAGGCTCATGCTCACAAATTTTTTTATCACCATGACATGTTAAACATCATCCTCTCATCTTACATGGCAATAGGGAAGACATTATAAAATATGTGAAAACTAAAAATCCAGAAATAATTATATTATCAATAGTTCTTAGTGTTGTAACCCATGATCTGATACCAAAATGTCATGCCTATTATTTTTTAAAACACACACATGGAATAACATAATACTAAACATAATAGATGTAATCATGTATATATAACAATATCCATTCAATCACGCATAACATAAATTAAAACTAACATGAGACTTTAACAAATGCAAGCTAATAATTTTGAAGTCCACAGCCCTAATTTATTTTTATAGAACTAAATATTATTTTATAAGCTTATTAAAAATATGGGAGACATTAATTATTTAAATATGGACATTAAATTACTACTTGGTAGGTGTTTAAGTTATTATATGACATGTGCCTACATTAGTTCTACTCAAGCCTAAACTTATGGTGCATTAGGCACTATCACTCGATAGTTCCCTATGTCATTAGAACCATGAAATAATTAGGGTATTATCCCCCCATATCTAATACATATATGATCTAGGCCTTCTCATCACCTTATGTGGCCATATCCAAGTTTGTGGGTTGTTAGGATGATGTCACATGGCAACATCCTACTCACTTGCTAGCAAAGATTCATACACAAGCTATATGTAGACCAAAATTAAACCATCATAGTTTTTAAAAGGAGACACAAACATAATAAAAAGATTTTTCTCAAAAAATATTTAATCAATTAGATCATAATATTTTATTAGAAAATCCATAAGGCCAAATATCTTTCTCTATAAAATGAATCCTTCACAAGGTTTATAATACAAATGGTCATATCTAGACATGACTCTTTTTACAAAAAGATTAAAAACAAAGACAACATAAGTATTTATTCATGACTAACATAGATATACTGGAAAACACTAATGTTTAGTTCATTCTAATAAGGTTTATTGTTTTAGATTAAGGTAAAAACAGGTTTTGAAGGGACCCCGCAACCTTGAACAAGGAGAAAGATAAACATTAAAGCACAACCAGGTTAACACAAGAACCTGATAACAAAAAAGAGCCAACACCAGGTTTTACAAGGACCTGTAACCAACAGAAAAGAACAAAAAGAACAGCTGACAAAACACAGATCTAAAAGAAAACAAATCTTCCAGAACCGTGACCAGCAAACCAAAAAATGACCAGTTTACTGCCCCCAAAAACCAATCAGCAGAAAGGAACTTTGGATGAATATTTTAAATTCAGGTTTTCTTTTTGCATGACCGAAGATTCATTTCAAGCGGAGGGACCAAAGGCTTAGACTTCTTTCTTCTGACTGCAATCCAGCCATCTTCAACCTTAGCTGCCTCAGCAACCCATGCCTCAGAAGACAAAGATCTTTGGCCACCAATAGGCATAAACTCCTTGTGACAGTCTAACACAGTCTGGCTCTTTGAAAGATCCTCCAGAACAGGGGATGAGATCACCATCTCCTCCATAGGCTCAGCTATATTATTAACTACAGCCTCCTCAGAGGCTTCATTTGATTGATTCTCCAGTGAATCCTCTTCATCTTCCGATTCGGGTTGCACCCTTTCCTCATTCTCGGTCTCAAAATCTGTAAAAGTCTTCGAAGGTAGTTTGTCTGTGCTATGTTCAGAGAAATCCTTTGGCCACCAAAAAGGTGAATGTCTGGGATTGTTTTTCCCAGCACCACAACGGGCTGCTAAATGTCCCATCTAGTAACACTTCCTAAACCTGAAAGGAATCCCCTCATAATCCAAGATTTGTGTCCAGGTACCCCTTGGGGAGTCAATGCATATCACCTCAGGAAGGCCCTTTGAAACATCCAGAATAGCCAGAAATCGTGCACATGTCGAATGGGGGCTCTTCGTGCAGTCATCTTCATACAGAAACTCCCCTAAAGCATTTCTAATGGTTTTATAAACTGCCTCTTGCCATAAATGAATCGGAAGATAAGGGAGCCGCACCCATATAGGGATCTTGTTAAAAGATTTTGAGAGAGGATTAAAATCCTTGTGCCAAGGTTTGGCCAAAAGAGGAAACTTGCCCTACCAAGAAAAAAATATTGTGGCACAATATAGACTGCCTATCTTCAGGACTTTGAAATATTACTATAAAAAAACCCCTAGCGTAGGTCTGGATTTGACCATCTTTAATATGCAACCAACTCTTAGAAATCCAATTCTGTAGATCTACAAACGAAGGCCAGAAACCATGGAAATGGAAAATGGTAGCACAAGAGGAAAACTATTTTTCTTCTTGGAAGATATATTCTGCTAATTCAGGGTCTAGAGTTACCCTAATGGGTTTTAAGGCACTTACAAGTGAAACGCGGGTAGGTACAGGTGTTGTATGAGGCCAAGCTTCATAAATTTCTGCTTCGAAGGCCACCACATCCGCATAGGATCGTCCCCCTGGTCCATGCCTTGAACCATGATCAAAGGCCAGACACGCAGCTGTGGTTTCTTTAATCCCCGCAACAGGAAACCCTTTCCCTTTACTTCCAGTAAGAATCTCCTCCACAGCCTCACCGGCCACTTGGCACACTGCACCCGATTTCAAATTTGGGTTTGCGTGCACAAAACCCGGAGCTGCATCCATTGCGCAAAACTTAACTATAAAAAATTTCTAATTGAATACTATTAATAAGGTTTATTGTTATTCCCAATAACAATCCCATATATATTTATCTAAGTTCTAATCAATTCTAATGAGTTGAATTTTATTAACGCTTATCATTTAGATAAATAAAAATGCATAATGCTTAATAGATTAGTTACTCATTACAAGATATAAGAAAGGAAATCAATCTATTTAATTATTTTTTAGTACCTCAAAGGCTAAAGACTTTGATACATATAAGACTCTTCTAAATATGCTATAGATCAAACATTCATACATAATTACATCTTAGGTTGACATTAAGGAATTAATAAATAGAATTAGATGTCTTATTACACAATTTGAATATCATTCAAACTTTATCACTAACACTAATATTACAAGTAGATTGGCTAATATAGCATTATCAATACATCAGATTCATTCATCCTTTATCATAAATGAGAGATACACCTTTCAGTCTAATCAAGTACAAAATAACCAAGTAGTCTTCAATGGTGTTCCACATCTACTCCCGAGCATCTACTAGCCATTCGAAGGAAGGATTACCATTTAAAATTTCTTCATCACCATTGTTTTATTCTAAACACCCCCATTCTCAAGACTCCCCTATCTAAGCATGTTTATATCACTTGGTGAAGGTAATCATAGATATCTAAGGAAGGGTATCTTAACACACATGACTAACCATGTGACACCTATAGTCTTATTCCTGGTTCTTACCCAAAGAGACTCTTAATCCCAGATATAGTAAAATAAGCATTCAACTGATCATTCAATCGAATCTAATCATTCATAAGTATAAACTATAAGGCAATCTTTCATAGCATAAATAAGGCCCATCATTTATTGGATTAGTAAGATGATAACTCATTCTATTTATTCCATACAATATTTATGGGATGGTTAAGAAGTCTACTATTATGTCTCATCATGAAAGGGATTAAAAACTTCCACTATGACATTCATAAGAGGTTTAATCATTCTACCACCATGCCCAACATAGGAGGGATTGAAATTATTCCATTATGAAGATATTACTCACAGACAAACACTACACTATGTCACAACAAAATTAATACACTTTAATCAAAAGATGAAACATCAAAATCAAGCAAAGAGGAGCACAATCTCTCCCAAGATCTCAACTGGCAAAAGAACTATATGAAAACCAATGAAAAACCATGGAAAGACAATAAGATTGATAGAATAAACCAATTTATCTTATTCTCCTTTTATTAAGAGGACAAAAAAATTAAAATCATTTCATTGAAACTAAGGAGGAAAAATCTCTCCAAAGACCTCAAATGGGCAAGCACTACATGGTTTCCAATACATAACCATGGAAAATTAATGAAATAGGAAAACTAAACCAAGTGGTCTTATTTTCATAAATTTAATAAGATTAATTAGAGATTATAAGCATTTCATTATAAATGAACTACCAAAAATAGAGGTTAAAATGGATCCCATGTATTGACCTTCAGATTTCTTGGGCACTATCCTCCAGTTGTCTAGACTCGACTCTCCTAACTAGTTATTAATATCTACTAATTATCCTTCTCCTATGCTAAGTCTATCTTAATTCTCAATTCACAAAAAAAAATTCCTTAACTAAGGGATTTTGACTCCTACATATAGACATCTAAGCATTAACCAATCACCAAGTACTTTCCATCCCATGCCTCTTTAAGGGACATTCTTTCCCATATTACACTAAGGCACATGGTGGATTCACATTCTCATGTGGTTACTTCCAAGACACCCTTGCCTCTTTCCCTCTTAATCCTAGTACTAATACAATCAAAGGAAGATCTGTTAATTAACCACTAGATATTCTAGACATTGGCTACAAGATATTTAGGTTAGATGACAACAAGTTCCACCAACTAGGTTTAAATTTTGGAAACCAATTAGATGCTACATCTACTAAGTGTCTAACTTGTAAATTGAATACTTAACATAGGTTTAGGATGGTGTAAATTAATTAGTGGTATAACTAGGCTTTCCTTTTCCTATTCTTGCATACTTGATGCACACATCAAATTCCTCTAACCTAATAGTTGAAGCTACAAAATTTAATCAAATAATGCAATTTCAATCATTTAATCATAGCTAATAATTCACATAATATCAACATACATGTAGATAATTTCATATGTTTCAATACATAAGTAGTTTCCATTTCATAAGCTTATAAGCAATGATGCAACATGATGTAAGTCAATATATCTCATAGACAAATTCAAATTTCATAGGGTAACATTACGTAATTAATATTTAATCATCATACTTAAATAAGAAATCAATAAAAACATGATTGATAATAGTTCTTTCTCAAAGTTCCAAACACATGAGAACCTTCATGAAATCCTTACATGTCTCAACTAGATGTGACATAACAACATATTTCCATTAATTAGAGTATATAAGTCATGGTTTCATAGTCATATTTTCCAAAGATAAGAACTATGCAAAATGGTGCCTTAAAATATATACATTCTACATCCATCCCATAAATTCCTCCACATACCAAACATGTTAATAATCCATACATGATTGTAATTGAAAATTTTGCATAGAAGTGTAATACTAATGTGAAGTTATTTAACCTTTATGAACAAGTATAATGCATGTGATAGATGATTCTTGAGATTTTTTAAGTGTTTTTTTGAATTAAAATAGTTACATGGAATTAAAACATGAAAATAATGGAATAAAACACATAAAAATAGAGAGAGAATGTAATACAAAACCTAGATAAATTCAACATGAGAAAACTCTAGCAAGAGTGAAGCCATGCTTCCTTATCTTCATTTTGTTCTACACTTTACAAGATTTTTTATTTTTTGGGCCTAAAAAGACATGAACCTAAAATAATCTTATATTCATGATGATCCCTGAAATGTTTAATGGAAGACTTTCCTCTTATGCAAGAAATACTATTGAACTTATCTATCTCATTTGCGTCGTATTCAACTCAACCAAATGCATGGAATAATGAGTTGATGAAGGAATAGTTGAATGAATTTATCAATATGCCTCTACTTGAATGATTGAATTAACTATAAATGTTCATATATATGCACACAAATATCCATTAAGCTTGAATAAGAATCCCAAGAATTGGAAACTAAATCCAAAATGCCTTTATATCTCTTTAACTTCCTATGTAGGTGAAACTATCACTATATATAGGCTGAATCCTCTATGGTGGTTATGACACTTTCAAGATGGTGATAAAACCTCAAGTAATGGATTTAAAACAACCACATTGGGTTTGAAACAACTAGGGAGGATAGAAAAACCACCAGGATGGTTGTGAAACCACCACTATATGCAGACTGATAGTTTCCCAACCTTGAATTGTCTTATAACTTCCAAAGGCCATAAATTTTGCATAAAAACTTGAAATCACATCTTGTGATTTTTAAAATTTCATAAAATTTTGAGAGAATAAAAATATGTACTATAAAATCAATTTTTATGAAAACCATATCTTATTTAGTTCTATTTAATAGAAAATTAACTCTTTTCTAGGACTTGGTGTGTCACAAATACACCTATTTTATAGTTGTTTATCTTACCAAATGATTTGGATGATGTAATTTATCAAAATTAATGATGAAAAAATATTTATTTTCACAACCAAACATGAAGCTTAATATATAATCACACCTATTTATAAAATACAAGGCTCAACAAACCAATGTTAATCCTAAGATACATACTAAGTACAAAGCACATCTTCTTCTTAATCCTTATGAGTTTACAAATTAGGAGGTTCATCATATATATTTTATTATTTTTAAAATTAAGGATAGTCAATTAAAAAACCCTATAATAATATTATATGAGCATGATATTATTGATGGTGATTATTTCAATGCAATATTTTCTTATGCATGATAACAAGCCAAGTGAAAACAAATTCACTATGAAATTGTATACTAATATTGGGTACACAGATAAATATTTTATTGGTAGATTTAATGGAAAGATAAAAAGTCTTGGTAAATTATGTTATCACTTATCGTGGTACTTATAACTATTTATAATTGGTTCTTAGTTTTACCCAATACTAGGGCATCCATGGATATATAAGCTACATGCAATACCATATTTGGTATATTTATGTCTAAAATTGATATATATAAATTGATTAGTTATATTTATATATATTCCATATGATTATTCCATTCAAATGGAGACATTTTATCTACCATCTCAACAAAAACCTATCACACAACATTTATAGGTTCATCCTACAAAGAAAATAAGATCCATGTAATTGATCTTCATTGAATACCTATTATCAAATGTATATTGCATTATAGGTATATTCAAATTTAAAATATGTTACCTAGTACATCATGTCATAATATTTTTATAAGGCTTATTAGCATGTTCCATAGTGAACAACTATGAATTTTCTAATCATATATCAAATTAAAAAATTTATGATGGTTTTTTAATATACATAGCATACACTTGATCATGTTTACTTTGATGATGTATTTGGATATTTCAAAACACTTTATCACTTTTATGATTTGCATAATGACACATATGTTATCCTTAGACATTATGTGTGACTTTTTTTCCTATATATCTAAGACCTACAAATATACATCTCATTTATGGGATCATTAGTTAGTATCTACATAATACAATTCAATAACTTAAAAATACCCAATATATATATATATATATATATATATATATATATATATATATATATATATATATATATATATATATATATATATATAATATTTGATTTTTTCCAAAAATTAGAACTATGAATGACATGATTTAATAGTTACTTGATGCATTGGTGTTATTTATCATGTACATGGTGAGTTACATATCCATATTATATGTACATGATTTTAATATATACATGAGTGGGATTAAAGCCATACAATTTATGTATGATACATGGACATATATATGTAGGGCATTTCTTACACCTATAGGCTACCTTTTTAAATTATATGGCATGCCTACACTAGGGGAACCTTGGTACAATTATCAACTTATATACTTATATGTCATTACATTGAACATATTTATCTAATTAGACTATTTATACATGGATTTATCTTGTGTATACTTTTTAGGGTGTATTTTATATGTATATTTAGTTTTTTAATACTAGATCATAACATCGATCCATTATGTGGACTACATTACCTATTATATGTGTGTTTGATGTTGTTAATTATCAAATTGTGTGTTTATATGAGTGCATTTATTCTATTTTTTCATGTTGTGTGTTAGTTGTGTCTAGGATATTTTAGTCCATGTCTTGGCATTGTATTATTTATCAGGTCATATTCAAGTTAGGATTGTGTCATGTATTGATATTGTGTGTATATGTGTGTGGATACATATATGATTATTTATAAGCTTGGTGTTATGATTACTATCAAAAATTATTTTATTATGTATGATGAAATGATTTATATCATGAATTTACCATGTTTTTTATTACTATATGCCTAATTTTTATATTTACTTGACATGGAACTTGTATGCCTATTGCCATGGATTACATGTTTCATACCTACTTGAATGATAAACTCCTTATATGCTGAAATATATTATAATGTTTCTATACATACTTTAAATTACACATATTTATATATAATATGATGATTATAACTATTTCATTTGAGATGAGTGACTTTTATCTTCATCTCTCACTTCAAAAGGGTGGCATATAGTGGGATTGTCTTAGAGAATCAAGCCATGACATACAAGTAGTACATATTTTGGATAATATTAAGTGATTAAAATGGGACATATTTAAGCATATATGGAGAATTATATATGATTTTTAAGAAAATTATGAGATTTAATTGGGTTATATTTAGGCATATGTGGGGAATTATACATTATTATGTGAGTAATTTGCTTGATTCTATGACATTATGAGATAAAATATATGGGTCAGATTAAGTATATTTGATCATATTTATTAGATTGAATATATTTGCATAAATATTATGGATTTTTATCTCACTTTGAGGTATAAATAAATTAGATTTATGGAATTAATGGTGTTCATGTAAATACTTTTATATTTTAAATATTGATTATTGATGGTACTATGTAATAACTTTTGGTAGAAAATCTATTTGAAATGTTTGCTTCAGATTTTAAATTTACAATTGAACCTATTTAAAAGTTACACCTTTACTTACAAACACATTTATGGGTTCAAAAAAAGCATTTTGATGATATTTGGAGTAATGTGGTTGATGATTATACACTAATCAACTTCTAACACTTATCCATATTTAATGTGGTTAAGGAATTAAAATTAATCAAAACATGATTTCATTATTTATGTCTCTTTATATCATAATAATCCCATGTAATTATCCAAATAAGATAAAATGACAACTTGGTTTACATACTATAAATTTCAATCATTCCTTAACTTCTAAATTTCAAACAATTCAATGATATAGATTTATATAAAATTTTCTATTATGAGTGGACATTGATTTCTACATGTTTCCTTGAAAGTTTTGAATGAAACGAGTTGGATATCTGAGGCATACCTATCAATATCAAGTATAATTAGACATAGGTACCATTTTTTTTAGTTTTAATTTATAATTTTAAATACTACACTAAAAGGAAGGAATTTTTAGACACAATTTAGTATTAAACACTTGGAAACCTTAATTTTCACATATCTTTGACATACATCAAATTTTCATTATTTTGCACACTTTTTCTTATCTTTGTAACTATCAATTATCTTATCCAACCCAATTTTTTATCATTCATATTTAAGATCTCAATAGTATATGAAATAATGCTCCATAAACTTAAGTATATTATTTCCATATTCTAGATCATTATTTTTCCCTCTCTAGATGTGCTAATAAAAGTTGGATAGTTATGGTTACCATAAGTGTATACCTTTGTTAAAAACATAAAATAACATCTAACATATACCTTTAAAATTCATACATATCCCTTAGGTTATCCTAATAATGTTTCTTATGTAAATTATGAGGGTAAAAATAAAAGAGTCATCTATACATATAAATAAAGCCTAAGGCCATACCTATCTAGCACTCATATTGGTAAGTCATAATAAGATTAAGGAATCCATTAGAAATTTATTGAGACATTATCATAAAATCATACACACCTAAAAATAATCAAAGGAGTATCCCTAAATCTATGTCTAACCACTAACACAAGGTTAAATTTACCTATTGTCAAGTGTTTAAATCTAAATCATTGTATTGCATTCTAATGGATCATGATTGAACACACACAACTAGGTGTGATAACTACATGTTTTTTGTGCCATATTTGGAGTATCATAATGTATGAAATACTTAAACACTTAACAGGGAGTGGATGGGTCTACCCAACCATATTTCTAACCCCATTTAAAAATTATATATTGTGTCAAAAGTAAACATAAGGATTCAAGGAAAAGAATTAAATACTTAAAATATGTGCACAAGATTAATGACAATAAAACACACATAAATCATCTAAAAATGTAGGTATAGAGATATGTGATAGAATATACTAGCATAATCAACCAATATAGTGTTGATAGATAGTAGACAATACTAGTTATGAGCTTTGATGGTAGTATTTATGTAGGTTTTAAGTCTCTTTCTTGATCTGGGTAGTTAAAAATCTATTACAAAGCCATCTTGAGGATTGTGACATATGCAATGAGCTATATAGATCATAAAATTAATTACGTTTATATCTTCCCTCTTTTCTTAGTCAATTACAAATATTTTAAGTGTAATCAATATCTCTTTAAAATTTATATTTTTATGGTAGATTCCATATCTTATAAAATATCAATTTCAATAGTTTTATGTTATTTAGATCGCCTAAATCTAAAACTAAAAATAAAATACAAAGCAATAAAATCTAAAATAGGAAATATGAAAATATATTGAAAATGAGAATCCAAAAAAATAAAGAGATTATTTAACTTATATTAAGTTTATCCCAAGATCTCATCCAATAAGATCTTGAATCTTTATTTCCTCATCCCTAAATTGTTTCTCCCCAAGTCTTCCTAAAACATAATTCCTCTTGTAATAAATAAATACAGCTTACACACCACATGGGTGTCTTACAATTATAAAATTACATCCCACTATATCTAAGGCCAATAAAAAGGATTTAATATGTTATAAATTAAATAATATGATAAAATGATGATTATTTGTTGATCGACTATGTTGAATGGGTTTTAAAAACACATAAAGTGGTCAAAACTTACTCCAAACTTCACCTTAAATGGGTCTTCTTATCAAAATAAGTGTTTTTCAAGTGGAAAATCCTTTATTAATCTCAATAAATATAAAAAAATTATTATATAACCCTCTATGGGTCATGTGGTGAAGGTATTGGATCTACAAGTTTATATTAAGCATTTATATAATTTCTAATAAAATCTTGATAAATCAATATAATAAATAAAACTATGTAAATAGGTAAAATTTAAGATCCTAAGAAAAAATTGGACATTTTATTCCCCATTTAGTTCATTTTACATCCCTTGGTCATATTTTTATCTACACATTCATTTTTTACATCAAAATTTTCTACACCTATGATAATTAAAGTAAAAGAATTGTAAACATCATAATAAATATGTATACTCACATGAATAATGGATATATAATAATAAAAAGAGTCATTATATACAAAATACATCCTATTAGTAATACCATTATGCCAAATGTTTCATAACACATATACTTAAATAATATGATATAAGTATGCTAACTCAACCAGTCGAGTCAACTAGTGACTAGGTTATAAAGTAATATTGTCATGAATCACATAATAATGACACTACATATAGTTTAATATAAAGTAGATAAAAGGTTAATAAATAAGTAACATGGTACCCACATACTAAATCCTATTGAAATAAGTCTACTAGATCAACAAGAAACACACACACACACACACACACACACACACACATGTAAACCACATTTTCAAGAGATAAACATACTATTGGCACCCCATTCCTCCAAATAGAAAAAACTAACCATAGAATACCATGAATAATAATTTAAATGGAAATAACATGAAAGGTAAATATTTTTTCTTATTTACCTAAAAATAATTTTGTGTAGTGTAATATCAATAAGTTTTATGATCTTCAATAATGCGGTGGTACAATTACTCAACATGATAGTAAATTTATTGATCTCTTGAAATATATGGATTACCTATAGGATGAGATGATAGTGTTTTTAAAATTTATTATAATATTGAATGTATATCTTATTGAGGTATTTATCATCATCTCTCTTTTGAACCTTTAACTTATCATGGATAAATGTTACTAAGATAATGAAAATTTGAGTCAATAATAGGGAATTTGTAAGATGACCATAAGTCAAATTTAGTCACAATAGGACCTCAGAGATAATGGATCTCACCCATCACCTTAGGGTAATTTTATCCTCTTAAACCTCTATAGAGATAATATTAACAAAAACAACAAAACTATCCCCATCATGGCCCTTTATGTGACCAAGCACATACATAATAGACTTATGGAAAAGGTTTGGGAAATGTCATGAGCCTAAAAAAAGTAAAATGATCTAAAGAACAATAATAGTATATGTAGGATGATAAAATATTTGGGCACAAACTATGGAGATCTTATGTGTGAATGAAAGACAAATCAGGAAGGCTAAGGTCATAGGAATGTGAGTGGAAAGGAGATAATGTGAACAATAGTCAATTGTGTAATCAAAAGTAATATATTTTAAGGATTTTTAAACAATAAAAATATCAAATTTCTAATAAAATTTTTATGTGTCAAAAAATTATCCCATTTTAATCTAGTATTAATATTCTAGATTAAAAGTATAAATTAGGAAATTTGGTATCTAAGTTTAACTTTATTTGGTGTCTTAAATTTTGTCATGAGTATTTTCATTACTCTATGCAAAACCTAAAATTAAAAAATATAGAAATTTATATCTATTTATGGTAGAAAATTTAAAGTAATCTAAATAACTAAAACAAATCCAGAATTGAAAAATCAAAGAATAAATACACATGTATGTATATGAACCAAACTACCCCATGAAGTCATTAGAGAATGGATTGATTATGATCTAAAGAGATTCTAGTGTTAAAAACATGGATTTTGAAGAATATGCCTCATTCCTCTTTGAGGATGGATAAATTCTTATAATTTAACCTATCTATAACCTTGACCACACTAATCATTATAATTTTCTAATAATAGAATTCAAATATGTTCCAATAAATATAAGAAGTATGAATCAACCTTTGTAGATGTATGTTATATTCAATCTATGTAAAAATAAGTAAATTTGAGTAAACCTAAGTAATTTGAATAAATTATTGTAGACAAAATTTAGATTCATTATATGTATTCCTATTTTTATTTGATTATTTATAAGTAAATATGAATATGGAAGGACATAATATATCACTCAATCTAATAGTATGTGCATTTTAATTCATATATATTATGTAATAATATCATAACATTTTTGAAATATCACTCATAATAATTTATAATGTATCACATATGCCCCAAATTTGTATCAATCTTATCCCAATGTATGTCAATCTATGCCAAAATATGAATTATATTTTTGTGAAGGCTTGAATCTCTATGATAAGACTGAATGTATTCTCCCTTTTGAAGTGAGGGATATAGTTGTGAATCACTTGTCTCAAAAGAAAGGAATTATAGACATCATGTTATATAAAAAATATAATCATGTAAATCATGTGCTAACATAGTTATATTATATAATCATAGAGAGATTATATCATTAGAGTATATATGAAACATGTATCCTAAGGCATAAAATATTCATGTAAATTAGATATAGTAATGAACCAAACAATAATAGTTATAATAGTAATAATAATAGAATAAGTAATAAACCAAAAAAATAAATGCATTATATGTATTATGGCATCACATACAAGTAAAATTATGTGTGATATGGATAATGAAATCATAAGTCAATTAAAAATCCTAGATGTGTCCACACATAGTTATACACAATGTCATGGCCATGACACATACAATCAATTGTATAAAAAATCATGATAAAACTTAATTCCATAGATATTAAGAGTCACAAAAATAATGGTCCACATATGAACAATCAATGTCACATATAAATATATTTATATGCATAAAGAGTCACATAAAAAATAAGTCATATAGAGAAAGTGTCAAATAATAAAAGAGTCACACAATAAACAATCAATGTCATGAAAAGTAATAATCACACATAAAAATCAAATTTAGACATAGTAGGAGTCACACAATGTAATACATAATCAAGGATCACACCATGAAATAATAACAAAAATGCATGGAATAACAAAGGCCAGTATACACAATCAAAAATATGTCATCATAGTACAAATAAAGTATAATATCCATAAAATATAACACTCTAAGTTGTATAGTAAGATAAAGTAACATATAATTAGTGTAAATAACTTAGAATGATCAATTGAATGGTAATATAATAAATATGTAATCTGTATATATGTACCATGATGCCTTTAGTGTAAACATGTCCCCAATATGGAAAGGAAGTCTTTAGGTGTAAGAATGTCTTACATTTGAATGTCCATGTTAATATAAATTATATTTCTTACATTCCATTAAATTATACCATGAAACACATGAATATAAAAATATGGATATGTAATCTACCATGTAATTGATAAATCATGAGTCGTGTAATACTAGCAACACACATCTTACCTAGGTCCTGGTTTTTTTGTTTTTTTTTTGCATATTTTGATTTTGATTTTTTTTTTTGAAAATGTTGAATCTAGAATGCTAATGTGTAAAAATGACATAAGTGAATAATATTAATAATTTTATGTATATGTTTTACTTAAATTATATTCAAATGATAAACCATTGTTCCTAATTTATTTGTAATCATAAATGGTCATAACTAGTTTGGTTTAAACTTATCTTTGATTTATTTATCTGCATTTGTATTCATTTGATTCTCTTTTATCACCAAGTCACCAATTTTTAATTTGTAATTTTAAATATTATTATTATATACCTTCTTAATTTTATTCTAATACACTCTTAAGTTCTCATTATTTTGTACACATATGTCATCCAACATTTCTAGCTCATGTAGTTTCTTTCCCTAATATTCATTATCCTTAATGATGTCTTTCATTTAAATATACAAGGATGACATATATAACTCTACATTTATTATAAATTTATTTCCATAGACAAATAATATCGAGTATAACCTATTGGAATTTTAATATTCATGTGATTGGAAAATAAGGCATAATTATTTTGATTATGCTAATCTTCACCATGCTTTATAACATTTTCACTTAATATTTTAGCGATTGTCTTATTTATTACTTATACTT
Source organism: Torreya grandis (assembly GCA_037957365.1). Taxonomy (NCBI): domain Eukaryota; kingdom Viridiplantae; phylum Streptophyta; class Pinopsida; order Cupressales; family Taxaceae; genus Torreya; species Torreya grandis. The sequence continues at coordinate 1,501,961 of JARHVA010002321.1, forward strand.
GCAAATTTCCATATGGATAATAAGTAATTAAAAAGGTATGATGTATATTATATTTAAAATATAATATATTAATATTAATATTATTATTGTTAAATGGATACCCATTATTGGTTATAATAGTTGATGGAAGTAGAAATTATGAAATGATATTTGACATTAAAAACCTACATATATCCTCCCCTATAGTTGATTTTAGTGGCACTTATTCAATCCACTTTGTATAATATTATATAGCTATAGTAATGAACTTATGACCCTCTAATTATTCTATATTTATATTTCATATTGAGATAAATTCACAAAGATAAAATGGCCATGGTGATATGATAAGTTATAATTCCTATGAAGGTGCATGATTAAAATTTCTATGTTGTTGAAATTATACATAGTTTGGAATGTTCTTAAAATTATTGATCCATTGTGGGTCAATAGTAACCCATACTTAATAATATATAAAACATTTATTTTCTATTGAAATTTATACCATGCTCATTATTATCTACCTCTTGTAAAGATAGCTTAGCCTGCTCATGAATAAGACACCAAAGTAAATGTACATAGAACGATTACTTGAATAGAGACCATCCAATTATAAAATAAAAATTTCCTTTCATTTTAATTTGTATTTGTCATATCATGAAAATTTATCCATGGTGATATATTTATGCAATAAACTATAAATACCACTACACCATTATGAATTTATTATGCTTTGTGTGACTACCAATACTACCAAGGCATCTTAATATTATATCATAATTGATGGTTGTTATAATTTTTGTATAGTAAAAATGGACTTATGATCAGTGATGTTAATATGAACTAGAGAAGCTACATTATTTATAGCATCAATGTGATGATTATCTTTATGAGGTATGCTATCAATCATCATCTTATCTAAGTATGTCATTAAATTTTCACAATATCTTTATATGGGATAATTTTTTCCTCTTTTGTATAATAAACATCTAAAAAATGATTATCTATGAGTTGATAATCCCAAAAAACTTAAATATATTTTATCTGTAATGTGCACATGGCATATAATCCTAGAATTAGTGCTTCATATTTTTATATATTATTTTTATATGAAATCCCTAAGAGATATACAAATGTCATAGATTATTCATGAGTATTGATTAGAGCTATTCATACTCAAAAAATTGAGGGAAATTTAGATCCACAAAATTACATGGTCCAAGTATCATTGTCAATGTTTTATGTATTAAAATCATCTAAAAAAGTATCATTAATTAGTGTTGTGTTGATTTGTGGTGCTACATCTAATTGATATGCAATTAGTTGTCCATTTATGATTTTTGGGATATGATATTTAAGTTGAATTACATAATTATCATCACACATATATCTATACATCCTAACAAACATGAATTTTTCATGAGATAACTTAGCATATTAACATTTGTGTTGACACATGTTTCATTATTAAACATATACTGTCAAAGTTTTTACACTATGAAAATAATGCCCAAACATAAATTTTCCATTGCATTATACTTTTTTCATTATCTAGAAGTGTATGGCTAATGTAATAAATTGAATGTTTCTTACTATCATCATCATATTATACCAATAAATCCCCTAATGCATAATATTTAGTAAAAATGTAAAATAGAAAAGCCTTATCTAGTATTATAGGCATAATAATTAGTGGATTAATTAAAAATTATTTCAGTGCATAAAGAATCTATTGATAAATGGAATCCCATTTCAACTTTGTATCTTTATTTATAAATCATATAAATGGTTATCTTGTCAGCTAATTGAGACAAAAAATGCTTAATTTCCCATTTTCTTATTTATAAATTCATTAATTTGTTTGTAAAGGCATGCCCATGATAGTCTTTACTTTCTTTGGATAAGATTGTATACCTCTCTAAGATATGACATAACCTAACATTTTCCTACCAAATACACATTTCTTTGGGTTTAGGCACACATTGTATTTTCATAACTATCTAAATATTTGTTGAAAGTTTTTAGTATGATCTTGTCAATTTTTTTTATTTTTCAAGTAAATCATCAACATAATATTCCATGGTTTTATGTATAAAATCATGATGTGTGTCATATCCTTTTGATAAACAACTCATGTGTTCTTCAAATTGAATGGCATGAACACATAACAAAATGTATCTCAAGGTGTAATAAATGTAATTTTAGGTTGGTCTTAAGGATTTATTTTTATCTGATTAAATCTAGTGAATCTATCCTTGAATGATAACATATCATAACTAGTCATAATGTCTACAATCACATAAATATTTGGTAATGGAAAATAATCCTTAGGGAAAGCCTTGTTTAGATCTTAAAATTTTGTAAAACATATATTTTTCCATTAGGTGTGGTGATTGGTTTAATATTAATGAACTATGTGGATAAATAAATTTATTTAATAAAACATGGATCAAGTAACCTTTAAATTCCATATTTAACTAGAAATAATACTTTTAGATGCATTTTTCTTATTTTCTGAGTGACTAGATTTATATCAAGTACTATATTGTGCATTGAACTTTCAGGTTTAATTCATAGAATATCTAAATAATCCCAAGTGAATAAATTATGGAAGTTATGTAGTACCTATCTAATGATTTTACTTTGTCATAATTGATACTAGAAAGACTAGTCTCAGATATCTATTTATCCCATAATTAAATTCAACCATTTATTCATTTATCAATTATAATTGGTCTTCCACATATGGTGTAGTGGGGATTGTACCAGTACCATGTATTTGGACATATTCATGTGATTTTTCACTCTTTCTAAAAATATGTGTGGGAATGTTTTGTTGAAGGAAACTTTTTAATATGATATAAGGAAGGGAGATCCTAATATGCCCTCAAATATTCTAGAGAGATTCATCATTGGAAAACTCATCAAATGTCCAAATGTTTGGTGAAATTATATCAATTATTTTAAATCATACTAACTATATTGTATATTAAGGCTTTTAAAGGAAATAATAAAGTTTTGGTTAGTCTCTCATTTTTATTTTATTTAATCTCACCCATCTAGTGAGGAGTAAAGAATTGATATTGTCTCCAGTTTCATAGGTGGAGAGGATAAAAGGGAATAAAATAACAAAAGGTTCATGCATGAATGTCATTATGGGGGGGGGGAAGGCCAAATTTGGTAGGCTCAGGAAAAAATTAATTCTAGAATTGAAGGCTTCAAAAGAGATAAATGTTGATTTGACTGAGTCTCCCAAGAAGGAGGATATCATGGTCATCCTCTCAAACCTAGGTTACCCTAAGGCCCCCATCCCAAATATTTATATTATTAAGGAGGGATCATAGGAGGACCCCAGCCTGAATAAGTACACCCAACATGAAGTTAGTTCTCTCAAAACTAAATTATGCTCAATTAAATCTAGCCTAAGGAGCAAAGGCATGGGGATAAGAATAATAAAGAGGGAGATTAAAGAGATCCATTAGGCCCTATTTTCGAAATATGATGCAAAAGGTAAGAAGGGATGAATATAAACCTTAGGCATAACTATCCATAGAAAGAGGGATGATCTTGTTGGTCCATAAGCTTTGGTTCTCTCAGGTGGAGGGTTGGATACTTTAGTGTCTCACCTTAGGACCCCTATAATATTTTTTCCCCCATCGAATGATAAAGGTTTGAAATATATTTCAAAGGAAGGTCTCTAGTTTAGGACCTAAGGAAAATCCACTAAAAGTCCTTATTAGGCCCCTGGGGGGTTTTTGTATGAATTTTGTAAGTATTGTTTGTCAAAAATTTTAACTCTTTACTTTGTTATCTATTTTTCTCATTCATTTTTTGGGGTTTTCTTTTTTTTCTAGGTTTAAATTCCCTTTGTTTTTCCATGATATATCTCCTTGGAGATGCAGGCCTCATGTTCTGACCCAGGCTAGTTCCCACACTAGTCATGGGTGGTCTTACCTTAATATAAACTATATTATTGATAGATGATCAACCTATTATGTAGGATTAGGTGTTAATTCAAGGAAGTGTATATAACTTCACTTATAATAAATATATACAAAAACACAAAAACACACACACACACACACACACACACACACACACACACACACACACACACACACACACACACACACACACACACACACACACACACACACACACACACACACACACACACACACACACACACACACACACACATATATATATATAGAGAGAGAGAATTTTAGACACACATGTAATGTATAATGGACTACATTCATATCATGAATATAATGTCTACTTAATAGAATATTATAATTAAGATTATTGGGCATAACCTAGCATATAATATCTCTTATTGTAGGACCCATAATGATATTCAATGGATTTTTTCCTATCACTTACAAAGGTATGTTATCGAATCCAAGATTATTCATATCAAATTAATCAAGATCCTTTAATCCTATATTAAGCACAATAAGGAAGGAAATATTGAAAATATTTATTTCATATTCATTGCCCATAAAAACCTCATTTAAATACCTTATTAAAGTGGAGGTGTGGATTAATAATATGTGTAAGAGGAAATTCTTCTTTATCAAAAGATACACTATCCTTAGTACATCAAAATGTATTGATGAAATAAGTGTGGAAAAGTTATAATAGAGAGATTTTAGATGCATTATTCATAATTTGATCAATAATATAATATTATTTTATTAAATTGGTTGAAATGAACTAGAAAATCTACATTATCCATATCATCCATGTGATGATTATCTTTGCAAGACATGTTCTCAATCATTATCTTATATAATATTGTCATTAAAATTTTTACAATATATTTAAATGGGATAAATGTTTCCTCTTTTGTCTAATAAACATATAACACATGATTATATATGAGTTGATAATCCAAACACACTTAGATATATTTTATCTATAATGTGCATGTGGCATATAATCCTATAATTGGTGATTCATATTTTGATATATTATTTTTGCATGAAATCCCTAAGAGATATACAAATGTCATAGATTATTCATGAGGATTGGTTGGAACTATTCTTTCTCAAAAACTTGAGATAAATTTATATCCATAAAATTACATGGTCTAAGTAACATCATCAATGTGGTATGTATTAAAACCATCTCAAAAAGTATCATTAATTAGTGTTGTGTCAATTTTTGGTGCTGCATCTAATTGATCTATAATTAGTTGTCCAATTAAGAATTTTTGGGATATGATATTTAAGTCAAATTACATAAGTATCATCACACATTTATCTATACATCCTAACAAATGTAGTTTTTTCTGATATAACTTAGCATATTGACATTTGTGTTGACATGTGTTTCATTATTAAACATATAATGTCAATTTTTTTGCACTATGAAAATAATGTCTAGAAATAATTTTTCCGCTGCATTATGGTATTTTCATTATCAAAAAGTGTATGGCTAATGTGATAAATTGCATGTTCCCTATGAGCATCATCATATTATGCCAATAAATCCCCTAATGCATAATATTTAGTAAAAATGTATAATGATAAAGGATTATCCAGTATTAAGGGCATGAGAATTAGTGGATTAATTAGAAATTATTTGAGTGAATAAAAACACTATTGATAAATGAAAACCCATTTCAACTTTGTATCTTTATTTATAAATCACATTAATGGTTGTCTTATCAGCTAATTGAGTCAAAAAATGCTTTATTGCTCATAATTTTATTTATAAATTCATTAATTTGTTTGATTTAATTAATTTTATAATTACATGCCCATGATAGTCTTTAATTTATTTGTATAAAATTATATACCTCTCTAAGATATGACATAACCTAAAAATTTTCTTGCCAAATACACATTTCTTTGGGTTTAGGCACATATTGTATTTGTATAACTATTCAAATATTTATGATAATTTTGTCATATGATCCTATTAATTTTTAAATTTTTCAAGTAAATATTCAACATAATATTCCATGGTTTTATGTATAAAATCATGAGATGCATCATAGCCTTTTGGTAAGAAACTCATGTGTTCTTCAAACTAAATGGAATGAACACATTAAAAAATGTCCCCCAAAGTGTAGTAAATGTAGTTTTAGTTTGTTCTTGAGGATTTATCTTTATATGATTAAATCTATTGAATCTATATATGAATTATAACATCTCATAACTAGTCATAGAATCTACAATCATATACATATTTGGAAATGTAAAAAAATCATTGAAAAAAACTTTGTTTAGATCTTGAAAGTCTATAAAACATATATTTTTCCATTAGGTGTGGTGAGTGGTTTAATATTAGTGAAATATGTGGTTAAATAAATATATTTAATAAACCATGCATCAAGTAACCTTTAAATTCCATCTTTAACTATAAAATCTACTTTCAGATGCATTTTTCATTTTTTACCTAACTAGCTTTATACCAAGTACTATATTATGCACTAAACCTTTAGGGTTGATTCATATAATATATAAATAATACCAAGTGAATAGATTATAAAATTTATGTGGTTCCCATCTAATGATTTTACTTTGTCATAATTGAGCATGTATAATAGAAGGACTAGTCTTAGATCTCTATTTATCCCATAATTAAATTCAACTATTTATTCATTTATCAATTCTAATTGATATTCCACATATGGTGTAAAGGATATTGTACCAATACTATGTATTTGGACATATTCACATGAGTTTTCACTCTTTATAAAAATATGTGTGGGATTTTTTATTGAAGGAAACCTTTTAATATAATATAAGGAAGGGAGATCCTCATATGCCCTTAAATATTCTAAGAGAGATTCATCATTGGAAAAATAATCAAATGTATAAATGTTTAGTGAAATTATATCAATGAGATTAAGTCATACTAACTATATTATTGGTAGATGATGCACCTCTTGCATAGGATTATGTGTTAATTTAAGGAAGAGTGTATAAATATTCAATTTATTTATTATAACTTCATTTTTTAATATTGATTCATCCATATATTGAAGGAATTATTTAAATTTATGATCAAATAAAATAATTATATTAATAATATAGGGTACATGTTTTCCCAAATATTGGCCTATGTTTCCCAACTTTATATATATTTTAGCCCAAAACTATATACTTCATATGTGTTTTCTATGGTAGAAGAGGAACCTTAGTGGGTGTTGTAAATGGTATATAATTATTTATAATGGGATGTACACAATCTAAAGGAGAAGGAAATATGTGAGTTATTTAATTTTCCTTAGGTTGTGTCATTTAATAATGCTTGAAAGGTTCCTAATCCATAATACATGCACACACACACATAATGAATAAATTTGAGACACATATGTAATGTATAATGGAATAAATTCATATCATGAATATAAGGTCTACCTAATATAATATTATAATTGAGTTTATTGGGCATAACCTAGCATATAGTATCTCTTGTTGTAGGACCCATAATCATATTCAATGAAAACTTTCATATCACTTTTAGAGGTATATTATCAAAGCCAACATTATTAACATCAAAGTAATAAATATAATTGGATCCTATATTGGGTAGGAAAAGGAAATATATATTGAAAAAATTAAGTGCATATTCATTGTCCATAGAAACTTAGTTAAATACCTTATTAAAGTGGAGGTGTTGATTAATAATATGTGTAGGAGGTAGGTCTTATTTCTCAAAATATATAATCTTCTTAGTCCACATTAATGTATTAATGAAAAAGTGAGACAATATATTTATATATCACCATTGTTGTTCCATGTAATGTTGCATGAAGGATATCTTAATAAATAGGTGACTTGTGGAAAAGTTCTGACATAGAGATTTTAGATGTATTATTCATAAGTTGATCAATAATATCATATAATTTTGTTGTATTGGTTGAAATATTATAAGGTGGAGGCGTATGAGAAAGAGTGGTTTGGCTACCTCCACTTTATACCCTACCTCTTTGTATTGTGACAACATAAACCTCAACACCTGATACAATCATAGGCTAAATAGTGGGGGAGGATTCGTAACCATCACTACATTTAGGTTTAAGATGAGGAATGAACTGAGATATAAATTTTTTTTTTCATATATTAGTAACTAAAATAATCTTATATTGAATATTTAGACAATGTGTGTTACTAAGGTGTTAAAAAAAATTGATTACTTTTAGCCTTAGTTTTATTGCATATGAGTTTGATCCATTTCATTACATGGTTGTGAAATTGTTTAACCATTTTTATAAATAAGGGTAAATATAATTACTTAATAAACTAAGTAATATAGTATTCTAAAATTATTCCAACTAAATATTTTAGATTCATAATATATTTTGATATAATGTTGAATTATGAAAATATGCTAAATAAAAAAAGTACAATACCAAATCTAGTAATTTGATTGACTAAACATGAATAAGGAATACTATTTATATTATTTAATAATTTTGAATCATATCTATGAAATTTAAATGTATAAATAGTTAGGATTATGTTTAGATATGATTTGTTATATTTTGTAAATTAGCTCTCTGTTAGCCTGGACACATAGGGACACTAACATTGATGCTTCTATCTACAAACTAAATATTTTATCCTATAATAAATACAAGTAATTTTATTGAAATTAAACCTCTACCTATTAGGTTTAATTATCACCTTCAATATCATCTATTTGAATCATGTATGTAGGTTTTAGATATCAATATGTAGCTCAAAACCCTATGTCTTCCAATTAGGGCATACCACATTGAAAAATAAGTGTTATTGGGATAAAGTGAATTTTATATAGCCTCAAATACACATTTGTCAATGATAACTACCTATATATCTATATACTCTAAAGAGTGCCTCAAACCAATGTAGTTATCCCCCTTATAAAGGTTTATGTGTGAATAATTATGCAATATGTTATACACGAGTACATATAGTGATATAACTTATAACATAAAAAATAATTTTATGGTTTTATATTTTAGTTATTCAAACCTTTAATAATACTAATCCTATGATTTATTTGTAAATAGTGAATAATATGGTAGTTTTTCAAGATTGAGAGGTAATTTTGCTTGGTATAAGATATATGTGTGTTTGATTTGTACTTGATCTTTATTGATGCTAATGAATGATATTTGGATTGTATTTATACCAACCATTTTTAAATTATCTCATGGGAGAGTTAAAATAATACTATATATTAAGCTATACATATTCAAAAATATTCAAATTTGATTATTTTTAAGGTACAAACACTAGCATCAAACTTGAGATACTAACATTAACACTAGTGTCCTAGTATAGATGGTAGTGTCCTAGAGAATAGAGAATTTATGAGGATATGTAACTGATAGTGTAAGATATATATTATGTTTTAATCATAATTTAGGCTACATGTAATCTAGGTAATCAAAATATTAGAGTCAAATTATAGGATAAACATTTTGTCACAATGAGATGGTGAATGCAAGCCTTTCGATAGTGGAGAGGTCTTGAAATGAAGGGTTTAGAAATGAGTGACATTTTCCAAATTTATAATATAAAATAAAAATTTAGCATCTACACCCCCCTTTAATATAGTAATGTATAAGGATGAAATTACTAGGTTATAAAAAATAAATGTGTATTGTAGTGTGTATAACATAGCTTGATTTGAATTGAGCCTTATTTGAGTTTGATGTTTGTATATTACCTAAAAATAAAAGAATTTTATAGTTTCATTAGTTAATATGATCTAAAAATTGAAATAAATTTAATGCTTTAAATAAAAAATAATAAGGAATGGGTACTTGTATGTCAATGTAAACATGTTATCCCTTGGTACTTTGCTTTTATAATGATGCTTCCTAGATGAAGTATTTGAGATAACTACTTAGAGATGTGAAGAGTATAATTATAGGGTGATCATGCCCCTAATATAATTTAAAATGGTGAGTTGGGATAAGGGTATCAAGATCATTTAATCTCAATCACACAACTCAAATGTATACATAATATAGCCAATCTAACCAATCTCACCCAGGTCAAATGGTATAGCCACATCAACCTAAAAAATTAGAGTATGTCAAGGTCATCGAGGGAATTAAATATTATTAACACTACTCAATGGATCTATAAAATAATATTTTCAAATAATAAATTAAAACCTTTAATAAGTAATGAAAAAACTTAAGGAACAATGTTACCTTAAAGTGAAAATAAACCAAAAAGCTGAGGCAAGAGATTTGACAAGTGGGGAAACTATTTAATGTATGAAAAAACCAAAATCTATTAAAGTCTTGTAATAATTATTCTCATAGTACATATAAATAAAAATATAAGAGAGGGAGATAATGGCCTTAATCCAAAATATCATCATAAATATGTAAGAGTAAGAACAAGATTGTAGTCTATGAAGAAAGAGAGAGAAGAGCCCAATAAATAGATCTAAAAGGATAAAGAGTTACGCAAACAATTTTTAACATGTGTACCAAGCATCCATATTCATTTAATAAGGGACGAGGATGTGTGTGACAAGTGCGGGGAGGTGTTACTTTTATAAGTAACTCTAAATTCCAATAAACAAGAATTAGGATAATCCTAAAATATCCGATTGGACCAAAATAAGATTAATTATCTAACATTCCAATTTAAGCTTTATTTTGGGTTAAAAAGTGGAAAAAAAATTACAAAAAAGGAAGGGAGTTGAAATTACATAATACTCCCCTTAATAAAAACGTCCTTCAAGAGGAATTACAATATTTTTAGAAAGAAATAAGTAGAGAAGGTCATGCCAAAGTCATAAGGATTAAAGTGTGAATGCTAATAATCTCCAATAATCCTATTTGGATAATGTGGTCAATCTAAAATAGAACAAATACTAATAATAAGGAGAAATGATCCACAAAACCCTACAAAACAAATAAGCTAGCACCAATATTTCAAATTAAGTAACTAATATACCATCAGTATACAATCTACATACATAAAGTACTAAAATTAGATGTATAACAAGGTAAATAGAGAAAGGATAACTTCCATCACAAAGTGTGAAACCCTACATAAAAATTAAGTAAGTGAAAATAATCGAAGCATATTTCCTTTACAACAAAAAAATGAGGAATACATAAGAGAGTTTGAGTTTATCAAAATAATGAAAAATAAGATATGTTACTTGAAAAACATATTATGCATGAAGAATTAGAATAATTATCAAAAGAATACATATCAAAGTCTTTATAAGAACCATAATTTTTAGAAATCCAAGTGGTTTTAACCTTAGAAGGTGGTGATTTAGTCAGTTTCTAACAATCCAAAATGTCATGAGTAGATTTACCATAAGATTTGAATGGGTTCAATTTGTAACATTTAGAGATATGATTCCCATTTTTACATAATCTACATAAGTTTTAGTAATTTTAACCATAGCATGAGCATTACAATCTATATAATCAAAATAAGTTACATTGTACATTATTTGGTGAGGAGGACAATAAGATGTAAAATGCATGAGAAGTTGAATCATCAAAACCAAGACCTTTAAAATTTGTATTAGATTTAGGAAAAAGAGGTTCAAAAATATCATTTGTACACTTACCAAGCCCATAACCAAAATAGACCATACTATGCATAATTTTTAATCTAGGGTTAATACAATAAGTGTTCAAACAAGTTTGAGTTTTTTTATAAATGAAATGAGTTTCACCATTAGAACTAGTATTATGTGCAAAATATTAAAAAAAATCATTTAGAGTGTCAAATGAAGATTGCATGTTTTCTATTTGATTTTACAAACCATTTTGAAGTTTAATAATGAAACTATGCAAGGTATAAATTATATCATTTTGATAGTGAATTTCTTGTTTAATTGAAAGAATTTATTTATTTTTAAGATAACCATGATGTAATGTATTTTTAAAGGCTAAAAAACCATTATTTTTAAATCCATAGAAGAAATATCAAAGCTTGCAAAAGAAAATATTGCTTAAAAATAACAATCTTTCACAAAGTTCATTTTGAGATTAATTAAATTGTAAATGTAAGTTCACACCAAAACACAAAGGTTTAACTCAATTTGAGTGTTTTGTAAAAAAATTCTATTGATAATAATTGTATTACCACCTTTTAAGGAACAAAACACTAAAAACTTTAACTTGCCTAAAAAGCTTAAGTTATGGTGTGACTAAGAAAGATTTAAAACACCATTAAATGTTTTGAAATAAACAAGTGAACTTATTATTTAATTAAATTCTTTTAATAATCAAATCCATGAATATGATGGCAAAGATTTTTATGTAATTAAATCATTAAATGAAAAAAATTCAAATACACGTGGAGTTTAAAATAAGCATTTCAATGAGTTTTATTGAAATAAACTCACCAAAAAAACCTAAACTCGAGTATATAAATAATATGAAAGGTAAAGTGTATGAAAATTAAATCATTATCAAAAAGATATAAGATAAAAAGAAGAGAATTATTAAAGATATTTCAAATTATATTAAAAACTAGCTTCTAAAAAAATAAGGTGGTTTGGGTTTTAATTGATAGAAGATAAAAGGAAGAGAATTATTGTGGTATTGGCATAAATAAAATACCAATATAAAAAATAGTAAAAACCACTAGTTATGAAATAAAACACTTTAGTGCCTTCTATTTTAAAATGCATTAAAAATAAAACACTTTAGTGCCTTCTATTTTAAAATGCATTATAAATTGAATTTTGATAGTTAAAATCATGAATAAAATAGAGTGCCAAGTGTATAGGATAATATCACCATAAGATGCCATACTTAGTAAGTAATGTAGGAAAAAGAATAAAAAACATGTTACATGTAAAAATATGTTAGTAAATAATAACCAAATCCAGATTTGGATTGGAATAAAGACAAGTGCCAAGTGAAAATTAAAATGCTAAAAATTGAAAGAACCATATTTTTGTAACCAATTTTTTTTAAAGAAAAACCAATAGGTACATTTTTGATGATTTATAAAAAATGGTGATTTGTTTTCTTTTGAAATTTTAATAGTATATTCTTAGAAGATAGAATAAAATAAAATATAATTTTTTAGAAACTAAAATTGGAAATAAAAAGATATGGCCTCTTTTTTAGACAGGGTTTTATGTGATTGGTTTTTAAAAATGAAAGAAATGACATATTTTATTTGAGTAACCATCTTAAAAAACTGAAAAATCTTTATTTTAAGAGAAACTTGAAATCCACATTAGAATGAAAATATGTTAAAATTTGATAAAATTTAAGCTAAAAATATAGAAAGTGACTAAAAATAAAATGCAAGGGTGAAATCACTTACCAAAACAATTGAATTTCTCCAAAAAACTTGCACAACTCAAGTTTCAATGTCAAAATAGAAACATGCTCTGATACTTTAAAAAAATATTACCAAAGATCAAATTAAAATGTTGAATAAGAAATGAAAAAACATAAGGAACAATGTTTCCTTGAAGTTAAAGAAAACCAAAAAGTTGAGTTGAGAGATTTGACAAGTGGGGAAACCATCGAATTGATAAAACCCCCAAAATCTATTAAAAGTTTTGAAATAGTGTATGACATGTGGGGAGAAGAGTTACTTTTACAAGTAAATATAAATACAAGTGTACTAGAGATGTGAGTGACACCTCATAAATCTAGGATAAAGTATATTTATAATTATAATAAATTCATACATAAACAAGACTTAGGATAAACCTAAACTAGCCTAAAGGACACAAATAAGATAAATTATCAAATAAGCCATCTATTTTATAAAGATAAAGGATTGAATGGTGCATCTTGGTAAGGTCATTGCATAAATATTTATATAATATGAATGTGTATATGTGATTTGGTACTTTTTCATGGAATATGAATCTCTAATTTGTCTCAAGCTGAAGTATTTATCAAAATGTAACCTTTACCTTGTAAACTGTGTATAAGCTCTCAAAATTCTGAAAACTTTGTCTCAAATTTATGAAAATTAGTGTAAAATGTATAATATTATGGCCCAAGTGTATATCTAAATCATGTAAAATTTATAAAATTATACCAATTCTACCAATTGAATGTGTATGTGGACTCATGTATTTATGACATGCCCCCACTAATATGTTCCTCCCCTAAAATTTAAGGTGAGGGGAATAGTATTTGATAGTCACTTATCTCAAAAGTTTAAGATAACCATTCTATATCTATATCAATCATGTAGTAAATAATCATATAGTGGAATCATGTCTAAGTATATGTATTAAATAATCTCTTAATATCTAACCATAACAAACCCTAAGATTCATGATATAGATCATGCCAATATCTAGAAGTAATAAGCACAAGATCATAAAATAATTAAGCACACACAAAAGATCACTTGATGTCATGAAAAAATGGTTTAAGGAGACCTAAAAATGGGGGCATACTCAAATGATGTGTACTCAAAGGAGAGGACATGTTCAAATGTCTACACACCAAAGAAACAATAATTAGTGGTACTAGGGCTAACAAAAAATCAACATGTTCAAATGTTCCACAGTCCAAAAAAGATAACAAGAAATAAGTACACTCAATTAATCCATGTGAAAATATGAATAAGTGAAATATAATCAACTGGAATAAGTATATTATACTAGTTGCCACATACATGTATTAGAAAAATGTCATGTATCATAGCATATCTAGCACATTGTGTAAGATGTAAGCATGGGTATAAACATTTATAAAAACTATTAAATAAGCTCAACATAATAATTTAAAATGATCATAAAAAAATATAACCTATATTAATTATGATCAATAAAATCAAATTCCCCAATGTAGTTTATCACATGGGTAGAGGAAAGGTCCAATATACAAAAGCTATTAAACATTTAAATGCTAAATATTTTTTTATTTTAATGTTTTTATATTTTTATATTTTTTTTTAATTTTTTAAAATTATTAATGACAATGATATCCAATTATCCCATCTATGGGATTCTTAGATAATGCTCTAAGCTCACGATGAGATACAAAATGTTGGTCATGATACCAAGGACCATGTATATGTGCCAAAACTAGAATTAAAGAATATATAATACTATACCACATAGGAATTTATGGTCATGAAGTAGTAATGTAAGTTTTAGTGGTTCATGGAACCCATTACTTAGTGATTTGTGACTTATTCATTATATCTATAAGATTTGGTCTATGTACCTTATTATAAATATGTTGATCTTCTCCTAAAAACTAGTTGGGTCATATAGGTGTAAATTATGGCTTTATAGAGTCCACTATATATCTTTAATGTAATGGCCTCTATAGTATTATTTGCCTAGGTTATGGGATTGAATTTTTCTTATCATTTGACTCATGATTAACCTTAATAGGTTGTATGATTATATGTTTTTGAATAAATATATCTTATTGTAATGTATCTTCATATTGAATTCTTAAAACTATGATTATCTTATTATAATAAATATACTTGAGACATTTATGCAATGTGGAGGGCACTACATAAATATTATGAGTCCAATGTTGGCCCAATAACACATCAAAGACTCTAATATTTAGTATAACTAAAAATGTTATGGTCACATGTGCTGGACCAACCTATAAAGGTAAATAAATCTCACCACAACCCTCTTTTCCTTTCCCATCAAATTCATTGACCATCTTGGTTGAAGGGCATAAATCATCAAGTGTATGTCCAAAATGTGTGATTAATTTCATGGTGCATTAGTTTTCACTAAAACCATTATCAACCATAATATTGTGTATAGGATGATGATCAATATGTGATCTAATAAATAATGATTGAAGAGTCATGTCATCATCCATAATTTTACCACCATCAAATGAAATATAAAGTCTCTAAACCATAGGAGGTATATCATGTGTGAGTTTGATAATAATCCCATATAATGAGTGATATTAATGTGGTGGAAGAGGATGTTCATTATATGCCAATTTCACTTTTGGCACTTCTGTATAATGATCATTTAATTGATTGTTAAATATCTTTTTTTGATAGCCACAATGTCGTGATCCTGGAAAATCATCAAATGTGATCATTTAAATATCAATGAGATATTGTATTTTTTACTTCAAATTATAACATATGCTCTTGGAATGTCAAAAACATTGGTGATAGTCACAATAAACATTTGCATCATATTATTTTGTTAGAGGTCTAATCATAACAACCTCTAAGGTAGGAGGGATAGATATGAGATTAAACTCCACTAACTTATTATTGAGTGAAGCTGGAGACTCAACTAAGCATGAAAAATATATCTTAGTTAATTTAGATAAGACAAGCTAATTAGGTTATTATGACACCATATTCACCATTGTTTTTAACTCCTTATTAACCTATAAAGGGTTTACCTTATAGCTTGGTTTGATATGAAACGTTGTATTTAATGTAGTCAGTGTGTTGTCTACATACTTAAGATTGTTTAATGTAATACATTTAATTTATAAATATCAAAAAATATGTCATAAATCATCAAAATAGTTAAACTTATTAAAGACAATAGACTCATGTAATGGGGAAAAAACTTTGCTTAAAGGTATATTGAAGTTCTTTATCTACCATTGGATTTGTCATTTTGGCTAAAATTATCTTATACCGAAAAACATATTAATTTATAGGTTCATTGGTTCCTTTCATGATCTTCAAAATTTGTGCATATGAAATCTTTTTAATATGTTTATAGAAAAATGTGATAGAAATCTATCTGTTAGAGGTATGAATGCTTTAGTTGTTTGAATTGGAAGATCATAGAACCACATCAAAGAATATACTTTTAGGCTTATTATAAATAATTTTGTCAAAAATTTATCATTGGAAGCATAATAACGGCATGTAGAATAGAAAAATTTAATATGTTGTTTAGGATCACTCTTACCATCATAAATTTTAAAATCAGGTGATACAAAACTAGTTAGCAAAGGGTGAAAATATATATCATGTGAAATAAGATTATCAAATACATCTTGTGAATTAATAACATGATTTTATTTTGAAGTATTTTTATCAATATTTTTAATGTTGGAATCCAAATTTTTAATAACTTGGATACAATTTTACATAGTAGACTGATTGGGATTAAGATTTGATATTTGAGAAGTCACCAAATGGGATGTAAACATTTCCTTGTATTGATGTAGGAATTGAAACTATTAATTGAGTTGAAAGATTGATTGTTCCCATGGAGGATGTAGTAATAATTATTTTATATTGTAGGAAAAATGGGTTGAAGACATATCCCATGTCAACACTAGATGTAGGAACAAATGGTGTACTTGAGGGGATGGATATTGGGAATGAATAAGTAGTAAAATTTAAATATTCATCATTATTATATGTATATGAATTATAGTTAACATGTTTATTTACTTCATTTCATGTGACATACAAAAGTTCATCAAGTAGTTCATGATTTGTAGGTAGATGATGAATTACTACTTCCCTATCTTCAATTTCAAAATGATATTTGTTATTAACATTTTACATTTATAAAAAAATATGCCATTAGTAATGGAAAATTTTATATTTTAAAAATAATCACAACAATCTAAAATCTTAAAAATATGAAAAACCCTAGAGTGATATAAGGTTACACAAGAAGACCCAGAGATTGGGTTAACCAAATATTTAATACTTTTTAGTAATAAGGGTAAATATAATAACCTAATTAACTAAGGAATATACTATTCTAAAATCAAGCTAATTAAAAAAATTAGATTTAAAATATATTCTTATATAGTGCATATAAATGGAAATATGCTAAATATAGAAATTAAAATACCAAACAATTATTTTATTTTTGAAAATTGAATAAGGAATAATACTTATCTTATTTAATGATACATAAGTATACATAGGAATTATAGGTGCATAAATATTCAAGATGATCTACATTTTTGATTCATCATATTCTTAAATGAACTCTCCATTAACCTAGATACTATTGTCAAAATAGGCACACTAACATCAATTATTCTATATAAAAACTAATTCTTTTGTCCTACAAAGAATAAAAGTCATTTTATATAAATTACACTTGCAGCCTTTAAGGTTAACTATCACCTTGTAGATTATATGTTCAAATTATGTGCATAATATTTGGATATCAAAGTGTATGTCAATTTAGGGCATGTTGCCTTCTAAAATAGGGGCTAGTGGGCTCAAGTGAAGTCAATCTAACTTCAAAGACCCTTATTTTAATTAGTGCTACTTACATATCCATATAATTTGAAAAGGGCTTTAGAGTAATGTATTTCCTCCTTATGTGGGTTTTTGTGTGAACAATTATGTAATACATTGTATGCAAATTCATATAGTGATATATATTGTAACTTAAAAAATAATACTCATGGGTTACTCTTTGAATGTTTCAGACCTTTAATAATAATTTTCCTTTGACTAATTTTGAAATATGGAAGAATAGGGAACTTTTGAAAACTTGAGAGGTGTTTTTATTTGGTATAAGACATATGTGTATTTGATCTTGACTGATGATAATGAATGGTCTTTAAATTGTATTTGTACCACCAATTTTGAAATTTTCTCATGATACAGTTAACATAATACTATAAGTTAAACCATACATGTCAAAATGTTTTCAAATTTTAGTATTTATAAGGTATGAATACTAGTATTAGACCTAGGACACTCATGTCAACACTAATGCCCTAGTCTAGATGATGGTGTCTTGGAGAATAGAGAATTGATAATGATATATAACTAAAAATGTAAGATATATATCATGTTTTATGCATTGTATGGGATACATGTGATTTGGTTTCTTAGAATGCCATGTTCAGAATATAGATTAAGCATTTATGCACAATGAGATAGTGAAGGGGTACTGAATTAAAAGGTGAACCATGAGTGATATTTTCCATGTATACAAGACTAGTTTATCATATAAAATCTATATTTATCATCTATAGAAATATATTATATATTTTAGTCAAGATACATGTAATTATGATTATCATAGATTGAATTAGAAAGTATAAACTATGTATATCTAATATAGCTATTATGTGAATAAGGGGAAATCAATAAAATTTAAACCTAACCCAACACTCTGAAGCCCTAACAAGCTAAGGTTAAAAATCAAACAAAACTAGGGTTTGTCATGCTAATAAAAATTAATGGTTCATAAATATGTTTTAACTTGTTTTGAATCTAGAGTTTTAAATAAGTTACAATTAGGAATAATTCAAATTGTATAAAACATGCTTAAATTACACATATATGAATTTAAATGGTTAATTTATTTCACTTGTTATTTATAAAAATTACCAAGAGGATAGGGCACTTAGCTTTCCTATGTTTGTTTTGGTATGTGATAGTTTACAATTTTTATAAATTCATTACAATGAACCTATGGTCATTCATATCAGGTAATTGACTATTAGAACCTACCTGGATAGATCTAGTAATAAAAATATTCCTATAGTAGTCAAAATTTTCTAATTTCCACCAAAAAATTTCTTGTGTTTCTTCTATTTTGTTCCACCCTAGTCATTGTGCCTATATCTAAGATTTTTCCTATGTAATTTTTTATTTTAAACCTTATGCATAGATTAAGATTTGTTATCTTTCACCTTGAAACCCTAACTCCACTTTTGACACCAAAATCACATATAAAAATGGATTATACAATATTGGTTGGATAACCCTAACCCCTCTCCCCCCTCTCCCCCCCTTGCCCTCTATTGAGTGGTTAAGAATTTCCTACATTTTAATTATCTTAATAAATATTCAAATTGTTAGGTCCAACACATCATATTCTCATTCATTCTAATGGGGACTCTCTTTTTTTGTTTGTCCAGCTTGCTTCCTCTATTTTTTCTCAAATGGCATGGTAACAATTTTGAATGCTAATTAGACAACCAAGAGTGAATTTCACTTTAATAATTTGACTCACAAACATGTTTGATGAATTTGATCTTTTCCACTTGGCCATTTATTCATAATTATTTATACTATCCTTTTCTATAATTTTGACTAAAGAGATTAGTATTGCATTATTTATTAAAGGATATAGGTATATTATTAATTAGTTATTGGGTTATATGCTTCATGTTTATTGTAGGGTCCATGTAAAATGATGTTTCAAGTGTCTAATTTATCACCCCTTTACTCTAGATAGAACCATTAATTGTAATGTTTAAGCATTGATCTTTTTTAATTATTGATCATTTGAGATATTTATTTGAAACATTTGTTTTTTTAATGTAAAATCTCAACCTATTCTTGGCCTAATCTAAAGGGGTTAATCTAAATATTTCAGTCTGTTAAACCTTAGGCCTAATTATCAAAGTAATCAAGTAACTTATGACTATGGTGTGTAAAAATTGTATTTTAAATAGTTATATTATTGATTTGAAATATTTTATTTGGTTTTACTTAGTTTATTTTAAGTTTGATGTTAGACTACATTCAATTTCAATTTGATTCTATGTATGAACCTTAGACTGATATTATATTCAAGTATTTTGAGCTTTAGTGTATAAGTAACTAATTTATAGGTCCTAAAATTTATTCATACAACCCAAAGTCTTTTGAAACTATATATGATATTTTGACAAGTGTTAGCATTGCATAAATTATTGATTATGCTTTATCATTAAAAATTAGGCTAAGTTTTTTAGAACCCTGAGTCCTTGAGATCATGCCATACATCATGATCTCATTAACCTAAGGGGATAATGTTGTTAGTAAAAAAATCCATGAATCCTTGAAATGATGCCATGAAACATCATTATGGGGATTAAGAGACTTGAGAGGTAGTCAAAAGTCTCAAAAAGCCCTAAGGCCCCAAAGCCCTATGATTATGCCACATGTCATCATCGTAGGGACATAATGACTTGGGAAGATAATGTACATAGTGAAAATACCTATATCCATAAGATGATGCCACATTTAATCATCATGGGGACCTAGGAATTCATGGGGAAGTAGGGTGAGGCCAATTGATAATTATGGCCTAAGTGGCACAACCTAACAACTTGGGAAAGGCTAAAACTAGAAACCAAGGCTGAGGAGTAAAAGAGTGAGCAAAGGATGAGTGGATAATGAAAATAGTAAAGCATGGGCCTAAATTTTGTGGCTTGATAGAAGGAAAATATATAAATAAATTATGGTTTCAATTCATGTGGCCTTTTTTTACTTTGATCAAGTAACCTATTTAAAAGGAATTATAACTATAGAATGCCATACATAGTCAAGTATCTAACTAGCTAGTTAGATTAAGGAATATTTAAAAGGGAATAAAAATTAAATATTATAGGATTAATTCAAAAGGCATGAACCTAAATATTTTAAACCAATCAGGATTTAAAGGAAATCAATAAACTAATCAAGTTATCCTACTTGGGCACACATAGGCCAATGTGGAGGATCATTTAAAATACTTGGTCCAATGGGGATGAAATATTCAAGTGTAAATTAATTTATACATGTGTAAAACAATATATAAATTTATTAATCTCATATAGGTAGACATCAAACCAAGTGGAACATCTTTTCAGTTAGGTTATTTCAACAAACTCAAAAGGCAATCATGGCTAGGGATGGGGAGCTTCATGTTATATGGGGTGAGGTATATTATTTTTATTATATATAATATAATTTAAAGTATTGTAAAAAGTGTGTGGGATGAAATTTTTATGCCCAAAAACTCTATATAAATTTTTTAAGGTTGTGACCTATCCATTTTTTACTTTGTCTTGGCTAGTGATTATCTGCCTGAAGGCACAACAAATACTTTTGAAAATAACATTGAAGTAAATACTAATTTAGTTTGAAATTATTTTTATTTTATGGTAGTGGAAATTTATTTTTATGATTTAATAAGGTCAATTAATTATAGGAAGAGATTATAATTCTTGTTTTCCAATGAATATGCAATTAGATTGTGTAGTAGCTAGTCTCATTGGTTCTAAATTTGTGTTCTATTTAATTTGAAGTTTTTTTAATCCATTATGTATAGTAGATACATGTATTTCACATGATTTTATTTGATAGATATAAATAATAATATGTTCACTTAATTCCTTATAATCTTTCCCATTATGTTACTTTAGGTTGTGTTTTTGCTAGACCTAGTACCTAATGGTATAATTGGGACCAGGCATGCCTTCATATTTTTAGCATGAAATATCCTATTTTGGTTAAGAATATATCACTTACCTACCTTAGAATTTATCTCTTTTATATTTTTTTGATGAAAAGCCTACCCATTATACTATAATTATCTTATTTTTTTGAAAGAAGTAAAAGAAATTGAACTAATGTATGTAAGTATTTTTAGATAGAGCAAAATTGATTGAATTTTTGGTGATAAAATACCATTTCTCTCCAAGAGTATGAATGGAAATTTATCAGACCTTAGGTTTAACCAAATAAATCCTAAAAATGAGGGGATATTTTTCCAATGTTCTTTTTCCTTCCTTTATCCTCTCAAACTAGTTAATCTAATAATTATTTTTATTGTGAGTCACATATGAAGACCAACATAAACTACTTCTAGAAAGAGGGCATTAAAATTCTAAATAATTTATGTTAAATTGATTTTGAATTTAATATGAGATTCCAAATTATTTTTATTTCATGTTTCATTGGTTTAGAGTTATTGGTCTAGATTTTTCTAATCCATATTTAATATATTAAAAAATTTGGAGCCCATTGAGTGAATCACTAAATCCAAAGTAGTTAGATGTAGATTAGTTGTGTTCCCATTGTAAATATTTAGGAGATCCCAAAATAATAGATATATACCAAGGCCTTTAATCACCCCTACTAGCTCCTATTTTTTTTGGGTTTTATGCACACCTAATTCATGAATGAGGTATCCTCCATTTTTTTTGATATCTATTGAGGTAAACTCCACTCTAGGGCACAAGTTATAGGTATGGGTTAAAAGACTAGGTGGTGGAATAGTGAGATGATCATGTTAGTTATTAAGTGGGTGTGTATGGGTGAGTGAAACTTAAAGAAGACCAAAATATTATTTGGGTTGGATGGGTGATAGTCTAAATTATGGTGGGTAGTCCTCAAAATAAAATCAAAAGATGGAAATCAGAGTAAGGCAAAAAGGAGTTTGTGATTAAAATAATGTTCTTTTCTTCAAACTAATTAAGAAAAAAGACTATAGATTGAAACTAATTCTTGAGGTTAGTTGATGTTGTATACTAACCCACAAATATAGTGAGAATCCTAAGGAAAAGGACACAAATAACTCCTAGATTATGGTCAATGGTTGTTATCACTAGGACTATTTTTGTAAAACCAAAGTTAGAGGTTATGACCATGACACTAATAGTACCTAATTATACAATTGAAAAAACTAGTGGTTTGTATCAAAGAGACCTTTATGTAGAATGTAAAATCATTTAATAATCATGCTTAATGATTATGCTATATGTCAATTAAAAACAACTATTGCCAATTCTAATTTAGACAAAATTAAATAAGAAACATCAGAACTACTATTGCATATAATGAAATATTGATTTATTATCTTGAAATAAAATCACAATCAAATCCCATGAAGATAGAGAAGAAACTCATATTGCATAATTGAATGAAAATACAAATATCTCTTCCAAACTTATTGAAAAGGGAAAATTACAAGTATATACATATTTGGTAAGGGGGTCACCTCATCCTCCAAATAATACACAAAGAAATAATTTGTTAATGACTTAGAATGAAATTTATAATTTAATGAATACTCAACATGTACAATTAGATATAATCACAACTATATCTTCATAAAAAGATATGTACTTAAAAAATTATGCAACACATGCATGTTACAATATTCTAATATTATCTCTTACATGTAACATGAATAACATACAAATAAAAGGAAACCTTAGTTACATACATTAACTCTCATGAAAAAAATGTATATAATATTAACTCAAGAGACTAAGGTTTACTCATCATTGGGGATTGCATGGTTGAGGGAATAACACATGAAGTTGTTTATGGAATTAGAGTGGTAGGTAGAGTTGAACTCAAATTTCTAGTTGTGTCTTGAATCTTTGGCATTTTCCTTAATAAAACTTATATGCCTAATCATACCAAATCTTGATTATATCCATGTTTAGGAGGGATGTCATATGCATATTATATAATTTTATGAATAGTCTCTCATGTTATGACTTTGTATTTATGAACTCCACTCAAAATATCTCTACTTTATTCACCTTATTTCTAGTGAAGCCAATTTCTAGCTCAATCTTTTCCAATGTACACCCTTGAATACCTTGTTTGAAATTTGTAGATGCTTGTCAGAGTAGATTATCAAAACTATCCCTATCCATCAACTTTCTTGTAGTATATTTTTCTTTAGAAAATTCTAATTCTTGTAAAATTTGTATAACCTAGTTCTCATACTAAATAAACTTTGTAATCAAGACTTGTGTACTAGATACCCACCATCTAGCATTTTGAGTCCTAATAACCAACAAACTAAGGGAATCAATTTACTCAAGTGGGGTCATCAAATATAGATGTCTAAAGGCATTATTACTAGTACAAGTTATGAGAATATTTGATTTATTATCATCCTCATTAAAATAATTAAATAATTTAAATATCTCAATAAAATGGGGAGACATATCAACCTTCAGTGTATTGATGGTGTCCAAAAAGTTGTACAGCCTGAGAGATACATTCTAGACATCATACACTATTTCTTGGGGAATAATTTTTTTTTTGTTGCTACTCAAACATTTAATTAAACTCTTGTTTAATTTCTTCATTAGCTTTCTTAGTACCTCTATGGAGTTTGAACAAGGCTTCAATATGTGTTCCCAAGTAAGATGCAATATTTTCATTATATACATACTCTCCAATCCTCCTATTATTCCTCTTAGATAGGGATAAGACATTATCTCTCCTCAATGATTAAGTCCCTACTATCTTATATTTTCCTTTTCCTAACCTTCTAGACTATCCTTATTGATTTATCAAAAATGGAACTTATGGTGGGAAACACTATGATCACCAAATTGAGTCTTTGGGTTACATGAGATTTCAAGTTTGTTGCCCATTAGGAAATTGCCAATTCCCATGAGTAAATAAATTGAGTATCTTAAGTAGTGAACTTTGATAAAACTTATTATAAATAAATAATCATTACACTTATTTAGAGGGGGTCTGATATAAATGGGAAAATATTCTTCTACCAATCCAAGTTTTCCACTTGGGTAATTGGATGCATAGTGTATCTTGTATTCTTTATATATCTATTAGATGATACAATTGAATTTTGTTGAGTTATAGTATAGTGTGTCATAGGAAAACCTAATTGAGTAGATATAATAGATAATTATGCACTTTAATCTAAAATAAAGACTCTCGTTGATGATTATAAATGGAGATTCTTAGTCTTATGAGTTGTTGTCAATACTTGGGAAGTGGTAGGGATAGTAATCACAACATTTAACCCAATAATTTATGGGTATAATGTTACGGTACTATCTAGATACTACTAAAAATCATCAATGGTAGTGGTAACATAAACTATTGAATTCAAACTAGAAAAAATAGTATTAGGGACATCACCTAATGTATCCATTTACATTAGTGTATTCCATTTGAGTCTTTAGAGTTTTAGGACCTTAATGCTTTCAATTTATTCCTCCTCTTCCTATGGTGTTTACCTTTGGGACATAAATTCCTCTTGTGATGATGTCCCAATAATTTAACTCACAAGGTTATTGGGGGCCCTTTGCTTTCTCTTATAAAAAAGTATTATTTTCTCAACTTATGGATTGTCCTACTGAGTAGTGGAGGATGAAACATATATATCTAGGGTAGTAGGTATTATACTCATAGAAGGAATACTAGAGTCCATAGAGTTATAAAAATCAAGAATTATTGGCTGCTCTACCCCTCCTAGTGAAATCATTATGGAATGGGATTACTCCACACCTTGATTTTGATTTAAAACCATCATTACATCTTACGGTGGTGCTTAGGAAAGATCCCAATCTAGTTAAACCAATCAAGAAGGTTGTGAAGACTAATAGTCAGATGAGGTCCATCCACTTAGAGGTGTAAGTTTAGTATGTGCATATGCAATTATAAGTGAGGTATCCCTTTGAGTTACTCTTAGGACATCCTCTATCAACCTATCCACTTGTGACCTAGATAAGACCTCAATGCCATATTTGTCATTTATTAAAATGAAGTCATGTTCTTAAGGCTCATGCTAGTAATGTATGCCTAGTCATATGATATGATTTTGAATTCTACCATATGTGTCCCAATCCTTGTGTTGTAGAGATGCCAATGAATATAGTTCTCTTATGCTACCAGTAACACCAAATTTACTCCTTTTATAATTGATTTAACCCATAATAATGGAATATCCATTGAATATACATTTATGTTTCTTCCTCATATCCTCATCAATACTCCACTAGAGCTAATATTCCATCTCTTCTTCTACCAACTTATCTAGGACATACTTGTGTAAACACAAGGGTGAAAACTTAGTTCCCACAATCATTATTACTATGTAATCTAGGTATGTCTAGTAGTTCCCCATTAGTCATAGTGTGTTTATGATGCTATCTAAGAATTAATTGATTGGATTTTCATGAATTATCCTCCATAATTAAGGATACATGTTCTCGATAATTCTAATAATATTTTACATGTATGAATAAATATGTAAAAAAGAATATAATTCACATACTCTATTTTTTATAAAATATGGGGTTGGGCTCTAAAGTGATCCATTATACACATACATCATGGCAATGAAAATTTCTAATAGGTAGGACATCATGAAAGTGACCTTTGATTGGTCTTTTATCTTTTTAGAACATTTACTCCTGAATCTTGGTGCTAATGATTTCTCCCAAGGCAAAGGTTAATTTTGAAGTCATGAGTAGGTATAGCAATGGAACCCACTTAATTTAAATTTAATGGCTATTGGTGCACCCATATAACCTATTCATTTTAGATATATTTATATAAACTCCCATCTTAAATTTGGTGATGGGCATGGGAATAATAGCCTTAAGGCTTACCTTTTCTCCTAGTATTATCCATTTATTCAAAGTGTCTTCGATTGTGCTAGTATTCTTCCACAATATAATTCTCATCCCATCATATGTGGTGTTTAAAATTTTAAGCCTTAATTACCTCTATAAAACATATATCTAAATGAAATACATGACTATTTTATGATTGATATGATGTAAGAAACAATTATCTACTTTACCTACAAAGAATTTTTTTTGAAGTCGATGTAGGGCACCACTTTGGGATTGGTAGCTATAAAGTGTAATTGTTATAAATTCAATGGTATTAAATAAATTGTACATTTTTACTCATTTGATAAAATCTCCTCTCATGAGTGTGCATCAACATTTTGCACAACATCCTATACAACTGTATAATTCATAAACATGCCATTGAACATAGCTGAGTCAAAGATTGTATTGGTGCATCTATTAGAATCCTTAATGGATAATTTTGAAGGTGGTAATGTTACCTTGAATTACTTGGATGATTAATACATTATATACTTGGTTTAATTATATAATCTACATGATAATTTAATATATTGATCATTGGAAGTAATTCATAGGTGAATGCAAACAACTAGGGATTTTAGTTCTTTATATAAAGTAAGTTTTCTTAAGATATTTGGTAATTGATACCAAGACATATTTTTATAATTAAATCATATAGATTTTATATGTATTCATTAACTCTATTTAGTGTGCCATTAATTTACAAGGGCTTTAGGCTTATTTTGATAATTTAATTTGAATTTGGAAGCTCACTTTTGTGGGTATGCCACATAGACTTTTTATGTGTTAAAATAATACATCACTATCATATTTTTATGTTGATGCCATTTTACCAAGTGGAATAATATTGAGAGTCAAGTGTTTTGGATTTTCTAAATTTCCATTTATCTAAATTAGGTGATGCCCTAGATGTGTGAAGACCCACGGATTTTTTGTGCACCATAACTTTTGTTGAAATAATACCTTGCCTTTTTGTGTGAACATGTGAAGATGAAATACGTGAAGATAAAAATATGTGAAGGACAAAATCAGTGACAACCATAACATGTGATGACCAAAAATACATGAAGATATGAATATATGAAAATAATACGTATAAATATTGAAAACTTCAAAAACTAAAATTAGCAAAAACTCAAAAGGTTATGAAGTATGAAAGTTGATAAATGCCAAAATTCATGATGTGAAAATTCACAAAGATAAAAGATGAAAAATTCATAATTTTTTAAGACCAAAACATGTGACATCTAAAATACATGAAGTAAAAATATGTGACGTGCAAAACATGTGAAGACCAATTAAAGAAATGGATAGAAGTTAAGAATACCCAAAGTAATGAAAAACATGAAAGATTTAGGATTTTACCATTTTTTATTTTCCTGTGAATTTAAAAGACATACATATATATAATTTTTTTTGAAAGCCATTAATATTATAGTTTGAGTAGATCACAAAAATTGAAAAAAACATTGATAATGGGAAAATACTAATTGTATTGACATACAATAGTGCACTTAACAAGAACCATCAATAGGGAAATTAATAGATTTGAGAACTAAAACCTTTCTAAGCACTCATTTGATTTCCCATAAAGAGGAATTTTAAATCAGAACTTGGATTTTTAGAGTTGTAATAAGCCCTTATTCAAAAAAAATGAGGGTGGGGTTTGTTGAGTACAACAAATGGTGACTTAAAATGGAAATACTCTCGAGTATTCAAGAACCCAAAATCTTTGGTTAGTAATTACAAATCAAGCATGAATCATACTAGAGAAGAATAATTAAACTAGAAACATGAAAGATACTCTCAAAACATCAAGAAACATATTATCCTTCTTCATACCTTGCTTTTGTGTATGATTAAGTTATGTTGTTTTACCCTTGTTTTGAAGTTTTTACCAAAGACTTATACTATACTATAGGTTTCATTTAGGTTTTTTAAAGCATTCTAAACAATAAATGAAACTTGGGCATTGTTGTACTACCATCTAGGCAACCATATCCTTGATATATATACCTTTTTTTTCCCCCTTTATCCTTACATAAGTTTTCATGATGCATGATACATTGATCTTATTTCATCATGTGAGTCTTTGATCATATTTATATTTTATTTTGGATTTATTGATCACTCTTTATCATGCATTGATCTTATTTTCTTATTTTTATATTATGAATAAAAGAAGGGGATGGGAACAATTGTGAGTTGGTGAATGTATGAGTAAACTTTTATTTTCTAGAATTTCCTTGCTAGACACAACCTCATTAAAGTTTATTACCTCAAATAAGTGTTAACATGAGAAATGTGTTTGATCAGAGGAAATGAAAATAATTTATAAATTTGAATGAATTAGTGAGAGAAAATTTGACACACTTGATAAAAATATTCAATTGTGATATAATATTAGTTCATTTTTCATTGCATACTTTAATTCTAAAAACCTAAAACACAAAGGTTAAAAATCTGCAAAAAAACTAGTTATGTGTTACATTGATGCTCTTTCCACACTTGTTCTCACTTTTGGACTTACATGACAACCCAAGCACACATGAGAATCATGGTAAACTAGATATTATATTATTTATACTATAATAGGTCATTCATATTTACATGAAATAAAAGACATATATTCTAGAAAATAGGGAACTAACCTAAAGAAATAAAATTCTAAAAGCAAGAAAAAAAACTAGTCTAAAAAGCATGAAACTACTCTAATGAAATAAAATGATATAAAATGGAAAAATAACTATGAAATAAATAAACCTAATATAATCCTACCTATACCAAAACACTCTTTTTTATTCAAGTACATATCCAAATGGTAAAACCATGAATTAGTGCTTCAAAAAATGTCCATTGACTATATATGTTAGATCTTTATCTTAGAGGTCCCTTAAATAAAATGAATTGTTACCCATGATCTCTAATATATAATAAGTTCTAATCTATAAGGGGGAAAATTTTCATGTTTCCCTTTATTTTCATGGGATTTTTACTAGAGAAGCACTAGATTAGATATTTTAAAAGCTTTATGCTTTGATTTTCTATCAAACCATATTTTGACGAGGTTTTAGTTTTCACTAAAATTGTAAAGCTTATGTCCTTGAATCTTCCATTTATATTATGTAAAAAAATCATGACTTTACTTTCTCATTGGGTTTCATATATTCCTACATGAACTGATACATTGGTAATTTGAGCATAAAGAGGAATACTAGTTGACGTCCATATACAAGAAGGTATGGTGATGCCTTAAGTCCTCCTTTATATCTAGTTAGGTCTACTGATAATGCATACTTTAGTATATGATGCCACTCTCTCGGTTTAATTGAAGCTAAATTATTGATAGCATCGATATAATTTTTATTTTTATATTTAGCCAATTCATTTCCTTAAGGGTAATGATTAGATGTTGATATAATGATAATTTGGTTGTCATGTGCCCATTTAGTGAACTCACCTGATTGCACTACTAGTCCATTATCATAAGCTAGAGAGATGGGGGTACCAAATCTTGTTGTGATGTTTTATTCCATAAAAATGATTACACATTGGGCTCTAACATTTCTTATTGCTACTACTTTATTTCATCTAATATATTAGTCCATGGCCATAAGTATGAAATTGTGATTGACCAAGGAAATTAGATTGATAACATCGATGAAATCCAAACTCCACTGGGCAAATGGTCATCATTAAATTATATGTTTTAATGTAATCATGTTTTATCTTTTTTAAAAGGCTTAACATTCATTACATGTTCTCAGATGGTTTTGTGCATCCTTGAATATGGTTGGCCAATAATATC
Organism: Torreya grandis; assembly: GCA_037957365.1. Classification (NCBI taxonomy): domain Eukaryota; kingdom Viridiplantae; phylum Streptophyta; class Pinopsida; order Cupressales; family Taxaceae; genus Torreya; species Torreya grandis. The sequence goes on from JARHVA010002321.1 coordinate 1,532,773, forward strand.
CATTATAAGAATCTTATGTGTTGTGGTTTTTCTACATGGATGACCATTGCCTATATTTTGATGTAGGTTCTCCATGATTTCATGACCTTCATCTTATGATACACATCTCAAATAGATGCCTTCATAATTTATTCTATAAAGAATCCCCTTTAATAATGAAATGAGTAGCCTTAAGCCTTAGAGATATTTTTTTCTCTAGTTAGTTTAGGAGGATAAATAACTATAAGTATTGAATGATATTAACATATTAAAATCCTACAGATACTTGGGTCCTCAATGGTGATTTAGGGATTATGCTCAGTCATATGTTGAATAATGCCTTGTTCTCTAACAATTTTAGTAGGCTTGATTTATATGTCAAATTCCTAAAGATTTTCCATCCTTTCTCCTCTATTATCTCCCAATTCATTTTTTCCCAAAGTAAGATTAATATCTATGTTTGACACAATAGCAATAGTTTTATTCCTCAAAATGTAATGTTGACACTTCTTTATTGATTTTATAAGAGCATAAAGTTGACCAATTTTGGCCCAGAAGAAAAATATTTGGTCCCCTTCTTCCCTTGATATTCAATGCTAGTCATTTTTAGGTTGCACAAGTTCATGGCTTGGTTCGACACTTTGGTTCAGCCTCTTGGTTCATCGGCACTTGGTTTATCCATCTTCAAAGTTCAAATAGGTCACCAATTCATCACTTGGTTCCTCAGCCTGGTTCAATGCAAAGTTCATCACTCAGTTCAAACATCTCAATTCAATAGTGTTGAACCATTGAGCCATTGAACTAATTTTAGTTCAATGATCTTGGTTCAAAGCAAGTGGTTCAATGCTTGATTCATCAGCCTAGTTCAATCAGTTATCTCATTGGCTAGTTCATTAGCATGCAAAGGTTGAGCCAATTGAACCATTGAACCATTTTGGTTCAACGGCTTATTTCAAGGGTATGCCCAATTGGCTTAGGGGCAGTCCAAAGCTTCAAATACCCTCATGGAGGGTAGGTGCTTCAAACAAAGGAAAAAATTGGGTAATTTCAAATTTTGTTTAAGTCCTGAATTCCTTCAGACTTTTTGTCTGAAGGAATTCCTTCAGATAAAAAGTCTGAAGGAATTCAGGTCGTGCTTCAAAGCAAAGGCAAAGGCCCAGGAAAAATATCTATGGACAAAATGTCTATGGGAAATCATCCACAGACAAAATGTCTGCAAGAAAACATCCATAGACAAAAGTCCACAGGGAAATTGTTTGCAAACAAAAGGTCTGTGGGAACTCGGGAGGCATCCAAAGGCAAAGAACGACCCACCGAAGGCCCCCAAAGGGTAGGTGCCCTTATAAGGGAATCTTGGCCAAATACAAAGGACACTTTTGAGGGCTGGAAGGTCACCTTCCCTTCGAGAAGGTGCCAGGAAGAGAAAAAAGGCAATGGAGTGCCCACAGAGAAGGCCGAGGAAGACTAAGTCCCCAAAAAAGCCAGCGAAGGACCCAATGACATTTTGACTAGGATGAGGATGTACCAAAGGCTATCAAAATTAATAAAGCAAGTTATCCATTGGTTTTCAAACCAATGACGGCTATGTGAATGTCAAAATTAGCACAACAAAATAGCTATTTGCTTTCAAAGTAAGAGGGCGCTAACCATGAGAGCCCAGAATGCAGCAACCCACCAAAAGTTCACCCCTGAGGGCCGAAGGAGCTAGAAGAGACAAAATAGAGAAAAGACAAAGTCCCAAGCATGGATCAGGTAGATGGTCCAAGTGGTGAAGGGAAGCACTGATTCAAGAAGTGACTCCAATAGGTGAAATAGTGCCAACAAATTGACCATTAGAGGATGCAAGCAGCTAGCAGTGAAACCAATTTTCTTCATTTCACATTAATGAGTAGACAAACCATGTAATCACCTTGAAGAGGTGGCCTTACAATAGACAAAGGGTGTAGCTCATTAATGTTTTGACCAGCCTACTCTTCCTAATGAGGGGACGCAAATGAGCCACTTGTAAAAAAGGGGTGCTAAAAGGCCTCCTTTTCTTCTCCTATATATTGAAGACTTGTCATTTTTAAGAAGGATCTTCCACATTTTATAAGGCATAGCCCTGGAAAAAATTCACCTAAATCAATAAATGCATTTTTTACCTCTATCTTCGATAGACATTTCTGTGTATGTTCTGAGTGTTAATTTATGTTTAGCCATTATTTCTTGATGCTTTCATAGGTTCAACACCAACATATCTATTGTCTACAAAGTGCCCTTTTCTGTAGCTGGTAAGGAGAGTTCTATTTTGAGGTGCAAAATAGAAGGAATTACCTTGTAGAGTGCCTCTCACAGCACCTTTGGTGAACCTCTATTCTCTGTATTTTCATTAAAACCTCCCTGTCAAGTTTTTTTTGTAGTCTGGTTCTTCTACCAAGTGTGAAGCATATGTATGTATTTGTCTGATTTTAAGTGTGGATGTGAGAAGGTCATTCTATTTTGGTGCATCACCTCCTTAGAATAGTTTGTCTTCCTATATTCTTTCTCCCTTTTCATCCACGCCAGTATATATCTGTATATATATATATATATATATATATATGTATATATATATATATATATATATATATATATATGTATATGTATGTATATATATTTATGTATGTATATATGTGTGTGTGTGTGTGTGTTTGCACTTGCTAGAATGAATATGATGCATCAGAGGGATCTAGCCCTTACCTAGAGACTCTCCCCTCTAGCTTCACTAGTCCCACAAGTGAGAGGGGAGTTTCTATAGTTGCGAGGAGAAGGCAGGAGCTCGGCCTCTTGCCAAGGGTGCAATCTTCGATGTCAACAGTTTTGGCACGCTCGATGGGACACAATTTGACAACTTAGTAAGGTTTCAAGATTGATGATAGTCTTGTTATGGTAAATTAAAGATTTCTAGCATCTGGTGATTCCACTAGTAAGAGCTTCAGTTTTCCAATTAAGACCAGTTTCTTAACTTTCTATGCCTAAAGTCACCACAAGGTTTGCTTCTAAAGGGGTTCCTTTTGATTTCATCGAATTGCCTTTGAACTCTAAAAAAAGGCTAAGGTTTGAGAGGACCCATCCTTATCCAAAAATCCATCCTCTTAGACCTATTGTAAGGGATGCATACGAAGCAGATCCCCAATTACAGCATGTCCTAGCTATGGCTTTACCTTTTGTGGCTTTTCATGGTCAAAGCCCCTTGAACCTCCCACGTTATGATTCAATTCCAGGAACATCCCTCAAAAATGTTCCTTATTTTGATGGAGAGGGACCCATTAGAGTTGTCAAGCACATTAGGAATATTTCTAACCTCTACAGTATTCACAATGTCATAGAGGAAAATATCACCATCAAATTTCTAGCATTGTTTCTCAAAGGCAAGGCTCTTGACTAGTATAAAAATTTGCCTATAAATTCAATACATTCTTAGAATGAATTGGATACTTAATTAACATATCATTTTGGGGAAAAGAGTGATGGCCTCTTACTCACTGAGCAACTGATGACCATAAAGAGAGCTCCACATGAGTATATGCAAGATTTCAACACGCGATTTCAAAAGACTTGGGATAGAATTCCCATCCTGGTAAGATTGACTCCTAGCTATGCTTTCCTATACTATTTAAGAGCATTAAATAGTGATATTGCTATGATGATACAATCCATGGGAGGGCATAAACTGCCAGTTGCTTATGACATAGCCACAATAGCTAAAAATTGCTTAATACATGCTGGGAAAATAGCCCCTAGGCCTCACATGCCACTTTTCCCAGAAATGCTACCTCTAATTTAGACCATTGCTCCCACATTAGCTCCTCTACCTAGCATTGAGAAACCAGCTATTGTTCCATCCAATGAGCTTCATGAAATTAAGAGTCTGTTGCAGAGCATGTCAAATGAACTTGTAGCTCTTAAAAGACAACAAGCTCAAAATAACAGACTGAACTAGGGATACCAGCATTATGGTCAAGCCCCTAGACCCCCTTTTCAAAACTATAATCAAGGATAGGGTTAGCTTACTCAAACCAGGCCATTTCAAAACTACAACTTAGGCCCCCTTCATCATCTAAAGTCATGGTGCTAGTTTAAAACAACCTAGTACAAGAGCAACTAAGTTGTTTGACCATGGGATATGGTCAAGAATAGGCTATTTACACAAATGAGATGATGAGTTATTTCCAAAATGTAGATAATCAGGTAGCCACTTATTCCCAAATTTTTGAGGCTCCAATTCAACCCAACATGAGTAGCAATCAGGCCCAGCCAGATTCTACCCTCATGAATCATCTGGAAGGGGAATTTTATCTAGTGAATTATGTGGGCACTACAAATAATCAGGCTGACTGTGTTGCAGCCAACACAAGATTCAAGAGAAGAGCAATGGGAGAATCCTAGGCTACCACTCAAGTGACAGTAGCACCTTCTCCATCGCACTCCAATTCAAAGGCCCTAAACTTTAGATAGCTATTTGTACCTTTAGCCCCTCAGCTTGCAGCTCAGGTTGGAATCAGCCCCAAAGAAAGCTTGAAGGGAGGCAATCCCTAGGTCAATATAGTGGACTAGATGAAAAATATGCATATGAACATCTCTTTATGGGATTCATTGTCTCTTCCAGGATAGAAGGACATATTGAAGAAGGAATTGCATGAGATGGATCGACAAACTGTCCCAACAAGCACTAATAATGTCTTGATGATGAATGGACAGCCTTTCACTTCAGGTCAGGTAAAGAAGGAAGATAAAATTCCCCCTTTCTATGTATCCTTGGTCATAGGGGATTTATTGGTACACAAATGTATCATTGACATTGGGGTTAGTACCTCAGTGATGCCCAAGTACATTGCTGACAAAATGGGACTAAAATATGAAGAGATGAACAAAGGAGTCCTACAGCTAGCTGGAACACTTGCAAAAATAGTTGGGATTTTGAAGGGTTTAGGCTTGACATTGCATGCTTGCCCAAGATTCTCAATCCCCCATGATATAGTGGTAGCGGATGTTCCTCATTATTTCACAATTTGCTTGTCTAGAGACTTCACATCAAAGATAGGTGGCTATCTAGCAGCAAATTGGTCATATCTAGTTTTTAGAACCAAGTATGGGACCAAGGTAAAAATTGAATTTGAGCCAATCTACAAGGACCATATAAAACCATATTCACCCAAGGCAGCAAATGTCAGTTAGACCATTATCAACCCAAAAGAGTCCTAGATAGACCAATCTCTATCATCTGCCCTTGAAAGAGTTGCATACCTACTCTTGGATGAGTGGGGAAATGATAACTTCAAACATGATCCTTATAAGTTCATTGAGGAGGCAGACCTTGGAGTCTACTACATGCATGAAGGGTACCTTCATACCAAATATAATGAAGGTAGGCCAAGAGGACCTAGGTCTATGGCAGTTGTACTTTGATGGTTCTAGAAGTAGGTTGGGAGCTGGTGGTGGGCAATGTTAGTCTCCCCTTCAAAGGATAGGTACTTTTCAGCTTTCCATTTCCATTTCTCTTGCACAAGCAATGTTTTAGACTATGAGTCTTGTTGACCCAATTTTGCCCCTCAGGCAAAATCTTGATCACCTCCTACACCTGCATTGCACGGGTAGTCATTTCAGGTTACAAGGTCCACCTTCAAGTTTCGATAGCTCCACTTCAGAGCATTGGTTCATCGACCTCGTTCGTTGACGTTCATGGTAGCAAAAGGTAGAGTCTTCAAACGTCCACAGGAGAAGAGAGGGAAAAAATGGAGCATTTAACACTTAGGCAAAAAAGAGGGTAGACAAAATGTAGAGGGCAGCAAAATTGCTGCCCACAACAAGGGCAAGTAAAAGGAGACCACCTACACACATGCAGAGGGCAGCAAATTTGCCACCCACAACACAAAAGAAAAAAAGAAAAAAGGCTGACGTCGACAATACTACCACCATCGGCATCTTACATTGATCGACGTTGGCAGAACTGCCACCATCGATAGCACAACAGCCAACGGGGAAAAGGAAAAAGCACCGCCCTCAGGCAGTGAAAATGAAACCCCTGCCCCTTGGTAGGAAATAAGAAACCCCCGCCCGAAGGCGGTGAATGAGCAAAGCCTACCCAAAGGAAAAAAATTGAAAATCACCGCCCTCAGGTGGCGAAAATGAAAACCCCCGCGCCATGATGGGGAAGGAGAAAGGCCATTTACATCGACTGACATTGGCAGAACTGCCATCATCAGCAATTTACACAGGCCAACATCGGCATAACTGCCACTATTAGCAGCTTATCAGCCGATGTCGGCATAAATCCTATATGCAGTCCATGCAGTGGGTGGCAAATTCACCACCCACAACAGATGGTAGCAAAACTCACATGCAGTGCACAAGAAAAAACCTACCCAACCACCAGAGGAGGAGACTAGCACGCAAAATGAGGCAACAAGCATGGTCTTGGCAGAATTGTGACATCAACTACAGTGTTTTTTCACTCTTCCCAATGAAGCTTCTCTTGGCTCTTCTGATATAAATACACAGACTTAGTCATTTATCAGGATCTTCCTGACTTTTGTAATGAGCACTGCTCTCAAAGTTCTCCACTTGAATCAATAAAAATACAGCTTTTGCCTCCATCTTGGATTGATTTGCTGTGTATGCCATGAGTATTATTTGTGTTTAGTCATTATCTTCCATGATTTTATAGGTAATACCAACAGACCAACTATCTACAGGCATTGGTTTTGCAGCTAAAAGGAGAAGAGCAATACTTGAGAAGGATAAAACAGAGTAAGTTGCTTGCAAGTGTGCATTCCACAGCACCTCGGTAAACCTCTGTTATGTGTTTTCCATTATAGCCTCCCCCTTAAGTCTTAGCAGCCTGGTTCCTCTACCAGATGTGTAAAGTATACTTGCATTCCACTTGATTTTGAGAGTGGATCTGGAAGGTCAACCTATTTTTGGTGTATCACCTCTTTTAGAGTAGGTTGTTTGTTTTCATGCTTTTTCTCTATCTCTTTTCATCCCCCCCAGTATACCTATATACCTATATTTTGCACTACCTGAAACAAACAAGATACATCAGAGGGAACTAGGCCATATCTAGAGACTCTCCTCTCCTGCTTTGTCATCCCATAGGTGAGAGAGGGGTTTCCATGTTGCGGGGAGAGGGCAGGAATCCGTTTTCCTACCGCAGGGTGCACTTTCCAGTGTCAACAGTTTTGGCATGCCTGGTGGGACTGTAATTTTATTAGTTTCCAATGCAGTAGTATTTCAGGATTGATGCTGGTCCTGCTACAGTGATTTTCAAAGATTTTTAGCATCTGGCAACTCCACTGGTAAGAGCTCAGTGCTTTATTTTAAGACCAGTCACTTAAACTTCTATGCCAAAGGTTACCACAAGGTCAGCTTCAAGAAGGGTCCCCTTTGAGTTCATTGAACTACCTTTAAACTCTGCTAAAAGGCTCAAGTTTGAAAGAACTCGCCCTTATCCACTAGTAAATCCTCCTAGACTTGTTGCTAGGAACACCAACCCAGCTCAGCCATAAATACAACCTATTCCAGCCATGGCATTGCCTTTTGCAGCTTTTCGTGGTGAGAGCCCTTTAAACCTCCCACGCTATGATCCGATCCCAGGAATAGCTCTAAAAAATGTGTCTTCTTTTGATAGAGTGGGACCTATTACAGTTGTTGAGCATATCAAGAATATTGCCAATCTTTGTAATATTCACAATATAACAAAAGAAAATATTGCCATCAGACTGTTAGCCTTGTATCTGAAAGGGAAAGCTCTTGATTGGTACGGCACCTTGCCTGTGAATTCCATACATTCTTGGAATGAATTGGGCACCCATTTAACTGATCATTTTGGGGAAAAAAGTGATGGCCTCTCTCTTGCTAAGCAACTAACAACTATAAAAAGAGCTCTGCACGAGTACATGTAGGACTTCAATACACGATTTCAAAAGACTTGAGATAAAATTCCCATTCTGGTAAGGCCGACTCCCAGCTACGCTTTCTTATACTATCTAAAAGCATTAAATAGTGATATTGCTGTGATGATCCAATCTATGGGGGGACACATACTACCAGCTGCATATGACATAGCCATTGTGGCCAAAAATTGCTTGGTTCAAGCCAGAAAAATCACCCCTAGGCCTCATATGCCACTTTTCCCAGAACCGCTGCCCCCAATTCAGGCTGTCGCTCCCATAATTGCTCCTCTACCTGTCATTGAGAGGCCAGCTGCTATTCCATCCAATGAATTAAATGAATTTAAGGGCCTGTTGCAGAGCATGTCAAACAAACTTGTTGCCCTTAAAAGGCAACAAGCTCAAAGCCACAAGCCAAACCAGGGTTATCAAAATTATGGCCATGCCCTTAGACCCCCCTTTTAAAATTATAACCAAGGTCAGGGGCAGCTCACTACAACCAGGGCTTATCAAAATTATAACCCAGGCCCCTCTTCATCATCTAAAGCTATGGTGCCTACTCAGAATAATCTAGTGTAGGAGCAGCCAGGTTGTTCAACCATGGGACAAGGTCAAGAACAAGCTGTCCACACGAACGATATGTTGAATTTTTTCTAGAATTTAGAAAATCAAGCTGCTGATTTTTCTCAGTTTTTTGAGTTCCCAGCTCAACCCAGCACAAGTAATAATCAAACTCAGCTGGATTCTACCCTGATAAATCACAAAGAGGGTGAGCTCTGTGCAATTAATCATGGGGGTGCTGCAGGCAATCAGGGTGATTGCATTGCAGCCAACACAAGATTTAAAAGAAGAGCAGTTGGGGAAGTGCAAGCTTCCCCTCAGGGAGCAATGAATCCTCCATCACACCCATTTCAAAAGGCCCTAATTGTCAGACAACCATTTGCACCTCTAGCTCTAGTCAGGAAAACACGAAAGGAGTCAGTCCCCAAGTTAATATAGTTGATCAAATGAAGAAATTGCATGTGAGCATTTTTATATGGGATTCATTGTCTCTTCCGGGACAAAAGGAGGTATTGAAGAAAGAATTGCATGAGCTAGATTGTCAGGCCATCCCAATAGACACTAATAACGTCTTAATGACGAATGGGCAGCCTTCTGCTTCAAGTCAGGTAAAGAAAGAAGAAAAGACTCGCCCTTTTTATGTATCTTTGATCATAGGGGATTTCTTAGTACATAATTGCATAATTGATAGCGGGGCCAGCACTTCAGTAATGCCTAAGTGCATTGCTGATAAGATGGGATTAAAATATGAAACAATGAACAAGAGAATCTTGCAACTAGATGGGACACCCGCAAAGACAGTCGAAGATTGAGTTTAACATTGCATGCCTACCTGACATTCTCAATTCCCCAAGATATAGTGGTAGTGGATGTTCCTCCATATTTTGCAATCTGTTTGTGTAGGGACTTTACGTCTAAGATAGGTGGTTATCTAGCAGCAAATTGGTCATATCTGGTTTTCAGAACCAAATATGGTACCAAAGTGAAAATCAAATCTGAGCCACTCTACAAGGATCACCTAGAGCCCTATTCACCCAAGGTAGCAAATGTCAGTTACACTATCATTGATCCAGAAGACTCTCAGATAGATAAATCTTCATCTTTTGCTCTTGAGGGAGTCGCAGATCTACTCTTGGATGAGTAGGTAAGTGATAACTTCAAGCACGATCCTTATAAGTTTATTGAAGAGGCAGACCTTGGCATCTATTGCTTGCATGAAGAAAGTGCCATCATGCCCAATATAATGAAAGAGAACAAAGAAGACCTTGGCCTGTGGCAGTTATACTTCGATGGTTCCAGAAGCAAACTGGGTGTTGGTGGTGGGGCAATGTTAATCTCCCCTTCTAAAGAAAGGTACTTTTCAGCTTTCCATTTCCAGTTCTCTTGCACATGTAATGTTGCAGAATATGAGTCTTTGATTCATGGACTTGAGTGGGCAAGAAAGAGAGGGATCAGGAAATTGCAAATCCTGGGGGATAGTGAACTAATAGTGAACCAAATAAGAGGCCTAAAGCTGACCAAGAACTCCTTACTGAAGTCTTACAAGCATAGAGTCTGGGGCTTGATGGAAGATTTCTTTACTCTTAACATTACCTCGATTCCTAGAGAACAAAATAAGCAGGTTGACAGGTTGGCAGCTGTTGGTGCCCAATTTGATGTTTCAAAAGAAATAAACAGGGGTTGTGGTTCACGCCATTTAAAAGTGGTGGTTCGGCCTTCAATTCTAGACAATGTTACAAATTGGCAGGTCTTTAAAAATGACCAGCAGATAGCTCTTTTCCTGTAAGAGGAAGCTGAGTTTGCGGTCCACAATCAAGCAAAATTGCAGCAGCAATATGGAAATCAGATTGTTCAATTGAAGAACAATAAACTCCCTAAGGGTCTGGTCACACTTGAAAGTATTTTCAATGGAGAGGACCAACTAAAAGATGACAAAGCACACATCACTACCAAAGAGGAGAATTATGAAAAGGTTGAAATCTTCAAGGACAAGTTGCTAGCACTTGGTAAGGTCTGCACGTTTCAAGAAAGGCAAGCTTTCATTCTATTGTGTCAGGAGTTCACTGATGTCTTCACCTAGAACTATAGCGACTTGAAAGGCTTCGATCCAAGACTCACCCAACACACCATTGAATTGGATGAAGGCACAAAGCTAGTCACACAAAAGCAGAGGCCTATTAATCTGATGATCGAGCTCCTTATGCAGAAGGAATTGGTCAAGTTGATTGAGTCTGGCATTATATTTATGATCAAACATTCCTCATGGTTGGCCAATTTGGTTCCAATTAGAAAGAAAAATGGGGAGATCAGACTGTGCGTCGACTTTAGAGACCTTAATAAAGTCTCTTTAAAGGATCATTATCCCCTTCCAAACATGGAGTAGATCCTTTAAAAGGTAACTGGTTCCGAACGCTTCTCCCTCCTAGATGGTTATTCAAGATATAATCAGATTCTGGTATGGGGCTTTGACCAATACAAAACAACCTTCACCACTAAATGGGGAACGTTCACCTATCAGAAGATGCCTTTCAGGCTATCCAATGCTGGTGCTACTTTCCAGCGTGCCATGGACATGGCTTTCAGTGGTTTAATAAATAAGAATGTGCTAGTGTACCTTGATGATATAACAGTTTTCTCCAAAGAGGCAGGACATCATATGAAGCACCTCAGGCAGATTTTTGAGAGGTGCAGGGAATTTGGCATCTCTCTAAATCCAAAGAAATGTGTATTTGCAGTTTATGAGGGGAAACTTCTTGGCCACATTGTGTCCAAGGAAGGTTTGTCTATTGACCCTGAGAGAGTCCGCTCCATTCTGGAGATGTCCCTACCAAAGCACAAGAAAGGCCTACAGAGTTTCTTTGGCTGGATAAATTTCATTCGGAGGTTCATTCTGAATTTTGCTGAAATAGTTAAACCCCTAACCTCCTTGCTAAGGAAGGGTGAAGAATTCAAATGGACAACACCAAGAAAGGATAGCTTTGAAGCTATCAAATAGGATTTGACCCAGGCTCCTGCTCTAATCAGCCCCAACTTCAACAAAGACCTTAATCTCTATACCTTCAGCAATGGAGAAGTAATATCTGCTATGCTTATCCAAGCAAACAGTGATGACCTCGAGCAACCACTCGCCTTCTTCAGCCAAGGGTTAGAGGACTTCAAAATTAGGTACACCTACATAGAGAAGCAAGTCCTGGTAGTGGTGCATAGCTTGAAGAAGTTCAGATATATGTTATCAAATAGCAGGATCCATCTCATGGTTCCACATCCTGGCGTCAAGGATTTCCTAACCAATCGAAACTTAAATGAGAAAAGAGCAGGATGGATCACCAACATAATGGAGTATGACATAGACATCAAAATCACCAAGTTGGTGAGAGGAAGGGGTATGTGTGAACAACTAGCAGCAAATTTGAGACAAAAGGATGAGGACAGCTTGCTGATCCATGATGCAGCCACTATAGAAGAACCAGCTATCATAAGAGACTAGACACTAGACGTGAAACATTTCCTTCTTACAGGCGAATGTCCACAGGGTCTCGATAGGGCCAGAAGGAGGTATTTTAAACTTCAGTCCCTTCCTTATGTTTTGATTGATGGAGTATTATTTAGGAAGGATCTCTCTGGGGTTCTCTTGAGATGCATTGACTCTAGTCAGGCTGACAAGGTATTGGCTGAGTTTCACGATGGGCCAGCAGGCGGCCATTTCACCCCTAAGACCACAGCAGCAAAAATAATGAGAGCTGGCTATTTTTGGCCCACTCTCTTCAAGGATACCCATGCCTGGATAAGAAAGTGTCAGAAGTGTGCACTTTTTGACAGAAAACAATGATTGGCTGCCATGCCCCTACAGCCCATTCAAGTTGAACAACCATTCATGCAGTGGGGCCTGGATTTCATAGGGATGATCAATCCTCCCTCTAGTGCCGGACACAAGTGGGTCCTAACTACTACAGATTATTTCACTAGGTGGGTGGAAGCCATTGCTTTGAAGGAAGCAAATGGAAGCGCAGTCCTAGATTTCTATGAGGACTTAGTGACACGTTTTGGGGTCCCAGCCACTATAATCTCAGATAACGCCTTGGTTTTTTTGGGAACCAAAACTAGTGAATGGACGCTAAGGTATGGTATATACCTCATCACTTCATCAAATTACTACCCGTAGGGAAATGGGCTAGCTGAGTCCACTAACAAAATTTTGATCAAGATTATAAAAAGGACCATGAAAGAAAATCAAAAAACTTGGCATGCCAAGTTGAAAACAGCTCTATGGGCCGATCGAATCACTCTGAAAAAATCAATCAGAAATTCTCCATATATGCTTGTGTATGGAAGGGAAGCAAGGCTTCCTATCTCACTTGAATTTCTAGCACTGGACCTCACTCATCAACTGTAGCTAGAAGAAGGAAGTAGCATGGAGGTCAGATTATGTGAACTAATGGAGCTCCAGGAGGTAAGGAATCGGGCCATGGTCTCTATGGTCAGTCGCCAACAATAGGTGAAAGGACATTTTGACAAGAAGTCTTCGTCAAAAAGTTTCATCAAAGGAGACATTGTCCTAAAATGGGATGAAGATAGAGCTAAGCCCAAAAAACATGCAAAATTTGATGCCCTCTGGAGCGGTCCTTACATCATTACTCAGTGCAAGCAGCATAATGCATTTTAGCTCTCCAAGTTGGATGGCAAAGAATTGCGTATCCCAGTCAATGGGATACATCTGAAGCATTACCACTAAATTTTGGTTTGGCTGTACATAGTTTCCCTTGTTTTCTTCCCTGTTTTCCCTAAGTGCAATTTGCACAATTAGTTGTTTTTAGTCTTGTGTGTTTCCCATAACGTGTGGGGGTAAATTCTGTATATTTTGATTTCAGAATCTTTTGAGCTATTGTGAACTATCTTCAAAGTTACCATCTAACTCAGCACCCAATGGATATGCAAGGCAACTAGGTTCTAAGCATAGCAGGCACGCTTCCCCCGTGAATCACCAATTTTTTGACCCAATTTTGCCCCTTAGGCAAAATCTCGGTCACCTCATACACTTGCGTTGCACAGCTAGTCATTTCAGGTTGCGAGGTCCACCTTCAGGTTTCGACAGCTCCACTTCAGAGCATTGGTTCATCAACCTCATTCATTGATGTTCATGATAGCAAAAGGCAGAGTCTTCAAACATCCACAAGAGAAGAGAGGGAAAAAATGGAGCATTTAACACTTAGGCAAAAAAGAGGGCAGACAAAATGCAGAGGGCAGCAAAATCACCGCCCACAACAAGGGAAGGTAAAAGGAGACCACCTACACACATGCAGAGGGCGGCAAATTTGCTGCCCACAACACAAAAGAAAAAAAGAAAAAAGGCCGACGTCGGCAATACTGCCGCCGTCAGCATCTTACATCGATCGACGTCGGCAGAAATATAGCCATCGGTAGCATAACAGCCAGCAGGGAAAAGGAAAAAACACCACCCTCAGGCGGCAAAAATGAAACCCCTACCCCCCGGTGGGAAATAAGAAACCCCCGCCCGAAGGCAGTGAATGAGCAAAGCCCACCCAAAGGCATAAAATTGAAAATCACCGCCCTCAGGCGGCAAAAATGAAAACCCCTACACCCTGATGGGGAAGGAGAAAGGCCGTTTACATCGACCGACGTTGGCAGAATTGCCACCGTCGGCAATTTACATAAGCTGATGTCGGCAGAACTGCTGCTATCGATAGCTTATCGGCCGATGTCAGCATAAATCCTATATGCAGTCCATGCAACGGGTGGAAAATTCACCACCCACAATAGATGGCGGCAAAAATCACTTGCAGTGCACAAGAAAAAACCTGCCCAGCCATCAGAGGAGGAGACCAGCACGCAAAATGAGGCAACAAGCATGGTCTTGGCAGAATTGTGACATCAGCTACAGTGTTTTTTCACTCTTCCCAATGAAGCTTCTCTTGGCTTTTCTGATATAAATACATAGACTTAGTCATTTATCAGGATCTTCCTGACTTTTGTAAAGAGCACTGCTCTCAAAGTTCTCCACCTGAATCAATAAAAATATAGATTTTGCCTCCATCTTGGATTGATTTTCTATGTATGCCATGAGTATTATTTGTGTTTAGTCATTATCTTCCATGCTTTCACAGGTAATACCAACAGACTAGCTATCTACAGGCACCAATTCTACAGTTGAAAGGAGAAGAGCAATACTTGAGAAGGACAGAACAGAGTAAGTTGCTTGCAAGTGTGCATTCCACAGCACCTCGGTAAACCTCTGTTATGTGTTTTCCATTATAGCCTCCCCCTTAAGTCTTAGCAGCCTGGTTCCTCTACCAGATGTTTAGAGTATACTTGCATTCCACTTGATTCTGAGAGTGGATCTGGAAGGTCAACTTGTTTTTGGTGTATCACCTCTTTTAGAGTAGGCTGTTTGTTTTCATGCTTTTTCTCTATCTCTTTTCATCCCCCCAGTATACCTATATACCTATATTTTGTGCTACCTGAAACAAACAAGATACATCAGAGGGAACTAGCCCATATCTAGAGACTCTCCTCTCCTGCTTTGCCGTCCCGCAGGCGAGAGAGGGGTTTCCATGTTACGGGGAGAGGGCAGGAATCCATTTTCCTGCCACATGGTGCAGTTTCTAGCGTCAACAAGTCCCTTATCCATGGTCTGGTATGGGCAAGAAAAAAAGGGATCAAGGGAGTTGCAAGTTTTGGGAGACAGTGAGCTGATTGTAAATTAGGTGAAAGGCTTGAATCTGACCAAGAATTCCTTGCTAAAATCCTACAAGCATAGGGTCTAGGACTTGGTGGAAGATTTCCTCACTTTCAATATCACTTCCATTCCTAGAGAGCAAAATAAACAAGTGGCTAGGCTAGCAGTAATTGGTGCTCAGTTTGATGTTTCAAGGGAAATAAGTCAAAATTGTGGTTCACACCACTTAAAGGTGGTAGTTTGACCCTCTATCCCTGACAACATTACAAATTGGTAGGTTTTCAAAAATGACTAGTAAATAGATTTCTTCTTGAAGGAGGAAGCTGAGTTCACAATATATAACTAGGCAAAGTTGCAGCAACAATATGGCAACCAGATTGTTTAATTGAAGAACAATAATCTCCCTAAAGGTTTGGTCATGCCTGAGAGCATCTTCAATGGAGATGACCAATTGAGAAATGATAAGGCATGCATCACAACTAAAGCAGAGAATTATGAAAGGGTTGAGATATTTAAAGACAAGCTGCTTACACTTGGAAAAGTCTGCATGATTCAAGAAAGGCAGGCTTTCATTTTGTTGTGTCAAGAGTTTGCTGATGTTTTTGCATGGGATTACAGTGATTTGAAGGGCTTCGACCCAAGACTCACCCAACACACCATCGAATTAGAAGAGAGCACCAGCCCAGTCACATAGAAGTAGAGACCTGTCAACCCGATGATTGAGCCCCTCATGCAAAGGGAACTGGCCAAATTGATTGAGTCTAGAATCATATTTCCAATCAAACACTCCTCCTAGCTGGCCAATCTTGTTCTTGTTAGAAAAAATAATGGGGAGATTAGGCTATGTGTCGAATTTAGAGACCTTAATAAAGTCTCTTTAAAATACCATTATCCCCTCCCAAGCATGGAGCAAATCCTTTAGAAGGTAATAGCTAATGAACATTTCTCCCTCTTGGATGGTTATTCAGGGTATAATCAGATTCTAGTGCAAGGCTGTGACCAACACAAAATGGCCTTCACCACTAAATGGGGAACATTTACCTACAAGAAGATGCCATTTGGACTATCTAATGCTGGTGATACCTTTTAGTGAGCCATGGACATGGTTTTTGGAGGCTTAATAAACAACAACATGCTGGTATACCTCGATGATGTGATAGTATTCTCCAAAGAAGCAAGCCAACACATAGAATACCTCAAGCAAATTTTTGAAAGGTGTAGGGAATTTAGTATCTCTCTTAATCCAAAGAAATGTGTGTTTGTTATTCATGATGGGAAACTCCTTGGCCACATTGTGTCCAAGGAAGGCTTATCCATTAACCCTAAGAGAGTTTGATCTATCCTAGACATGTCCCTACCAAGGCACAAGAAAGGCCTGCAGAGCTTCTTTAGCAGGATAAATTTCATTCGGATATTCATTCTGAATTTTGCATAGATAGTCAAACCACTGACCTCTATGTTGAGGATGGGTGAGGAGTTCAAGTGGACAACACAAAGGAAGGACAAATTTGAAGCCATTAAGTAGGCCATAACCCAGGCTCCTACTTTGCTTAGCCCTGACTTCAACAAAGACTTCAACCTCTACACTTTTAGCAATGAAGAAGTGATCTCCACCATGCTTACCCAAGAAAATGGTGATGACCTCGAGCAATCACTTGCCTTTTTTAGCCAAGGGTTAGAGGATTTCAAAGTCAGATACACGTATGTAGAGAACTAAGTCTTGGTAGTAGTGTGGAGCCTAAAGAAATTTAGGCATATGTTGTCTAACAGCAGGATTCACCTCATGGTCCCACATCCTGGCGTAAAGGATTTCTTGACCATTCATGACCTAAATGAAAAGAGAGCAGGGTGGATCACCAAAGTGATAGAGTATGATGTAGACATTAAGATCACCAAGCTGGTGAGGGGAAGAGGCCTGTGTGAATAGCTTGCTACATAATTCAAGCAAAAAAGGGAAGACAACTTGCTAATTTATGATGTAGCCACTGCAGAAGAACCAACTGTTATAAAGGATTGGATGCTAGACCGAGGCATTTCCATTTCATTGGTGAGTGCCCACAGAGTCTTGATAAGACCAAAAGAAGTTAATTCAGGCTTGAATCTTTCCCTTATGTTCTGGTTGATGGAGTATTTTTTAGGAAGGATCTCTCTAGGGTTCTTCTAAGGTGCATTGACCCAAACCAGGCTGATAAGGTACTATTTGAGTTCCATGATGGGCCAGTAGGCAGTCATTTTGCTCCTAAAGCTACTGCAATAAGGATAATGAGAGCTAGTTATTTATGGCCTACTCTTTTCAAGGACACCCATGCCTAGGTAAGAAAGTGCCAAAAGTGTGCACTTTTTGATGGGAAATAACGGTTGGCTGCCATGCCTCTACAGCCTATTTAGGTGGAGAAACCATTCATGCAGTGGGGCCTAGATTTCATGGGGATGATCAATCCTCCCTCTAGTGTTGGACATAAGTGGTTTTTGATGACCATGAACTATTTCACAAGGTGGGTGGAAGCTATTGCTCTGAAAGAGTAAAATGAAAGTATGGTCCTAGAGTTTTACAAGGACTTGGTAACAAGATTCGGGGTCCTGGCCACCATAATCTCAGATAACACCTTGGCTTTTCTGGGAACCAAAACAAGTGAATGGGCACTAAAGTATGGTATATACCTCAACACTTCATCCAATTATTACCCGCAGGAGAATGGGCTAGCTAGTCCACCAATAAAAATTTGATTAGAATCATAAGGAGGACCATGGAGGAAAATTAGAGGACTTGGCATGCCAAGCTGAAGATAGCTCTGTGGGCCAATCAAATCACTCCAAAGAGAGCAATAAGAAATTATCCATATATGCTCATATATGGAAGGGAAGCTAGGCTTCCCATCTCTCTTGAATTTCTAGCATTAGACTTCATTCACCAGCTACAATTAGAAGAAGGAAGTAGTATGGAGGCCAGGCTGTGCGAGCTGATGGAGTTCCAAGAGACAAGGGACCAGGCTATGGCTTCTATGACCAGTCACCAATAGCAAGTGAAGAGATAATTTGACAATAAATCTTCATCAAAATATTTCTCTAAAGGAGACATTGTCTTGAAATGGAATGAAGACTGAGCTAAGCCTAGAAAGCATGCAAAATTCGATGCCCTATGGAGTGGCCCATACATAATCACTCAGTGCAAGCAGAATAATGCATTCCAACTCTCCAAGTTATATGGTGAAGAACTTCATATCCTAATTAATGGGATACATCTGAAGCATTGCCACTGAGTCTCCTTTCATTTGTATATATTTTCCCTTGTTTTCTTTCCCTATTTTTCCTAAGTGTTGTTGCACAAGTAGTAGTTTTCTTAGTCTTGTGTGTGTTTTCATTTCCTTGGAGGTAGATCTACATTCCTAGTTCTATATTTATCAGAGCTATTGCTAGTTTTTCAAGTTACCATCTGAATCTGTGCCCAATGGACTGCAAGGCAACTAGTCTCTAAGCATAGCAGGCATGCTTCCCCTGGGACTCGCCAATTTATTGACCAATTTTTGCCCACAAGCAAAATTTTTGGTCCCCTTCTTCCCTTGATAGTCAATGCCAGTCATTTTTAGGTTGCACAAGTTCATGGCTTGGTTCGACACTTTGGTTTAGCCTCTTGGTTCATCGGCACTTGGTTCATCCATCTTCAAAGTTCAGACAGGTCACCAATTCATCACTTGGTTCCTTAGCCTGGTTCAATGCAAAGTTCATCGCTCAGTTCAAACATCTCAATTCAACAACATTGAACCATTGAACTAATTTTGGTTTAATGATCTTGGTTCAAATTAATTGTTTTAATGCTTAGTTCATCAGCCTAGTTTAATCAGTCAGCTCATTGGCTAGTTCATCGATGCGTAATGGTTGAACCAATTGAACTGTTGAACCATTTTGGTTCAACAGCTTGGTTCAAGGGTATGCCCAATTAGCCAAGGGGTAGTGAAAGGTTCAAATACCCTTGCGGAGGGTAGGTGCTTCAAACAAAGGAAAAAACAAGGTAATTTCAAAAAAAATTTAAGTTCAAATTTGTTTAAGTTCCGAATTCCTTCAGACTTTTTGTCTAAAGGAATTCCTTCGGACAAAAAGTCTGAAGGAATTTGGGCCATGCTTCAAAGAAAAGGTAAAGGCCTGGGAAAAATCTCCATGGACAAAATGTCTTCAAGAAATAATCTATAGACAAAATGTCTATGGGAAAACATCTGCAGACAAAATTTTGTGGGGAAATTGTCTGCAGACAAAAGGTTTGCGGGAACTCAGGAGGCATCCAAAGGCAAAGAAGGACCCACCAAAGGCCCTCAAAGGGCAGGTGCCCTTGCGAGGGACTCTCGGCCAAATATAAAGGACACATTCAAGGGCTAAAGGGTCACCTTCCCTTCGAGAAGGTGCTAGGAAGAGACAAAGGCAAAGGAGTGCCTGCAGAGAAGGCCAAGGAAGACTAAGCCCCAAGAAAAGCCAGCAAAGGACCCTATGACATTTTGACCGGGATGAAGACATCTCAAAGGCCATAAAAATTAACAAAGCAAGTTAGCCATTGGTTTTCAAACCAATGACAGTTGTGTGAACATCAAAATTAACACAATGAAATAGTTGTTTGCTTTCAAAGTAAGAGAACGCTAACCATGAGAGCCTAGAATGTAGTGACCTGCCAGAAGTTCACCCCCAAGGGCCAAAGGAGCTAGAAGAGACAAAATAGAGAAAAGAAAAAGTCCCAAGCATGGATTAGGTAGATGGTCCAAGTGGTGAAGGGAAGCACTGATTTAAGAAGTGACTCCAGTAGGTAAAATAGTGCCAGCAAATTGACCATTAGAGGATGTAAATAGCCAACAGTGCAACCAATTTTCTCCATTTCACATTAATGAGTAGACAAACTATGTAATCACCTTGAAGAGGTAGCCTTACAATAGACAAAGGGCGTAGCTCATTAATGTTTTGACCAGCCTGATCTTCCTAATGAGGGGACATGAATGAGACACTTGTAAAAAATGGGCACCAAAAGGCCTCCTTTTCTTCTCCTATATATTGAAGACTTGTCATTTTTAAGAAGGATCTTCCACATTTTGTAAGGCATAGCCCTGGAAAAATTTCACCTAAATCAATAAACACATTTTTTACCTCTATCTTGGATAGACATTTTTGTGTATGTTCTGAGTGTTAATTTGTGTTTAGCCATTGTTTCTTGATGCTTTCACAGGTTCAACACCAACGTATCTATTGTCTACAAAGTGCCCTTTTTTGTAGCTAGTAAGGAGAGTTCTATTTTGGGGTGTAGAAATAGAAGGAATTACCTTGCAGAGTGCCTCTCACAACACCTTTGGTGAACCTCTATTCTCTGTATTTTCATTAAAACCTCCCTGTCAAGTTTTTTTTACAGTCTAGTTCTTCTGCCAAGTGTGAAGCATATGTATGTATTTGTCTAATTTTAAGTGTGGATGTGAGAAGGTCATTTTATTTTGGTGCATCACCTCCTTAGAGTAGTTTGTCTTCTTGTAATCTTTCTCCCTTTTCATCCCCCCAGTATATATCTATGTGTGTGTGCGTGTGTGTGTGTGTGTGTGTGTGTGTGTGTGTGTGTGTGTGTGTGTGTGTGTGTGTTTTCACTTGCTAGAATGAATATGATGCATTAGAGGGAGCTATCCCTTACCTAGATACTCTCCCCTCTAGCTTTACTAGTCGCATAGGCAAGAGGGGAGTTTCCATAGTTGCGAGGAGAAGGTAGGAGCTCGGCCTCCTGCCAAGGGTGCAATCTTTGACGTCAACACATAAATTTATTTATCTATAATAAAGTATTTGAGCTCTACTTCCTTCATATTTGTGTTCATGAATACAATAGGTTTTTTGTTTTCATCCCTTTTTTGATTAAGCACAAAAATAATTGTGTGCTCTAAAGCAAATGAATATAAGAATAAATATTTGTTAAAGTCTAGATGATCAACACTAGGGCTTGAGTAATGGCATCATTGATGTCTTAGAAATATTTTTGGGCTTCTAATGTCCATTCTATCTTGGTGTATTATTTGAAAATTTAATTTAAATTCCTAATAATCTATATAAAACTAAAGATAAACTTCCTCACAAAATTGATCTGATAAAGGACTTGAGCACTTTCTTACTACCTGAGAGTTCCATCCTTGAGATCTATTGAATTTTATATGGATCAATGGTGATCCCATCTTTGGTGATGATGTGCCCCAATAATTTTCCTTCTATGACACCAAATATTATCTTCTTAGGGTTGAGAAAGATGCCAAACCTTATGCATATTTCAAATATTGACTATAAATGGATTTTATGATTAGTTATGTTATTTGAGAAAATAGTAAGGCCATCCATATAAATGATTATGAATTTACCTATCAACTATTGAAATGCATAATCCATAACCCATTGAAAGGTAGTTCATATTTTAATTAGTCCAAATGACATATTTTTTTATGCATAATTACCCCACTTTATAGTAAATGTAATCTTCATTCTATCCTCAGATTCTACCAATACCTAGTTATAACCTGATAACCCATCTAAGAAAGATATCATTCTAAAACTACTTACAACATGGATTACCTCATCTAAAGAAGGTAGAGGGTAGTTTTCCTTCTTGGAATATATGTAGATTCTTAAATTTGACACATAATATAATTTTACCATCCTTATTTATGATTGGTACCAGATTGGTAACCCATGTTGAATTCCTGACGAGGAAAATTATCCCAACACTTAACAGTTTCTATACTTCCTTCTAGATAAGGAGTTCCAAGATTGGATTAACTAGACTTTGTATTTGTTTGAATGGATTATGGTCCTGATTTAGTGGGATTGTGTATGTGATAACTCTTGGGTTAAAAATATTTAAGTCCTTATAAGTCCATTAAATCACATCATTATACTGAATGGGCAAATATCTTACCTTTTTTTCTTCTTGAGTGCAACTGAGACCAATGTTAACATAGTGTGGATCATTTTCATCCCCTAAATTTTATTTTTTGAACTCAAATTCATTAAATTTAGGTTGTATTCACTCTTTAGATTGAGGATCCATATCAAATATAGGTAAATGATTTTACTTGAGTTGGATAACCTCTTCTTATCTTAATTTATCTTGGCATAGATACCCAAAATATCTATCATCAATGGTTTGAGAATAGAACTATCTTAAACTATTCAATAATTTATAATATGTTGGTCATATTTGAACATATGTAAACTCTCCACATTATCAATAACTGATGGGTAAGGCATGAGATCTACAAAATATATATACCTTTGATTCCTATAATAGTTCTAAATTGGTAGCTGAAGTAGTTAAGGAATAAATTACTTGGTTAAATTCTCTAGAAATTACCACTATATTAAATGCTTCAAATGATTTAATTAGATCCCAAGCCCTATGTTTGTACCTTCTAAGATATTAAAAATTACACTGGTACTTATTCCTAACCTAAGTAATAACTAGCTCTGAATCTCTATGAATCAACAATTACTTGGCATTATTCTTGAGAGAAAACTATAGTCCCAATATGAGTGCCTCATACTTTTCTTTATTGTTCATGAAAGGGAGTTATAATATGTATGTTGATAGTAACTTATTACCCTTTAGTTAAATTAATTAGAAACCAACACCCGATCGTTATTTATATCTCACATCATCAAAATGAAGAGTCCATAATTATGAAGGTCCATGAAACTCTTGGGCATGCATATTATACTTCATTGTGAAGGTGTAGATCCGTAGACTAGGAGATTTATAACTAACCTCTTCATTCTTGGAATTGTATTATATTATGTGAAGCTTCATCTTAGGTTCTTGATAAATTAAAATTTTATTTAGAATTCCTCTCCATGGCATCCATATGTGTGAAAATTCTATCACCACATATCCATTTAGTGTTTTTGACCAATTGCTGATTAGTAGCAATTTGTATCCTTATAGGATATCTACCAAAAATATGTCTATATAAATTTATATGTGTGGCTCAGATGTAACCTAAATATATACATTGTTCAATTCTCTAACCATGGGCACTATTTTCTTGTCTAACTATGAAATTGTCATACTGGATGGTTTTGGAGTCAACCCAAGATTTTGACATATGGATGTTGGCATTGCAATGGTCAAAGATCCATAATCAACTAAGTAGTTATTGATAAATGATATAATATTAAATAAAAATGGAGGCACCTCTTTTGTATTTTTGTTTATAACATTTGTATGAGTAGTTTTTGGCTTGTTTGTATTAGGTTTACTTGTAATAAAAATTCCATAAGAGTTCTTTCTATTCTATAATATGGGCCAAATCATGAAGAGTTATGTTTAATTTATTTTTATTCATGTCCTCCATAAATTTTTACCCTCATTTTAACTACACTTCCATGTTCAAGGGATATTCACTCACCTTTGGGGGAGGTGGATTGTCAATAAACTTTAGATATAGGGGTATAGTTGTGCTATTTGGAGGAGTAGATGTGGTGAATCCCTACTTATTCCTCAAATTGTAATTACCTCTCTAGAATTTATAGAAAACATGGATCTCTTATAAATTATCATATGGTTCATTTTTATCTTTTTTTGGTAAAGGGGACTCATAAGTTTAGAACACCATAGATGTGACTGAGGAACTAGGAGCATGGGGTGGTTCTGGTAGATTATTCATTGAATCCTACCTCATCATTTCTTATTGGAAGATTTCAAACACTAAAAAAAATCATCACAATAAAACTCACCCTGTTATGATGTGTTGTGAACTCTACAATTAAAAAATGCTATCTCTATTATGTTGATCTTAAGAAACTTGTTAGCTTTCTATTGTTCCATATTATTATTAGGCTTGTTAAAAGTCCTGTTATACTTGGGAAACCCAATATTATGATTATTATTTTGTTTTAAAACATTATACATTTTATTTTTCATATTTATAAATTCATTACTTAAATTTTTAACCATTATCTATATAGAATCTAATTATACCTTGGTAGAGTCTATAATTACAGTGACTGTTCCATTGGCTAATATGGAATGCTAAATTTTTTTATGATTATTTATGTATGAATGATTATTCATGAGACCATGATTATAATTTAATTTTAAATACATCATAGGAGGCATTATATATATCTAATTTTGATTAAATATGAGAATATTTTGATTCACATAAAGTAATGTATATGAAGTTGGTAAACTAGAATTAAGGTTAGGAAATCCTAGTATGTGAGGATTGATTTGTCTATCGATGTTGATTGATTATTAATAATCAAAAGATAAAGTATTAGAAATATTAAATCTTCAAACAAATACTATAGTGATTAGATCTAAGGCACTCTTGTACATTTCTAGTGTTAAAGCCTCTTATGGCTTTTATATATCACTCACCTAGGTATACATCTTCTAAAACCTCATGTTGAAAGTGTAAATTTTCTCATAGGGATCTGTATTCATACTATTAAAGTGTTGATACACAATACTTAGGTTGGTAACTTACCCAAATTAAGCAAGAAATGGGTTTGACATAAATTCCATGAAGTAATTGAATTCTCTGGTAAGTTTAAAAACTAATCATAAGCACCATCCTACAATGTGAATGATTAAATATTATATGGAACATATTCATCTATGAAATTCATTAGTATTAAGGTATCCTTAAATTACTTGATATGTTCTTAAATTATTCTTCCTCTTGAAGGAGAGAAAGAAGGTTTGTATTTCTCAGGGTTCCTTGGAAAATTATGTATGTCTCTTAAAATGGTAATAGTAGACCTGGCCAAGCAAGTGTGATCCATAGGTCAATTATTGGGATGAGTGAGTCTTACTAGGGAAGGTGTTCTAGTTTGGGGTATTATGGGAATACTTAGTGTAGATTTGGGCCTTTAATGGGTCAACAAGGGTGAGATCAAAAGACTAGCTTGGGCCTTAGACCTAGTTATTCTTCTTGGTGTCTCTAGTGTAACTGAAATGTAGGAGATAACCTATTTTAGAGATGGACACATGGATGGATGTTAAACCATCCTTATAGTGCCATAAATATAATGTTGATATGGGTTTTACACACACCTAATTTTTAAATGAGGTAGCCTCTAACTTTTTGGGATCTCTATGGAGGTAAAATCCACTTTGAGGCACAAGTTATAGGTATGGGTTAAACAACCATGTGGTGGAATAGTCAGTTGAGCATGCAGGTTGTTAACTAGGTGTGCATGGGTGAGTGAAACCCAAAAGAAGACTAAAATCATATTTGGGTTGGATGGGAGATAATCTAAACTATGGTGGGTAGTCCTAAAAATAAACTTAAAAAAGGGAAAGAAGAGTAAGGTAGAAATGAGTTCATGATTAAAGAATTTTATTTTCTTCAAAATAATTTATAAAATGAAAAGGATCTAAAACTAATGCTTATAATTAGCCATTGTTGCATAATAACCCAGAAACATGGTGATGAGTCTAAAGAAAAGGACATAGTTAACTCCTAGATTATGGTCAAAGGTTTCTATCACCAAGATTATTTTTACAAAACCAAAGTGAGGTTATGACCAAGACACTAAGAGTACTTAATTTTATTATTGGAAAATTCAGGAGGCTATATCAAAGAGGCCCTTATACACAATCCAAATCACTTAAAAAACTTGCTTAATGATTATGATATATGTCAATTTAAAATTGATGTTGATTATTATAATTCAAACAAAATTAAATAATCAACTAAAAAATAAACTTTATAAATATCATTACATATAATAAAATACTTAGTTATTAGATTGAAATAAATTTACAATCAAATCACATAAATCTAGAGAAGAAAGTCATATTACATAGTTGCATGACAATCCAAATATCTCTTCATGTATTGATAAAAATTACAAACCTATTGAAATGGGAAAATTACAAGTATATATAGATTTGGAGAAGGGATCACCTCATCCTCTAAATCGTGCACAAAGAGATAATTATATGCTAATGACTTAGAACAAAATTTCTACTTTAATGCATAATTTACATGTACAATTAGATATGATAAAAAATATATTCATAACAAGATACATAATTATAAAATTATAAAACACATCCATGTTACAAGATTATATAGTTTTATCGTACATGCAATGTGAATGTTATAAAAATAAAAGGAAACCTTAGTTACATATGTTAACTCTCATGAAAAAAATGTATATAATATTAACTTGAGAGACTAATATTTAATCATCATCAAGTATTACATGGTCAAAGGAGTATCACTTGAATTTATCAATGAATTTGGAGTGGTAGGTGGAGTTAAAATCGAAGTTCCTACTGCAACATGCATCTTTGCCATTTATTCATGAAAGAACTTGTATGCCTGATCATATTAAATCTTGATTATGTCTATGTTTAGAAGGGATGGATTGTGCATCTTAAAGACTTATATTAATAGGATTTTATGATCTTCCTTTGTATTTATGAACTCCACTTTGAATATCTCTACTTCAGTTTCCTTCTTTCTAACAAAGCCAATTTCCTACTCAATCTCTTCCAATGAACACCCCCAAAGACCCTATTTGGAATTTTTAACTACCTACTATAGTATCTTATCAAAATTATCCCTATACATACACTTTCTCAAAGTGTCTCTTGATTAAGACAACTTTAATTATTTCAAAAAAATTATAACCTACTTCTCAAGCTCAATCAACTTTGGAATCAAGGAAACTGCACTAGATACCCACTATTTAGATTCTTGGTTCTTGATAACTACCAAATTGAGGGAATTAGTTTCCTGAAAATGTGTCATAAAATATATATGTAAAAATTCCTTATTGGTAGTGCATGTTATGATAAAATTATATTTATTCTCATCTTCCTTCAAATAATTAAATAATTTAGATGTCTCAAACAAATGGGGAGACATCTCAATTTTCATGGTATTGATGGTGTCTAAAATGTTGTACAACTTGAGAGATACATTATATATGTCATCCTCTATTTCTTGGGTAAGATAGAAAATTTTTTACTTCTCCAACACTTGATTTAAATAATATTAAAGCTCTTTTCTATCTTGCTCAATTCCTCTGTGGAGTTCTATCAAGGATTTGGTATGTGTTCCTAAGTAAGCTAAAAAATATTCATTGTAGGGAGACTCTCCAATCCTCCTATTATTAATATTATATAAGGAAAATACATCTTATCTCTCCTCAAATATTAATTCCATACCATATTCATCTTATATTTTTATTTTCCTAACCATCTGGACTATCCCTATTGATTTATCAAAAATGGAACTTGTTATAGCCAACATGCCCCATTTTCATAAGAAATGGGAGACACCTCTTTTAAGAACTCAACCAGAGTTCCCAGACCCATTCTTAAAATTTGGTTGGCTCTATGTATACCAAGTCTCTAAAATACCATGTCAACTTGTTTCATTTTTATCCCTAAGCAAATGATGTGGATAATGAGTAATTGATCCAACTAACAAGCATCATTTATTTATGAAAGAGACCAAGTCAAATCCCATATATATTCCATGGTTAGGGTAGGCCCTCTTAATTTGAATATTTAACATGATAAATTTATAGGATTTTCCTTACTCAAGTTATTAGAGTCTCAATCTTGTTCTTGGTGTATCAGATCCTATAGTCCTATGTGGAATTATAGAGCCTAACTAACCACTAGGTGAATAATTAATTGATAATTATTCTTTTAACTTTAACTTATTCATTTTATATTCTTTTTGTAGGATATTATACATGTCAAAGTCTCAATGATAAATGACTTTATGATATTTGGCTAAGGGGTAGTCATATGTTTTAAAATAATAAAGATCCATATGGCCTATGTTAGATGTGTCAATCTCCCAGTCTCATAGAGATATCAAATCTTGGGAGAGATTAATTCAATCAGTGAGCACCATGATGTTTATTATTAGATGCATTAGTCTCCTTGACCTAATAGGGATGTTAAACCCTAGGAGAGTTTGATATAATTAATAAGTTCTATGAAATCCAAGGTTATATGCCATTAGTACTCTATCTAATCACCCCATGCCAAAGGAAAATGGTTAGTCTCCTATACCTAACAAGGATGTCATATCTCAAAAGATGTTAACCTAACTAATGAATGCCATGTCAACCAAAGACAAAGTGTTTAGTCTCCTAGTCTTGATATATATTTTAGAACTTAGGGGATCCTAACTAAATAAAAATACACCATGTGCAGTATGGGTCAGTAGTACCTGAATCTAACAAATGAAGCTCTCTCATTTATTAGACTTGTCAGTCTCCCAATTTGATAAAGATGTTAAAACCTAAGAGAGACTAAAATAATGAGGGAGTACCATGTGGATTGTGGTCAAAATATTTAACCTTTTGGTATAGTATTGATGTCAAAATATGGGATATCTTGATGTATCACATCATGACAAGTGGATTAACTAAACAGTTTAATAGGTGGACCCCTAAAGGTCCTAGGATGGCTAGAAAAAAAAATAGGTAGAACCACATGAGGTTAATAATATGATACTATGTGTCCCTAGTTGACATATCATATTCACCTCAAGGATATAAAAATGAATTATTAATTTTTGCTTAGGTCTCAACCATTATCATGAGGACTAGTTGGGAGATAACAACTTGTGTAAAGTTAGTGTTATTGAGAGGCTTAAAATATGAGTTTGTTGTGCACTTACCCCACTCTAGACATTGATGAAGAGGTAAACTAGAACTTGATTGGGAAATTAAATATTTTCACATCACCTTTATTATATCTAGTAAGTGATTCATAATAATATACTCTAAAGTTAACTCTAGATCAATAAATCAAGTAGAATATTGAGCCACCCACTCAAATTCTAATCCATGATATAGGAGATGATAAAAACTATTAATAAAGGGAATTAATGTAGATATTCATTAAGTGTTATAAGGAAACCTCATTAGGTTTTATATCTTTATAATCCTAAATTTAGCCTCCTTGATTTCTACTCCCACATGTTGCTTTCACCACCTTCTCTTTCTATAATAGCTTGTTTGTCAAATTCCATCTAACTATAATGAATGTTTCATATTTAAACCCCAAGGTTTATCTTGAATATAGTGACATTCTATTCCCAAATGGTTTGAACTAATTTAAACACTACAATTAATATTAAATGCCATCAACTAAGTGCCAAATATTTAATTACTAATGATGATTAATTTGAGTTTGAAGTCACCATGTGAGTATACCATAAGTGTGGCCTACATTAATACATGACCAAGATTGAATTCCTACCCTATGTTGACTTATTTAGTAAGATTCTCTACACTTCCAAGTGGGTGTATGACGATTTTCATGATTGGGCTTGCTCAACCAGCTCTTATAACCAAATTTCTAACATCTTAGGCATGGATTATAAAGCTTACAACAATATCTCAAAGCCTACTTTTTTTATGAATTAGTGGTGGTGAAGACCTAGATCAACACCTTCCAAATCTTTGATGTCCTTAAGGATTGGGAAGAGAAACCATACACTAAATGGGTAAATAAGAAAGATATCAATGCATACATGGTCCATACCTTCAAGGAGGGGATCCATTTGGTATGATCATATTGAACCAATTGTTTGGGGCACCAAATTACTTTTATGTCAATGAAGAGTGAGTTCCCCTACTTCACATGGTCCTTGATGGATTACACATCCCCAACTTGGGAATAATGGTTAATTTCAATGTGGTGAGATACATAATAGATGCACAAGAAGGGGGACACTTTTACATGATGATTTATCACATAGATGTAGTCCATGGGACCCTCACTTTCAATCACATTACCTTTCCTATATGGGTTCCTAGTAGCCCTATTGTCCATGTAGTTTTATAAAAACTATAAGGATACTAATAAAAAGATAATATCTAGGACATTTTTGAGTGTTTCTACCTAGTGGTATATAATATGATCAATGAGGCCCCTATACCTTATCTATCACAAGAAATTAGATATTCACTAGATCCTAGTAGGGACTATTGGTATCTTAAGGAGCCCCTCTTCTTACCCTATCACATATCATATCAACTTACTAAGGTCAAAATCATTTTTCAATTATTGGAAGGTGTTTTTTGATGTTATATCAATCATCAATAAAAGTCTTACCTACCTCTTATAATCATTATTAGGTACCATGTGTTCCACTCTTTCACTCCCCTAAAAAAGTTAATGGCTATCCATGATTTTTTGACCTTTGGCAGAGTTGAACCATAAGAATGGAACCTAAAGGGCATGATCCAAGCCCATTTAGAGAGGTATTCAACTCACCTCAACCTCAATTATGGCCACCAATTAAGGGATGATGATGAGTTGTATCTAAACACCATGTATGAATAAGAGGTGTACATGAGGATAAAATTTCATAAGAAGAAAAAAAGTAAGAAGGTATAGTTCTCGGGTCCTCCCAGGCCCCCTTTGTATTTGCTTAATATTCTTAGATATCACATTAACTCCCCCAATAATTTATAAAATAATCTTATAGGGGATCCTACCACCTTCTCCCCCATGACTAATAGTTCCCCCTACCATGGCACCACCTCATCCACCTTTAGAAATTTAAATGCCACAATCCCAACCAAGTCAAACTCATATGACTTAGTGGAAAGAAACCTAAGACATACAGCTCCAAATTAGTCACCTTAACCCTAGGCCACTTAGGATCTAAGGTTTAACATCATCAGCATCCAAATCATGAGCCTAAAGTAGGATCAATAAAATGAATTGATACAAGTTATTCCCCTCACTCCCTTTGATTTTTAGTTACCTCTGTTAGTACCATTCCTTTTCCTAATTATTTTTCCTCCACTCTTTTCCCAAACATCCATTAGTTCCACCATCCCTAATATCCTACCTTATTCTTTTATATCTACCCCTTCTATTTCCAAAATTGGAACTTTTTTAGTTCTCATGTCATCCATTCCTTAAATTTAAGTGCATATGAGTACCCCATCTTTAATATCAACCTCAATTATTTTGGTAATAGTGAACCTATGTGTATGTCTCTAGTGATTAGGATCATCCCAATAATTCATTTGACATCATATAAGTTCCCATAATCAACCCTTATGAACCTCACTACATCAACTCTTTACATAATATTGTTTAGAGCTAACTTGATTAAAATGTTGAGGAAAAAGTGAAAGGTAGTTCATGCTCAACCCATAATGTAGGTACTAGCTACTCTAACTATACCTCCCTTGCCATCTTCTTTTACTCCTCCTATACCATCCCCATTAGCTCCTCTCATAGATCTCAAACCCACCTTTTCCATCACCTTGACTGCATAAGGATTTAGATTTAATTAGCTAATGTCTTCCCTTGTGATAAATACCCCCCTCATGAGGGTTATTTCCCCTCAAGTGAGCATGACCTAGAGTTAGTGGTGGGTGCAAATGTTCCCTTAGGCCTCACCTTTAAATTTACCCCCATTTTTCCCATGCCTCCTCCTCTTTTATTTATTTCATCATTCACTCCCTCCACTTCTTCCATTCTTCCTCCACCTCAGCCTCTGCCTATTAGTACCATCTTTGCCACCCCACCAACACCTCCTAAGACCTGAGGAATGGTCCTAGTATCATAAGTGCCATAAATAATGATGTAAGGCACCCCATAATTATAATGGAATTTTAACCACACCATAAGGATCATTTAGATAATACTCACCCAAAAATTCATGCAAGAGGAAAACCATGTGGTTTGATAAACCCAATAAGACTTATTCTCTCTCACTAGGATGAGGACTCTAAAGAGAGAATAACAAATGGTAAAATAACCACTATTATTTATATGGGTGATGCATGATATGTTAGAGAGTATTTTTGAAGACATGCAAAGCCAAGTTGTAATTCTTAAGGCATGAGTAAATATCTCCTTCAATCCTATACTAATTGGACACATCAAGGATGTCCTCCTACAACTTTTATCAACTCTGGGAAAGGTGCTAGGGACTACAGAAAAGACCCAGGTGCTCATCTAATGAAGACAAGAATCTCTATATAGGGTCACTATAATTTATGAAAAATGATAGAAGTTGACTATTGTGATTAATAAAGGCATGTTTTTGGAGCTCAAATTGACACCAACTTTAGATTTGGGTTAGTATCAAACCTATGCCAGGATCATGAAGACTAATATAGAGGAGTGGCTTTCCTTGTCCCAAATAGTGATGACACCCCTAGAATATGGTAGAAGGAAGATATTAACCTATTTAAAATAAGTAAATATCTTAGTTTTATTCCACCTAGATGACACTCTATTATATAGGGATGAATTTGGAGTCCCTATGGGTCACTTTGACCAGATCATAAGGGAAAAGGTGGTTAAGGTGAATAAGAAGGGATTTCATGTGGTTCTCTAGTTTTCAAATCTATCCACAGTGAGCATCAATCATGTGTTTGAAGTCTAGGTGTCAATGAAGGCTCCCCTCTAGGTATACCAAAGAATTGAAGACTAGGATAAAATGATCTTTAGAGAGCCTCTAATGAGCCTTGATAAGATAGGCCAAGAATTTGATCTCATGGTAGCTGCATTGGAGGCTAGGGAGGTGAAGTAAAGAAATTTGGAGATATATCTTCCATTCCACCTCCATGTATCAGTTGTGTAGTCCCTCATAGATCTTTTGGGGGTGAGCTTACATGATTTTATCTTTTTTTGAATTATGTAGTTGTAACCACCAAGAGTGGCAATCATGGCCTAGGATGGGAATATCACATTGCTTGGGGTTGAATCCCATATTTATCTATAAAAGTGAAACCACATTGTAATTTTAGTATCAACATTTTTAACACAAAAGTGATGTCAAATTCAAGCTAGAATTTCACCTATAGTTTCCTTCACCTCTTTTAAATTTTAAATATTTGGCCAAGATTGATCTTTGTAATAGACCTAGTTATATTAATTAATGAAATTTAAACTTTTAAATGACACATGTTCTATTTATTAAATCATATTTAAATTCATTTTAAAGTGAATATTAGTGCCCAAATAATGGTTTTAAGGCTTGTTACTTTATGAATGCAATGATTATGATGTGCCTTCCTTTCATTAAATCTTTGTGAATTTATCTCATTTTCTTCACAATATTGATAACTTGTGTGATATCCTACAAGTTATTTTATAAATTTATGTGTGATTTATTGTAGACTTCTATCATTTCTATTTAATGAGGGATTATAAATTAAGCATTCTTAACTGCTTCCTAGACTCTTCCCATTATGTAGCATTGGATTTAAATCCCTTGGTGGGGCTTAACACATAGTGGTATAACTATGGCCGATGTGTTTAGCTTAATTGTTAAATAATTAATTTCACTTAGATCTAGAAACTTAATTTAATACCTCACCCTTCCTTCCTTTTATGTTTTTTTTGGAAATTAAACTACCCTTTCCATTTTGTTTAGGAAGTGTTGGAGGAAAGTGCTTGAATATTGGTAATAGATTCAAATAATTCACTCATTCACTCTTATCCATTAGGATTGAACCACTAGTGGTGACATTGCATTTCTTAGATATTATTCCATACAGGATCCATTATGAAGCCAAATATCTATAGTCATGCTTTGAGATGATTTCAAATTAGTCTTAAAAAGAAGGATGAAAGTCCATCAATGTTCCCCACTATTCTCTTTGAAAATACTTAATCTCATGTGTATTTTTTAATAGGAACTTAGACCAAAAAACAATTAGTGCTCGAAAGAGATCCTAGATTAGAATATTTTTGAATTAACCTTTATTTCAAATTTATGACCCCCTCATTTACACTTCTCCCAATCTATTACCTAATTAGAATGTAGAACAACAATTATCACTAAAAGGAGGGCCCCTTTTATTTTAAGGATAATTATTAGTAGTAATCTAAACCTACAAGGAGTATTTTATTAATTGAATCTCATTCTCCCTCCTTTATGATCTCTCCATGTTTTCTATGATTCAAAAACACACAACATCAATATATAAAAAAGAAGGCATAAGGAATTTATATGTTGAGTGATAACTTATTTGAAATAATGATTGTTGGTAATAACATACAAATTATTATTTTTTATGAAGCATCTTAGAGACTAGTTCATTGATCACTAGAGCTAGTTCCCATTATGGTCAGTTGGTGGTTTCCTCCTCATTATTCCACAAAACACCTAGGAAAAATAGACCTATACCTACCATGATTCCATCTAGATTATCCCCACAACCTCTCCCAATCAAAATACCTAGGATGGATTGGTTGGTTGGCTTGACCATTAATGCTTTAGGAGTGATCCATGACTTACCTAGAAACCTCGAGAGGTATCTTCCCCATTTCATTGTTGGTGTAGGATAGACTATCAAAGATCATGTGATCTCCTATAAAATCACCCTAAGGCTCTTGAATTTATAAGATAAGGACATGAAATGCAATATTTTCCCATTCAATTTGATGGACTCAACATATTACTAGTTCCTCAACCTCCCTAAGGACTCAATCCTCAGTTGGGACCATTTCAATACTACCTTCCTTGCCTAGTTTTGGAAATTAATAGAGCCTAGTGTCTTGTACTAAAAATTTACCTATATTAAAATAGAATCTAATAATCATATCAGGAAATTTAATGTTAGGTTTCAAAATATGTAAAGATGGGTTACTGTACTATACAACCCAACCCCAAACTAACACTTAAAATGTATAAAAATGCTTTAGACCCTTAGAAAACTATGTTTCTAAGATAATATGAATTAATAGTAGACCTAACCTTAGATTATAAAAGATCCATCAATGTAGATAGATAGTTGAAACCACAAGGTTAGATGATTGACCCCATTCTTAATGTGTTACCACATGTGCATGCATTAAGCCTCTTACCCAATGCTATTAAAAATATACCAATTATTTAGACATTCCCTATAACACATAAACTCTAGTTGGATCATCATAAATCAAACCAACACTTGGGTTTTCTTAAACTAGGGAATCATGAAAAGGTTCCTCAGTTGCAAGACCAAGTAACATTGGTAGTAACTACCAATACCTAGACTATGCCCTAGGAGTCCACCAAGAAAAAACTAGATGCTATTTAGTGAATGGTACAAAAACTCAATAATGACTTCATTAAGATAAAAATGTAGATGAATAAATCCAATATAGAGAGTGTCAAAAAAAATTCACATATCAAAGATTAAATAGGAACTACAACCATTCCCATAATCCCTTAAAACCCTCATCTAATAGGTTATCAAAAATTAATATCTTTGAGATAGCCTTGCTTAACTAGTGTTGAGTGCATAATATAGTAGCCCATGGGGAAATTGATTATAAAGAGTTTATTTTTGCCTTTGATATCTTATAGAAGGAAATGGAAGAGTACAAGGTGGTCCCTAATCACCTGGAATCATCCTAACACTACCATGGTATTAGAAACCATGTAATTCTTAGGACAAGAAGAAAACAAGATAGAGGAGGGTATTAATGAAGTTTAGGAATTTAATTAGTTCTAAAGGAGTAATTATGACCTTAGGAATAGGAAACCACAACAACCCTTCACTACGTCAACTCTCCCAAATAATGATACAACCCCACCATACCAAAATGTTAAGAATGATCTGCCACCTATAAAACCTCAAGAACTTAAATTTACCATAGAAATGCCACATATCTAGAGAAAAGGAGGATATAATATAGTGTAAGACATGAATAATATCAAATCTATACCAATGTGGTCATTCACAAGAATAAGATGGAAGTGCCTCCCTTAATTTTGACCATCAAATTATTTTGGAAAAACTTGCATAATTGCCTACTAGACTCAGGAGCTTCAACCAATGTAATACCAATAGGCATATGTGAAAATTTAGGGTTAGTCCTATCAATTCATATAAGGTAGTGGTTCAACTAGACAAGTCTGAGGTCAGAGTGGTAGGTGAGCATCTGAATGTCCAAACACAACTATAATTGTAACCTTAGATTTAACACTTTATATACATCTAGGTGGTAAAGATTCCTAAGGCTCATGTCATGCTCCTAAGTAGAGATTAGTCTAGATCCCTAAATGGGTATATGGCCACAAAATATTCTCATATGTGGCTATCTTGGAGAGGGGTATCTAATAAAATAAAGGTAGACAGAGAGATATGAATGAAACACATGATAATTAAGTACAATACCATCAACAAAAAGATGAACCTACCATCCTCAAACCTAGGAATCTATACATTAAGTATGAAACCAACCAAAGACATAATTGATAACTAGACAAACTTGCTAGACCTATGGTTTCTCTATTTAGATGAGGCTCATAATAAATAAGGTAGTGGGGCTAGTGTTCTATTAATATACCATTGAAGGAACAAATACCTAATGTTATATAGGATACATTTCCCCTTCATGAATAATCTAGTAGAATACAAAGCATTAATACTAGGATTATAATTTATATTGAAACACAAGGCAAATAAACTTGGAGTATTCAATGACTTTAAGCTGGTAGTCAACCAGATCAAGAGTAAATTTCAATGCAAACTATCATACCTCAAAAGGTATAAGCATCGATCTTGAGACTTAATAAAAATATTTAGTGCATTCAACATCATCCCTATCCCTAGGGAAGAAAACCTAATTACTAACTCATTCACATGTACAACAATGAGCTTAACCCCTAGATGACATCAAGTTATAAGGTTTCTCTTTAGAACTTGTCCTTTACCCCTGTATCCCTGACAATGCGATGAAATTTATAGTCTTTGAAGATGACCAAAAAATGATCTAGTTTCTTAATATCATGGGGGTATTTGAAACCCAGATCATTGATGAGGTAGATAGGGACAACCTTGGGAATGATATAGACAAGGATAGGATCCCTAATATTCATGGAAATCAGATCCCAAATGGGATGATTTTTTAGAGAGATTGTTTTACATTTTAGACCCCACATTCAAAACAATAAGGCCCAAGATAGAGAACCAAAAATGTCATCTCATCAACCTCCACTTGGTAGAAAACCTTAGATGGTCAATATGGGGCATGACTAGACAAACTTTGAGATGGAATAGTTGTGAAAACTACTATGAGATACAAAGACATAATTTATTGGGCCTATGAAGGCCTTATTATATTAAAACTAAGAGTGATCACTCATACTATTTACCACAAGTTAGATCAAAGAACATTTATATAGAGGCAAAGACCAATAAACCTGATCATAAGATCTTTATTACATAATAAGGTCTATAAATTACTCATTCTAGGTATAATTTTCTCTATTCACCATTCTACCCAGGTGTCCAACTTAGTGCCAGTGTAAAATAAAAATAGATAAATTTTCCTATGTTTAGACTTAAGTAAATTGAACTGAGCCTTGAATTAAGATAATTACCCCTTACCTTCCCTTGACAAAGTAATCTAAATAGTGATCTAATCCAAGATGATGTCCTTTCTAGATGGTTTTTAATGATACATCTAGGTCTTAGTTAATTTAGAAAACAAGGCCAAAACATTATTCACCACTAAATGGGGAACATTCACCGATAATCAAATGCCCATTGGGTTGATTAATGTTGGGGAAACCTTTTAAAGAGAAATGGAACTAGAATCTGAAGGACTAATTGGTAAGTGTATAATAATTTATATGGATGACTTGATTATATTATTAAAACATAGGTCATATCACATACACCATTTAGAAAAAGTGTTAAAAAGGTACAAAAGGTATTATATTTCCTTGAACCCCAAGAAGAGTGTGTTCGGTGTTATAAAAGGTAACCTTCTTGGTCATATAGTCATAAAAAAAGGTATTTTTATTGATCTAAAAGAGTTAATTTTATTTCTAAATTTAATCTACCTAATATAAAGAAAGAATTAAAAAATTTATTTGGAAAATTATATTTTTTCATAAATTCATTTCTAGATTTGTTAAAATTATAAGACCCCTAAACACTATGTTAAAACAAGATGCAAAGGTGGAATGCCACATATAGTTAAAGAAAGCTTTCTAGAAAATCAAGGATGCCATTATGTAATCCCTAGTTCTCATTATCCTATAATATATGCATGATTTATACCTCTACCCCTTTGCTTATGATCACACCATTTCTACCTAGCTCACCCAGAGATTTAATAGATAAAAACATCTCGTTGCTTTAATGAGCACCAATCTCAAGGATCTAGAACTAAGATATTATACTCTCAACAAACATGCCTACACCCTAGTCAAAGTAATGAATAAATTTAAAAAATATATTCTTAGTAGTAAAGTGCATGTTATCATCTGTGACCTAGACATAAGGAAAATGTTGGGGTAGAATGAGTTGGGCGAATGCAAAGGTTGATGGATGGTGAAGTTGTAGGAGTATGACTTAGAGATCAAACTAGGCAAGTTGGTCTGAGGATAGGGCCTTACCCAAGTGATAACTAAGATATAACTAAGAATAATTATACACCAAATATATCAAGAGCTGAGTCTACAACCATAATGGTATGCTTTGATCATGAATTTATTTCTCTATATAAATACACCACCCAAACTCAATCATACATAAAAGAGATATCTTAGGTTGAATTCTACATAGTATATTATAAATAAGGGAATTATATTTAAAAATAACCATGAAGGATTCTACCTTAGATGTTTATCTATAGACAAAACCAAGGTATTTATGACAAGTTTACATGAAAAACTAGGAGTTGGTAACCCTGCTATAAATTCTATAAGACACAAGGTCATTCAATCAGGTTAATATTGGCCTAATTTATTTAAATATATTCATGATCATGTTTATGTTTATTATTAATGCCATACCTTTGATAAGGGGGAGGCCCACTAGATAATTCCACTTTATCTTATGGTGGAATTGACATCATTTGCCCAATGAGGACTAGATTTCATTGGGGTTAATAACACCAACTCATCATATGGACACAAGTTTGTTCTCATGGTCATACATTATTGCTCAAGGTGGTTTGAGGTAGTCTATATGAAATAAAACACCACTAATAAGTCATAAAATTCATTTATAACACTTGTGATCAAGGAATATAATAAGGTTTGTTAGATCATGTGTTATCTTCACATTGAAATCAAAGTGAAAGATAACACACTAACATGCATAACACTATCTTGTATATATTATAGAGGAGGAGCTTATTGAATAAAATGAATTGACAAAACATAACTAAAATGTAATAAAAATAACCTTTCTTACCTTCCTTGAATGCTATAATAGATTTATTCAATTGGATTGATAGACTTATGGTCAAGAGGTCTTTGTAAAATGGATTTGTGTGCCTCTTCCCCTTGACACCATGGTTTGGATCATGGTTTCTTGATGTAACTTCATGGCTTGATGGCTTGGCTTGTGATTCATAATTTTGGCATTATAAATCTATTATTTCTAATCTTGTCATAAAACCAACATTATAACATTGTTATGTCCAAGCTCTCCTAAATGAGAGGCAAATTCTTTTATTTATGGTTTAGCAACTAACCCCAACCCATGGTGAGTTTACCTATAGTTAGAGATTGGAATGGGTTCAAACCTTACCTTTGTGAGTTAATTAACCCCAATAGAGTTAAAAGGTGTCAAATGGTCATGATTAAAAATTAATAGGAATGGGTGGGATATTTTAGGATATTAACAATGCACAAAAAGGTAATTATGAATTCCTAGGATATTCTTTGATTTTTGAATTTCCTTTTTGAATATTCATTTAGTTTCTCATGGTAAATTAAATTTAAGAATTTGATTTGATTTTGCATTTGATTAATTATTGTTTAGGATTTTGAACATTTTGAAAGATTTGAACTAATTTGATGGTGTGAATTTGTCCCAGTTAATTAATTTATAAGCCAAATTGTATTTTATGAAGCCAAATTTGAGATGTTTAGTGGTTCTTAGTCTATATCTTCAAATGTTGGTAAGAATAAATCTAAATTTTGGTATGAAGCCATTGGCGGCCAATTTTAGGTGTCTATAGTTTTCCCTTATTTGGGAAGTTGTTTCAGGATATAAGCACAATAAAATCTTCTCAAAGATTAAAAAGGTCCTATATGCTTATGACTTTAATGATAATGGATTAACTATAGTTTCCCCCTTGAGGGAGCGGTTGGCAAAGGAGGTCAAAAAATGGTCCCTCAAAAGAAGGAAATGAGTGGACCAAATAGATGAAAATGATTGGGTGGAATGAACTAATTTTCACAAAGGTGGTTATAATTAGTGGCATATGGAGCTAGCCTAGTCAGGGAAGACAAACAAGATGATTTGCCCATAGGCGGTTATAATCATCAACATAGGTAGGATAAAAACATGCCCTAATTGGGAAAAATAAAGTGAATGATTTGCCTAAAGGAGATTATAATCATTAACCCTTAAATTGATGGAAACATAATGATTTTACCAAAGGTGGTTTGAATAATTGGAAATGCAAGTGAGATAGTGTACAATGGTTTTCTCAAAGGTGGTTATAATCATTGTACCCTGATAGTGGAAAATATGATATGAAGATGCAAGTGGGATGGTATACAATGCTTTTTCTAGAGCCAATTATGATGATTATATCTCAATAGTGGTAAACATGATATATAGGTTAAATATGAATTAGGCAACCTACTAATAGGTAGATGCTTGTCTGAACTGGAAAGGAGTAAAATTATTTCATTGCTAAATCACTCTATTTGTGATATGATTTAGATTAGGTCAGGAATGTTGTTGGTGCTAGTGCTCATGTCAAGGAGATATCATTAATACATTTGGAATGTAAATGTATCAAAGATATTTTTTGATATAGCATGTGATAGTAGGCACCATGATATAACACCATAAGGACTTGGTTAAAATATGCATAAGGACTGACTCCTAATCTAATACTCAATTGAAAACAATGCACCCATAATAAAAACCACGATGACAATGTTGATGTGTGAATATGGATAGATTCAATAATAATTCACAAGGAATCACCCAATGACTTCATGTAGATTGAATCAAGGCAACATTACTTAAATAAAATAGATAGGCACATAAACAAACAAACAAACAAAACATAAATAAAAAAAACTAAACAAAGAGAAATAAACAAACAAACAAATAATGATTAATCACAATATTAGTAAAAAAAATAAAATCAAATGAGATGATGAACATTACCCCTAAAAATAGGTGAAAAATTAATATAAAAAACAAGATAAGGGAATGGAAGAAAATGAATCGATGGTCAAGTTGTCTTCATATGTACTAGGCAAGTGGATTCTAGCTATATAGTTCCATGGACGTGATATCCAACAAAAAATTTAGGATGAATGTGTTTCTTATAAAAAAATGGGATAAAAGAAAATGATGAAAATAAAACATGATTAATGATTTATAATAATATGGGAATGATTTCAAAAAATGGCGAGATCATGGGACACAGATGAAAAGTATGGAGAAACTAAATAGTAAGTTATTTCTTGTGATTTAGTAAGGGTTCCTAGAATCCTTTAGGCAAAGAAATGGTCAATGTTTTTGGTGTTTCTAAATGATTTTATAAATGATTTTGGAATTTTGGAGTATCTCAGATTGATCTTTAATGATGAGATATTAAACGATCCAAGCTTGAAAAATGGTGAGAGTTAAAATTGAAATGTTGCTTGTAAAATGGAAAGAACATATGGATAAGAGGGATTGAGATGACCTCAAAAAATATTGATCATGACCCACATAGTCCAAAA
Organism: Torreya grandis; assembly: GCA_037957365.1. NCBI lineage: Eukaryota > Viridiplantae > Streptophyta > Pinopsida > Cupressales > Taxaceae > Torreya > Torreya grandis. Next base: position 1,574,577 of record JARHVA010002321.1, read on the forward strand.
ATGGCCTCAGGTCATAGTAGTTTCACCTTATAATAGAGATATATGACTAGTGTAGCAACTAATTCAAACAAAATATGCATAGTTGGCATAATGGCACAATATGACATAAGAATGGAAATTTGGTATGTCAAGGCATAATAAACAAGTGTTACCCTCAGTTTTCCTACATGCAATTATAATTAGGAAACAATGACATAAATCAATGATACTAATTTTCCCATAGGTAGTTATAATTAGTACAAAGACCGATGAGACACTTATTTACCCATAAGTGGTTATAATTAGGCCCACATAAATAAATCATGATATAAAATATAACAAGAAATGAAGGATGCAATTTCCAAAACTCTATAATATTTCTCCAAAATATGGCCTCTATCTAGAATGCTTAAAATAACTACTAAAACTGATTTGAATATTCGTGCTAAAAGTGGAAACAATGGATGAAACAAAGTCAAATGGGCTAGTAGGTAGGATCAAAACATGTTGGTTGATAAAAAAGGTATGGTAGAACAAAATAATGGAATGGTAAAGGGATATTATGGTAGAATGGTAATGGTACAAAGAATAATGTTGATAGCATGGTACAACTTGAGATGGTCCTCATAAAAAAATACACAAGAAATGAAGGATGCAATTGCCAAAACTCTATAATATTTCTCCAAAATATGGCCTCTATCTAGAATGCTTAAAACAACTACTAAAACTGATTTGAATATTCATGCTAAAAGTGGAAACAATGGATGAATCAAAGTCAAATGGGCTAGTAGGTAGGATCAAAACATGTTGGTTGATAAAAAAAGGTATGGTAGAACAAAATAATGGAATGGTAAAGGGATAGAATGGTAGAATGGTAATGGTACAAAGAATAATGTTGATAGCATGGTACAACTTGAGATGGTCCTCATAAAAAAAAACACTAGATCACTCAAGTGTAGTACCACATGAGGTGTATAATGTTCATCAACACATCAAGTTCATCCCTATCTGGTGTGGCAAGCCTATATGCTCTAGTGTCATAGTCTGCAATAATGATGAAAGGACCTACCTAGTTAGGTTTGAACTTTACTTTATGATTCTTCTCAATTGTGGTATTATTTTGGTACTCTTCAAGGAAAAGATCACCAATCTCAAATTCTTTGTGTTTCACATGCCAATTTTAGTGGCCACAAATTCAGTTCTAATATGTTTGAAGGTTGTTTACTATATCCATGCATTTCTCATCAAGTAACTCTAGCTCTTGTAAGTGAGCTACTCGATAGTCTTCATCATCAAGGACATGCTTAAAATATATGCATAATGAAGGTAACTTTACCTCAATGGGAATAATGGCTTTAGTACCATAAACAATTATGGTGTGGTACCTAGGGAGTGTAGTGATTGGTATGGTATGCCCAGAGGGTGTGGAATATTTTAAGGTTATAACCATAGTTGACATCATCGATAATATTTTTGAGGATGTTGATAATGGTTTTGTTATATGATTATGCATGGCTATTACCTTGAGGACAATATGACATGGAATAATGTTGAGTAATTTTGTACTCAACACATAACAATTCAACATCCTTATTTTTGAATGAGTTATCATTATCAGATATAATGTTGGAGGTGATGCCATAGCTAAAAAGAGATGCTTAAATATGAATTTGGAAATTTGATTTTTAGTCACATAAGTTAGGGGTATAGATTCAACCCACTTAGTGAAATATTATGTGGTGATAAGTATATGTTTATGGTCATTGGATGAGGTGGGGTTTATCTTCCCAATGAGATTGAGGCCCCATATAGAAAATGGCCATGGTGTCACATTAGTTTCAAATTCTTGGATAGGGAATGAATCAAATTGGCATGTTTTTGACATTTATCACATCTTTTTACATATATAGTTGTATTTACATCCATCTTTAGCCAATAATAACTAGTATGCAAGAAATTTTTAGACAAGATTGCCCTGTTGGTATGGGCTCTACATGCCCCTTTCTGAACTTCCTATAATACTAATGTAGATTCTATTAAAGGTAAATAATTAACTAGAGTTCCATTAAAACTATGATAGAATAGGGTTGGTTTGAGTAAGGTATAACACTAGGCATTATGGATGAAGGCTTTGGATTGTTTATGAGATAAGTTTGGTGGAATGATATGGTCATAAAGATATGTGTATAGGTCTGAATACCAAGTAGAGTTGGGACCAACAATATCATAGGTCATTGCGATTATTTATGGTTACTAAACTAGCACTACCAAATTTTTAATGAGAATATGGTAGTGTTTTGCCATATCTATATGTCAAATTAGAGATCCAATGGTAGCCATAACATCTATTAATTTATTCCTTGCCCTTGGTATATGTTCAAATTAGATGTCAATAATTTGCTTCTTTAGAGTGTCAACCATAGCCTTGTAGGGTATCATTTTATCATCTTTAGCATTAAAGTGGTCTATAACTTAATTGATGATTAACTGAGAATCACCATAAACATTTAGATGATGTATGTTCCATTGTAATACCTATCAAATCCTTATGACAAGTGCTTCATGTTGAGCCATGTTTTTGGTATAAGTAAAGTTGATTCTAAATGACTTAGGGATTAGATCCCCCTATGGAGTGATAAATAAAAGGTCCTCAAGAGGTGTTTCAATGATGGTCATGATGGATTTGTCAAGAAACTAAATTTTTAGTGGATTTGTATCTGTAAGGGGTGCTTCAATAAGCTAATCTACATGAACTTTCCCCTTGATGGATTTATAGTTCACATACTCTATCTAAAAATAATTGAGAAGCATGATCTATCTAACATACAATCTTGTAAATATATTTTAGATAGTAGATACTTGAGCATATCTAATTTTTAAATGACCATGGCCTTATTGTTCAACATATAATGTTGTAATTTCTGAGCTATGAGGACCATATCTAAAAAATATTTTTCGATGGGCGTATAATTGTGCTCATATGTAACTAGTGTATGGATTAGATAGTACATAACATGATCTTTTCCATTATCATCATGTTGAGTTAGAAGTACCCTGAGGGTTTTATCTATCATGGATAGGTATATAAGGAATGATTTCCTTAGCATATGAGGTAATAAAATAGGTGGATTTATAGGAATTAAAAAGCTTTCTAATAATTGTCATCCCAAAGAAATGTTACACCATTATTTATTAGGTGTGTAAATGGGTAGCATTTTTTAGTCAATTGAGATATGAAGCATCTAATGGATTGAATCTTTCCTTGTAAACTATGGAGCTACTTCAAATTAGTTAGTGGTGGCATATCTATTATGGCTTGTACTCTACTTGAATGGACTTTAATGATTCTATGAGACATAATGAAGCCAAGAAATTTACTTGAAGTAACTCTAAAATAACATTTTAAGGGTTGTGCCTAACTTTATACTCACACAGTCACTCAAATATCCTCCTTAGTACTACTAAATGATCAGCCTTAGTCTTTGATTTACCTAGTATATATTTGACATAGTCTACAATAATGTCATGCATCATATCATGAAATATGATGGTCATGGATCTTTGATATGTGGACCTTATGTTATTAAGACCAAATGACATAAATTGATAATAAAATGTTCCCCATGGAGTGGTGAATGATATTTTTTATTGGTCTTCTGGTGTGATTCAGATCTGATTGTAGCCTAAAAATCCCTTTATTAGTGAAAACATCTCATAACCTATTGTAAAGTTGAAAATCATGTTAATGTTTGGTAGTGGAAATTCATCCTTAGGGTAGGCTTTATTTATGGCTTTGAAATCAGTGCAAATTATGATTCCTTCTAGCTTCTTGCTGATGGGCACAACATTTGATATCCATTCTAAGTAGTCTATTAGCCAGATACATCTTGATTCTAAGAGAATTTTCAAATCTTTCTTGATTAATATAAAAATATGATGATGCATCTTGTGTAAATTTTGATTCACTAGTTTGGACTTAGGATGTACCACAAGGTGGTGAACAACCAAGGTAGGGTCCAAACTTGACATGTTAGAATAGGCTCATGTAAATATATTAATAAATTACCTCAATAGTGTTGTAATGACTTCATGCTCCTCCTCGGTGAGGTATGTACCTAATTTAATCCATTTCAAGCCATCTAGAGTCTCTATGTTTATGTTATTGTGTCTACAACTAGAAGGGTTAAACCATCTTCAAGAATAGTGGGAAAATATTGAAACTATTTAACAATGTTAGAGTCCTCTATTAAGATTGGATCTTTGAGTTCTCCTAAGCATGATTAATCAAAATCCCCTAAAATGAAGGATGTCAATGTAATAAATGTGGTTGGAAACTCTTGGATGATGTGATCAAATGCTTGTTGTTCTTTAACTATAAATTTGGACCCATAGACAAGTTCATCATCATTATATTCCTAGATGATTTGATCAAAAGCATGTTCTTATTCAATACTAAACTCAAATTTGTAGATAATTTTGAAATTAGTGGTATACTAGTTTATGTTTGAAGAAGGTTAAACACCCCCATCTAATGGCACTTGAAATAGGTTTTCATCACTAGACTGGCCTTTATCTTTATTTTTTCCCTGGTCAAAATGTGCCTCAAAGAGGTTTTCACTTTAGGACCAAAATATTTTGTTTAATTATTTTTGGCTAAGGGTTTTTACCTGATCTCTAAAATAGGCTTCAGGATCCAACTTGATTGAGAAACCTTTTTTGTGGTCTCCCAATGAAACATTGTCCTTAAGCCATAGAAAATTGTAGAAGACCTCATCATTTTAAAACTCATCAACTGACACATTGGATTCTTGTTGATCCCAATCTATCAGTTGTGGATAATATAATGGAAGTGGATTATTATTAATAATAGGTTAAAGGGTATAAATGGCATTATTTTTGAACAAATTGGTATGGGATAGGTCATCAAATTGGATATGATCAGACTCTGCTTCACTACCAACATCATCATCACTAGTCATTAGTGATGAAACTTGAATAAGATATTTGGCATCACCCCCATGGAATTTAAATATAAGTTCATATGTTCCTTTATACCTAATCATAGAAATTGGATTGAGTGTTATCTATTGATTTGACCTGAGGCCTCCTCTGTAATAGTCTTGGTTCTCTATAGTTCAATTAGGAATGGGGTATTTGGAATTTTTGTAACAATTGGCCAATTTGTCATTATACAATCATGATTCATTACCTTTGAATGGGTATTATTCTTGGCCACAAGATGGTATGAAAGTTATAGGTGATGGACTATCCAAGTGGCTTTTGACTTTTCTTTTCCATTGCATGAGTGGTTTAGCTTTTGATATTCCAAAGGACTTGGGGTCTATGGAAGCTTTGTAATGTGAAAGGTGTCATGGGTTAAGTAATCTCTTGGGCCATTAGCCAAGATGGTATAATGATTGGACATTTCAAGAGGTAACATGTGGGAAATTGAATGAAAGGTGTCAAGGTCAATATAATTAGCCTATATTGAGTCAACAATTATGTGTTTCCCCTTATCCTTTTTAGCCATTGGATTCATGCCAAAATGGTAGTTATATCTTTTGAACTTGGTCTCTAAATGTTTACAATTCTCATATGGATACAAATCTCCTAGAATAGTAACCTCCATTCTTGAATGGGAGAACTCGATACACTAGTGCAATGTTAATGGGAGTGCATGAATCTTATGTATCCAAGGTCTATCCAAAATCATATTATATGATAAATCAAGATCTAACACATGGCAAAGTGTATCATGGGTCAAGGGCCCAATGATAATTGGAAAGCTAATGGTGCCTTATGATTCTCATTATTCATTGTCATAGGATTTGATGGTTATTATTTATTCTTAGAGATCTAATGTCATGTACTTGAGAATATTGATGAGATTTAGAGACAAAATTTTTACACAAGATCCATTGTTTATGAGGACATGCTTCACTTTGTGCCTCATTATGTAAACTTTGATGTGCAATGGATTATTATGAAGTGGGACAAGGGATGATATATCACTTTAATTGAAGGTTAATTATTGTCCTAGAGATAAATGCCCAACCAAATATTGAAATTTGTTAGGAGATATGTCATTTGGAACTTTGGATTGGCCAAGTAATTTTGTCAAGATGTTTTTATGGATGGTAGATGTACACAACAAATCTCAAATGGAAATTTGTACTGGTGTCTTTTATAATTTTTTTCAATGTCAAATGTCTTTTCTTAGGAAGTGGTAAATGGATTGTTCTAAATAAGAATGGTTGGTTTGATGATGGGTGAAGTGGCAGATGGTTATGGGCCCAATATGGTGATCCTTGACCACCAAGTTGTGATTACATAATAGGGATTAGGTACAAAACCAATATTGCTAAAAAATGATGGTGGAGGTAGACCATATAGGATAAGTCTTGGTTGTTAGTATTTTCCATGGTCATGAGATAATGATAAGTTATTAGTATAAGGTCCAAACATGGTAATCTATACTTTCTAGGTCACATGTATGTGGTCCTAGGTTAAATAAGGATTACTGACATAGGTTGGTTGAGTAGGAATGATTAGCAATGGTATTGTTTGATTGGTACTTGATCTTGAATTAATGGAAATGGTGTTAATGTGACCTTATACAATATTTCCTACAACAATTTTTTATTCATGTGCAATTTCATGGTAAGTCTATTGGTTATTATCACTATTGTGGCCTTAGTTCTGTCCATTGTTTTGACATTGTTGGTTTTGTTGTTGGTTATATTGGTTTGGCCTTGGTTTTTGATACTATTATTGTTATTTAACTAACCATTGTTTCTATTATTCATTTTTATGTTGAATAAAAGGGTTTTGATAAATGTTGAGGGTTTGATTGGATGTGGAAGCTCCACGATCCAATGTGATCTCCCCATTTTCCAACATATTTTCAATTACATGTTTAATTTACACATAACATTGTAAGTTATGTCCATTTACTTGATGAATTTTTATAATTCATTTTGCCTAAACTATTTTATAATGTCTTTGCCCTTAGGATCTTACCCTTTTGAAATAGGCCATTTAATTAGATTAGCCATGGTGATCTTGTGAAACACTGATTCAATAGGTTCTCAAAGGTTACTAAAGGCAAGACGAGTAGGAAATTTTATTATTGGAGGGTTTTTTAAAGTCATAAGTTGTGTTTGTTTCATTTGCTACACTTGATGCATTGGTATATTCTATTATGTTTGTTAAAGAGGTTGTTAGTTAGGAGGTATATGCATATATAGTGTAGGATATGTAGATGGTGATTGCACCATTTGAACATGTCATGACTCAGTTACTCCATTTCATAAAACATTCTGATTTTGATTGAACTACTTTGGTTTTTCATAGTTATTGGCTTGGGTTTACTGTGATGCTTACGTTTGGATTATATTTTGATTTTGCCCATAGTTTTGATTTTAGTTCTAGTTTTGATTTAATGAGGCTAGTTTAATGTTCCCTTTGTTAATGAGGGATATTTCAATCACCAAACATTTATCAATGACCTATATGAATGTATGTACACACTATAACTCCAAAGTGTAAGATATCTCACTATGTATATTTTTGGTAAACATAGTGACTAGTTACTTATTTGGTAGACTATGGATAAATTGACTCATAGGGGCTATCCATCACTGTAGATAACTTGAGAATATTTAAATAGTTTTTTATTTTAGTTATGTTAAGTCTACTAATGAAATATCATGCTAGATATTGTAAGAGACATTTTATATAAACTTTTCCAAAATATCATGAAAATTAGATACATAATTCTTGGGCAACTTTAGGAACCATTCCAACACTTTCTCTTATAAGATTCTTAGAAACAACAATAGATAAATGTCATTATAAGCCATTTTTTGGAACACAATAAATAATTATATTAAATGGGCACTGGGATCACCTTTACCTTTGTATTTTTCAAACTTTTGTGGCTCATACCCTAGAGGAAATGGTATCTATAATTACTCCATGTTAAAAGGGTAAGAACACACATTGTTCAACTTGAACTTTTTAGTCTATTTCCCTGCTTAAATGAGGGCAATTGCATCCTTCATTTGTTTTAGTTATTGTTAAAAGAAACTAATGGGAATATTAAACCAAGGTATATGTTGAGAGGTCAAAAGTGGATTACTTTTATTAGGGTATAGTAGAGGTATTTGTTGGGGAATATTGGATTGGTTAGGGAATGGACCAAGAATAAGCATATGTGGATTAGGGTGTAATTGTTGAAATTGCATGTGTGGTTGTGTGATATTATAGTTGGGATTGGGTATGTAGGCTTGATTTTTGGAATACTATAGTTAGGATGGATAAATATAGCCATGTTGTGCCTATTTAGGTTAAAAAGGGACATGTTGTCAACTAGTCATACCTTGCTAATGGAGGGGAACTTGTGAACAAAAATCTTATCTTTGAACTTGTGCTATGTTTTGTATGAAAGGTAATTATTGCATAACAGGTGTTTGAGGCATATTGGAACCTATTAGTTATGTAAATCCATGTTGGGAAGTGGATGCATATTGGATATTCAATATTTGTCACTAATCAATATTTATACATTATTGGTTAGAAATCATTTGGTTTTGGATTGGCATGTTAGTCTACAACTGAGAAGCTATGCTCACTGATACTTGGTGAGGTATAACATTAGTTTTCCTTGGTTGAGGTGGTAATATGGTTTTAATCAGCTACATGGGTATGTTTGATGGTGCATATTATTTTTGAATATTAATCATCACCTATTGGGGTGGATTAAGATTTGTCACATTTTTATATGGTATGACACTAGTCATCAGCTGACTACTTAATCCTTGATGTTGTGTGCTTGATGAAGTAACTAGTTGAGGATCAGAGGTAGTTGGCTGAGGTTAGGAATTGAGTTCACAAACCACTAATGGTTCTAGTTAAAAACACATTTTTTTGTTGACTATGTGTTTATGCATTAACACCACTTTGGTTTAAATTGGATGTTGTTTGCATGTTATTCACTATGTTCAGCTCAATATTTTCCATAGAATTAGAAGACACTTCCTCGATGGTTGTGGTATTTAAAATATTCTCTCTTGAAGTGCTTTACATAATTGGGTTAAAACCTTAATTTTTTTACCTGTTAACTCAAGGAAGACTCCCATTGAAGGAAGTGACTTAATGAGAGGTACATTTGACATGGCCATATTATTAAAGTTATATGCTATGTTTTGATATATTTGGTATGTTATTTTTATTTGAATTAAGTGGTCCTTTATGAGACCTATTTATGTGACAATCATACATAGATCTTGATACAACATTGGTATAATGGCATTAGGTTTTCTAGAATAGGCATTTTCATTGTAAGACAAATTATATGGCCCTCTTACTTAACTTGGCAAGTTTTAATGCCTTACCATTGTAGTATATTATGATCATAATATAGTTAAATTATAACATAATATGTTTTTTTGTATATTTTACACAACTGAAGGCATGCTAGCAAAATATTGGGCCATTTATTCTTAGTCTTGCTCTATGTGTGGAGGAGTGATAACCAAATAATTGGCCAAAGGATATTGACTCTATTACCCTATTTTAGTGTTGTATAGTGGATAATAATCCATCTCAAAAATAACATCATTTCCATAAGGGTTTGAATAAACTCCTCTTGTGTGACAACATTTCCATATCTTGGATTATACATTACTCTACTACGTATATAGTGAAACATGGTCAAATAAAATGACAAATATTTCAAAATGAGAGAGGTTGGAATTATACAAACTCTACAAAGGAATGTCTAAAAAATAAAAGGTTTAATTAGGTCTAACTTCGTAAAAGGGGTGGATCTATATCTCCAAAAGGTCTATGCAAAGATTTGGTAAAAATAGTATAACATCAAATTCTAATGTTAAATATCTCACACAAAAGAGGTCAAATAAATGAAATAAAAAGAAGATGCCAAAATTTAGGTCCAAATATGTTCTAAATAGATCTAAACTAGGAAAGGAAAAAGTTGCTAGGTCTTTTATCCAAATGTGACATCACAATGTAGGCTCAAAACAAGGCATGACTAGGTCTTTTGGCCAAAATTGGCATCATAAATAGACTTGAAACAAAGGAAATGATATTATTCTAACAAACTTGGAACACTTTGGCATAAAAAAGGCACTTGATTCTAGACATAAACATGATCAAATTAGTATAAGTCACTAAACAAAACATATTTGAAGATAAACTGATTCTATCAAATAAAGGCACAAAAAATATAGTTTCCAAATTTAAGAAATATATTAACCTAATTTATACAACCCAAAAGAGAAATATCTATGTATCAACCCCTACGAAATAAGGCCTAAATAGAAATCAATCAATATTTGGATTTGAACATGTAAAAGTTAATCAAAAACTCAACTAAGGTAAACTAGGGTTTTTAATGATCAATAAGTTAGGAAAATTTTAATATCATGATTTTGTTAAAAAAAAATCTAACAAGGCACATGAATTTGGTTTAAATAATGTGAAAATTGGAAACAAGACAAGACAAGTCTATGAAATATTTTGGATAGTGTAACGACATTATCACACCCAAAATATGTAACAATGGTTTGTTTCAAAGACTCAAAAAGCATGAAAGTATGAAAATTATTTGGGAAACATAATGTTACCCATTTCAATCAAGTTCTACACTCAATGTTTTTGACACAAAGAGTATTCTAAGTTAGATAAAGGTGTCAAATAGATGGCATAACACCTCCTCAAACAATGAAGTAGTGTAGATAAACAAAATCATTTATGATGTGGTTTAAACAAAAAAATTTAGTCAAAAAACACCAAGCCATAAAATAATAAATGACAAAAAGACAACGAAGTATATCATCCTAGATTCTACCAAGTGTGGCAAGTGGGGTTGACTAAAACTTACAAGTTACAACCATCTAGATTGATCCCAAGTATGGCTAACACAAGAGAAACATCACATCAATTGAGTTTATACCAATTAACTTATCATGTAAGGGTATATTCCTTTACATGATGATTCCATTTGTGGACTACTTAGTAGAATCCTTGGTTGACTAGACTTGACTCGAGCCTTCATTACTAGAGGAGAGGTTAACCATTCAACCCCATATCTCTAGAAGTATGCATACCCTAATTTTTGTATCCCACCATGGATCTATATTGAAACACTATCAAGAGATAAATCCTTATGTCAATGATTTTGTAGAGAACATGTGAGAGGTAATGGCATCACCTTCACAAGCCAGATTGCATGAAAAGAAAAGACTAGTAGAAAGAATTTAGGGTTGATTTTAGATCACCTAATACCATGTGGGTTTTGGGGAGAGCCTAGAAAATTTTATTTTTATGCCTTGGACTAGGCACAAATGAAATAAAAAAGGCACTTTTGATCACCTAAGTTCCCTATAGGGGCTAGGGGGAGAGCATACACACACTATTATTTTTATGAAAATAAATAACCAACACAATTTTCAAGCAAATGTGATTGAAGTTTTATTTTAGGCACCAAATTAAAATGTGATGATGTTCTTTATTTGTCCCTTTGGCTTAAGTGTGAAATCTTGAAAAGAATTACACAACATAACTTAAGAAAAACCATCTAGTTCATTTTAATCCCAAAACTCAAATGTTTAAGATTTAACATAAGTATTTAAAACACCCAAAAATAAGTGTTAAAGACTTAAGCATTCATTTTAAACACCAACAATGAAGTGTTTATAATATTTAGCCATTCTAATTCCTTTTAAACACTAACATCCTAATTTTAAAGCTCTAATATGTTCATTTTAGTACCCAAAATAAACTGTGAATGATTTAGCTAGATTCCTTTTAAAATCCCAAAATAAAAAGTTCTTTAAACAAAACTTACAAATATTTGTTCAAATCATGTCCCGGACCTACAATTATTAGACAGTCTCTTATTTTTTAAAATCACTTTTGATTGTGATAAAATGAACTTTAGAAATGTAGGTCTTAGGTTTTATTTTTGAAAACATAGTGATCATGCTTAGTTATAGCTGACTGATGCCAATTTCAAAGCATCTAATGCTAGTTAGTCTCAAAGAGAATCGATGATGGTAGTAAATGACTAATACTGGTCAACTAAGATAAATGTCGGTCAACCTATGAACCCAAAGGTAAAACCATAATAGAGTAAAAATGTTAAGTTAGCTTGAAAATAATAAAACTTCATCTAAAATTGCAAATAGATGATTATTCTGAGAGTTTAGATGCTATTGAAACTAAGAAAAAAGTTAAAAATAATTTTAGAAAAATTCAAAATACTATCTTGGTAGACTATTCGTCACCCTGCATACCAACCGATGATGGTTACATAGAACTGAGCTTAGTTGGGTTGAACTGATGACAAACATGTAGAATTGATGTTGATTAAGCCTAACTAATATTAGTTTTATGTATATTTTACTTAATTCAAGAATTAAAATTATGGAAAAAATAAATATAACATTACAATTTTGATCATATTCAATCATTATTTTGTCAATTTTTGAGTTGCATCTTCATCTCCTTGCTAGTGGGATGCTTCTTGTCCCATCTAGCATGCCATTTGTGATCAAGGAATCCAATATGGGTGGTTATATCATGTGTTAAATTTATAATGAAATCAAAATTATAGGAAACAAACTAACATTCATAACACTATCTTACCTAGATTATAGGGGGAGCTTAGTGAAGAAAACAAATTGATAAGGCACAACTAAAATGCAAGAAAAACAACCTTTATTACCTTCCTTGAATGATCTAAGAGATTTATTAATTTGGATTGCTCAACTTATGCTCAAGAGGTCTTTGAAAATTGGATTTTTGTGGTTCTTTCTCCCTTTGACACCATGGTTTGGCTCATGCTTGCTTGATGTAGCTTCATGTCTTGATGTCTTGGCTTGTGATTCACAATTTTGGCATTATAACTCTATTGTTTCCAATCTTGTCATAAAAACAACATTTCAATATTATTATGTCCAAGCTCTAATAAATGAGAGGTAAATGCTTGTATTTATAGGTTTAGCATCTAACCCCAACCCATGGTGAGTTTAGGTGTAGTTAGAGCTTGGAATGGGTTCAAACCTTACCTTTGTGATTAATTAACCCTAGTAGAGTAAAAAGGTGTCAAATGGTCATGATTAGTAATGAATATGCATGGGTGGGATATTTTAGGATATTTTACAACTTACAAAAAATTAATTAACAATTTTTATGATATTCTTTGATTTTAACTTTTTGATAATTCATTTAATTACTCATGGTAAATTCAATTTAAGAATTTGATTTGATTTTACATTTGATTCATTCTTGTTTTGACTTTTGAACATTTTGTAAGATTTGGATTAATTTGATGGTGTGAATTTGTCCCATTTAATGTATTTATAAGCCAAATTGTATTTTATGAATCCAAATTTGAGACATTTATTTATTTTAAGGTTAGATGTGTAAAGATTGGTAAGAATAAATTTAAAGTTTAGTATGAAGCCATTGGTGGCCAATTTTAGGTGTCTACAACACTAACAACCTAGTTTGGGGTCTTACTCTCTCTAGTATGTGATAATAATTCTACCTTGTAGTCCACATAATTTATAGAATGGGATTATGACAATCATATCATGCTGAGGTTATCATCTAATCATTATCCCCAAGGAAATTCATTGGAAAAATATACTAATAAGAATTTAATAGATGTTATCAATAAAAATGTAGGAGTGAAACCCTAAAGGTGTCATTCATTACTAAATTTTGCTTTATGGGCTGACCGTACCAAGTATAAACAAGTGCTCAAAATCTCTCCTTTCCTTTTAGTTTATGGATTATAACTAATCATGCTAGTAACACTCATACTATTGAATTATAGGTTCATGTGGTAATTCATGGAACTAGATGATAAAGTGAATTCTTGGATCTTGGATATAATTTAATTAGAGGAAGCCTATCATGAATATCTATAAAACTTCAACAAGAATCAAGGTACAATAAAATTATGGTTTTATAAGAGGGATAAAATCAAAAAATTTAGGATCCCTAATTTGGTATTAATGTGGGATAAATCCCATGAAAAGAAAGGCCAACACTCAAAGTTTGATCCTCTCTAGATTGGCCCCTATCATATAGTCAAAATATTGGGCTAGAATACCTTTCATATTAAGGACTTGGATAGCAACAACCTATCACTCTCAATAAATAAATAGTTCTCAAAGCACTACTTCTTAGCTACTCCATCTAGTGTAATTTCAAAATATCATCGATAGGCAGTGGTAATGTATATAATAGGTTAATTTGTTTTATTTGTGTGTTTGCTTTTCCTATCGTGTGGTTTATTTCCTTATTCTTTTATTTTGTTTGTTTGATTGTGTCCTTTTAGTGTTCGCTTGAAATAAATATGACCCTGATCTAAATTGAGAAAATGAACACCACTACAAGGCCTCCAAAAATAAGATAAAGTAGTAACCACTCTGAGTGGTGACCTAAGTTCAAAAATCATTGTCAAGTTACAAAGAACCAGGTTCAGTCTTCTATCAAAATAAATCATAGATGGTGAGTGAGTCTTTTAAATTGTATATATTGAGGGCTAATGATTCTTATTAAAGCAAGTGGATTCTAGAACAACTTTCATCCTAGTATAGGCCACCAAATTTCACTTAATATAACATCTTACAAAAGGTGGGACCATTCAATCTAATCAGAAGTTGACTATATATATTATTATATTCCTCTTCACCCTATCACCCATGGATTGGTCCCAAACTCTCAATGGAATAATATTGATAAATATATTCATAATGAACCTTAAAATAAGACTAGAAAAATAACATGTAAAATTTAAATTTTGAGTCATCCTTAAAAGGGCTATTCAGGTCACTTCCATCATATGTTTTCTAGCCTAGTTGGTGGTGGAGTAAGGCCTCAAATGAGACCATAAGTATCTCTATCAGGGATATGGACACCCAGTTGGTAGTATATATATACCCATTCAATTTTCATCAAAGACATGATATCATTAATGCCCCCAAAGAAATTTAATTCTTACTTTGACTTTAGTTACTTAAATGAAGTCCACAATTGGATAAGTTAATTGATAATAACTCCCCACACACATTTGTGGTCTTCTATAAGATAATAACTCATTATGTCACTTGTATTACATGAATTTAGTACTTTCTCTTCTAATATTTTTAAATATCTCTATTTCATCATGTAGGAACAAAAAATTAACATGCTAAATTTTAAGTGTTTGTCACCACTTTCCCTATGGAAGTCACCATTTATTGTGGCCAACATTCCACATTTTCATAATAAATGAGAGACCCTTTTTTAATAAATCATAACCAAAGTTCCTAGACCCATTCTCACATTTTTGTTGGCTTTGTCTATACCATGTCTCTAAAATACCATGTCACCTTGTTTCCTTTTTCTCCTCAAGTAAATGATGTGGATAATGACCAATTGATCTAACTAACAAGCCTCATTTGTTTATGAAAGAGACCATGAAAATCCCATATATACTCCATGGTTAGGTTAGGCTCTCTTGCTTTGAATTTTTAACATGTTGAATTTATAAGCTTGCCCTTACTCAAGTTATTTGAGTTTTAGTCATGTTCCTAGTGTATCACATCTTAGAGTCCTACATGAAATTATGGAGCCTAAATAACAACTAGGTGAGTAGTTAATTGATAGTGATTCCTTTTGATTTCATTTAGTCATTTTCTATGTTTTTTATTAGATCTTACACATGTCAAGGTCTCATCACTACAAAAATTAATATATTCATCTAAGGGGTAGTCAAAGGTTTCATAATAATAAAGCACTATGCAACATATGGCAGACATGTTAGTTTCCCAAAATAATAAATATGTCATATCCTAGGAGAGCTCGATGTAATTAGTGAGTGACAAGAGGTTTATTGTCAGAAATGTCAATATTATAGACCTGAAAGGGATGCCAAATCCTAAAAGATCTTGATATAATAAATAAGAGCCATGGACCGATGTTAGAAATCATTAGTACTCTAACTAATACTCCATGCCAAAGGATAATGGCTAGTCTCTTGAACTTGATAAGGATGTTAGATCCTAAGAGATCCTAGTCCAACCAATGAATGCTATAAAAACTAATGAAAAAGTAGTAAGTCTTCTAGTCCTAATAGATATTTCAAAACTTGGGATATCATGATAGAATCAAAATATTCCATGTGTATTGAAGGTTAGTAGTGATAAAATCTAACCAAATAAGTTCTCACTATTGTTAGACTTGTCAATCTCCTAATTTGTTAGAGATGTCAAAAATTGGGAGATCCCCACATAATGTGGGAGTGCCATGTAGCTTATGGTTAGAAGATTTAGTAGCTAGGTATAAAATAGATGTCATAATATTGGAGAACCTAATGTATCATAGTACGACATGTGGCATAACTAAATAGTTTAATAAGTGGGCCTTTAAAGTCCCTAATATGGAAAATGAATCACAAGTGGAACCATAAGGGGTTAATCAATGGACATCACATGTCCCTAGCTAACATCTCATATTCCCTTAAGGATATAGAAATGAAGTGTTGAGCTATGCTTAGGTCTTGACCATTAGTGTGAGGAATAATTAGGGGATGATAACTATTATGAATTTAGTGCTCTCGACAGGCTAAGGATGAGTTGGCCATGCACCCACCCCACTTTGTACTTTGAAGAAGTAAGAAATTAGACCCCAAGTATAAAATTTAAAAATGTCACATCTCTTTTACTAAATATAATAAGTGTAACATAATCATATACTCCAAATTTAACTCTATATCAAGAAATCAAGTGGAAGATTAAGTGACCCACTCAAATTTGAATCCATAATGAATGATATGAAAAAAGACATTAATGTAGGGGGGATGAATGTTGATTTATATAAATCTTTTAAGGAAATCTCATTAGTCATTATATCTCCAAACTCCCAAATTTAGACTCCTTTCTTTATGATTACACCTATTACTTTCACCACCTTCTCTTTTTACCAGAACTTGTTTACCAAATTACATCTAGTTAAAATGTCCACTTCATATTTGAACCCCAAGTATGAGCATAAATATAAGGACACATTATTCTTATATGTTTTGACATAATTTAAATAATATAAAAAAATATTCAAGGCCATCGACCAAGTTACCAAATAGTCAAAAATAGATGAAGATGGTGAGGCTAAGTTTGAATATGAATTTAGAGCATACTAGAAATATATCCTACACTGAGTTATAGCCAAACTTGGAGTCCTTTACTATGATAAGTTATTCATTAACCTACTCCTTACTACTATGTAGGTGTAGGTTAGCATTCATGATTAGGTCTACTCAGCCATTTCTCTACACAAAATTACCAACATCTCAAGCACATTTTACAAATCCTTCTATAATTTCTTAGACCCCACTTTTTTGTATGACTCAGTGGTGGTGAAGACCTAGAATGACACCTTTAAAATCTAATATGTCCTTAAGGATCAAGTATAGAAACTAGATAATAAATGTTTAAACAATGAGGATGTCAATGCATATACAGTCCACACCTTTAAGGAGGGGATCCAAATTTGTATGATCCTATTAAACCAATTATTCAAGGATCTAAATTGCCTTCATGTCAATGAATAATGGGTTCCCCTACTTAAGATAATCCTAGATATCTCCCAAGTACCTAAAATGGATGAGTGGTTAGTTTCAATATGGTTAGAGCCATAGTGGATGCATGGGTAGTGGGACACTTTTACATGATGAGTTATCTTGTAGACATAGTATATGGGACCCTCACTTTCAAGCCCTATACCTTTCTTACATGGGTTCCTAATATCCCTATGGTCCATGTAGTTTTATGCAAACTATATGTCCACTAATATAGAAACAACATCTAGGATATTTACAAGTGTTTTTACCTAGTGTTGCATAATGTGATCAATGAGGCCCCTATACCTTATCTATCATAACAAATCATAGATTCACTATCTCCCATCAGATACTACTGGTATCTCTAAAAATACATAGTCATCTAGGTCAAATGCATTATTAAAGATGCCCTCTACTTACCCTATCACATTCAAAGCATCTTGTTGAGGTTGAAATCAATTATCAATCTATGGAAGACATTTTTAGACATTGTATCAATCATCAATAAAAGGCCTACCTATATATTTTGATCATGATTATGTGCCATGTGTACCTAAATTTCCTTCCCATAGAGATGGTAACTAGCCAAGACTCTTTGGCTTTGGGTAAAGCTCAACCATGAGATTAGGACCCAAAGGGCATGATCTAAGCCCATTTGGAGAGGTATTCAACTTGCCTCAACCTCAATTATGGACATCAGCTAGGGGATAATGATGAGTTATATCTAAACACCATGGATTGCAAGGAGGTGCTCATGAGGATTAAATCTCCTAGGAAGGATAAAGGTAAAAAGGTATAGTTATCTAGGCCCTCTTAGGCCCCTTCTATATTTGCTCAAACTTTAGGGGATATTGCATTAACTCCCCCTATAATTCCTAAAATAATCTTATAATGAGTACTATTGCCTTTTCCCTTACAACCAATGCCCCCCCCATAATGGTTTTTCCTCCTTCACCTCTAGCATTTCAAACGCCTCATCCCTAACCAAGTCAAACTTGTGTGACACAATAGAAAGCGTCCCAAACATAGACAACTCCATAGTAAACAACTCAACCCTATGGTACCTAGGTTATAAGGTTCAACATCAAAAATAGACTAGAAATAAGCCTAAATTAGGATCAACATTAGGCAATGATACAAGTTCATCCCCTCACTCCCTCTAATTTTTAGTTGCTTCATATATCACCACCCTTTTCCCCAATTCCACCACCTCTAATTTTCACCCAAACATTTATGCCCTCTAGCATGCCTATCATTCTACCTTATTCATTTACATCTTCCATTTCCATTCCCCCAATTGAAACTTTTTTAGTGGTCCCATCAACCATTAATTAAATTTAGGTGCTTATGAGTTCCCCATCTCTACCAACCACTTTAGTTGTTTTGAGAGTAAGTGCACTTGTGTGCATGTCTTTAGTGATTGTGACCATCTTGTTAATTACTGTGACAACATATAAACTACCATAGTTGACCCCTATGACCCTCATTATATCAATTCTTTCCACAAAAACATATGGATCTGACCTAGGTAAGAGGTTGAGGAAGAAGTGAAAGGTATTTCATGCTCAAACCATAATTTAGGTACCAATTACTCTAATTCCACCTCCCCCACTAGTATCTTCTACTCCTATAGAACTAGCCCAATTGGCTCCTCTCATATCTTCTTATCCCCCTTTTTTCATCACCTCTACCACTTAGGGATTCAAATTTAATAATATAATCTCATCCTTAGTACTAAATACCCCCCTCCTGAGAGTCATTACCCTTCAAGTGGTCATGATGTAAAATCAATGGTGGGCGTAAATGTTCTATTGGGACTCACCCTTTATTTTACCCATTTTTAACTACATACCTCTTCCTACTCCATTGATTTCATAATTCACTTCTTCTACTTCATCCACCTTATCTTCCACCTATCACTAACATCTCTTCCACCCCACCAAAACCTCCTAAGACCTAAGGAATGGTCTTGATATTTTAGGTCCCATAAATTATGATGTAAGGCACCCCAAAAGAAAAATGGGATTTAAAATATACCATGGGGATTATACATAGAATCCTCACCTATAAACTCATGTAAGTGGGAAAAACTATGGTTTGGTAGACCCAACAAGACTTATTCTCTCTCACCAAGGTGAGGACTCTTGAGGGAGAAGAGAAAATGGTAAAAGATCCACTCTTAGTTCTCTAGGTGGTGAATGATATGTCAGATAATTTTCTTGAGGACATGCAAAGCTAGGTTAGAACTCTCAAGGTGAAATTCAAGAGCTCCATCCCTCCTAGACTAATTAGGTACGTCAAGGATGCCCTCCTTAAACTTTTCTAAACTATGGGAAATATGGTAGGGACTATGGTGAATACCCAAGTGCTCATACAATGAACCTTGGAATATATAGAGAGGGTCACTTTAATTGATGGGAAGTTATAGAAGTTGACTATTTTGATTAATAAAGGGATGTTATTGAAGCTTAAATTGATGCACACTTCAAATTTGGGCTTGTATCATACCTAAACCAAGACCATGAAGACTGCTATGGAGGAGTGGCTTACTTTTTCAAAAATGGAGATGGTACCCCTAAAAGATGGTAGAAGGAATAAATTAAATTATTTAAAGTAAGTTAATATCTCAGTGATATTCAACTTAGATGGCACTTTATTGGACATGGGTGAATTTGGAGTTTAGATAGGTCACTTTGAATAAGTCATGAGGGAAAAGGTGGCCAAGGAAAACAAGGATGGATCTCATGTTGTTCTCAAGATTTCAACTTAATTTATAATGATGCCTAAATTCCATGTGTCAATGGATGATCCCCTTTAGGTATACCAAATACTGGAAGCCTAGGTTGAGACAATCTTTAAAGGACCTCTAATGAATCTCATCATGTTAAACTAGGAGTTTGACCTCATGGTGTCTGCACTAGAGGACAAGGAGGTGAAGTCAAAATAATTGGGATTTGACTCTATGATTCTGCCTCCATGTATTATTTTAGTATTCCCCTATGGATATTCTAGGAGTAGGCTTAGAGTACTTTATCCTTTTTTTGAATTATGTAATTTTAACCACTAGGAGTGTCCATCATAGCTTGGGATGGGAATATCCTTACTTAAGGGTGAATCCCATCCTTATCTATAAAAGTGAAACTACATTGTAATTTTAGGGTTGAAAATTTTTAGCTCAAAAGTGTTATCAAAATCAAGCTAGGATTTCACCTATGGTTTCCTTCACCCCATTTGAATTTTAAAATGTTGGCTAGGATATATGTTTGTAATATAAGTGTTTATATTAATGAATGTAATTTCATATTTTAAGTAACACATGTTATATCTATCAAAACATCTTAAATTTTAATTTTGAGTGAATATTAGTGTCCAAATAATTATTTTAAGGCTCTCTTAATTTATGAATGTAATGATTATGATGTGCCTACCTATCATAAAATCTTTGTGAATTCCTCTCATTTTATTCATAATGATGATAACTTGTGTGATAGCCTACAAGTTATTTTAGAAGTTTATGTGTGATTTATTGTAGACTTATAATATTTATATTTAGTGAGGGATTAAAAATTAAGAATTCTTATTTTATTCCCAATACTCTTCAAATTGCATATCATTGGATTTAAAGGCTTTGATGAAACTCAACAAACATTTGTATAATTATGGTAGATGTTCTTAGTTTAATTTTTAGATCACTAATTTCACCTAGATCAGGAAACTTTGTTTACTACCTTACCCTTACCTTGTTTTGTGTTTATTTTGGAAATTTAACTACCCTTTCCCTTTTGTTTAATAAGTGTTGAAGAAAAGTGCCTAAATAATAGTAATAGATTCAAATAATTCACTCATTCACTCTTAGACATCAATACTAAACCACCAATGGTGATGTTGCATCTATTAGAGATTATTCCACATATGCTCCATTATGAATCCAAATATCCTTAGTTGTGCTCTGGGTTGATTTCATATCAATTCAAAAATAGAAGACAAAATTCAATCAATGTTCCCCACTATTATATTTAAAAATAATTAATCTCATGAGTATTTTGAAATGGGCTCTTAGACTAAAAAACATAAATTATGGCAAGAATATCCATAATCACTAGATTAGGTCTTTAGGTTTCCTATGATTTCACATATACTACTCATTAGGGAATTACCAATTCCCCTGACTTAATCAATTGAGAATCCTGAGTAGTGGCCTTTGATAAAAATACTTTCAAAGAAAATATTAGTGCACTTATTTGGAGGGGGTTTGGTAGATACAGGAAATTGATCTTCTCCCAATCCAAGTTGTTTATTTGGGGAACTAGATGCATAGTGTAAGTTGTGTTCTTTATCTATCTATTAGATTATATAATTGAAGTTGGTTGAGTTATTGTAGAATGTGGCATATGAAAACCTAACTAGGTAGATAAAATAGATAATTTTACATTTTTATCCAAAATAGAGACTCTTATTGATGACTCAAAATGGACCTTCTAAGCCTTAGTATTTCTTAGCAATACTTGTGAAGTGGTAGGGATAATACTCATAGTAATCAATCTAGTAGCTTTTGGCTATAATGTTGTAGTACTATCTAGATACTGTTGGAAAGGATCAATGGTAATGGCAATAAAAAATATTGAATGCAAAATAAAAATAAAAATAAAAAATAGACATCATCTAATTTATCCATTTCCATCAGCGTCTTCCCTTTGAGTCATTATATACTTAATATATTATCCATTTCAAGTTATTCCTCATCTTTATCTAGGATTTTCCCTTGGGTCATAGCTTCTTTTTGTGATGATGTCCCAATAATTGAACTCATAGAGTTCTTAGGGTCCCTTCACTTCTTCTTATAATAAAATGTTCTTTTCTTAAACTAAGGGAGTGTCCTATTGATTAGTGGAGGATGAAACATCTATGTTTAAGGTAGAAGGTACTATACTAATAGTAGGAAGAGTTGAGTTTGTAGAGTTAGAAGAATCAATATTTATTGGCTACTTTATCCTTCCCAATGAAATCACTATAATAGGAGCATCCTCCACACCTTAATCTTAATTTATATATATAATCACACATTGTGGTGTTGATTTGGAATGCTCCCCCTCTATTTGAGCCAAATGGGAAGTTTTTAAGGACCAATAGTCAGATGCAACCCATACATTTGGAGGTGGAAGTTGAGTTTGTACATTTGTAATTGTAAGTAAGTAATACCTTTGAATTGTTATTAGGATATCCTTTATCAATCCATCCAGTTATGATCTAGATAATACCTCAAATTCATCTTTATAATTTATTAAAATGAAGTCATGTTCATAGGGCTCATGCTAGAAAGGGATGCCCTAGCCTGTGAGATGATTTTGAATGCTACCATGTGGGTCCCAATCATTGTTATACAGAGATGACATGAATATAGTTTTATAATACTAGCAACATCACCAATGTACTTCATGATTATATAATTCATTTATCCTATGATAATGAAATATACATAGAATATACCTTTATGTTTCTTCCTCATATCCTCATGAATATTCCACCAAAGCTAGTATGCCATCTCTTTCTTTACAAACTTATTTTAGACATACTTGAGCAAACATAATGGTGAAATGTTAGTTCCCACAATTATTATTATTGTGTAATCTAGGTATAGTGAGAAATCCCCCATTTTCCATAATGTTCTTGATGCTATCCAAGAAACAATTGAGTGGATTCTCATGAATTTCCCTCCAAATTGGAGGATACACATTCTTGAAAATGTTAACAATATTTCACATGTAGGAATAAATATGAAGAAAATAATAGAATCCACATAATTTTTTTCTATATCCTAGGGATGGGCTCTAAAGTGATCCATTATGCAGATACATTATGGCCATGACAATGTCTAATGGGTTAGACATCATGAAAAAATGACCTTTGACTGGTCTTTTATCTTTTTAGAACATTTACTCCTAAATCTTGGTGTTGATGATTTCTCCTAGGTAAAAGGTCAATTCTAAAGTCATCAATAGGTATAATAATTACACCCACTCAATTCAAAGGTAATAGTGTTGAACATTTTCATTGATTAAGGGAGAGATTATTGAGTTTTGTCATTGAATGTTGAGATTTGATATCTAATATTGTCATTGATGTAAAAGGTTTTTATAAAGATGCATGGTTCTTTCATTGATGTCAATATAATATCATTGATGTCAAAGATTTTTATGAAGATTCATGCTTTTATAATTGATGCCAATCTAATATCATGGATGTCAAAGTTCATTGTATAAATGCCTAGTCAAGTTAGCTTTGAGGCATGTATATGAATGAGTTTTATCGCCAACATAATGAATGTTATTTCTATATGAAGATAAATAATGTGAAATTACTATATAAATAATGATAGTGATATCATTAAAGATCATTGAGTAAATGTAAGTCAATATAAAAAGTATAAAACATCTTTTAATGCTTTGTCTAGACCTTGTGAGATGGTATTTGTAGGTGGCATGATGTTATGAGTGAGCTCCAAAGAAGAAGTTGTGTGATTTAAAGATATGTGTAAGCAATTTTGAAGATATTCTAAATGAGATACAAAGATGACAATGCTTTAAATAAAAATTTAAAATATTTGAGCATGAGAGAGATTATTTGAGGCCATACCTAAGGATTGACAACCTTAAAAATGATTAGAAGGTCAGCTTTGAAGACCTATATATGCAACTCTAAAGATGCTATAAATATCCTAATTGAGCTGTAAAGATATTCAAGTATCTCTGAAGAAGTTCTATTGAAGCTCAAAATAAGAATGAGTGTATGAATTTTCTTGAACATACACAAGAGACATTGAAACACATGAGAATTTCAAGTTGGAGTCTATAGTGTGGCTATAAGGTCTGATTCAAGGTATAATAAGACTTATAGGTCAAGGCTTAGAAAGTAAGAAGAGAGATGGTGATGAGATGAGGTAATCAGATTAGTTTTCATGGCATGGGTGATTAGTGAATATTGAAAGAGGTGATTCAAGATATTTTAAATATTTTCATGAATTTTTAGATTAGGGTTTTCAAGAAAAGAATTGAAAAAGTGTTTCAAGGTTTCTTGAATGCATAAAATGAAGAGTTGTCTACCCGATAAGGTTTTCTTAGTGCTTATTGGCATGTGAAATGTCTACATGAGAAAATAATATGTTCATGGTATATGAGGAAGGGTTATAGTTTAAATTTCCAATCATTGGTTTTTTAAAATAAGAACCAAGTTTTATGAATGATCATTAAGACTAGAAGATGGTCTAAACCCTCATAAAACCCTAACAAGGACTCAATGTTGAAAATTATGTTCTAAAGATCTCATAATATTTTGATATGATCAAACGAGTAATTTTGGGTTGAATCTAACTCTCTTAGGCATCTCTAGGTGTGATTGGTTTATTAGCTAAGTGAGAAGAGCTTATACAAAAGTACTTGTCTTTCAAATATTTATTATAGTAGATAGAGTTGACTAATTCAAAGTTGTGAAGAAGATGAAGATAAAAGTATGAGACTTGTATTTTTTTTTCATGAATATTTATGGATAGGTTATAAATCCTAGGTGTTCAAAATTGATGATCCAAGTTGGTCAGTCACTAATAGACCTAGTGGTGCAAACAATAAGGAAATCAAACAGAAGTGAGAAGATGTTTCCTGAAGTGTTTTAATGTAATAATGATGGTTTTAAATGGATGCTGATATTTTTTGGGTCTTGAATGATCTATCCATGATTTTAAAAATCTTGGAATTCAATGTAAAAGGTTGAAACATTGAAGCCAAAATGGCTTATCTGGCTAATTAGAGTCTATGAGAGAGAAGGTCAGAAGATTGGTCTATAAGACCAATAATTTTCATTATATCTCATGATATGATTATTTGAGTTTGATATTAATATGTTTTAAGATATTTTACATAAACTTAAATACCTTTAAGATATTCAATCATGTGTCAGATGTTCATGTTTATTTGACTATGTTTTGGAGTCAATTGGTAGTTCTAAGTGAACATCTTATAGAGAAGTATTTGAGCCTATTTTCCTGAGTTAAATCATAAAATGAAGTTTTTTATGACCCTAATGTCATGAATTTTATGAATATATAATTTTTTACCATGGTATTTTGGAAAAATTGATTATATGCCTCAATTTTTCAAGACATTGTTTTTATATATGCACAAGCATTTTATATGCAATGATTTGAGTAAGGGTTCAAGTGGTGATTGAACCTAAAAGTTGTTATAAACATAAATTTAAGTTGGATAAGGTATATTATAGTGGTTTTTATGTTTTTATACCATGTGATGTGTTTGGATATGATTAACAAGGATCAAAGGGTAACATGTTGCTAATAAGACCTATTAGGTCTCTATAAGCCTAAAAGAGGAGTAAGGGCTAATTGATGTATGGTGGACCTATTATAGTGATTGATTGATGAATAAGGCATGATATTTTAATATTATTATACTTATTCATGATTTAATTAATTGATTTAAATATGTATCTAACCTAGAAGGATATGATCAAGTGACTTTTATAAAAGTAAGGCAATTAGGCCTATTTTGGGTGTGCATAAAGAGAGAGAGAGAGAGAGAGAGAGAGAGAGAGAGAGAGAGAGAGAGAGAGAGAGAGAGAGAGAGAGAGAGAGAGAGAGAGAGAGAGAGAGATAAGTTAATGATTTATATCATTTTTGAATAGAATTAGGTGGTGAAAACCATTAGATAAATGTTATGAATATATAATAGAGGTTATGCATATGAGTATCTATTGAGCATGGTCTTCATTTTCAGTATTGTCGAATTAGTATGAGGTACATGGTTTATTAATGAAAAATGGGTCTTCATGATGGATTTGAGATCGTATGTCATGTATTAAATTCATTGAGGTGATAGAGGATGTTATGAGGGTTCCCTGGATGCATTTTTAAGGTTTTAATGTTTATCAGGTTCCTTTGGAGAGAGAAAAAGTGCCATTATAGCTTAGGAGAAAGTAGATCATCATTGAATGTATTATATGTATGAAGAGACCAATTTATTTGTGCATTTATTATATGTATCTATAAAATCAACTCTGATCATAGGGTTTTATGGAAGTGTTTTTTATAGTGCTAATATCCTTCCCTGTAAGTTTAGTATCTCGATGTATTCTCTAGTTGAATTTATGAGCTTCCAAAGTTGGTCTTGTGTGAAGTGATGTTCTAGAGGCCATAAAATTTATTCTTTAGGAAATAGTCATTGGGCATTAAAAAATATAACTATTGGGGTTTGAAATCAAATGATCATGCATGAGTTTTTGAGACCCAAGAGCATTATTTTACCTTTAGAAGCCATGTAAGAGGTCAAAACATGCTGGTGTAAAAATCAAAGATGAAATAGAATTCCTATATATTATCCTCAAAGTGATTTGGAGATTTGGATGTATGTATAAGTACATTTATAATGGGTCAAATTTAGAGTTTTTTGACTATGTTTTTGCTTAGAGAACCTAGGTTAACTAAAGTGGATTTAAAATCTCTATATTGGTATTGAATTGGTGTTATAAGTGTTGGATGATGTTGTTACCTCATTTTAGTCTTGTTTCATGAATTAAGGAAGTTATGAAAGTGTTCCTTTTTGTAAGAAAATATCAATGAAATAGGATTATGTTTAAGGTTTGTGTTTTTGGTAGACATGAGTGACTTGATGAGTGGTGTGGAGCTTTTGGTAACTTTGGATGGATGATAAAAGTTTTTGGATGTGTTATTAAGGTCTTAAAGCTCCTATTAGTGATTATAAATGGCTATATTGATCCTAGTTATGAATAACTAGCTCAATGACATGATGAATAGGGTTATAAGGGTTTCAAGAATTCTTATGTATAAAAATCTTAATGCGAATATTCATGATGCAAATGGCTCTTATTTGACTTGTAGAGATTAGTGGAGTGTTATATGGAATTTTTATAATGTTTCATAGATTAGTTATCATTTTTACAATTCTTGTTTGAGTTTAGGGTGATGTCTAAGTAGAAAAAATAGAATAAGTGGTTTGATAGTTGAAGACTAGTCTATAAGACCAATGCCTTTGAAGGTAGAAAGTGTTGATCATGTGATCTATGGTATAGAGTTGGTTCTAAAAGTAAGATTACAAGTTTTTTTTTCCATAAAGGTCAGAAAAAAAGCTATAAAGGTGATCATTCCTATAACACGACAAGTTTCTATTAATATTAAAGAATGTTGAAGTGGTGTTTCTATAGAGGTTGTGTCATGAGTTAAATTGTTATTTGTATGTCAAGATGACTTCATAAGGTCATAAATGGATTTATTTTCATGTTGTGAATGCCATGAAGATGTTCGAAGGCCTAAGGATAATAATTTTTTTGTGTTGTTATTAATACGGTTTTAAATAGTAATCTTGTAAAGATGATGTTCTATTTTGATTTGAGTCATGGTGGCTTAAAGAATTTGAAGGCAAGTTAATTGATGCATGAAGGTTTTCATTGGAGTTAATTAAATATGTTTAAAGATTTTTTATGATTTTTAATGATGTTCATATTGAAACAAGAGGTATTTTTTTTGAGAGAGAGAGAGAGGGTAGTTATTTTTGGAATTAGGTCTCCATGAGGCCTAATGAAGATATGAGGCCTAATGGTGCATTCTAAGTGTAAGTGAATGGTTTGAGGACCCTTATGCATGATGGAGACTCATAGAGGTTATAATTAATGTTTTTAAATAGGTTTTGGTTTATTTTTCAGAGATTTATGGGATATTTTTGCTTTTTGTTTATCCATTAAGTGGACAATCCTAAATACATTAGGTTTATTTAGGCCTCAAGGGAGATTGAAATCTAAAGGAGTATGGCTGACCTAAAGTTGATCAAATTATGTTTGTTCCTTATGTGTAAAGTGTTATAAGGGGTAATTAAAGATTAACCTTGTTGATTTTATTCTCTAACTGACATAAGAGAGCAAGTAAATGAGTGTTCAAGAAGACTAGTATAAGAAGAAGGTGTTTTAGGCCTATCTGGTCAAGAGAGAGTGGAGTGAATGAGTTGAATATCTAATTTATTTGAAGGGAATGGAAGTGAGGTAAGGATGTATGTAAAGCTATGCCACATATGCTTGTGATGAAAATCTATGATGCTTGATGGAAGAGCACAAATAGTGAGCTTGTTTGCAAATAAAAGAGAGTAAAAAGACCTTCATGTGTTGTGCATGAGTTTAGTAGAAGAACAAAGTTTAATGTGACTAAAAATATTCATATGTTGAGGTAGAGAGCATGATTATGGAATGTATGAGTTGAGAGTATGAGTTTTAATATTAGAGATAAGTAAGGGTAGAATTCAGAGTTGTTGATATGATTGTTATTTATAAGACATATTTGCTTGAGAAAGAGGCTATTTGAGAGTGGTTAAAGAAGAAAGATTACATGGTGTCCATCATAAATTATAGAATAAAAAAACATCAAGGTTTAAATAGATTTTTTGGTTGAGTGGGTACTTAGTCAAGAGGTGTTTGAGTTGGTTATTGGTTACCTAGGGGGTTGTAATCTCCTTGAAAGTGGGTGCTTGCTAAAGTCTAGTTGGTGCTAGATAAATTCAGGTAGTTGGTGCTTCCTTATTGGGTTGGTGCTCAACTAAATTGATTCATTATTTTATAGGATAAGCTATCTAAGCTATGTTTTAGTGGATTTTATTCCCCATGAGGTTTTTACACATAGATGATGTGTTGTGATGTGTTCTCATTTTTTATGCTTTCTATGAGTATGCTTTCTTTGTGATATTAATAGATCATGTGATGTTAATTGAATGGTTGTTATACATATGTATTTTATGGATAAAAATTTAAAACATTGAATTAAAAGGGATTATTTTTAAGGGTACTGATTCACCCCCCTTGATGGTTATGCTTCTAATAGGATCAAGGTTAAAATACTTAATCAAACCATAAAGAAGGTTAGTTGAGTGAAGAAGGATAAAGGTCATTTTGAGGACTAAAGTGAGTAAATATATGAAGAAGTGTATAATCATATATTATATAATCAACAATAGTTTTTAAATTTTATCAAATAATCAGGTGGATGAGTTAGTGTTAATTAATCTAGGGGGTTGGTGCCTCCTTGCAAGTGGATGCTCGATAAAGCCTAGCTGAGTTGGTATTGAGCTAGTTGGGGTTGGTCCTCGATGTGAAGTGAGTGATTCAATAAATATTTATGTTTGTCTTATAGGAATATAATATATTTTATTCATTAGTGGGGTTTCTTCCCCTATATGGTTTCCCATGTGTATGTTATGTTCTTATGTTTCATGCTCTTATGATTTGATGTTTATGATTGATAAGATATACATGCTTATTAGAATTATTCATGCATGGTTAAGTGGAATTGAATGAAATGTTTTGAATAATGATTCACCCCCCTCTTATTCATCTTGTTTTAAATAATTGGTATCATATCATGTCCTTTATAATAGACTTGATATCC
This sequence comes from Torreya grandis, assembly GCA_037957365.1. Classification (NCBI taxonomy): domain Eukaryota; kingdom Viridiplantae; phylum Streptophyta; class Pinopsida; order Cupressales; family Taxaceae; genus Torreya; species Torreya grandis. The sequence goes on from JARHVA010002321.1 coordinate 1,604,645, forward strand.
TAAAGGAGATCCTAATAAGAAAGGATGACTAGTCAGTAAGCTCAAGGTGGTTTCTCTACTAGTGAGGCTCCACTATTTAATGGATATCACTATGCCTTTTGTAATGTTATAATGAATATATATTTTATGTCATAAGTACATGACATTTGGAAGTCAATTATGGATGGTTATATTTCACCACTAATTACCCCAAAAGATGCAATAGGTAAAAATCTTAGTGAAAATAAATCCAAGGTAATGAATACCATTCTATGTGGTCTATTAGAGGTAGAGCATGTAAAAGTAATTCATTGTGTTTTATCCAAAGATATATGGGATAAATTGAAGACCATATATGAAGGAGACACCAAGGTGAATATGGCCAGGTTGTAGACCCAAATAAGAAAGTTTTAAAGATTAAAGATGAATGAAGATGAATCCATTACATCCTACCTATTGAGAATTGATGAAGTTGTCAATATCATTAGAGGATTGGGAAAAGAAGTGAAATAGTATACTATTGTCTAAAAAGTGTTGAGATCACTAACTCCTAAGTTTGACTCTAATGTGTCTTTAGTAGAGGAGATTTAAGATTTGGACAAGCTAGAGATGGATGGGCTTCATGGCATCTTGAATACCTATGAAATGAGAACAAATGAAGGAAGACCTAATATTTTAAGGTTGAAAAGAAGTCAAAGGCAATGAAGGAAAAAGATGAGGTATGTTCATATATTGATGATGATGAACTAATAGCTATGTTTTATATAAATTTAAGGTTTGGATCAGGGAAGTACAAGGGTATTTTACCCTTAAAATGTTATAGTTATGGCAAGATTGGTCACTTTGAACCAAGTGTCCTAATAAGGACAAATTTAATCATGATGAAGAACATAATGAACTCCTTAAAGATGATAGAATAGTCTATAAGTCTAAAAAGAACAAAAGAGATTTTAATAAGAATGAAGGAAAAGATCATTCAAGAATAAAAAGAGTTTCTATACCAAAGAATATAGCTCATCTAATATAAGTGATTCAAACACATCTGATAGTGATGATGGTAGTATTAAATCTAAGCATGATAATAATGAAACCCTATTCATAATCATAGAATCAAATAATGAGGGTTATTCAAATGGTAAAGGCCTCATGATTGATGCAAAATTATATAAAGTATGCTATGATAGTGAAGAAGCTAAAGTGGATCTTGAAGTAGAGATCATGAGTGCCTTAGAGAAGTTGAAGCTTGTAAAGAATAAAAATAAGAAACTAAAGTCATTATTTTAGGACTCTAAGGAGTAGATTGGATTATGTGATGAAATGGAAATATAATCTCTAAATCTAAGTTGGATCAAACATGTATAAATATGAAGAGCTTTGTGAAGTTTAAAAAGAACATCGAGTCTCTAGATGATATCTTGAGTAGTCATAAGTCTGCAAGTGATAAGATAGGTCTTGGTTTCAAAGAAGACAAAAAAAAATCACCTTAAGTCAAAGAGAATTTTGTTGAAGATAATAAGGTTAACATGAAAATACCTATTAGATATCCCAATGCTACAAGGTATGCTAATTAGTTTAATGGTTAGTATTTCACATGCAATCAGTTTGGATATAGAGAGAATGTAGAAGATGATTCAAGAATGAATACTCATGGAACTATGAAAGAAGAAGCAATTGGTAAAATGGATATCATAGTCATCATCAATCAAATGACATGTATAAGGTGGCTTGTTATAACTATCATAATGTAGTACATATTGTAAGATTTTATCCTAATAGAGTTAGAATGTCATTCAGTTAAGTTAATAAGATTCATAGTCATGTGACTAAGAAATGGATCAAGAATTCAAACTCTTTTGATAAGGTAAATATGGAGCAAAAGACTGAAGAAGAAAATTATATGAAATCTCAGAGGATAGATTTTGGTTGTTCAAGTCACATGTCAGGAGACAAAATAATACTTGGTTTTCATATGATTGATCAAATTAGTAACAATGAAGAGTTGACTAAGAACAATAAGGATGACAAGGTGAGTCATGATCAACTCATAAACCAAGGTGGGATGTTTTCTACTGTAGATCAAAAATCAAGTAAGGAATTCCAATAACACTTAATATCTACATGTGTTGATAAGGCAGTCAGAGAAAAAAAGAATGATGATAAAGTGGATGTTGAAAAGGTCAATTAAAAGGTCAAGGCTAAGTTGAAAGTTAAGTCTAGAAGAATGTTAAAGAATATTTAGAATTGTAAATATATTGGAGATCTAGGAATATCCTGAGTTCATATTGTTTTAGTTCCCTATGAAAAAGGGGTGGCTTGATTAAGCTTCATGGAAATATTTTTCTATCAGCAAAAGCATGAGGGTGCAAAAAATAAAGTTTTTTTAGAATATTCCAAGTTATATATTAAAATAAAGGAGATGAAGATAGATATTATCCATTCCTTTATTGATATATCTATGGTTTGAAGTAGTATCATGATGAGAGATCTAAGATTGGTATCAGGTATTTAAAATCAAAGTGTAGGAAATTGTTATACAAGAGGTAATCTTTCTGATATATGTTTATATGAATAGTTGATATAGATATATGAATACAAATGGGGAGTCCCTATTTATCCATGTGATATCGAGTATGGAATATCCTTGTGTGTGATCAAGAGTTTGATCTTATTTAGCCATTTCAAGATAGGATGTGAACTTGAGTTCCTAGTTCTCATAAAGAATGAATGATTGGTCTAAGGGGGAGATTGGTAGCTATGTTTTCTTTGTCAAGAAAGTTATTACTTTTTGATATGCATGAATTTAAGGAGAGATTGTGTTTGATATTATTCATAGACTTTTTTTGTTGAGCCTTTGATGAATTAACTAGGAGAGTGACCTGTTTGATAAGTTTCTAAAAATGGTTCTCATAAGTGGTTGTCATAGTTTTTGAAGATTATGTGTCATCTAATATCTTTGAGGGATATTATTAGATCACAAGGATAATATTGTGATTTTATTAGTTGAAGATGATATTTGATGTCTAATACTAACATAAGCATGGTGGATGCTTGGTTTGAGGGGAAGCTATTTAAGTTATTGACTAAGCCTGATCTGTGTTGAAGTGATCTTGTAATCTAAGTTCATTCTAAAAAGGATGATAGTCATAGAAGACTTTTTTAATTAATTTCAAATGAGGAGGAAGATTAAAAAAAGATGAGAAGATGAAATATAAAAATATATTAGAAAAAGAGAAAGATAAAAAAAGTTGAGAAAAGAAGCAAGATCAAAAAAGATGAGAAAAGGCAAGAACTAGGTCTAATAGAAAATTGCCATCAAAAAGTGGTTGATAGAGTTTTTATGTGTATATTTGACATCAAATACAATGGTGGATATTGTTTAACATTGTCATTGATTAAGGGAGATATTGTTGAGCATTGTCATTGAGTGTTGATCTTTGATATTTAATGTTTTCATTGATGTCAAAGGTTCTTATGAAGATGCATGGTTTTTTTATTGATGTCAATATAATATCATTGATGTCAAATGTTATTATGAAGATGAATGGTTATTTAATTTATGTCAATCTAATATCATTGATGTCAAAGGTTTTTGTGTAAGTTCTTGGTCAACTAAGCTTTGAGGCATGTATATGAATGAGTTTTGTTTCTAGCATAATACATATTGTTTATATATGAAGAGAAGTAATGTGAAAGTACTATTTAAAAAACAATAGTGATATCATTGAAGATAATTGAGTAAATATATGTCCATTTAACAAGTATAAAACATCTTGTAATGCTTTTTCTAGACCTTGTGAGATGGTATTTATAGGTGGTATGATGATATGAGTGAGGTCTAAAGAAAAATTTGTGTGCTCCAATGATCTATGTAAGCAGTTCTAAAGATGCTTCGAATGAGATATAAAGATGTGAATTCTCTAAAAAAAACTTGAAAATTTTTTAGTATGAGATATATTATTTTAGGATATAAATTAGGTGTTGAGAACCTCAAAAATTATTAGAAGGTTAGCTTTGATGACCTATTTATGCATCTCTAAATATGCTACAAAGATCCCATTTGATCTCTAAAGATCTATAAGTAGATTTAAATAATTTTTATTGAAGTTCCAAAGAAGAATGAGTGTATGTAGTTTCTTGAACATACACAAGAGACATTGAGACGATAGAGAGTTTCAAGGTGGAGTCTACATTGTGGCTAGAAGGTTCAATTCAAGGCATAATAAGATGTGTAGGTTAAGGCTTAGAAAGCAAAAAGAGAGATGGAGGTTAGATGAGGTAATATGATCAATTTTCATGACATGAGTGATCAGGTGAACATTGATAGACGTGATTCAAGTTGTTTTAAGTATGTACATGAAGTTTAAATTCAAGGTTTGCAAGAAAAGACTTGAAAAAGTGTTTCAAGTTTTCTCAAATGCAAAGAATGAAGAGTTATCTACTCAATAAGGTTTTATCAGTGCTCATTGGCACATGCATCATGTGCATGTGAACCTAATTTATTAATGGAATATAAGGAATGGTTATATCTCAAAGTCCCAAGCATTGGTTTTTGGAAAGAGAAGCTAAGTTTTATGAATGATCATTAAGATTGGAAGATGGTCTAAACCCTCATGAAACCCTAACAAGGACCCAATGTTGAAAATATTTCTATAAAGAGATAATAATGGTTTTATATTATAAAATAAATGATTAGAGGTTGAATCCAACTCTCCCAAGCATCTCTAGGTGTGATTGGTTTCTTAGGTAAGTGAGAATACCCTATATAAAAGTGTTTATCTTTTAGAGATTTGTTGTAGCAGACAGAATTGATTGAGTCAAAGTTTTTGAGTCGATGAAGATCAAAGTATGAGAGTTTTATTTTTTGTTCATTAATATTTTTGGATAGTTTATAGATCTTAGGTGTGAAAAATTAGTGATCCAAATGGGTCAGTCACTATCAAACCTAGTGGTGCAGATAGTAAGGAAATCAAACAGAAGTGAAGATGTTTCATGATGTTTTTTAATGTAAGAATTATGAATTTAAATACATGATTATGTTTTTTAGGTATTTAATGATCTATACATGATTTTCATAATCTAATAATTTGGTGTAAAAGGTTGAAACATTGAAGATAAAATGGCTTATCTCACTAAGTAGAGTATGTGAGAGAGAAGGTCAGAAGATTGGTCTGTAAGACCAATAGTTTTAATTACATCTCTTGATATTATTGGTTTATGTTTATCCAAGGATGTTATAAGATCCTATTAATATATTTAATTCAATTTAATATATTCAATCATGTGTCATATGTTCATGTTTCTTTGAATGTGTTTTAGAGTCAGTTAGTAGTTCCAAGTGAATATTATAAAAAAATGTTTGAGCCTATTTTTCATGAGTTAAAGCATTAAATGAAGTTTTTTAAGATCCTAAAGTCATGACATTTATGAATGTGTAATTTTTTTCCATGATTTTTTGGAAAAATTGAGTATGTCTTAGTTGTTAAAGATAGTGTTTCTGTATATATACAGGGCTTTTAAATGTAGTGATTTGAGTAAAGGTTCAAGTGGTAATTGAACCTCAACCATGTTATAAACCTAAAGTGAATTTATATAAGGTATTTTGGAGTGGTGTATAATTTTTTCACTCCATTTGAGGTGTTTGGATATGATTCAAAAGGATTAAAGGGTAACATGTTGTTAAGAATACCTATTGGGTCTCCATAAGCCTAAAAGAGGAGTAAGGGCTAATTGGTGTATGTCTAACCTATTATAGTGATTGATTCATGATTAAGTCATGATATTTTAATATGATAAGACTTATTCATGATTTAAATAATTTATTTAAATATGTATCCAACCTATAAGGATATGGTTAACTGACTTGTATAGAAACAAGGTAGTTAGGCCTATTTTGGGTGTGCTTAGAGATAGAATAGAAGAGGATAAGTGAATGATATTTATCATTGGTCTTATAATGAGGTCATTCAAACCATTATATAAATTTTATTAATATATAATAGAGGTTTTAAATATTATTATCAAGGTCATAATACCTAATCAAGCCATAAAGAAGGCTTGTTGAGCAAAGAAAGCTGAAGGTCAATTTGAGAAGGACTAAAGTGAGAAAATATATAAAGAAGTGGATCATCATATATTGTATAAGAAAAAAGAATTTTTGAAGGTGATAAAACAATTAGGTGGCTGATTTGGTGTTTAATCATCTAGGGGTTAGTGCCTCCTTACAAGTGGGTGTTTGCTAAATGGTAGTTGAGTTGGTGTTGAACTAATTGGGGTTGGTGTTCCATGTGAAGTGGTTGGTTCACTAAAGATTGATGTTTGTATTATAGGACTATAGTATATTTTATTCATCAGTGAGTTTTATGACCCTAGAGGTTTTCCCACATATATTTTTTTTCTTTTGTTTTATGCTCTTATACTTTGATGTTTATGCTTGCTAAGATATGCATGCTTATTAGAATGATCCATGCATGGTTAAATGGAATTGAATAAAAAGTTATGAAGACTGATTTGTCCCCTATCAATCATATATTTTATAAAAAATATATGCTGGTGCATACATATAATATATTCAATAGGTGCATTATAATTTGAAATCCCATCCTAAATTTGGTGATGGGAATGGGAGTAATGTCCTTGAGGGTTACCTTTTCTCCTGGTATTATCCATTTATTCAAAGTGTCTTCGATTATGTTAGTATTCTTCCACAACATGATTATCATCCCATCATATGTGGAATCTAAAATTTGAATACTTAGGTACCTCTAGAAATTATCCCTTGAAATGTAAGCCATGATTGTTGTGTGATTGATGTGATGCAAGAACCATCAAATACTTTGCCTGCAAAGAACAAGTCTCAAAGTAGGTCAATGCAGGGCATCACTTTAGGCTTGGTAGCTATAAAATATAATTTTTGGTGATTAAATATTATTAAATCAATAATAATTTGTTTTTCCTTAGTTTATAAACTCTCTTTACATGAGTGTGCATCAATGTTTTCCACAATGTGAAATATAACTATATAATTCCCAAACCTACCATCAAACACATTTGAGTAAATATTATAATGATGTATTTAGTAGAATCCTTGATGGATAATTTTGATGGTGGTATCACTCCCCTAATTTACTTATATGATGAATCCATTGGATAATTGGTTCACTTGTATAATCTATGTGATAATTTAACTGATTGATTGCTAGAAGAAATCCATAAGTGAATGCAAAAAACTAAGCCCTTATACTATAAGTTTGATGAATATTTTTGGTAATTTATATCAAGGCATCTCTTTAGAATTAAATCATATATATAAAAGATATATTCATTAAATCTAGTTCATGCACCATTAATCTCCAACAGTTTCAAGATTATTTTTCTCATTTAATTTGAATTTGGTAACTCATTTTGGCAGGTACACCACATAATTTTTTTTTATGTATTTGTATAATACACTACTATCATCTCTTATACAAGTGTCACTTGGTCATTAGTTTGATTTTGATGTCATTATACCAAGTGGCATAATATCATGGGTCGAGTGTTATAGCTTTCTTAAATTTTTATTCAGCCAAATCATGTGATGCCTTGGATGTGTAAACATGTGAAAACCCTCAACTTTCATACATTCTAACTTTTGTTGAAATAATCCCTTTAAATTTTTTACAAACATGTGAAGATGAAATAGAAGAGAATCAAAATATGTGAAGGCCAAAAGTTACTATGGACACATGCAATGACCCAAAAGACACAAATATCTAAATCCATGAATACAAAATGTATGAAGACCAAAAGTTTATAAAACTAAAAGTATAAAAAACTTAAAGGTCATGAAGTACAAAAGTTATGAAATGCCAAAATCTATGATGTGAAAAAATAATGAAGACAAAAAACACAAAATGTATAACTTATAAAGACCAAAACATGCAATGTCTAAAATCCATGAAGATAAAATGCACAATGTGTAAAACATGAAAAGACCAATTTGAGTGATGACCAAAAATTTTGAAGACCAAAAGTAAAAAAAAAAAAAACTCAAAAGACTTAGGATTTTCTCATTTATAATTTTCCTATGAATTTAAAAGACTTTCATTTATGTAACAACTTCTTAAAGCCATTAATATGCTAGTTTTATTAAATAAAAAAAAGTGGAAAATAAATTGGTAATGGGAAAATACTAATTACATTGACATACAATAGTATATTTAACAATAACCATCAATAAGGGAATTAAGAACTTTGAGACCTGAAACCTTGATAATAACTCATGTAATATATAATAAAGCATACTTTTAAATCATAACTTTGATTTTTAAACTTTTAATGGGACCCTATTCAAAAAAATTGAGGGTGAGGTGTGTTGACTACAACATCTCCACCTCTCAATCTACTCTGACCCAAATCACACCCATTGATTTCCCCATATATTGATTAGTAGGGTCTATAATAAACATCCTTAGTGATGTGTATGACTTGATTAGGAACTTTGAGAGGTATCTTTTAAGGTTAACCCTAAGCACTGGGAGAATTATGGATGAACATGTCACATCTTATAAACTTTCCATCAGGTTTCTCAATGTTGAGCATGAAGATGTAGCTTGTATGCTATTCCATTTCATCTTACTTGATGTAACTTAAGATTGGTTTTTAAACCTAATTAATGATTCAATTCAAAGATAGAATTAGTTGAGTAGCATGTTCTTGGCCTAGTTTAGTTAGGTGGTCAATAGTTTGAAAACATGAAAATGAATCCCAATGAACCTATACATAATTTTAGTTCTCAAATTTGAAATATGTATAGTAGGGTGATAGTCTTGTATAGTTTAGATGATCAATTAACAATAAGAATGTCTAATTATGTTTTATCCCATGGACAATCATGTTATTAAGGAGAGATCCAACTATCACTGATTTGCCTCTTTTTTATGTAGAGGAAATAAAAGTAGTCAAATAATTCATCCCACAAGGGGAAACGTTACCATATTCCTAACTTCATCCCAAACATCCCAACATTGAATCTTATCCTTATTTTAAACCAAAATGTCCCATTATCATGACCATTCCCAATTAAAAATTAGCTTCCTATTTTATTATTTTTGGGAAACTAGGGTATAGTTCCTAAACAATAAAGGGTTTGGATTAAGGGAAAAAATACAATCAAATAAAATAAAATTTAGGTTTTGATCAAAATTAATTACATCAATTGCATAGAGATAGAAGTAAAATTATCTAGAAAAATAGGCTGAGATAAATGATCCAGGGGATAAAAACTTCTACATATGACTGGGAAGATGTCTAGAACTTGAACCTAGCTTTCATTCTATGAAAGGAAAGGATCACTAGAAATAGACACCCTGGGGTCTAGCACTAGAGTCCTTTTTTGTTGCTATTGTCCTAAAGGACTAAGCTTTATAGTTTTTATACACTACCTCTATGTGACCTTGTATATGAAATTCTAGATTCTGACTGTCGACAAAGCTTGTTATAGGTTTGTTTCAATATCATAACTATAGATCTATCTACATAAATAAAAACATCAAATACATCAAAAGCATAAGGGAAAAATCTAGGTTAGGGGAAGTATAAACACATGATCTAGGACCCCTGGTATCCTAATTTCTACCTACATTAACCCTCAAGCTAGGGTCTCAGATCAACTATAGTTCTACCTTAGGGAATATGCATAATAAATGCACACAGTAGATGCAAGAATGAACTTTCACCTAGGCCCTTCTTTGATGAATTATGCAAGTCTATGTGTGATGCAGAATGTTGAGCTATACTATTGATTGTTATTTAATTATTTATTATGCCAAAGTAGTAAGTGATAGATATAAAATGCCTTATGAAGTCCTTTATATAAGAGACTCTTCGTTTTGAATTTGGGAACTTTATTCAATTTTGGCCAACATTAGAAAACTTAAGAATGAATCTAGGAAAGGGGTTGGGACTCATTAAGAAAGGAAAAATGATTATTGGAGTTCAAAATTATATTGGACAAGAGCATTGAAAATAGACACCCTAGGGTCCAACATTGTATTCCAATCCTAGCACTCTTATCTTATAGGCTCAGGACCTGGGGGATAGAATAAGCATGGGAAATCTAGCCTGGCTTAGGTGGAATGATCATTTGAAAAGCTCAAGATGATTGAGAATAGGCAAAAAGGTGACTCAAATATGAAATAAGACCAAGATGAGTAAAATAAAAGACATGGCTAAATGTGAACAAAACTCAAATTCTCCAGTCAGAGTCTTCTGTGAAAAGACAAGATATGTGTGGTTTATTAACCAATTTAGGGTGTAGACATTTGCCACCCTTTTCATCTAGTTATGCAATGAAATGAAGTAATAGAGTAAAAGAAAGAAAAGAAAATGTGTACCTGAACCTACATGTATAGAAATGAATACACTATAAAAGGGTCAAACTCACATCCTATCCAGGGAAGTGAATGGAGAGCTGAATAGTGCCTAGAGAAAGAAGGAATCCCTAAAATAGATGCCACCTATACTAAATTATAATGTGGATTCCATGTAACATGGAGAAGGAGGGAAATGCTTGCCACTTATGTTGAAAAAATTTAAAAATGAGAAATGCTCAGAAGCCCAAAACTAATGTCTATCCTTTGTCCCACATAAACTCATATAATCTAGAATGTGTGTATAGAATATGTATACTATGAAGAGTAAAATATGTCATGCACCACTATGAATAATTTTAAATAGAATTAAAAAGTGCTCAAAGGTCCAAAACCAATGTCTACCCTCTATCCTATACAAACTCATGTATTTTGGGTCTAGGTAATATAATGGACCAACCACTATAGATGACTGTGTGGTCCAACTTGGTGACAACCTAGGTATAGTTGGGTGTAATCTGAAACTGTGATAAAGTTTAATAATATAATGTCATGTCTTTCCATTCCAATTTATATAATCTTGGATGATGAAGAATATGAACATATATGCCATGCCCCCAAATTTAGTATGTGAGTGATGCGTATGTATAATATATTAATCTACATAAACACATGCGATATGACCTATTATTCCATGTCCCATGTGAAAAAATGGAGATCAAAACACTATGATTTACACTATGCCTATAATATGTTATCTAGTCATATAACTAAGTCATGTTGTATGAAGTTGTATGTGTTAGATGTGTAGTAATGTATGTGCACCCAAATCTAGTATATGAGTCTTAATTGGTATCAAAGTCACTATGAATCCATATAATCTAAACCATTATTTTTGAATAGTCTATGTACCTATAAATTGAAATCATTGTGGATCCATATGATCTGAACCACTATATCTAAATAGTCTATGTATCTATAAATAGAAGGTGGGTCCCTCTGAATGTCATGAGTAATGTTGAGTGACCCATGTAATCTAAATCATTGTATATTTTAACTGATCTAAGATAAATTTAATAATTTTACTACTAAATGTGTATAAACCATGGTGTATCCACCTATGAGAGTGGATAAACATGTTGGGTAAGTGTAGGAATAGGAATTATGCCCCCTTTTGGGGATAGGGAGGAGATCATGTGATAGAGGAATTTGAGCAAAAAGTGATGACTAGTGGCATAATAATAGATGTAAGTTTGGGTCATGTGTGTAACTTAGGCTCTATGTAGTGGGATAGGTATCTAATTACTACCTTATATGAGAGGTAGAATATAGATATATATACTTACTACTTCTTACAAAGGAGATAGATATGACTCTGGAGGATGTGTATCAAATTTTATATTTACGAGTTAGTGGATGGTGGGCAACATTGTAGGATGACATGGGTGATAATGCTATTGATCATGCATCCTTGTATTTTATTGGTATACCTTCATATATAGACTAGAGAGGTAGTGATAATGATGTGTTGTTATTAGTTATAGTATAGTCTAGTGTTATATGTCTACAAAAGTGGTTGGTTGTGTTTTTGGCTTCATTTTTTGCTATGGATGGGAGTGGGGTGTTGATTTAATATAGGATACATAGGATCATTCATAGTGTGGAGGTGTATGGAACTATGTTCTTGTGGGGTAGGACTATGCTTTCTAACCTATATAGGGATCATTACAAGTTTACACATGAGGCATTTAGTGTTGGGGAAAGTGAAAATACCTTATTACATTGTTGGGCTTATGAGCACATTATAGTTATGCTCTCGAATAAGTTACCTAGACTAGAGTGGAAACACCTATGACCATTTAGGGAACAATAGATGAGTAAATTGGATATTTGGTCTCCTAGGATAAATCATTAAAGACAAGTTTTAGATAAATTGGTGACTCATGATATCATATGAAGGCCCTATAGAGGATTTCCTAGTGGGCTGAGGATGTTTAGATATGTATACCATATGATGGGCTAGGCATCAACAGGATCCATTATATCCTACTAATAGAGGGGATGATCTCAAGTATGAGGATCCTACACTGATCTAGATGATGGGAGGTAAGTAGAAATTTTATTTAAATTATGTATAAGCTTGTGATTTAGTTTGATTCATAAGTATATATCTAATATAGTGCTGTACTATATGTGCAAGTAGAGTGGGAGGTGTGCAATATGAAGAACAAGCTAGGGTAAGAGGTAGAGATGATGGGTTTTAGGAGACCATCATTGAGTTAACACTCTAAGAGCTCACACGACATGTTCCTGATGATGTGATAGAGGAGGTTATGATAGATCTTCTATAGTGATAGTTGAATATGTTAGAGAAATAGGAGAGAGAGAGAGATGAGATGAGGGCTGAGCTAGATAGGCATAAGATGCCCCCACCCAATTTTGGATCAATGAGTATGAGGATTATGGATGAGTATAGAGATATTTAGTGGTGATATGTAGAATTGCATGAAGATTATGGTGACTAATAGAATGAGAAATTCATTGTAAGAGGCATTCAAGAGCTCGAGGAGGTACAGGGCCATCAAGTGGTAGAGTGGATTATGGTACTAGTACTCGTGGAGAGAGTGAGGGTATGATTCCCATTCATGATTGATTATATTTTGATATGATGTATATATTTTTAAAACTCTTTATATATATATATATATATATATATATATATATATATTGTTGGGTGAATATTTTGTCATCAACTAACTGATGGCAAAATAGGTATATCAACCACAATATAAGGAGATTTAATCAGCAAAATGTGTAGGTCTACCACATCATAAGGAGATAAATCTCTCCTCTCATCAAGGGGAGGTTCCCTATAAACTAATATATACTAATATAAACTAAAAATACACTCAGGGGTGAAATCATACCATCCATCTCTCTTTTTTTAAAGATGATGTTCACAAAGAAAAGGAGAATTCCTGGGTAATTGCTGAAAGTATTTCTCTTCTTTCAAAAATGATGTTTAGAAAACTAAAGGAAGACTTCTTGGGTAGTAACTGTAACCACAAGAAACCCATAAAATCACAAAGTCTTTCATTGCTTTGCTCACTAATTTAGGACAAAGTAACATAGTAGAATGAAGTGTAGCACAAATTCTTCACTTCAACTACAATAGAGTAAAAGATTACGAAGGATGAGGGGATCTCAAAGTCTCTCTAATATACTTTACACAAGACACATACTAAAGACAATTATGGTAGCACAAAGTCTCCCACAGTCAACTTTAGGACATCTTCTAGCTTATTTCCACTTGTTTTGCTTATTTGATTAAAGGGACAAGACTGTATTTAGGAAAAAGACATAAGAATGATTTCCTAAATAACACAAGTTATTTCAACACAAAGTCTAAAATGTCACTTGCCTTCTCATTCACTTATCAAAATATGTTTAATAGTCTGAGCTCAAAGTCTTAGGAATGCCTTTCAATTTGGGTAGAGCTTCAATTCTAATGATAGAGAGATCTCTATAATCCAAAATGAGAAATTACAATATGTACCATTCAAAGGAAGACTTGGGTACTTGTTTTCATGAAAATGGCCCATGCTACATTGAATGCATTTGAAATTCTGTGAAGGGGCCATGTTGGAATAGGTCATTGGCCTTAAATTTGGCATTATAAATCATCTCAAATGTCTCCTCCTAAGCATGGGTTGCATAGTCTTCTTTATGATGCTTACACGGCTGTCCATTTGCCTTTACTTAATGAAGAAAAATAGGCCATGTCATTGAATGTTTGTGTTCTTTGAGGTCCACCTGGTGGATTGTTCCACCTACTGGAATAACTCTTCTACAAATATTTCTAGATTTTATATAGTCATTCCCTCTTTCCTTGCTACATTTTGTCTCTTCTTGGTGATCTGAGCTCTCAAGGCTATCTTCTCACTTTTAGCTGGCTCCTTTAGCGCCTTTCTTGGCTGGTCATTGATTTTTTTCTCAGGTCTATAGTCTTTTGAAAATAAATGGTTATTCCATCACCATAAGATTGACATCCACATGGATGTCACCAATCACTTGAACCACTTTGAATCTTAAAACTTGAACTCTTTTGGTTCATTGGTTTAATGGTTCAATGGTTTGACATTTCAATGTTTTGTAAAGGGTCATGTTCACTTAGTTTTCTTCTTCAGTTGAACTATTTTCTGGAATCTTCTACTTCATCTATTCACTCAAAGCTTCCACTCAAACTTTAAACTCTTTGAACCTTTGAACTCATTGAGCCTTTGAACCTTTTAGAGACATGGTTTAATGGTTCAATGGTTCATTCTAACTCTTTTTATCCTTTTATTCTTTGAGTCCATCGAAGTCATTGAACCTTTGAACCTTTTAGAGGTAGGGTTTAATGGTTCAATGGTTCATTCCATTTCTTTGAACCCCACCATTAAGTCTTTCTATTGAACCTCAGCATTGAACCATCTTCAAAACACTTATAAAATGCCTTAAGTATTTTGAACTTCCCTTTGAGAAAGCTTACCTATTGAAACTGTGATTTCTTTAGCTGAAAAGGCTTGAGTTATTTGAAAAACTTAACTACTCAAAAAAAAATTTGATAAAGAAAGAGAGCATTTTTGCATATAGGACCAAAATGGTTGGCATGTTGTCCACAAAAACAAGTGATAGATTTTGGAAACAACAGCTGGCTCTAACTGGGGAACTTCCATAGATTGAGATTTGAAGCAATCAAAGGGAGTAGAATCCAGACTCTAAGTGACTTCATCTATGCCATTGGGATATGAATTCATGCTTACCCAAAAAGAAAGGCACCAAAAAAAAATGGACAACACAAAATAAAGAAAGAATATACATATGTATAATTGGACTTATCTGATGCTTCAAGGATTAAATTACTTCAGATGCTACCCATTGTGAGGTAGTGTAAATGGCATTCTATCTTGATATTTCAACAAGAAACTATTTTCACCATTTAATCGATGAATGGAAAATGGACCTCTCTATAAGGAATCCAATTTTCCATGCATTCCTTTTGGTTCTCTTCTCTTGTCCCACAACAAGACTTGATCTCCAATCTAAAAATCATGAATCCTTGCTTTTTGGTTGAAGAGTTTTTTTACTAGACTTTGATGTGCAGCAATACAATCCACCACCATAGTTCATTGCTCATTTAATTTAGTCAAGCACATGATCCTCTTGTTAATGGAAATTTTGAAAGTTGAATCTTCTATTGTCTTTTCCAACTTTAATGCTGGTAATTCTAAGGTGATTGGTATCTCTGCATTTAAACCATATAGAAGTTAAAATAGTGACATACCTATCACCCTTTTGGGTGTAATCTTGGCTGTCCATAAAGCATCAAGTAATTCTTTATGCCAAGTTCTCTGGTTGTTATCTACCAGCTTCCTGATAATGGTCACCAGGTTCTTGTTGCTTGATTTTGCTTGACCATTTCCTTGTAGATAATAGTCAAAAGAGTGGGAGAGGATAATCCCATAATAGTAGTAGAATTGGGTAACTTCATGAGAAAAGAAATAGGCTACATTATTTTTTACAATCTTGGTTGGGACTCCAAACTGAGAAATAATATTTTCCTTGAGGAAATTACATACCACTCCTGAAGTAGCATGCTTGACTAGAATGGCTTCCACCCACTTAGTAAAATAGTCTATGGTTGTGAGAACATAGTCATGTCTAGCACTCAAGGATAGGTTTACATTGCCAATGAAATCAATTCCCCATTGTTGAAAAGGCTCTTCAATTACCACAAGCTTGAGAGGTAGCATGGCCAACTTGGATTTCCCAATAAACTGTTGACATAGCTCTCATCTATGCACCCAAGTGTATGAATCTCGAAATAGAGTAGGCCAATAGTATCTAGCTCATAAAATCTTATGGGCAGTCACAGGTACAAAAAAATGTCCTCTACAAGACAAATTATGGAAAGACTTCAAAATTTTGCTCTATTTCAATTTATCCATGCACCAAAGAAATACCCCATCAAGGCTCCTCTTGTACAAACCATTGTCCCATAGGACAAAGTTAGCAACTTTCAACTTAATAATCCTCTTTTCTTTATGAGATAGGTGGGCAGGATACTCACCATAGATAAGGAAATGAGCAATATTAGAATACCACTCATTTGTAGTGGTGAAAAAGAGAATTTTAGGCATGTCTTCAACCTCTATTTCTTCATGCCCTACTTATTCTGGTATGTTATCAACAATTAATTGGCATAGACCTCTTCCCCGCACAAGCTTCATAGGTTTTATAACAAGTTCAAACTCTTAGATTTTAGCAATCTAATTACCCCTTTTAGTTCCAAACTCCTATTGAGTTAGAATGAACTTTACTATTGTATCAAGAACCAAAACAATAGTGTGAGAGTTCAAGATGTAAAAATAGAAGTGTTTTACTGCCTTAACCACATCATAAGGATGCTTCTCCGTGTTTTAATATTTTAGCTCATGAGCTTTGAGAGGAGAACTCATGAAAGATAGGGGGGACTCCACACCTTCTTTGTTCTACTAAACCAAAATGGCTGAAAGTGTGTGTTCATAAGCATAACTATATATCACGAAGTCTTTGGTGTAATCAAGAAAAACTAGGATTGGGGCATGGGAGATAGCTTCTTTGATGTCTTTAAATGTTGACTTGACTTCTTCAATCTAGCTAAAATTATCTTTACCCTTCATCATGTTGACAATGTGGCAAATATTTTCTACAAATTTAGTAATGAACCTTTGTAGAAAATTCACCTTTCTAAAGAAAGAATGGACCACAGTCTTACTAGTAGGAAGAGTAAGCTCTTGGATGGATTTGACTCTTTCTAGGTTGATCTTTATGCTTTCTTAGGATACAGTGTGACCAAAAATTTTACCTTTTGTAACCCCAAAAATTGACTTCTTGGGATTAAGACAAATACTATTTTGTCAACATTGCTCCAGCACTTGTTGTAGATGATGCACATGATTAGGATGATGTTTAGAAAAAACTATCAAGTCATCAAGGTATACCACAATGAACTTCCCCATTTTATTTTTGAAGGCAAGATCCATCACTCTCTGAAAGGTGGTGCTATCATTGATTAATCCAAAAGGATTTTTGTGATATGCAAAGGTGCCCCAAGGTGTAGTGAAAGTAGTATTATATTGGTCTGCTTCACCAACTTCCACTTGATTATATCCCAAAAAACCATCTAACATTGATAACATCTCTACGCTAGTCACTGTTTATAGTAGGTGATCCATGATGGGCAAGGGATATTTCTCTTTTAAAGATGATTGATTTAAATTTTTGAAATCAACACATAGGTGAGTTTCTCTATTCTTATTTCTCACAAAGACTATGTTTGTAATCCAGGTGGAATGATGGATTGGAAAAATAATTCCTGCATTTAGCATTTTCTGTATCTCAAAAAAAATAGTGCCTGATATCTTGGGGTTGTATTACCTTTGTTTCTGCTTGTGAGGCAATGACCCAATCTTGAGAGGAATTTAATGCTAAATTTCTTCAGGCCTAAGATATTTTAGATTGTCCTAAGAATATGCCAAAACATTAATGTAATGGTAAAGCAGGGTAATGAATTTAAGTTTTTTATTAGGAGTGCAACAATTCTTGATGTTGACCATTTTGGGATTATCTTCTATACTCAAATTTATTTGATCAAAATCCTTAGAGGATTTTGAGTCCATTTGTGGATTCTTGATACACCTATCATGATTATCGAATAGCTTCTCAAGAGAAAATAATCCTTTGGGAATTTTATTCCCTTTGAGCTAAAGGAATTTTTTGCTAGTTTTTAAATTTATTTCTGGAGCTGATTCCTATGGTGGAGATTCACTACCTTCAAAATGAATCTTTTAAAATCTATCCATCTATTCTAGAAAATAAATTATTTGGTTGTCACCATTAAATACCTGCCAATGGTTGGAATTATTTGGTACACTTGGTTGAAAGACCAACTCAATAGTGTACTTGTGCTCTTTGAAATCTCAGTGGGGAACCATGAGAGTTGTAGAGACAACCAAGGAATTTGCTTTATTATTGAATTCTCTAGGCATAGCAAAAATATTTAAAGCATCAAAAAATTTAAGACAATCCCACACTAAATTGCAATAATGTCACAATATTTCATTCTTGGTTTGATACAAATTTCTCACCTAAAAAATCACCAGCTCAGCATCTCCTTGGGCATGAAGAAGTTTGATGCCTTTAGCTTGAGTAGCCTTTAATCCAAGAAATAAAGATTCATATTCGGTGGTGTTGTTGGTATTACTAAATTATAACTTGTATGAGTAGAGAAAAATATCTCCTTGAGGAGATATCAAAACAACTCTAGCTCTAGAACCAGTAGCAGAATTGCTACCATCAAATTCAAGAATCCAAACATCATTAGAATCTGATCTTCTATCATATTTTTCTTCATTAGGGAGGGAATATCCTCTTTCATCTGTATTACACTCTACCAATTCTTCTAATGTCTTGTCTAAATTTTTTGGATTGTCACTTATAGAAGTTTCATTTGATGAAATAGGAACATCTTCAATAGACAAAAAGTAGTTGCCCATTTCTGAGGATTCAAATAGAATTTGAGCCTCAGGGACTGATGTTTGGTTGAAAATGTATTTTGACTCCTTCTTAGGAAGTAGCCTTTACATGACGCCCTTGACAAGTATCCTCAACTCAGACAGGTCCATGCTTAACTCTCCACCAACATCCTTGTAAAATTTTTTCCCACACAGAATGTTGTAGGAGGCTAAAATGTTAGCCACCAAGACTATCATTTTAATTCTTTTATCTAGGAAGGCCACAAATGCAAATTGGGCATCTTTGATCTATCCCAAAAGTGGAACTTGTTTGTTTTTCATGGAGAAACATCTCTTAAAAATTTTAGTCAGTGTGAGCCCAAGAGAGTCTACCACCTTGGCGAGCATCACATTGTCAGAGGTGCCAAAATCTATTATGCAGTTGTTCAGCTTATGACCATTTATCAGCAGGGAAATGTAGAAAGGTTCTATCTTCCCAAGAGGAGTAATGAAAAGATTGTTTCAAGTGGATGTGTTCTTTGGGGGATGATGGGTTACCTTTGAAACATCTTGTCCTATAGGGATGGTTTTGTTCTTGATGCATTCAACTAACCTATCTAGTTGCTTAGGGTTGGCTTGTAAATATTCAAACTCAGACATTTGGATCTTGGTCTTCCTAGTATGATCAATTATATCAAATGACTAAAATGAACTAAAAATAGAGGAAGTAAGTCCATCATTTTGGGTTTTATTAGGTGTGGTAATGGTCTAAGAAATTGAAGCAGAAGGTGCATAATTGTTTGAGGTACTTACTTTTTTATTGATCACCGGGTCCTTTGATTGGAAAGGTAGTGAAGTCCCCTATTTAGAAATTAAAATTTTTGGTTGAGATTCTTCCCCTATTTTTCCTTTATGAACTTCTTGATTTGACTAGTTTTGGGACCTGGTAAATATAGTGTATGATCCATCAAACACTTTTCTTTTACTTCTAGCTTCATCCTGGTAATTTAGAAAACCAATGTTAGAGTCACCAGCTAATTCTTCCTCACCTTTTGCAAAGAGGTTAGTGTCATCTTCTTGGTCTAACGTAGGTTGGAAAGAGAAATCATGTTCATCTTCATGATAACTAACTGTTGAGTTAGTTGGTGCTACTTCAATGGCAAGTTTTCCTTATGGGGGAGGAAGATGATTTAGTTTCCCTCGATTCCTAGCAGCATTGCCCTAATATGACTAGTTGGGAAACATCCTCCTTGGTATATCTTGATAAGGAGGAGCAAACATCCTTTGTGCCATTTGATTTTTTAGAGATAGCAATTTATTTACTAGATTTTGCACCATAGGATCAGTGGTGCCTATAGAAAAAATTTTAGAAGATGAAGAAGATTTATTTCTATTAGGATATCTTCTTATCTTTCCTACAAAGATAAGATCATATTCAACCTCAGTGGCCAAAATTTGAGCTATAGCAAGATCTATGTGGCTAGTTTGCCTCAAAAGGAAACTCACTTTAGGAAGCTAAGAATTGATGAAGAAGAATTTAAGATTTTTAGGTGTTGGCTGAGTAATTATAGGAATCCTATTCCTTAGCTTATCAAACTTATTAATGAAGTCTCATATAGGTTCATGAGGCTCCTTCTTCATTTGTGTAATCTGATCTAATAGGGCATGTGCATCTTTTGCAAGTTTGAATCTAGCCTTAAACTTGGCCTTGAGAGTGTTCCAATTAGTCATAGTTTGTGCTTACAGATGATAAAACTAGTCTACATCAGTGCCTTGAAATGTTTCCACCAATAGTCTGACTGTTATGTTTTCATATTCAATGCCTATCACACCATAAGCTATGCAAAAGTCTATAATATGTTCATCAGGATGAACTTTCCCATCACCATAGAACTTGGGAAAATTATTCCTTGAACTATGGGGTAACTCATGTAAAGGTGGGGTTAGATTTAGAGGACCAAAATTATTACCCTAGGGGCCTTGAGCTACCATGATATGACTGGTGAAAAGAGGGATAATAAATCTCTGTGGGATATGTATAGACAAAGCTCTACTAGCAAAGGAAAGAGTAGCTTTGCCTGGTATTGGAGACCTGACATTTGTAGGAGGAAAACTCTTGGTTCATTGAAGGTGAGATGGAGGAAAAAAATCAAAATTATTTAGCTACACCAACTCAAATATAGGGTCAATAATACCTTGAGCTCTCTAGCTTTGCATATATGGTGGATCTTTCAGAGTGAGAAATAGAAATGGAAAAGAACTAGAACTGCTTCAATTTGAAGCTTGAGGCTTCAAATTGCTCATTTTTCCCTAGCAGAGTCACCAAAAAACTATTGGGTGAATATTTTGTCATCAACTAACTAACAATAAAATGGGTATATCAACTGCAACATAAGGATATTTAATCAAAAAAATGTGTAGGTCTACCACATCATAAGGAGATAAATCTCTCCTCTCATCAAGGGAAGGTTCCCTATAAACTACTATATACTAATATAAACTAAAAATACATTCAGGGGTGAAATTATACCATCCATCTCTCTTTTTTTAGAGATGATGTTCACAAAGAAAAGGAGAATTCCTGGTTAATTGTTGAAGGCATTTCTCTTCTTTTAGAAATGATGCTTAGAAAACTAGAAGAAGACTTCCTAGGTAGTAACTATAATCACAAGAAACCTACGAAAGCACAAAGTCTTTCATTACTTCTCTCACTAATTTAGGACAAAGTAACATAGTAGAATGAAGTGTAGCACAAAGTCTCCACTTCAACTACAACAGAGTAAAATATTGTAAAGGATGAGGGGAACTCAAAGTCTCTCCAATATCCTTTACACAAAACACATATTAAAGACAATTATAGTAGCACAAAGTCTCCCACAGTCAGCTTCAAGACATCTTACAGCTTATTTCCTCTTGTTTTGCTTATTTGATTAAAGGGACAAGACTGTATTTAGGAAAAACACATAAGAATGATTTCCCAGATAACATAAGCTATTTCAACACATTCTGAAAGGTCACTTGCCTTCTCATTCATTTATCAAAATATGATTAACAATATGAGCTCAAAGTCTTAGGAATGCCTTTCAATTTGGGTAGAGCTTCACTTCTAATAATAAAGAGATCTCCATTATCTAAAATGAGAGACTGCAATATATAGCACTCAAAGGAAGACTTGGGCATTTGTTTTCATGAAAATGGCCCATGATACATTGAATGAATTGGAAATTTTTTGAAGAGGCCATGGTGGAATAGGTCATTGGCCTTAACTTTGGCATTCTAAATCATCTCAAATTTCTCCTCCTAAGCATGGGTTTCCTGGTCTTCTTTACGATGCTTACATGACTATGCATTCACCTTTACTTAATGAAGAAAAATAGGCCGTGCCATTGAATATTTGTTTTCTTTGAGGTCCACTTGGTGGACTATTCCACCTACTAGAATAACTCTTCTATAAATATTTTTGAATTTTTTGTAGTCGTTCCCTCTTTCCTTGCTACATTTTGTCTCTTACTAGTGATCTGAGCTCTCGGGGCTATCTTCTTGCTTTCAACTGGCTCTATTGGCTTTTTTCATAGCTGGTCACTGAGTTTTTTCTTAGGTCTATGCTCTTTTGAAAATCAATGATTAATCCATCACACTAAATTTGACATTCTTGGGGATGTCACCAGTCGCTTAAACCACTTTGAACCTTGAACCTTGGACACTTTTGGTTCAACAAGTCAATGTTCAATGGTTCAACATTTCAATGTTTTGTAAAGGGCCACATTAACTTAGTTTTCTTTTTTGGTTAAACCATTTTTTGGAATCTTCTGCTTCATCCATTCACTCAAAGCTTCCACTCAAAATTTTAACTCTTTGAACCTTTAAACTCGTTGAACCTTTAAACTCATTGAACCTTTGAACCTTTTAGAGGTAGGGTTCAATGGTTCAATGGTTCATTCTAAATCTTTACATCCTTTTATTCTTTAAGTTCGTCGAAGTCATTGAACCTTTGAGTTCATTGAACCTTTGAACCTTTTAGAGGTGGGGTTCAATGGTTCAATGGTTCAATAGTTCATTCCAATTTTTTAAACCCCACCGTTAAGTATTTTGATTAAACCTCAGTGTTGAACCATTCTCAAAACACTTAGGAAATTCCTTAAGTATTTTGAACTTCCCTTTGAGAAAGCTTGCCTATTGAACCTATGATTTCCTTAGCTGAAAAGGCTTGAGTTATTTGAAAAAATTAACTGCTTAGAACATTTTTTGATAAAGAAAGAGAGCATTTTTTCCTATAGGACCAAAATGGTCGGCACGTTGTCCACAAAAACAAGTGACAAATTTTGGAAACAACATATATATATATATATATGTGTGTGTGTATATGTGTATATATATATGTATATATATATATATGTATATATATATATATGTATATATCTATATATGTATATATATATATATATATATGTGTGTGTATATATATGTATGTATGTATGTGTGTGTGTGTGTGTGTGTGTGTGTGTGTGTGTATATATATATATATATATATATATATATATATATATATATATATATATATATATATATATATATATATATATATATATATATATATATATATATATATATATATATATATATATATATATACTAGTTTTTATTTTGACTCAGGTGTATTGTGTTATGGATTTTGTAATATGTTAGTATATTAATTTATAATTGATTGATTTAGAAGTGGTTGGTTTGGTATTAATTTTGAGGTTACATATGTTCTATAAAAATGTTTTTTGTGATGTGATTTTGATTATTCATGATATTTTGATAAGTGTAATGATAGGTTTGATTTGTAATCATATGTGACCAAAAAAAATTGTTGGTTTTTTAACTAGTAAGTTATTTTGATAAAGTTAATTGGTTTAAGATTGGAAAAATAGGATATTGGTAAATTCCAAATTTGGATAATTTGGTTTGGCTAGGGATGTCTATTTAGAACTAGGAATGTTAGTTGTTAGTAGAAGGGGAAGTAACAGAGTTTTGTGCTCAATTCCCTGAGTATGGCTCAAGAATGCAAAGTCTAGCCCTTTGGTTCCATCATTTCCCACTAAGTTAATCTATACAATCATACATGTGTTAATCGATGTTTGGACTATGTGTCCAATCCCTCTAGGTAGGTGGCTCAATAATACATAGGCTAGCTAGTCCTTTGACAAAATTATTACCCTGATAAGTGAAGCTATGAATTGATATCAATATGAATGTGTGTCATATATTTATCTAAACCTTGTTGTCCAATTAAACAAGTACCCATACTACTCATGATGTATAGGAACATATAATATATCTGATACTATATGTTGTGCACCAACTGTAGCTGTGCATGGAGACTCTACCAAATGTATCCTTACTAGATGTGAAACTGGAGCTATCTACTATGAATAAGGCTCATCTATGTATAATCATAGTGTATTACTATGTGAAATAACACCCTATGGCCTCTACTATGATACATATGACTGAGCAATAAATTGAGCTAGAACTATAACCTATGATGGGGGCTCATCTAATCTTAAGTGTAATGGGTTGCTACATGAGATAGGACCCAAAAAAGTTGACCGTAATGAATATCTCTCTAGAGTAATACTATATGATGTGGGTTCATCTAATTTTAACCATAATGGGTTAATATGTGCGACAAGACCCAAAAAACTTGATCATAGTGAATATCTCTTTGGAGTGGTACTCTACTGTGGTGTCTATGACTATGTTGGATATGTATATGGAACTGCATTATGTAGTATAATAATAGTGCTATATGTAGGTTTATCTCACTGTACTAATTTCCAAACCTTTTGAATAGGTGGAATAGGATATCTCTTATAAGGATCTATCTTAGAAGTTGCATTACTCTTACGATGAGTGACTAATGATTCTTGTGAAGGATTATCATAAGATGACTCAATCATGGAGGAATGAGGTCTAGGAATCCATGATGGAAGAGATCTTGATGTCCCCTATGTAAATTCTATGATGCCATTATCATCACATCTATTAATGCAATCCCCAAGTCCATAACAATCATTATCTTTATGTCCATGAATATGATGATAGTTATAAAAGGCTTGATGTAGATGTCTATGTAAGATATATAGATCTCATCGATGAGTATAAGGTAATGTGATGAAACTCCTATCTAGTAGTGTTGATAATATGGCATATGGGCTATCCCACTCTAAATCAAACTATAATGGTGTCTTGCTACTATTCTCTATAGTGCATACTATAGGTTGTGCTTTGAAAAATAGCTCTCTATTCTTAACTAATTTCTTTTCTAGTTGAGGTCTCCTATCTTTTTTAGGACATGGTGGATGTTTTGTTTTAGGAGCTATAGATAGAGGTACTACTATGAAATCAAGAGTAATGCAATCAACTGAATCTACCTCAATTAATCCCAATTTATTTTTTAAGGCTAGAACTATATAACATAAGTGCGTGAAAGAGGACTGTGTCTAATATAATATATGCTCAAGTAATGGTCGATGAAGCCCCTTAATGAATATATGTTGATTCTCTAAATGTGTTGGTTTTTAGATCAATCTTAACATGTGAATATTGAATTGTAAGATATAATCACTAACTATCTCTGAAGTATTCTGATGTAATGTGTCAAGTTTCTCATATGTAACATGAGGGCCCATGTTTTCTATGTAATGTATGATAAATACCTCCTCTAAGTATCATATGTGTGTAAGGAGCCAATGGGGAGTAGATGAAAGAACCAATTCTATGTTTCCCTCACTAATGTCTTATAGAACAATTTTAGTAGAGTCAAAGGACTCGCATGAGATGGCAAAGCCTTCTAAAAATCTTTAAGGTGTATGAATGGATCTTTAGTTCCATAAAAGTGAGTTAATGATGGTATATAGGAATGCTTAGGCAATTAATATTTTATAAATGTCTTTACAAGAGGGTTACCATGTAAATCATTGGCATCCATCCAAAAATTATAAGCCTTTTTTTCCAATGTAAGGAGATGTACTTGGTGTTTTAATTCACCAACTACATGCATCAAATAAATAATTTCCTAGGATGGTATGTTAGCATCTTGAAGTGGTTCATTTAATCTTTAAATTTGATCATTAATTTTAGCCATGGGAATGCTACATTTAGAAATTGGATCATAAATAGGGGGTTTCCTCACTTGAACCTTTGGAGGAATTATAGCTTGGACCTTAATGGAGGGATGTGAGCTACCATTCTCTTTAGGTGAAGAGTGACAAATAGGTGCTACTGTAGTAGGGGTGACTTGGGAGATTCATTGGTATCTTTATGTTTTAGTGAATCACATTATAATTGAATAGAGGATGTGATTTTATAATTATCATGTGTATTATTTAAAATATAATAATGCATAGAAGTAGAAACAACATTTGGTATTGTATTATTTTTGAGAGGAAGAGTGAGAGAAGAGTTAGAAACATGAGATGCATTTTCTTATTCACTATTTACATAATAATCATAATTATGCAATGCATTATCATAGATGAAATATTTTTCATAGTCACTCTCATTTTCATATTCATTTACATTTTCAATGCCATACTCATTATCACTTCCATTGTCACTAGGGAGAGGTGTAAGAGAAGAATTTAATTCTTTTCTAATATGCAATAAATTATCATGTAAATTTGAAATATTATGTGTATCTATGTTATCTATGGATAGACTATATGCATTATTTTCATTTTAAATATGAGAAGTAAGATTAAGAGAGTTATCATTTAGACATTATTTTGATAAAGTAGAGTTGAGAGCATGAGATGCATCATTTGAGCTATGCATTGGTAATTTGATTTTATTGCATTTATATTGTTGTATTTTAAACATATAAGTATCAAAAGAGAGAAATATTAGGTTCACATGGAAGTAAATTATCACCAATAAGAGGTTCACTTGGAAGTGCATGACTAGTTTGTTCATTTTGTGCATTGTTCATAGGAGAATGAGGTGAAAATTATCTTTCCCATTTATCAAAATTATTTTCTTTAGAAGAGGGAATAAAAGAGATAGGTTTGAGAGATTAAGATGCATCTAATTTTTCTTAACTATCTCTTTCACATGTATCATCATATTCCTCATTAAAAAAATAGTAATTATTTTCATTGTAAATGAAATCATTTTCCACATTTTTAGCTAATGTGAAATTTTACAAATTTGTCCATTTATTGTCATAATTATGAGAAAAAATAGAAATTGATCTATGGGATGAAAGGGAAGAAGTGCCTTAGTGGCCATTTTCTTTCTTTTACCAAAGAGAATATGTAAAAGTATAATTAAGAAAATAAATGCAATAATAACTACTAACATAGAGATTTTGAAAATATTTTTGGCACTCTAAACAATTTGCAAAAGTTTCAAAATATTTTTCTAAAAATTTCAAGGAAGGCTTGAGGTTTTAGGACCTAGTTTAGGAATCTAGGGTTTTGGATTGGGTTTTTAGAAAAATTTAAAACTATTTCTATAATTTAAATTCTAAAATCAATTTTAATAAGATAAATACACAAATATTTATAAAATAAAAAATAAAAAAATTTTAATTTAATTTTTACACATAATAATTACCAACATAGAAATTTTGAAAATATTTTTGAAACTCTAAAAAAATTGTAAAAATTTCAAAATATTTTTCTAAAAATTGTAAGGGAGGGAGGCTTAGGGTTTAAGGACCTAATTTTTAAATCTAGGGTTTTGGGTTAGGGTTTTAGAATTTTTGAAAATTATTGAAATAATTTAAATTTTGAAACAATATTTGAATATAAATACTTCATAAAAATTTATACAAAAATCATAAATTTGAAATTAAATTTTTTCACAAAAATATGAAGGAAAAAACCTAAGGGTACTTAGGGTTTTAGAATTGTTCAAATTAATTTGGTTTCACTAAATATTTTATTATTTTTGGGAAACCAGGGTATAGTTCCTAAACAATAAAGGGTCTGGAGTAAGGGGAAAATCCCAATCAAATATAATAAAATATAGGGTTTGATCAAAATTAATTACATCAATTTTCATAAAGAGATAAGTAAACTTATCTAGATAAATGAGTTGAGACAAATGATCCAGGGGTTTAAAACTTTTGCACAAGATTTGGAATATGTATGGAACTTGAATCTAGATTTCATTCAATGAAAGGATAGGAGCACTAGAAATGGACACTCTAGGGTCTGGTGCTATAGTCCTTTTTTTAATTATTATTTTAAAGAACTAAGATTTTTGGGTTTCTATCTGTTACCTCTATGTGAGCCTATATATTAAATTTCAAAGTTTGAATGTTAATAGAGCTCACTATAGGCCCATTTCAATCTCAAACCCCTAGATCTATACACACACATGAAACATCAAATAGATCAAAAGCTTAAGGGGGAAAACTAGGTTAGGGGAAGTATGATTGCATGATATAAAACCCCTAATGTCTTTATCACTACCTACATTAACCCTCAAGCTAGGGTCTCAGATTAAATGTAGTTCTCCCTTAAGGAATGTGCATTATCAACATGCATGCTAGATGTAAGAATGAAATTTTGCCTAGGCCCTTCCTTGATCAAGTATGCAAGTCTATGTGTGATGTATAATGTAAAGCTATACTATTAACTAATTTTTAATTACGTATTGTGCCAAAGTAGTAAGTGTTAGGTATAAAATTCCTTGTGAATTACTTTATGTAGTAGACTCTTTGTTTTGAATTTGGGAACTTTATTCACATTTGGTCAATATTGGAAAGCTTAAGGATGAAGCTAAGAAAGGGGTTAGGGCTCATTAAGTGAGGGAAACTAACCATTAAAGTTCAAAATGACATTGGATAGGAGTACTAGAAATAGACATCCAGTGATGTAGTCTAATCCCAATGCTCCTATCCTTCAGGATTAGGACTTGAGGGGATGGTATAAACATGGGAAATCTTACCTAGCTGAGGTAGAATGATTGTTTGAAAGGCTTGAGATGATTGGTAATATTCAAAAATGTGATTCAAGCATGAAACAAGACCAAGGTGAGTAAAATTAAAGACATGGATAAATGTGAATAAAGCTCATATTCTTCAGTTGGAGCCTCTTGTGAAAGGACTAAGAAAAGACAAGATATGTGTGGTTGCTTGACCAATTTAGGGTGTATACACTTTCTCTACTCTATGCTAATCTAAATCATAATTTGGAATTTATAAATTATGTTGGTAAGAATGCTATGATAAAATATTATAACCAAGATATAGGCCCAGTTTCAAATAATAACACCTAAAATTCCAATCAAGAATCAACCAACCCTAAGTTATATTCAATTCAAAGGATGGTTCAAAGGTTGAGTAACACTTTCCTTAACTTGAAAAAATAAGTGGATAATTAAAGTAGTGTAATTTTTTACCTAAATTTCACTTATCAATATAATTATAGGCCCACTAATAAGTAGGGAAATCAAATTGAGTCTCTATCTCATAAAATTATTGAGATCAACATCATGGAGATCACCCTACCCAACTAGTGTCATGTGCGTAACTCAACCTAGCATTGGGAACTTGACTGTGTTAATTTGTCATGCCTTTGAAATCATTCAAAAGGAGATTTATGAGTATGATATTTTCCTAACCAATCAAAACACTACATGTCACTATGATTTTCATAGTTCATCAAAATCACCTAATATAGTCATGGTTTTAGAACCCTAAACTTTCCTAGTTAAGAGTACAATGAAACTGAGGAAAATACCAATGAAATTTAGTATGCAAAAAAATATGATAAAAGAAATTATACTCTTATGAGTAGGGAACATCATCCCTTGACCATATCAATACCACCTAACAATTTTTCTATACCTTCTAATCCATAAGATAGAAATGATCTACCTCTACCAAAGTTAGGTGATAGTTTGTCTACCACCAACAAAATAAGATATAACATAGTCAAGGATATGAAAAAAGATAAAATCAAATATAACCCTCCATGAATAGGAATAAATCATAGAGAAAATGGATTTACTTCTTAGGTATCTTATATACAAGAACATTTAAACCAAAAATAAGGTCATGATCGATACCAATGTTGTGATACACAAGACCAAAACTAAGGTTCTACCCTTTTTACTTACAGTCTAAATATTTGGTAATAATTTACAAAATTACTTATTTGATTTAGGTTCCTCAAGAAATGTCATGAATATAGGGGTTTGAATTAAATTAGGACTATTCCCTTTAAAATTAGATAATGTAATGGTCTAGATAAATAATATGAAGTCAAGGTATGTAGATGAATTATTGAATGTGTTAACACTCCAAGTTGTACCCTTTGAATAAGATAGCTCAATTCTATTCAAGATTGGGATAACATGGGATTAGTCTAAAGGCTATGGGTGACATATAGGAAGATCAAACCTCTAGTTTATGGGGATAGCTTCCATAGTACATCAAATTAAGCTCACTTTATAAGACCTATTTATGTTGGGGTGAAAAGAGATAGAGTGAAAACATGAAATTAAATCTGTTCTAAGGATGGTGATGCACCAATATTCATCTATCCACTCTCAATTGATCTTCAAACAACACTTAATGAATCAAATAAAGACTAATGGATAAAATAATATTATTTATTAAATACTAGACACAAGTGTTTCATGTGAAGGCTATATGGAAGTTTTTCAACTTGAAAGAAATGGAAAAGATTTCTACTTAAAGCGCTATCAACTAGCTCACTGTTCAATACAACCACCACACTCTAACACATCACATGACCTGCATAAGATGACATTGTAACAACTAGATGAATGATAGGACATAAAAAGGAGAATTAAAATCACACTTTATAAAATTCAACAAACATAACACAGTAATACTAACAAATAAGTCTACAACCAATGTTTTCTTTATTGATTCTCAAGGTTAAAGATACAATTTGGTAGAGTTTTGCTAGACCCAATTGAGGGAATAAAATAATGCCTTAAATATTGAATATATAAAACTTCGAGAAATATAGATAAGATAATATTGACATATAATTCTCATTAATATTACATAATGGTCATAACCCACTCACTCAACAATTACAATAGCCCTCCACACTCCTCCATGCATTACTTAGGTTGGCTAGTGTCTTAAATGATCATCTTGGGGAATTGGAGTCTATTTTTATAAATTTTTGACCCATGAAGAGAATATTAACATCATAATTTTTAAATTACCTCTCCTCTTATCAGCTACCAATCATTTAAAAGGTCCAATTAGGCCTCCTCCATGAAGCATTTAGTAACTACCTTTTCTTGCATATTAACCATGTTCAAGAAACTATCTAACTCCTCCCTAATGGAAATGGATATGGATCTTTATTTCCTAAATGGGTAGTTAAAAATGTTTTATTATTAATCATTAAATTCATATTATACCTCTACATCCATGAACATCCCCATTTTGTTGATTAAGAGGGCCTACTAGATAAGAAATCTAGTCTCTTGGTAGGTCATTGTTTGGATGTCTATGAGAGTTGGATCAAACCTTAAATATAATAGAGTGAGATTATTTTACATATTAAAAAACCTAACACACTAATACTTAGGTTTTACAATCAGATCACACTTGCAATCTTACCCCACCTAGATGACTAGGTTACCTCTTTCTTACATTCCAAGACTGCCTATTTGGTAGGGAATTGAAGAAGCATTTATAGGTAAATTTATGAACACTTTATAATTAGATAATTTGAAACAAGTATCATATTACCTATTATAATGATATAAAACCCTTGACTAAGTCATGTACCTCATTTTATACTAAAAACCTTATGAATTTGTAGTTTTTGGGGATGTCTGTACACTGTCTATATAAACTAGTACCATAGATGAGGTAACTTATAAGTTGAATATGTGACACAAGTGTTTACTAGGTGATTTAAATACCTTTGGATGAATTTTACCTAATATATTCCAAATCAAGTCCTTATTATGGTTTTATGAAGGTTTAATATGGTTCTAGACTCTTTGCAATGGTACATAAAGGTTAGGGCCTTAACTTCTAAACCAATTCCACTCATCTCTTATAGACAAGGTCCTCAACTTTCTCAAATTTATTATCTCCCCATGAAACCATTCCATATATTTATGATATTGATAACTTTCCTCTCAAGTGAGAAATGAGAATTTTGAGTAGTCTTTAGGTACTTTTAGGCCAAGGTGACCAACTGTGATCTTTCTCCTATAAAGCAAGGTGGATCACACACCTAAAACAATATTAAAAACATTCACATGAATGGCTAAGATGTCAATTGATCATATTTTATCCTTTAATCACACATTCAAGTGGCATTTCCTTGAGGGAAGTGTTATATCAATGGGTTTGATTGTAGGGTTTCTAAGTTTTGACCCTAAGATAGATTTGTGAGGCACTTAGCCACTTTATCTGACATGAAAATCACCATTGAGGGCCCTTAGAGCATTTATATCAATTTTATAAAGTCATTTAATTTATTTTATATGCATATAGTCTCTCACTTGGGCACCTAGGTTTATTTACAAGTAGTTATCAAGAATAGAGGCCCATGTAGCTGGCTAATGTGAAATAATTTGAGACCTTTAGGCCCCTATCCCTCCTTAAAAACCTATGGTATATGGAAATTATTATAAACTCCTTAATCACAAGATTAAATTAGATATCTTAGGCCTAATTTGTATAATATATACCCTACACATGTCAATTAGTAGGTCATCTGAGTGACTAAGGGACTTGAGAAGACCATTAAGACCCTTTCATATCCTATTACTTCATTTGAGTGAATTTAGAGGTGTATTTTATTCATTGGCTATGAACCAAAGTTTAATAAGGATTTTAGAGGTCCATAATCTTAATGATGGTTCATATAGTACAAACCTCCAAATCAAAACTTCTTGCCATGAAATTTTATCCTATAGACCCCTTCATATCTCTTAAATAGGCTTGGGTCTAGTGAAAAAAGTATGTGGAGATATGATTAAAAGATGGTGTCTCGATCTCTCTACAAGGTAGTTTATAAAAGTTACCTTCTTAACATTCATTCATAGATACAGACCCATAAATTCCATTATTTTATTCATGAATCTTGAGTCTATATGGGTGACCAACTTAACTGAAGAGCACTAGGTCTAAATCCCTTTGCCATGAAAGATATGAATTTTGTAAGGTGAAAATTGACATAGTTACTTAGAGTAGTGGAACTTAGGAGAGGATTAAAATAAAAATGAACTATCTAATTGCATTCCCCTACTTCAAAAACCTTCTTCAAGGCCCATGGAAACATTATATACCTTTTATATTCCCTGAGTCTGCTTTGGGGTTTTGGATCTATTACTGAGATGGAGGTGGAGTTTTAGGACCTAGATGTGTCTTTAGGTGTTGTATGCTCAGAATGGATTATGGAACCTCTACCCACATATAGGTTCATTTTTAGATTCAAATTTATCAAATAACTCTCCCCAGTCTAGTATCCCTCTTATTCACTTTTTTTTATTATCCCATACCATCATATCAATCCTTCTCTCTTTTGAGACTACCCTAAGCATCATTATCTAGTGTATGGACTTGAAATAGTTGATGTTGGTGACCTGAGTAACCTATTTTAACTACTTATAGGGATGGAATTAGGGGTCAAATATCATCTCAAGTTTTGATTATAGTCTTGAGTTTTTTCTTACCAACTTTGCCAACAACACTTGTACACACATTCTCATCACATCTTACATGCTCTGGGTCTATAACTCAAACCAGATAGTTACCTTTCTTATGAGAACCATCATGTAAAACTTTGAGGGGTTTGAATATGTCTTCATCTTCCTAAGACTAATTATTCACACGTTCTTATCATTTCCATTCACTCTAGTTTGGCACCTTCACTTTCTAGGCAACCTTGACTGACTATATGTGTCTAACTCATCTCATTGTGCACTCTATAGGCTTCCTTGCCTTTAGTGACATGATATACATGTTTCAAATTATTTATTACTTTGATTATTATCCCTTTATGTTAATATATGTCTCACATTAAAAATATAATAAAGTCTATCATGAACTATAGGTATTGATTTATGCATGTTACTATTAGTAGGTCTATTGAATAAACCCCTAAGCTAAAAGAGAGTATCCATTATCATACTTGAGATACCTATGTAATTACTTATGTTTGAGTCCATACCTTCAATAAAGACATCTACTTATTCATATCCCTTCCTTATTATTAAGACTCATCTACATATAATGACTTTGAATAAATTTTCAAAGTGGATCCGAGTTATTTCCTATAGATGATGGTTATGCTCTGTCAACATGGCTTATACCTATATAAGTGCATTTTTCATAATGCCAATTGAAATTGAGAGATTTTTAGGGTATCTAAACCTTATTTATATGTCTTATGATTAGGAAGGGGGTCTAGACCTATGGGTGATGATTGGCAAGGTCACATGGAACTTGAAACTTAAAACTCAGAGCCTATAATGAGGTAGGTTGATAGTGATGAGGCTATCATTTGGCAGAGTCTCTTTGAGGCTTAGATTGGATTGTGGAATAGTACCTAAGATGATATCTAAGGAACATAGGCATCTATTCTCAAATAATTAATATAATAAAACACGTTGATGTCATAAATCAAGTTTTTGTATTAAGAAATAAAAAACCAAGGACTCTCTGAAAACCTCAAACTCTGCTAAACAACCTTAGTTTATGCTAAACAAGACTATGAAGGTGTTTGAGGTATAATTACAATTTTATTGGCCTAAAAGTGCTATAATGAGATATAAACATATTAATAATACATTTTCATATGATTACAACACTCCTTTATTGCCTTTCACTATGTTCTAATGGCTTCTAAACCATTATCATGAACACATTGCCCTTCTTTGTAGTGAAGCCAAAAAACATGTATGGATTCTCACTTAAAGTCATAAATTGAGAGATTTAGAGATCCATATAATCATTCAACTTAGACTAAGGGAACTTAAACCACTTTAAAACATCATCACTAAAACTCAAAACACTATTAATTCTTAGATATATACATTTAATATCCTCTTTCACCAATGGAAGTCTAATTGCAATATGCAGATAGTGGTGGCTTGGATGTTTCTTGATCCCATAGGCTCACACATGTGAACCAAGGGTGGAGGGTGCCATGGAAAGACATTGTATAATTGGAGAGAACATGAACAATCACTAGTTTTATTAGATAATCCAATATTGCATTTAATGTGTTCTCCCTTTTTGGCCACGTGTAGATGAAGATATTTACCAAGTTTCTCAAATTATTAGTATTTGTTCATACAACATAGAAGACTAATATTGAAACTAATTACCATTATTTTAAGTTCATTAAGTCTCCTTCCTTTGGCCAAGATCCTAAACCTTCACCCTTTCTCTTGTATGGAATGATCATAAACATGAAGTGTTCTCCATGGTTGCCAAAGATCTTAGTGGAGGAAGTGAACCATTTAATATCTCTTTTATATTTGAAACACTTGGATTTCTTTATCATATTCCTATGTTGAACTCCCCTTGTATACCCTTTATTTAATCTAATTAAATCCATTTAATACATATCCATACAACCCTAAAAACTCCTAAAACCTATAAATTCCCTACATTTTCTCATGTTTTAGATCATTAATCACCATTATCGGGTAGGAGGAGGGAAGATAGGGATTAAACAATGTTTGAAATCACATGGTATGATTTGGGGAGATGAAGGGGTGTGTTTTCACACATGTCGGACCCATATATTGGATAATGATAGTGTTTTACTTGTGAAGAGGATAATGTTAACATATGAAACCACTTGGTTATGGAAATGTGGTGATCACAAGGGTCTTTAAATGCATATTTTATGGATTTAATGGCCTTTTGAGGTCAATCTCAACACTTTAGGGTCAAATACTCTCCTTTAAGATAATATGTATGGCTTTAAGTGAAAGTTTCAATTGGATGGAATTCCAATACCTATTAAAAGGTCCTAAAACATGCTAAAAGACTTTAATTAGCTTATCATATACCTTCAAAACATTCATAATACTCATGATCAAGCCATACCCTTTGTACCTTCAACACACTAGATAGATTAATGATAAGTCATAAGCTGCCATATCTAGTCATCTTCATATTGAGCAGACTTAAATTATTAGGACCATAACAAGGACTATTATATATATTCACATATGTCTAAAAATAATTTAAAAACTCTACATAATTTCAAATAGGGGGTAAATACAACCACTATGTGTTTCATGACATGATAAAACATTAGACCTATTGTCTTTGACATGATAACCAATGATCTTACTTTAGACTATCTTAAAACCTCAATAAACACAAGAAGGGTGACCAAAAGTGATGTTTTAATCTTGTTTTATCATGTCATGAAACACATAGTCAAAAAATGTTTATATTCAATTTCAAGTTGAGTGAAGAATGCAACATTTCATGGACATACAAGATATTGAGATTCCAGATGCATATGACATATTACTAACTAGAGATTGTTCCAAATATCTCAATGTCTATATGGAAACATACTTCTCCTATATGTGGCTACCATGGAGGGAGTGACAAACTAGATCGAATTTGATAGATATCCATACATGAAGATGATGATTATAAAATATAACATAGTCAATGAATATGCCAACTTTACCTCCATGAATTTGGGTGTCTATAGTCTGACCATAAAACAAACAAGGAAGAAATAACTTAACCAAGACCAAAATCTAAATATTTAGTACTTGTATTTTGATGGATCACATTCTAAACAAGGGTCTAGAGTAGGTATTGTGTTTAGTTATCCTTATGGTATAAAGTGTGTAGCAACATATAGACTACAATTTCATTATATGAGTAACATAACAAAATATGAAGTGCTAATCTTGGGATTATAATTTGTAGCCATGTATGATTTCAAAAAATTAAAGGTATATGGTGAATCTAAGTTGGTCATCAATCAGGTATGAATTAAATATCAAATTAAACTCTCTTATTTAAAGAATTATAATTGCCTTAATTCAGACATTATAGAGTCTTTTGATGTTTTCAAAATTATTGTCATTCTTAGAGTTTACAATGCCATGGTAGATTCATTGGCTATTTCAATAGCTAATGTCATATACTTGGATGGTACAATTTTCAAAAAAATATTGAATTATTTTTCTATCCATCTTTGCCTGATAACATTAAAAAATTCAAGTATTTAAGGATGATAGAGATATTTTAGATTTCCTTTCTAGTTCTAATAAGTTAGATGTGTATGTGATTGATGAGGATGAGGGTGCAATACAAATTAAGAATATTGTGATACTATTGGAGTTAATAACCTTAAGAATAATCATATTCCAAAGGGAATGATATCATTAAAAATGTTATTTAACTTAGAAAGGCCTACATCTTGGCTTGAAAGATCTATTCACCCCAATCAAAGGTCATGATTTATTAACATGGGGACACCTAATTAGCCTCAAAACATAACTATAGGTCCTAAATGTAGTGATGATGAAATGTAGATTTTGTAAAGGATGTCAATCCATTAATAATATATAACCAATTAAAATTATTGTGACTTAAAGGTGTTTAAACCTAGTGTCATGACACATAATATTCCTTTAAAACATGATACGAAGCCATTCAGATAATGTC
Source organism: Torreya grandis (assembly GCA_037957365.1). Taxonomy (NCBI): domain Eukaryota; kingdom Viridiplantae; phylum Streptophyta; class Pinopsida; order Cupressales; family Taxaceae; genus Torreya; species Torreya grandis. Next base: position 1,642,168 of record JARHVA010002321.1, read on the forward strand.
AGAGACTATTCAATCCTATTCTTGAGGTACTCATCCTAAAGGAATTTGAGAAGTTGTTATTATTTGGTATAAATATTTCCTATATGACATTCAACTTGGGTATCTAATTTAGTAATAGTCAAAAATAAGAATGAATAAATCCACTTTTGTGTTTATTTCAGGAATTTGAATTAAGCTTCAGACAAAGATAATTATCCTTTGCCATCTCTAGATTAGGTCATACAAAAATTTAGTGTATCTAAGATGATGTATTTATTAGATATTTTATCAGGTTACAATAAAGTTTTGGTTGACAAAGGATACTGATTTAAGATAACCTTCACCATATAGTGGGGCACGTTCATTTATAAGACCTGATGTTGTTTAGTTTGATCAATGATGGCACCACCTTACAGAGATCCATGGAAATTATGTTTTATGGACTAATTGGTAAGTCAATTATTGTGTAAATGGATGATTTGATAGTATTTTATGAATATAGGTCAAACCATTTGAGGCACTTGTAGAGGATCTTTGAACATTGTCATAAATTTGATATTTCACTCATTCCAAGGAAATGTATTTTATGTGTGATAGAAAGTAATATTTTTGATCATGAAATTATGAAATAATGTATGTCAATTGAACCTAATAGATATGATTCCATTTTTAAAATTAAATTTCCAAATAGTAATAAATATCTTAAATCATTTTTTGGTAAAATACATTTATTGTGAAATTTAACCTTAGGTTTTGCTGAAATAAATAAACCATTGAATGCCATGTTAAAATAGGGAGCCAAAGTAGATTAGACACCTAATTTAAATACATCCTTTCAATAAATCTAGGATGACATATCACAATCCCCTATTTTAGTTATCCTATATTATGCAAAATATTGCTACACATCTAATCATATAATCACTATAGTCTTTACTCAAAAGTTGGAAGATAGAGATCACGTTATAGCCTTCATGATTACCAATTTAAATGAAGCTAATTTTAAATAACCTATTATAGGTAATCAATCCTACACATTAGTTAATGAAAAAAAATAACAATACTACAAAATAAGTTATTTAATTCCTAGAGGAATTTATTTCAACCAGATTTGGCACCCCTATGGAACTTGTATGTGATAATGGGCCTGCCTTCCGGTCAGCTGAGTTGACTGAGTGAACATATCAAAATGGAATAACTTTGAAGTTATCTTATAAATATTACTCAATAAAGTAGTGGAAGAGAACCTATTTAATTCTCAAAATGGAATAATTTGAAGTTCTCTTATAAATGGTTTGGCTAAAGCCATAAATTATAACTTATTAAATGTCATTAAGAAAGTAGTGAAAGATAACCTATGTAATTATCATTTGTTACTCAAGAATGTTTTATGGGGTAATCAAATAAGACACAATAAAAGGCTCAATATTTCACCTTTTAGGTTATTCTATTGTGTGGAATTGATATTTACAATGACACTAAAAAGACTCATGTATCAACTAATTCATGACTACATGAAATAAATTAGTTAGATTAGTCTAGGAAATTAGACATAATCCATATATATGAAATGAGGGATAAAGCCTTATGAAATTTCAATAGGTCCTAAGTGACTGTGAAAATATGGTTTGATATAAAAATACAAGTGAAATATTTTCACATTTTAGACTCGTTTTTTATGGGATAAAACCCATGAGAATAAATGTAAACATTTTAAGTTCATTCTTCTTTGTATTTTCCTTATCAAGTCATAGAGTCACTAAGATATAATGCTTTCAAGTTGAAGGATATGTATGGAAATGACCTACAACTACTAGTCAATAAACAATTTTTCAAGTATTACTTCTTATTTGTTACAACCAACACCATTTTATAATGAGGTTCATGAGGTTTTTTTCATGTATATATTGTATAATTTGTTCCCTGATTTTTCAATTTAGTTTTTCACTTTCACAGGTTAGGTTTGCTTTTTATTTCTTGTTTGTTTTGGATTTGATTCTATTGGCTTATTTATTTGTTTACTTATTCTACTTCTTTCACCCCAACTTCTTTGAGCTAGTTTTTATTATTCAAACCATTGGTAATTTATAATGTGACCTTCCCAAAACTCATCAAAGATAATTAATTTCCATATCTTGAGAAGTTATTTCTTTAAAAAGATAATCTCTTAGTCTTGTTGTTTTATACCTCCCCTTATTTAACTTTTTTCATACTTTGGTCCTGGGAAGTGAAGTTTAATTATAACATTAATTGCATCAAAATCAATTTTAGGAAATAAGTTGATAAGTTGAGACAAAAATATGTTGAAACAAGGTTCCCTCATGCTTTAATGGGCTGGTAATTTTAAAAGGTGGATGCATGTATGAGGGTCACTCAAATTTAATAAGTTAGACAATAAATAGTCATTACATAATATATTTATAGACTAGAATCAATTTTTTTTACATTTTAATAGTCTTTAAGGCATGTGATTCTAAAAATAACATGTGGATTTTTAGAAATGTTTATCTTCTTCTCTAAAGACATTATTTGTACTTAATCTAATATTTGAAGAAAAAATAAACATTATTTTGTTTAAATTTGTTTTGGTAATCATGATCTCTCTGAGTTTATCCTTCTACCCATGGCTTGGTCCCAAACCCTCAATGGACTAAATAATGAAATATTTTTGGAAATAAATAAATAAAGGAAATTAACTTTAAATACAAAATCTAAGTCTTCCTTGAAAGGGTGATTCAGTATAATCCACCACATGATTTTCAGCCTAGTTGGTACTGGATCAAGGCCTTGAGTGGGACGAAAGGTATATATGTCAAGGATATGGATGCTTATATGGAATTAGAGTATTTCCCATACTATCCCCCCAAGATAAATAACTAATAATTTCTTCCTCTCAGAATTTTTGATTGCTTAGGTAAGACTAAATTATTTCATGTGGATTCAAGAACTATAAAAGAATCAATCACTTTGACACACACCAATGGTATTAAGCATAATTGAATTTATTATGTCACATGTTGAATCATACTTTATTTCATTCATCCTTATATTTTTTTTATAAATAATTTTTTGTATTTTGTGCCTCTGTACAGGGGTGAAGATTTACAGTATGAGTTTTAAATATTGGATGCATTCTCTCCATATATGTCTCCATTTATTGGGTCCAACACACCCCATTATTGGGTATTATAATGGGGACCTTCTTTTTTTACTTGTGTACATTTATTACTCTATTTTTTATTAAATGACATGGTAGTATTTTTTAATACTACTTAGATGTCCAAGTGTGAATCCCACTTTAAGACTTTGACTCACAAACATATTTGATTAATTTGATCTAATTCACTTGGCCATTTGTTCATAATGATTTAAAAAATCCTTTTCTAGAGTTTTAATTAAATATATTGGTCTTGAAGTATTTAGTAAAGGATTTAGGTCTTTTATTCATTATATATTGGGTTTTATTCTTCATGTTTATTGTAGGGTCCATGTCAAATGATTTTTTAGGTGTCAAATTTATCAACCCTTTTCTCTAGATAAAACCATTCACCCTAGAGTTTAATCAGATATCTTGTTTACTTATTGATCATTTGAGATCTTGATTTGAAAAATTAATTTTTTAATGTTTAATCTTTACATGTTCTTTATCTAATCTAAAAGAAGTAACCTAAATATTTTGTTCCATTAAACCTGAGGCCTAATTGTCAAAGTGATCGAGTATTTATGACTTTGGTGTTTCAAAATCACATTTTAAATAGTCATATTGTTTATTTAAAATATTATCTTTGGTTTCACTTGGTTTATTTTGGGCTTAATTTTAGATCACATTCAATTTTAATTTGATTTTATAGAATAACCTTGGGATAATCTTGTATTCAAGTGTTTCTATATTTGGTGTGTTGGCAAAAAAAATTTAGGCCTTCAAATTTATTCATCAAGCCCAAGGTATTTTAAAAATCCATAGGATTTTGAAAAGTGTTAGCATCATGTAAATTATCAATGGTATTTTTTCATAAAAAATTTGACTAAGTGTTTTGGATCCCCAAGTTCTTGAGATCATGCCATGTGGCATGATCTCATTAACTTAGGGGGACAATGGTGATAATAAAAAATGACAAGGCCATAGAACCATACTATGATGCCATGTGGCATCATCATAATAAATCAAGGACATAATAGGTACTTCATATTCATTAAATACCTATGGACCTAGATTCCCATTATGATTTGACATGATATCATCATGGGGACCTAGAGGCATTCAACAGTCATGAAAATCCCTAAAGCCCCAGATCTTGTGATGATGCCACATGAAATCTTTACAAAGACTTGGGGGGATAATTTACATACTAAAAATCTTTAGAGTTTTGCAAGGATATAACATGGCATCATCATAGAGACATACAGACTTTGGGGAATAAAGATGAGGATGGCTGATAATGGTGGCCTAAATGACTGAGATCGTGCTAAGTGGTATGATCTTGGTAACCTGGGCAAGGCTAAAATTCTAAACAAAGGTATAAGATTAAGAAAAATACATGTGAAACATGATAACAATAGAGAATGGGCCTAAATTTTATGTGTAGTTAGAAGGTAAGTGGATCAGGAAATTTTAATTTCACTTCACATGGCCTTTTCTTGTTTTGATCAAGAAGCTTATTTTAAAAGAATTATAACTATAGAGTGTCATATGTGGTTGAGTATCTAACTGGATAGTTGGATTAGGGAATATTTTAAAGGGACTGGAAAGGAGATATTATATGCTTAATTTAAAAGGCATGGACCCAAATATTTTAAACCAATTAGGGATAAAAGGAAATTGAGAAACTATTCAAGTTACCCCATAGTGGCACATGTAGGCCAATATAAAGGATCATTTAGAATAGTAGGCATACTTAATTCCTCATAATATTACCCATTGTGTTACTTTGATTTGTGTTGTTGCTAGACCTATTACCCAATGGTACTTTCACACCCAATTTTTTCTTAAAAATTAGCATAATGCAACTAATTGATGTATAACTAAAACATAAAAAAATATATATACACATAAACATTGACATATAATTCAATATGCTAATCTTACCAATAATTACATTCCAATTTACTAGTCATGTGACATTATTTCTAAGGATATAAGGCCCAAGATGCTTGATCATATAATTCAAAAACTCAATTTGTAAGAACAAGCCCAAGGCTATTATGAAACTACATTGAGATGACTATTAAATTTAGTGTATGCCATTGCTAATTAAATTGAGCACCACATGGATGCTTTAGGTTTGATTATACTATTCTCATTATATGTTGAGGACATTCCATTTATCACATCTATAAGACCCTAAGCACAACTTTGACTAATAAGATGCTTCACCTTCAAAATCTAAGATGCTTCCACTTGGTAGCTCCTTGGGATCTTGAGACATCAAAAACATTAGGGAATTATCCTTCAATATATTAATCATATTAAGGTTCTGAACTCCAAAACATTGCCATGTGGTAGTTTCTCAAGCCCTAAAAACATAGAGGCATTGGAGGATTATCCCATAGGGTTAATCCTTGTGGATCTTAGAGCTTTTTAATTTTTCCACTTGGTATCCTATCATGCCCTTGAGACCTAAGAGGTAATAGGGGATTATACCCTAATTGGTTAATCCTTATAGGGTTATGAGTTTTATAATGCTACCACTTGGCATTTCCTTAGGAACCTAAAGTTATTAGAGGATTGGACTATCTTGTTAATGATCTGAGCTACCTAAATGGTGCCTCATGACATCATTTGGCCAACTTTAAAAAATACCAAAAATTGACTAAGGTAAAAATCAATATCTTACTAATTTGAAGTTTGTAAACCATTCAAAAATTGACTAAGGCTAATGTTGTTGATAAAATATGAAATTATCCAAGGAAAGATCTGAGTAAAATCTGGGAAAAAGACTAAGGAAAAAGAGGCTAATTAAAATTATTACCCCTGGCCAAACCATAGAGATGAATTACCCCTCATTATATCATCCCAATGTATTTATCCCTCATTGTATCATAATACACTAGCCAAACCATAGAGATGAATTACCCCTCATTGTATCATCCCAATGTATTTATCAAGACCTATCCTCGATTGGTATAGCACCTTCCCTATGGATTCCATCTTCTCCTTCTCTCAACTAGCCCAAATATTTTATATTTATCAAGAGATGAATTACATTGGAAATACAAGTGTAATTAAAATAATACCTCTTCTCCTTCATTCAAAAATTGACTAAGGATATTTTTTTTTAATAAAATATGAAACTATCCAAGGAAAGATCTAAGTAAAAGACAAATAGGGAAAAATACTAAGGAAAAAGAGGCTAATTAACTAAGGATTCCATATTAAATTTATTTCACACATGGATAATCTTAAATCCTAAATATAGATGTAAAATAATATATGGAAAGGATTCCATTTTTCTAAGCATTCCATCTTCTCCTTCATTCAAAAATTGACTAAGGCTAATGTTGTTGATAAAACATGAAATTATCCAAGGAAAGATCTGAGTAAAAGCCAAATAGGGAAAAAGACTAAGGAAAAAGAGGCTAATTAAAATTATTACATACACAGATTCATTTGGTGAGGCTAGAATCAAATACTTTATGAAAAGTGTAACAAACATTTGAGGTCATATTGTGAAGTTGATTAAATTAACAAAGGAATAATGGGTCTAAAATAATATAAGGAAACTAAACCAATATTCTAATTGGTTTAGGTGACTCATCAAATATTCACAAGGCAAGCCCAATCTCAAGAGTCAAATGGTTTATACCATAGAAGGTAAAACTTATAAAATTAACACATATGTTAAATCCATTATAGTAAAGATGAGATTTAATAAGATATTTTATGACATGTAAAGACAAAGAGTCAAGGATTGTCTTAAAATCCTTTTTTAATCATTAATCAATTCCTACAATGGTTTCTATAGTTAAAATCATCTAGTTGCCTTGTACTATTATTATTACTCTATCCAAGTAGTCCAACTCTATTATAATTTACATTTTTATACAATTTGGTCTTGTTACAGGAAAAGTATATAGTAGATATATTACTCAATAATTTTAATCAAGAGACTCTTCCATAAGAAATATCTCTACTATAATATCATCAATATTTATATCTTGTAGTCAAGCTATATTTTTATCTCTAATAATAATAAACATAACTAATTATTTAAATTTATTTCACACATGGATAAGCTTAAATCTTAAATATAGATGTAAAATAATATATGGAAAGGATTCCATTTTTCTAGCCATAAATGGTTGATTATCATCAAGGTTAAACCAAGCAAGGCATACTTATCATTTAATCAAAAGAGCCATATAGACCCAAAAGTTACTCCTCATTTTGTAAATTCCTTCCAGGAAGATCCATGATCAAAACCCATTGAGGTTATCCTTAACATACCTTTATAATTATTTAAGACTTTATATTATTTAGATAATGCCTTAACATAAAATGGTTTATCATAGCCAACCTCATACAATCAAATCACAATATTATATTTAATATCATTAGTATATGCAAAATGACTAACTTGCCTTCTTAATTAGATGTGACTTCCACATTTAGATTGTCTAGAAATAAATATATTACAAGTATCTCAAGATGCAATGCATAAAGTAGTCATGAGATATACAATTAAAAATATACATATATTAAGGCCCTTAACTTGGCCAAGCTTAGTCATGAAAAAATAATCATCCCCTAGGATTCCATTATCAATTTAATTGTGTATAAATAATAAGACTATTCAATAGTTCTTTGTAGTAATTATAAGAATATTCAGCTGGTAAAATACATAATATAGTGGCTCATAACTTGGACCATAAAATATCTTCATTATAAAATTATAATTGGTTGAAGAACATAATAATTTAATCCTTGGATTATAAACAACTATATAAAAGCAAATAAAGAATAATGATCAATAACTACATACAATCTTCTCTATGATCCAAGTGCAAATTTAGCCAATAGAAGGATTCTTCACCTACCAACATTTCTACATCATCAAGCAATTGATCTAGGCACCCCAAAGCAATACTCCCAACTCTAGGAATATTCACATCATGGTGCATGTTAAATAAATCTAGAAGGAAGTAAAGATGATTATGGGTGAAGGATATGGCTACTCACAAGGTGATCCAAACATTTTATAGTCAAAGAGGTTACCAACCTTGAATCTATTTCCATAAAGTATAAAACACAAAAATATCAATCATGGGGATACAAACAATTAGTAATTTAACCAATAAGATGTGTTTTAATATATAGTCATGAGATGGATTAGGTAACCTACCATCATGTCCCACATGAGAGACCTAAACCTTATTTTATAATGAATAATATAACCTTTCAATACATCAATAGTCTAACATAATGAAACATTAATATCTAATTAATTATAAGTCCTAACAACTAAGATTACCATGGAGGAATGTCTCAACTCTAAACTCCCACACAAGAGTAGGAGAGACTATGGGGTGACCAAACATAACCATATAGAAATAAGAAAATAAAATGAGTAAGCCAAGTGGGATTGATCCTCCTAAACATATTAAAAAATTTATAATAACAAAAACTTCATTTCATCAAACAAAAAAATATCTAAGTGAATAGAGAATCCTACCAATCTATATGGTCCTTTTTGGGATGTTTTCTAAGATGTTATTCTATTTGAGGCTCTCCCTTTCTAGGATCTTTCATTTTCCTTATCCCCTCCTTACTAACAGGCCATAAAATTCCTTTTCTTAAGATTTACCTTCCTTAAATAGGCATTATCTCATCCTCTCAACCTAATAAAAATGTGACAAATGTTTTTTCTTTCCTTGGATCAAACAACCACTCTAGTTTCAATCCTATGCCTTCATCAATGGATGATATCTTTGCTAGTCCATAATGATGAATGATAGATCTAGAAGAATCATATGGTTTATTATAAGATAACCCACCTCCATACATTATGCTCAAGTCAAAGGAAATTAATGGATAAATCTAAAATTCTACCACTAGGCATTCTATACATTAGTCTACTTCATCCTCATGTATTGAAGATGACCAACCAAAGGTGGTTTGACCAATCTAGCAAAGATTATAACCCATTAACACACACCAAGACTAAATAAAGGGGATGAATGAAATACAAGGCATCTAAATTCTATCATTTAAGTCTTAAGATAAGATATGGGTCAAAGATAGGATCACACATGATGTAACAATTCCTGACATAGTCCTTATTCCTTCATCGATAATGCCCTATTTTACGCACTTATAGTACCCATAAAGTTATTTTATTCTAATATAAAAATATTAAACCATAAAAATGTTAGATCATTTATTTTAAAAAAATGTAATAAACTCACTAAGAAATTCAAAAGGTCATGAAGTGAGGTCAATATAACACTTAATACATGTAATATTTCAATTGTGGCCTAAGGTAATTCTTCAAACATTGTTAAACCAACACTTACTATTTACATAATCCACTCACCTTTGCAATCAAAACCACCAAAAGATCATCACTAATATATTAACATAGTGAAAATGCCATACCCTAAGCATGTATCAATATATCCTAAATAAAATTATCTCCTAAATTAAAATAAGATTATCAATGATCCCATATTCAGTATGTATCCATAGGTGACCTCCTTATCATCCCACTAGTAGGGATTTTAGTCTTATTTAGAAATCATATGTCAATTATAAAATGAATTCACTTGTTTTCCATGAGGTGTATTACATTCTCCCCCACCCCCTTAAATGGGAATTTTCATCAATGTAGGACTATTTTTACCACCCACTAAGGCTTCCAAAAACCACTTAATTGGGATTGTGAGTGAGGAAATAACTCATCGTTGTGATATAGTTTAGCTGGTATTGAAATTAAAACCCACTATAGTATTCACATAAACAAGTATGTGAAAGTGTCAGCCTACTAGGGAATCATCTCTAGGTACTCATATGTTATCTCATTATGAAATTCACTACAATATTATGTACATTTTCAGGGTAACCTATTACATTACTAAGGATGGCATCCCAGGGTAAGTCCAATTGAAGTATGGAACTAGCCTAGAATATCCTAGAGTTACAAACATCTCTTGAGTTTTACCTCAACTATAATTTTTAAAATGTGCCTCCAAAAACATATGAGGGCCTAAATAACACAAGCACATCCTTTTAAGTCATATTTTTTAATCAAATTTTAAAGATTCTTCAAGATTATAAAACCTTGCTTGTCAAATTTTTCATACCAATTCTTTTGGTTCTATAACCAAGCTTTTTAAAACCCAACTTACACCCACTAGAATTAAAAAAAGTGAAATATAATTATTTAATACTTGTAGTACAATTCATAATTGCATATGTAGGATGTAAATAGTTGATCCATTTTGTTTAAGGTTTCTTCTTCATATAAATTTCTTGGTAAGACTATTAATGACATTTTAGCATAATGATAATCCTTACGACCAACTCATACGGATGCTTCATTTATTGATCATAAAAAATTTAACTTCCTTTTAATAAAAATATATCTAAATCAGAGATGAAGGTGGCCCAATTTTAGACCCAAGCCTTATTTCATTCAAGGATATACTACCACACCATACTTCATTGGCTACATTGGATGATGATGAATCATGCTAGATAGAAACTAATTGTTCTAAGTTTTTTCAATAAATAAGATGTTGGTCAAATTGTAATTAGTCTCTAAAAGAGGGTAATTTATTTTGATATAAATCATATTTCAAAACACATCTATCCTAATCAATCAAGACCCATAATTTTTTGGCTATGAACATGAGCATCTAAGTGTTCCTTAGATGTATAATTTATTCTAAGAGAATAATGATGCATGATAAGCACAAAAACCATACTTATATCATTGGTATCCATCCATGGTCATATTATGATAAGTGGAGTTTAACCATCCTGAGTTCATATTTAATTATTCAATACATACTGAGAAACACTTTTTCACCATTTCTAGTGCCATCTGAACATAAAGGATATTATGAATATGCAAAGCATGGGGAAGTGGCTCTTATCACCTCAATTATGCTAAAGAAGAATACACATATGAGACTATTTTACTTCTCAATATATAATGCCAATCATGTAATGTTTTAGGAAACTTACTTCCATGTTATTCTATATTTATAGGATCCTAGAACATTAGTCCATCAACCCAAATAATCATATATATATCAACATATGTGTGGCTCTTAGGACATCAATCCACTAGCCAATAAATTCACATGTCAATTAATAGGTATGAGTCCCCCAATCCATTGGTCCATAATCCAAGAGAATTATGTGCAAATCAATATATATGTGGCCCTTAATACATCATTCCACCAACTAATATAGTCATGTGACAATTAATAGGTATGAGGCTCTTAGGACATTAGTCCACTAACTAAGAAAATTATGTGCAAATAAATATATGTGTCCCTTAGGATATCATACCACTAGTTTGGATAATCGATATGTTGATGGATATTAAGACATCATTCCATCAGTTACATCAAGATGTAAATTGAAAGAGACACCTCAGTGTCTAAGACCACCACATCTAGTAGGTGAGGAAGGATGGGGTCTTGAACCTTTGTAACAGGTTCCCATCACATCTCACTTAGATATTTTCTAACCTAATTCTTCTCCCTTATACTCATCCTAAGTAATAGATATGAAAATACTAACACACAAAACAAAATTTAAAAAGCATCATAATAACTTGAAGAATCATCGACTGATCATGTAAGAGAAAAATCATTAAAAAGAGACTAAGTAGTCTCAATAATGAAATAAATTCAACTAATAATTCATCAATGAATTCCATGATCAACATTTTGCTTAAAACATTTGAATATAATAGAAAATAATTATTGTTTTTGAACAACTTAAAATAAGTTTTGGAAAACATACTTAGCAAATTTAGATCACAATACGATCACTATGTGGTTATAGGAGCCACTCAAAGGGAGAAGGACAAAATTTATTTATGTCAAGGATATTCCAACATAGTTCATGGAATTCCTAACAAGGCTAATTACTTATTTCATTAATTCATAGATTAATAAATATAATTTATTTATGCTAAGGAAATTTTAGTATGGTTCATAAAAATGCTTATAGATTTAATTGCCACTTATATTAATCCATAACTTGATCATTTCACCTTTTTTGTAGTGTCTTATGCACCATATTCCATACATTTTCATTATAAATTTCAAGGCATGGTTATAAATAAAACATTCATTCAATAATTCAAGATATGAAATACATGTGCCTCTTTAGAGGTCATACTTATGGATGCTCCATATTCACCACCTAACAAGGTGTGATTTATCATTGAAATCAGGCCTTACCAACATTATCATGAGAATTAAGATATAATGTCACATGAAATTAGGTCCCACCTATATGTGCAAACATAATATTCATGGAAATAAAAATGCATAGCTATTATCTCAAGAGAAAGGGCACCTCCACGGTTGATATTTTTGATTCCTATTGACACACAATGAAATACAAGTTCCTAAGGTAGTTATAAATTTGAGTGATCATGATTAAAACAAGTTATTTTCATGAGACAAAATAACAATATCATATGTACTCATTCAATGTTACTATCTCATAGCTTCACATTAATTCAACATGATTATCAACTTTTCTAGGCATTCATTCAATCAATCAACATTATTATAGATGTAGATTTATCTATTGATTTATTTATCATCATAACATCAAAAATGTGCAAGAGTACCTCAATCCACTCTAGATAATTCATAACTAGGAAGATATGTTCATAACCATTTGTCATGCACCCATAAATAACATTATAATTTAGGTTATGCTCACATATACACAACAAGGCAATTAGTATCCCAAAGTTATACAACTATAGTAGGCTTTTTTCATGAAAGAATAATTATGTAGAGACATACCTACTATGATTCATTCCAAAAATATTCATCTTATTTCATAATTAAAATTCAAGATTACCACTAAACTAGTTAGCATAAATCAATATTAGATTTATTCATAGGGAAAGCCATATCCTTAATATTATAATTTTACCATACCATGGTTCATTGAATGGTCTTAATGTTCTTAAAAAACAAGAGACACTTTCTAAACCTCCCATAATTAAAACATATGCAATCAACATATCTAGGGAATCAACAATTTCAAAATAGATGTCATTTAATCCTTTTCCATATATAATAGTTCAATTAACAACATATAAGCACTAATTCCATAATAACAAGCTAAGTTCATTTATATTCATAGTCAATTATTAGCATGGTAACACCATATTAGAAGTTCATTTATCTAGGTAAGCACTATAATAGGAAATCAACATACACATTTACCCCCCCCCCCCCCCCCCCCCCCCCCCCAACACACACACACACACAAGGTGATTCTAAACAAGAAGGCCCATTGTATTTTTAAATATAATACCATACCACATGAATTTTATGAATTTTAATAATAGAATAGTAAAAATAAATATAATATGGATTATACAAAAATTGGTACACCCATCTAGCCTATATTAAGACTTTAATATCCCCTGATCAATTATTCTTAGGTCAATTTCAAGCATAATGGCCATCAAATTTATAGTTGAAGTAAGCACCCAAGGATTTAACTTTCCACATTACACTCACAATACTTTACATGGTTTTTAATCCAAGGTTCTTGTTATCACTCAAATTCACACCCTTTGAGGAGGTGTTTCAAGCCTCCTCACTTAGTTGACACAATAGGAACACTCTAAGGCTATGGGTTTCCTATAACTATAGTGGACCTCTGGAGAATGATATATTACTCTTGGTGAATCACCTAAACTAAAACACATACAATTAAAATGGATAAGGAATGCATAAATATAAATCTAGAAATCAAAGGGGTAGTGATACACCAAAACAAAATGATAGCCTCTATTTACTCAAGTTTGCATAATGGAAACCTTGGGAACTATAGCATAAACAACTCGATCACATACCTCATAGAATGAGTATTTCATAGAGAGATGTGGGGATATATAAAAAAATTAAGATAAAAAAATCAACACATAACTAACATTGTATAAACACAAGGACACATAGCTATGACCTAAAAAAGAGAGTTCACTTGCATGGAGGTGAAGTAAGTTTGGATATAGTTAAAGGGGAAAACACTTCACCAAAATGAGAACATCAACAACCTATAGAATACATATAGAATAAAAGTCATTGAGAGGAAAACATGTTTTTTCATTTCTTCAAATTCATAAGAGAAAACATTGGTCAAGTAGGGATCAATTTCTATAACATTTCTATGTTAGAAATAGTCCCCTCTTTTCCATTACAAATTGCCTACTTATATAGGAAAACTATATAGAGCTTGGGGTCTAACTTGATCCCTCCCACTAATTAGGTAGTTATAATTTGAATCATGACTAGAAGATGTGGATTTAGAGAGGTGGGAATCTCCTCAAGATTTTCATGGCCACACCTATGTAATTTCTTGTCATGTCTTGTTAAGCCTACATTTATCTTTTATATTCTATCCTAATCCCTATATGCATGTCAACCTTTAAATAATGATGTTAATGAGATTATGTTTAACTACACCATTTTATACTCATCCCCTAGTTCATCTACCATTTCATGATTGATTCTATGAATCAATTTAATTACATAGTTGATCCTTGGATTTGATGGTCTTGACATTTGAATGTGTGACCAAATTTTGGCACAAACCTTATTTGTTGCTTAGATTCCAACATACCTTTTCATGGTGGGCTCAATCCACGTGTCTTATTATTTCTCCTTTGTTATTATCCTTTGATGTGAAATAGAACTTACTTTTACATTCCCCAATCTACCATTCCATGGCTACGTGGCCTCTTTCCACTCTTTTACTGCACCAACATCCTATTTTGCTTATAGTGGCCATTGTGGGGCTATGGACCAATAATACTGATCCATGTGGCATAATCCTACTAACCTTCTTATGTAAGGTATTTTAAATTATATGGACATCTCTGAGATATTGGGTAATTAGGATTATAACACATGGAACTATCCTACTAGCCCACTACTTTAGATCTTTATTGATGCGGAATTTTCTTGGTCAAACTTTTCAAAAAATGACTAAGTATTAAATACTTTTAAATAGGCCCAATATTATACAATGATGATATGTTCTTCTAGGAAAAGTTGAATAATAGACCAAGTCTTGAAATTATTTGTTCTTTGTATCTTATATTTGGCCTTTGAACATTCACATTTTTATTCACATCAAAACATTTGACTATTTGTTGTAATTTCCCCAAAGACTAAACTATGAGTAATTTTCATGAATGATTCAATGTTTATGTTTAGTACTTGTGTCTTTGGCATATCTATTATTAACTTGTGTTTGATGACAATCTTCATAACATTTTAGCTAACACTTTTTTTGAATACCTAAATCCTTCTTTGAAAATACACCAAGTCAAAGACTTAGTCATTTTTAATGAACTTTGACTAAATTTGGAAGCCTAAAAGCAATCCTAAATCCCCTTTCTGAATTGGAAATTGATATTCCATGGTGACCAAAAATGGTCAAAATTATTGGTTACCTATACAATATCATTTCTTACTAATAAATAATCTATTAGCCTTCAAGTAATCCATTGAGCATGGAGTCATACAATCATCCAAACATATGACACTATTGCAACTACTCGACCTCAAAGCTAAATACTAAACTAAATTTAGAATCTCAACAAGACCCAAAATAAAAAATAACAAGAAAATAATAGTGTACAATCAGCAGGGAAAGAAAACATCTAAAGAACGTGTAACAATACTTTAAGGAAAGAAAAAACATCTAAATTACCCTAAACTTACCAACTAGAAGGCTATCTAAATAAATCCATTCACTAGTTTTATAAAATACCTACCATTGTTATTAACTTAGAATACTTTTCATGTTTGAGGGTAGAAAAATAGAGGTAGAGAAATATTGAGTGCTTGATTAATTGATAGACCATTTATTTAAATATGCAAATAAAAACAAAGTCACCCACCTAATTGATTTGATTGCAAGTGTAGTTGTCTTGAAATGGACAGGAAATTGTATTTTATCCTTATTGATTCTCAAAATTATACTCTAAATTAATAACAACACATGATGACCTCTTCTTTTCAACTTCCAACCAAGACAAGTATCTAATAGAACATTCCCTTATCAAGACAAAGTTTGAATAATCATTTGTACTCTCATACTTGTGTTATATTACTTCATCATATTTCTAGTTGAGATGCTCTCCTTGAAGCACATGTGATTGAATTAGAAATATAACCACTTATACTTGACATTCATGCTAGACATGGGATAATTCTTTATAAGATGTTGGTTTAAAGTCCAGGCTTGTTTAGAAGTCTTCTAGTTCATCCTAAAATAAGTCTTCCTCTAGCTCTTCTTCACTCTTCTTAGGACTGATATTTTTCATTATTTATTTTATGTATTCAATCAAACACATAATAAGCCTTTACACAAACATTAGATAAGTAATAAATAACCTCCTCAATAATAGTAATAACCCCTCAACTAAAAATGTCACATTTATATCATCTATAAATAAATATATTACAAGTATATCAAGATTTAATGTGCAAATTAGTCACATGATATATAACTACACACACACACACACACACACACACACACACACACACACACACACACACACACACACACACACACACACACACACACACACACACACACACACACACACACACACACACACACACACACACACACACACACACACACACACACACACACACACACACACACACACACACACACACCCACACACACACACACACACACACACACACACACATGCATGTGTGTCCATGCATGCATATGTAAGACCTTAAACTGGCTAACCTCAGTCATGAACAAATATGCATTCACTAGGATTCCATTATAAATGAAGAGTCTATCATAAATATATATATAATAATGTGTAAATAAGAATCAATTTTTGTATCTTTCAATCAAGCTATATTGTTATCTCTAATAAAAATCAACATAAATAATTATTTAAGTTTATTCCACACATGGATAGGCTTACATCTCAAAGATATATGTAAAATAATATAGGAAAAGGATTCCCTTTTTCTATCCATAAAAGGTTTATTATCACCAATATTAAAACAAGAAAGGCATACTTACAATTTTATCAAAAGAGCCATATAAACCTAAAAATTACTCTTCATTTGGTAGATTCCTTCCAAGAAGATCAAAAATCAAAACCCATTGAGTTTCTCCTTAATATAACTCCATAATTATTTAATATTTAATATTATTTATATTATACCTTACCATAAAAGGGTTTATCATAACTAGATTCATACAATCATATCATAATATTATCAATGTAGGTAGTCTAACTCACTTGCCTTCTTACTTAGACATGCATTTCACATTTATATCATCTACAAATAAAGATATTACAAGTATATCAAGATTTAATGTGCAAAGTAGTCACATGATATATAACCACACACACACACACACACTCACTCACTCACTAAATCTCTCCCTCCCTCCCTCTCTCTCTCTCTCTCTCTCCCTCCCCTCTCTCTCTCTCTCTCTCTCTCTCTCTCTCTCTCTCTCTCACACACACACACACACACACACACACACACACACACACACACACACACACACACACACACACACACACACACACACACACACACACACACACACACACACACACACACACACACACACACACACACACACACACACACACACACACACATGCATGTGTGTCCATGCATGCATATGTAAGACCTTAAACTGGCCAACCTCAGTCATGAACAAATATGCATTCACTAATATTCCATTATCAATGGAGAGTCTATCATAAGGATATATATAATCAAGTGTAAATAAGAAGACTATTCAATAGTTATCTATATTAATTATCATAATATTCAACTAGTAAAATACATAATATAGTGGCTCAAAAGTTGGCTCAGAATAGATCTTCATTACATAATTAAAATTGGTTGAAGTAGAGAATAATTTATTATTTGTCTTATATGAAACTATATAAAATCATTCAAAGAAGAATGAATAATATCTAAAGATGATCTCCTCTTTACTCTAAGTGCAATTTTGGCCAATAGAAGGAGGGATTGCCTCCTAACCCTTTTCCATCATCAAGCACCTACTCTAGGCACCCTAAATTAGCAATCCTAATTAGGGGCATGTTCACATCATGGTGAAAGGTAAATAAAGGTAGAATTTAGTCAATATGTCTATGGGTCAAGGAGATGGCTACTCATAAGGTGAAAATCCAAACATTTAATAGTCAAATAGGTTACTAACCTTGAATCTATTTCCAACAAGCATAAATCAAGAAAATATCAACCATTGGGATAAATAATAAGGCATTTAACCAATAAAATGTGTTCCAATATATAGTCATGAGAGGGCTTAGTCAACCTAGCATCATGTCCCACATGTGAGACCTAACTCTTATTCTATCATGAATAATAAAACTTTTCAATCCACTAATAGTCTTACATGACAAAACCTTACTATCGATGCAAGCAAAATTCCTAATATCTAAAACTACCATGGAGGAATGTCTCAACTCTAAACTCCCACACAATGGTAGGAGATACCATGGGGTGACCCAAACATAACCATATGGAAATAATCAAATAGAAGAAGTAAGCCAAGAATCCTTACACCTCCCAAACATAGAAAAATAATTTAGAATCACACAAACTTCACTTGGTCAAACAAAAGAATAGTTAAGTCAATAGAGAAGCCTACCATTCAATAATGATCCTTATTGGAATGTTTTATGAAACTTTATTCAAGCTAAAGCTCTCCCTCTCTAGGATATTTTGTTTATATTCTCCCTTACTAAAATGTTAAAAAAAATCCTTTTCTAAAAGATACACCTTCCTAAAATAGGCATTATCTCCTCCTTAAAACCTAATCAGAGTATGACATGTTTCTATTCTTTCCTTTTATTGACCAACCACTCTACTTGATAGCCTATGCTTTCATAAATGGATGTTCTATTTTTTAGTCCATAATGGTGCATGGTGAATCTAGAAAAATCCCATGGTTGCTTCTAATACAAACCACCTCCCTACATTGGGATCAAGTTAAAGGTAATTAATGGACAAGTCTACAATTCTTCCACTAGGAATTTTAGATGTTGGTCTTCTTCATCCTCATAAATTGAAGATGATCAGTGAAATGTGGTTCAACTAACCCAACAATGATCACAATCCATTAATACATGCCAAGAATAATAGAAAGAGGTTGAATGGAATACAACACATCCAAATTATATCAGTTAAGGTTTAAGATAAGATATGGGTTAGAGTGATCCAAAACTCAAAATCTTTGGTTAAAAGATAATTAAAAAAATAAGAACAACATAATTGTAATAATGCTATCTATGCGAAGAGATGTTTTATTGATCAAATTTGCAAACCCAAACATATTTATATCTCTGAGAAGAGATGTCCAATTTCCATTTTACGTTACATATTAATTTATACACATTTTTAAGGTATGAGGAGGATTTAGAAGGTCACCAATCTCAAGTGAGATTAAGTGGTTTGAATTTCATGATTTACAACAATACAAAATTTGAGGAGTTACTATTTTTAAAAACTTACTATTTTTAGATTGCACTATTAAAATTGAAATTTGGGGCTCTTCCATTTGGTTTTCAGGGGTCAAAACACACTGAATAGAGCTCATTCCATATCATGATGTTCCCCTCATTCTTAACTTTCTAATGGTTCAAATGGGGATTCAAACAGAGTTATGGTGCAAAAGTTATGGCTCCCAAAAGATCTACCACCAATTGGGATAGAACCATCACCTAAATTGTCACCTGAAATATTTCTTAGATCATTCCTCCCTCCTTGAGAAGTAATGGTCCTAATTGTATCAATATTTATCATCAAGTGTGGTGATTCCTGATGCATACTTAGAATGAACTATGCCTTATGGAGCTATATAGGGATCGATTGTTCACCATTTCTATCTAACTATCAGTCTATGGATGGAAGGCCATGAGCTTCTTCAGCTTGGTATCTATTTTCTTATGTTATTGTGTTGTTTGTGTAGTCAGGACTAGAACATCAACCCTTTTGGATTCCTATGGCTTAAACACAATGAGAATGAATTTCTTGGCACTAATCAGGGAGACATATATAGAATTTGGTACCTTTGGTACTCTATAGTACTATGTTCTAAGAGTGACAGTGATCCTTTGAGTTCTTGATTCATAGATGCCATGTCGATCATATATGAATGGCTAACTAAAGAGTTCATCAAAAACATCTAGATTGACCACATCACATAAGACCTCATCTTGGAAAGCTTTTATTGCATATGAGAGAAGACATTTTTAGGTGACACAAAGGTTTCTCCTTGGACTCAACCATCCAATACTGTATGGCTTTGGGTAAGGCTTCATGGAAAACTTTAGGCTATTTAAAATATTAGTAAAGATTAAATTCTTTTGGCTCCCACTATCAAGAATGAAATGTAGAGGCTTGCTTTTCACCCATAACTTAAAGTGAAACAACATTTCCTTGTTGTCTAACCTCTCCTCATGGGTCCATGATGAAGAAACGATGGCATTGGGCTCAATATCTACAATATCTTCTTCATCTTCTTCAACTACAGGGTGTGTATGAGGTAGAGTAGTAGATTTTGAGGATTATGACTCAAAAATTAGGGACTTGATAGCTCGACATTCTTCTTTGGAGTACATTCTATATTTGTGGTAATCACACCATTTCCTAGTCTTCCCTTCCTTTTGCTTCTAATTTTGGCCTCATATTTGACATTCTTTGTCACTTTTCCATTTTTTAGAACAACTTTTTGTATTCATTCTTCCATGCTTCTGCTCAATCTTCACCATGAAATTGTACACCTCATCAAGAATTTTTAGATTAAAGAGATCCATCTCCCCCCATATATACCATTGTAGTTCACCATGATATTTGAGAACCTTGTTTTTCTCACTTTCTTGGATGCCAAATATCATAGATAGAGAATGAAAAATGTTAGTTTAATCTTGAACAGATCATTCCTTACCTTGGTGAATTTTTTTCCACTCTATATATAGATAATCATATGCTCCAATGAGGTAGTATTCTTCTTTTACAACTTTTATGAAATCATCCAAGGTAGGTTCTACCTCAAGGCCAATATCATCCATACTAAATCTCTTCTTGTATACTTTCCACTAATTTTTTATAGGCAATGATGCTTTCAAAAGAGTAAAAGTTATCTTCTCTTTATTGGTGAATTTATTTACATAAAAATAGGAAGATAATTATCCAACTAATTTTTTACTCCATCAGTATTGATTTTGCCTTCAAATGAAGGGATATCAAAATTCACCCAAACCTTGAAGGGTGTTGGGGTATTGAAAGGATGTGGGGGTGTAAATGAAGAACTAGAATTTCCTATCAAGATTTATTAGAGAATTTGGTCAATTTGTTATATCATATATGCTTGCTACTATTGTAGGGATTCATTCACCATTTCCTTGAAAGGATCAAATGTCTCAGTGTTATCCACCATTTGAGGTCATTTGGAGTGAATAGGTGGATACTTTGGAAACTCTATTATTTTCCACCCAAGCTTCTTGTAGCCTAACCTCATCTTTGGGATTATACACTCTCAATAAAAGCCACTATGATACTACTAATCAAAAAATTAGAAGCTTTGGTTGAAAGATAATCCAAAAAACAAGAACAATAAAATTATAATAATGTTATCTCTAAGAAGAGATGTTTTATTAATCAAATTTATAGACCTAAACATATGCCTATGTTTGGGAAGAGAAGTTTGATTTCCATTTTAGGTTACATATTAATTTATACACTTTTTTAAGGTAGGAGGAAGATGTGTAAGGTCACCAATCTTTATGGAGATTAAGTGGTTTGACTTCCATGATTTACAACAATATAAAATTTGAAGAATTACTATTTTTAGAAACTTACTATTTTTAGACTGCACTACTAAAATTAAAATATATGGAACTTCTATTTGGTTTTCAAGGGTTAAAACCCATATATAAAAGCTTGTGCCATCTCACAGTGTTCCCCTCATTCTTAGCTTTCCAAAGGTTCCAATGGGGAGTCCATTAGAGCTATGGTTCAAAATTTATGGCTCCCAGAAGTTATGTCACCAATTTAGGGTAGAAGCATCACCTAAATTATCACCTAAAATATTGGTTAGATCATTTCTCCCTCCTTGAGAAGTAATGGTACCCATTGTACCAATATTTGTCATTAAGTATGGTAGTTGTATATTTATTTGATTTTTGATGCATACTTACAATGGACTGTGCTTTGTGGAGCTGTGCAAGGTTCAATTGTTCACTATTTTTATTTGACCATAATTCTATAGATGGAAGAACATGAACTTCTTTAGATTGGTATCTATTTTATTTTGTTGTTTTGTTTTTATAGTCAGAGTTGCAACATCAACCCTTTTGGATTCCTATGTCTTGATTACTATGAGAATGAATTTATTGGCACTAATCAGGGAGATAGACGTAGAAGGTCATACATCTAGTACCCTGTACCACCATGTTATAAGAGTGAGGGTGATCCTTTGAGTTATTTATTCATATATTCCATGCCGATCATACATGAATAACTGACCAAAGAGTACATCACAAACATCTAGATTGATCACATCACATAATACCTCATCTTGGAAATGTTTTATTGCATATGAGAGAAGACATTTATGGGTGACATGGAGGTTTATCTCTAGACTCAACCATCCAATACTATATGGCTTTGGGTGAGGATTCATAGACAAATTTAGGATTTTCACAACATTAGAAAATAATAAATTCTTTTGACTCCCACTATCAAGAATGAAATGTAGAGGCTTACCTTTCACCCATAACTTCAAGTGAAATAACCTTTCCTTGTCATCTTGCCTCTCCTCATGTTTCCATGATGAAGAAATGATAGCATTGGGCTTAGCATCTACAATCTCTTTTTCATCCTCTTTGACCATAGGGTGTGTATGAGGTAGAGTAGTAGATGTTGAGTATTATGACTCAAAAATTAGGGACTTGATGGCTCGAAATTCTTCTTTAGATTTCATTCTAGATTTGTGGTAATCACATCATTTCCTAGTCTTCATTTCCTTTTGTCTCCAAATTTGGCCTCATTTTTAACCTTCTTTGTCATTTTTCCATTTTTTAGGTTGACTCTTTATATTCATTCTTCCATGCTTCTACTCAATATTCACCATGAACTTATACACCTCACCGAGGGTTTCCAAATTGAAGAGTTCCATCTCCCCCCATATATACCATTGTAGTCCACCATAATATTTGAGAACTTTGTGTTTCTCACTTTCCTGGATTCCCAATCTCATAGATAAAGAATGAAAAATGTCAGTGTAATCTTGAATAAATTATTGCTTACCTTGGTGAAGTTATTTCCACTCTATATACAGATCATCATATGCTCCAATGGGGTAGTATTATTCTTTTACATCTTCTATGAAATCATCCTAGGTAGGTTCTTCCTCAAGGCTAATATCATCCATACTGAATCTCTTCTTGTACACTTCTCACCAATTTTTGATAGGGAATGATGATTTTAAAAGATCAAAAGTGATCCTTTCTTTATCGGTGAATTTATTTATAGATAAATAGGTAGACAACTGATCTAACTAATTTTCTACTACATCAACATTGATTTTTTCTTCAAATATAAGGATATCAAAATTCACCTAAACCTTGAAGGGTGTTGGGGTACTGAAAGGATGTGGGGTTGTAGATGAGGAACTAAAATTTCCCATCAAGATTTGTTTGAGAGTTTAGGTGAATTGTTGTAGCATCTATGATTTCTAATATTGGAGGGCTTCATTCACCATTTCCTTGAAATGATGAGATGTCTCAGTGTTGTCTGCCATTTGAGGTCATTTGAAGTGAATAGGTGGATAATTTAGAAACTCTATTATTTTCCACCCAAGATTCTTGTAGCCTGAACTCATCCACAAGATCATACACTCTCAAGATAAACCACTTTGATACCACTAATTCAAAACTCAGAATCTTTGGTTGAAATATAATTTAAGAAACAAGAATAACATAATTGTATTAATGATATCTCTAAGAAGAGATGTTTTAATGGTCAAATTTGTAGACCCAAAGATATGCCTATCTCTAAGAAGAGATGTCTAATTTCAATTTTGGGTTACATATTCATTTATACACATTTTTAAGGTAGGAGGAGGATGTGTAAGGTCACCAATATTGAGGGATATTAAGTGGTTTGACTTCCATGGCTTACAACAATATAAAATTTGAGGAATTATTATTTTTATAAACTTACTATTTTTAGATTAGACTACTAAAATTAAAATTTGGGGCACTTCAATTTGGTTTTAGGGGTTCAAAACCCATCAACTAGAGTTCATGCCATCTCATGGTGTTCCCCTCATTCTTATCTTTCTAATGGTTCAAATGGGGAGTCAAACGAAGCTATGGTGAAAAAATTATGGCTCCTAGAAGTTTTACCACCAATTGGGATAGAACTATAACTTGAATTGTCACCTAAAATATTGTTTGGATCATTCCTCCCTCCTTAAGAAGAAATGTTACCCATTACATCAATATTTATCATCAAGTGTGGCAGTTGTATTTTTATTTGATTCCTGATGCATACTTAGAATGGACTATGCTTTGTGGAGCTATGTTTTATGGGTCTGTGCAAGGCTCAATTGTTCACTATTTTTATCTAAACATAAATCTATGGAAGGAAGGCCATGAAATTATTCATCTTGGTATCTATTTGCTTTTATTATTGTGTTGTTTATGTAGTTAGGTCTACAACATCAACCCTTTTGGATTCCTGTGGCTTGACCACAATGATAATGAATTTATTGGCACAATTAGAGAGATAGATGTAAAAGGTGGTACCTTTGGTACCCTGTAGCACTATGTTCCAAGATTGAGGGTGATCCTTTGAGTTCTTGATTCATAGATGCCTTGTTGATCATACATGAATGGCTAACTAAAGAGTACATCACAAACATCCAGATTGACCACATCACATAAGACCTCATCTTGGAAAGGTTTTATTGCATATGAGAGAAGACATTAGTGGGTGACATGAAGGTTTCTCCCTAGACTCAACCATCCAATACTATATGGCTTTGGGTGAGGCTTCACATAGAATTTAGGCTTTTCATAACATTAGCAGAGATTAAATTATTTTAACTCCCACTATCAAGAATGAAATGCAGAGGCTTACCTTTCACCTATAACTTAGAGTGAAACAATATTTTATTGTCATTTGGCCTCTCCTCATGGGTCCATGATGAAACAATGATGGCATCAGGCTCAATATCTATAATCTCTTCTTCATCCTCTTCAACTATAGGGTGTGTATGAGGTAGAGTAGTAGATGTTGAGGATTGTGATGTAGAAAGTAGGGACTTGATGGCTCAACATTCTTCTTTGGAATGTGTTCCAGATTTATGGTAATCACACCATTTCTTAGTCTTTCCTTCCTTTTGCTTCTAATTTTGGTCTCACGTTTGACCTTCTTATCATTTTTCCATTCTATAGGCTAACTCTATATTCATTCTTCGCTCAATCTTCATAGTGAACTTATACACCTCACCAAGGGTTTTTAGATTAAAGAGTTCCATCTCCCCCCATATATAATATTATAGTCCACCATGATATTTTAGAGCCTTATATTTCTCACTTTCTCATATGCCCAATCTCATAGATAGAGAATAAAAAATGTCAGTGTAATCTTGAACTGACTATTCCTTAACTTGGTGAAGTTATTGATACTCTATATACATATCATCATATTCTCTGACAGGGTAGTATTCTTCCTTTAAATCTTCTATGAAATCATCCTAGGTAGGTTATACCTCAAGGCTAATATCATCTGTACTAAATCTCTTTTTGCACACTTCCCACCAATTTTTAATAGGAAATGATGCTTTCAAAAGAGGAAAAGATATATTCTCTTTATCAATGAATTTATTTACAAAAAAATAAGAAGATAATTTATCCAACCAATTTTCTATTGCATCAGCATTGATTTTGCCTTCAAATGTAGGGATATCAAACTTCACCTAAACCTTGAAGGGTGTTGGGGCACTGAAAGGATGTGGGGTTGCAAATGAGAAGCCAAAATTTCCCATCAAGATTTATTAGATAATTTGGGTGAATTGTTGTAGCATCTACACTTTCTACTATTGGAGGGATTAATTCACCATTTCCTTTAAAGGATCAGATGTCTCAGTGTTGTCCACTATTTGAGGTCATTTAGAGTGAATAATTGGATAGTTTATAAAATCTATTGTTTTCCACCCAAGCTTCTTGTATCCTAACCTCATCCTCAAACTCATACACTCTCAAGACAAATAGCTTTGATACCATTGATACAAAACTCAAAAGCTTTGGTTGAAAGATAATTCAAGAAATAAGAATAGCACAATTGTAATAATGCTATTTCTAAGAAGAGATGTTTTATTGATCAAATTTACAGACCCAAACATATGGTTATCTCTAAGAAGAGATTTTTGATTTCCATTTCAGGTTACATCTTCATTTATACACATTTTGAAGGTAGGAGGAGGATGTGGAAGGTCACCAATCTCGAGAGAGATTAAGTGGTTCAACTTCTATAATTTACAACAATACATAATTTGGAGAGTTACTATTTTTAGAAACTTACTATTTTTAGACTATACTACTAAAATTTAAGTTTGGGTCACTTCCATTTGGTTTTTAGAGGTTGAAACCCATTAAGAAAAACTCATGTCATCTCAATGTGTTTCCCTCATTCTTAGCTTTCCAATGAAGTTATGGTGCAAAAGTTATGGCTCTAAGAAGTTTTGCCACCAATTGAAGTAGAACCATCACCTAAATTATCACTTGAAATATTTCTTGGATCATTCCTTCCTCGTTGAGAATCAATGGTCCCCATTGAATCAAAATTTGTCATCAAGCGTGGTAGTTGTATTTTTATTTGATTTTCAATGCTTACTTGGAATGGACTATGTTTTGTGGAGCTATGCAGGGCTTGATTGTTCACCATTTCTATCTATCCATCAATCTATAGATGGAAGTCCATGAACTTATTCATATTGATATCTATTTTATTTTATTATTGTGTTGTTTATGTAGTCAGTGCTGTAACATCAGACTTTTTGGATTCTTATGACTTGACCACCATGAGAATGAATTTTTTGGTACTAATCAGGGAGATAGATGTAGAAGGTGGTACCTCTGGTACTCTATAACACCATGTTTCAAGATTGAGGGTGATCCTTCAAGTTCTTGATTCATAGATTCCATGTTGATCATACATGAATGGTTGATGAAAGAGTACATCAAAAACATCCAGATTGACCACATCACATAAGACCTCATCTTGAAAAGGTTTTATTGTATATGAGAGAAGACAATTGTGGGTGACATAGAGGTTTTTCCCTATACTCAACCATCCAATATTCTATGGCTTTGGGTGAGGCTTCATAGATAAATTTAGTTTTTGCACAACATTAGCAGAGATTAAATTCTTTTTACTCCCACTATCAAGAATGAAATGTAAAGGCTTACCTTTCACACATAACTTCAAGCTAAACAACCTTTCCTTGTCATCTGGCCTCTCCTCCTGGGTCCATGATGAAGCAATGATGGCATTAGACTCAGCATCTATAATCTCTTCTTCATCCTCTTTGACTTAGGATTTGTATGAGGTAGAGCAGTAGATGTTGAGGATTATGACTCAGAAAGTAGGGACTTGATGGCTCAATATTATTCTTTGGATTGCATTCTATATTTGTAGTAATCACACCAATTTCTAGTCTTCCCTTCCTTTTGCTTCCAATTTTGGCCTCATGTTTGACCTTATTTTCCACTTTTCCATTTTTTATGCTGACTCTTTGTATTTATTTTTCCATGTTTCTTCTTAATCTTCACTTCCAACATTATGCCTCACTGAGGGTTTCTAGATCGAGTAATTACATCTCCCCCCATATATACCATTTTAGTCTACCATGATATTTGATAACCTTATGTTTCTGAATTTCCCATATGCCCAATATCCTAGATAGAGAATGAAAAATGTTAGTGTAATCTTGAATAGACTATTCCTTACCTTGACAAAGTTATTACCAATCTATATACAGATCATCATATTCTCCAATGGGGTAGTAATCTTCTTTTATAGCTTCTATGAAATCATCCTAGGTAGGTTCTACCTCAAGGCCAATATCATTCGTACTGAATCTCTTCTTGTACACTTCTCACCAATTTTTGACAGGTAATGATGCTTTAAAAATATCAAAAGTGATCTTCTCTTTATCAATGAATTTATTTACAAAAAAATAGGAAGACAATTGATCCAACCAATTTTCTACTATATCAGCATTGCTTTTGCCTTTAAATGTAGGGATATAAAAATTCACCTAAACCTTGAAGGGTGTTGGGGCATTGAAAAGATGTGGGGGTGCAGATGAGGAACTAGAATTTCCCATCAATATTTGTTGGAAAATTTGGGTGAATTATTGTAGCATCTATGCTTATTACTATTGGAGGGCTTCATTCACCATTTACTTGAAAGGATCAGATGTCTCAATGTTATTTACCATTTGAGGTCATTTGGAGCAAATAGGTGGATAATTTGGAAACTCTATTATTTTCCACCCAAGATTCTTGTAGCCTAACCTCATCCTTAAGATCATACACTCTCAAGACAAACCATTTTGATACCACTAATCCAAAAATTATAAGATTTGGTTGAAATATAATTTAAGAAATAAGAACAACACAATTTTAATAATTTTATCTCTGAGAAGAGATGTTTTATTGATCATATTTGTAGACCCAAAGATATGCCTATCTCTAAAAAGAGATGTCTGATTTCCATTTTAGATTACATCTTAATTTATACATATTTTAAAGGTAGGATGAGGATGTGTAAGTTCACCAATCTCGAGGGAGATTAAGTGGTTTGACTTTCACAGTTTACAATAATACAAAATTTAAAGAATTACTATTTTTAGAAACTTACTATTTTTAGACTTCACTACTAAAATTGAAATTTAGGGCACTTCCATTTTGTTTTTGGGGGTCAAAACCCATAAAGTGGAGCTCATTACATCTCATGGTGTTCACTTGATTTTTAGCTTTCCAACAGTTTAAATAGGGAGTCAAACAGAGCTATGGTGCAAAAGTTATAGCTCCTAGAAGATATACCACCAATTGGGGTAGAGCCATCACCTAAATTATCACCTAAAATATTGATCAGATCATTCCTTCCTCCTTGAGAATTAATGGTCTCCATTGCATCAATTTTTTTCATCAAGTGTGGCAGTCATATTTTTATTTAATTCTTGATGCATACTTAGAATGGACTGTTCTTTATGGAGCTATGCTTTATGGAGCTATGCAGGGCTCGATTGTTCATAATTTTTGTTTGACCATCAGCCTATGGATGGAAGGCTATGAAGTTTTTTATCTTAGTATCTATTTTCTTCTATTGTTGTATTTTTTGTGTAGTCAGGGCTACAACATAGGCCTTTTTCGATTCATGTGGCTTGACCACCATGAGAATGAATTTTTTAGCACTAATCAAGGAGATAGATGTAAAAGGTGGTACCTATGGTACCCTTTAGTGTTATGCTACAAGAGTTAGGGTGATCCTTCAAGTTCTTGATTCATAGATTCCATGTCAATCATACATGAATGGCTAACCAAAGAGTACATCACAAACATCTAGATTGACCAAATCACATAAGACCTCATCTTGGAAAGGTTTTATTGCATATGAGAGAAGACATTAGTAGGTGACATAGAGTTTTCTCCTTAGACTCAAACATCCAATACTATATGGCTTTGGGTGAGGCTTCATGGATAAATTTAAGATTTTTATAACATTAGTAGAGATTAAATTCTTTTGACTCCCACTATCATGAATGAAATATAGAGGCTTACCTTTCACCCATAACTTAGAGTGAAACAATATTTTCTTGTCATCTGGGTTCTCCTCATGGATCTATGATGAAGCAATGATGTCATCAAGCTCAGCATCTACAATCTCTTCTTCATCCTCTTTGACTATAGGGTGTGTATGGGGTAGAGCAGAGATGTTGAGTATTATTACTCAGAAAGTAGGGACTTGATGGATCAACATTTTTCTTTGGAGTGCATTCTATATTTGTGGTAATCACACCATTTCCTAGTCTTCCCTTCATTTTGCTTCCAATTTTGACCTCATTTTTGACCTTCTTTGTCACTTTTCCATTTTTAGATTCTTTATATTCATTCTTCTAAGCTTTTGCTCAATCTTCACCACAAACTTTTACACCTCACTGAGGGTTTCTAGATTGAAGAGTTTCATCTCCCCCCATATATACCATTGTAGTCCACCATGATATTGAGAACCTTATTTTTTTCACTTCCTTGGATACCCAATCTCACAGATAGAGAATGAAAAATTCCAGTGTAATCTTGAATAGACTATTCCTTACCTTGGTGAAGTTGTTGCCACTCTATATATAGATCATGATATGATCCAATGGTATAGTATTATTCCTCTATAGTTTATATGAAATAATTATAGGTAGTTCCACCTCAAAGCCAATATCATCCATAATAAATCTCTTCTTGTACACTTCCCACCAATTTTTGATAGGTAATGATGCTTTCAAAAGATCAAAAGTGATCTTCTCTTTATCGGTGAATTTATTTACAAAAAAATAGGAAGATAATTGATCCAACCAATTTTCTACTACATCAGCATTGATTTTTACTTCAAATATATGGATATCAAAATTCACCTAAACCTTGAAGGGTGTTGGGGCACTAAAAGGATGTGGGGGTGTAGATGATGAGCCAAAATTTTCCATCGAGATTTATGAGAGAATTTAAGCAAATTATTGTAGTATATATGCTTTCTATTATTGGAGGTCTTTATTCACTATTTCTTTGAAAGGATTAGATGTCTTGATGTTATCTTCAATTTGAGGTCATTTTGATCGAATAGGTGGATAGTTTGGAAACTCTATTATTTTCTACCCAAGATTCTTGTAGCTTGACCTTATCCTCAGGATCATACACTCTCAATACAAACCAATTTGATACCATTGATCCAAAACTTATAATCTTTGGTTGAAAGATAATTCAAGAAACAACAACAACACAATTATAATAATGTTATCTCTAAGAAGATATGTTTTATTGATCAAATTTGTACACCCAAACATATGCCTATCTCTAAAAAAATATGTATTATTTCCATTTTGGGTTACATCTTCATTTATAAATATTTTGAAGGTAGGAGGAGGATCTAGAAGGTCACCAATCTTGAGGGAGATTAAGTGGTTTGACTTCCATGATTTAAAACAATACAAAATTTGAGGAATTACTATTTTTAAAAACTTACTATTTTTAGATTGTACTACTAAAATTAAAAATTGGGGCACTTCTATTTGGTTTTCAAGGGTCAAAATCCATCAAGTATATCTCATTCCATCTCACAGTGTTCCCCTCATTCTTAAATTTCTAATAGTTCAAATGGGGAGTCAAATAAAGCTATGGTGAAATAGTTATGGCTCTTAGAAGATCTACCACCAATTGGGATACCATCACCTGAATTGTCACCTAAAATATTTCTCAAATCATTCTATCTTCATTGAGAAGCAATGGTCACCATTGCATCAAGATTTGTCATCAAGTGTGGTAGTTGTATTTTTAATTGATTCTTGATGCACACTTTAAATGGATTATGATTTGTGGAGCTGTGCTTTATGGAGCTATGTAGGGCTTCATTATTCACCATTTCTATCTGATGATCAATCTATGGATAAAAGGTCATAAACTTATTCATCTTGGTATCTATTTACTTCTATTATTATGTTGTTTGTGTAGTCAGGGTTGTAACATCAGACCTTTTGGATTCTTATGGCTTGACCACCATGAGAATGAATTTCTTGGCACTAATCATGGAGATAGATGTAGAAGGTGGTACTTCTAGTACCCTTTAGCATTATGTTCCAATATTGAGGGTGATCCTTCAAGTTCTTGATTCATAGATGCCATGTTGATCATACATGAATGACTAACCAAAGAGTACATCACAAACATCTAGATTGACCACATCACATAAGACCTCATCTTGGAAAGGTTTTATTGCATATGAGAGAAGACATTGGTCAGTGACATAGAGGTTTCTCCCTAGAATCAATCATTCAATACTATATGGCTTTGGGTGAGGCTTCATGGATAAATTTATACTTTTCACAACATTAGTAGAGATTAAATTATCTTAACTCCCACTATCAAGAATGAAATGTAGAGGCTTACCTTTCACCCATAACTTAGAGTGAAACAACGGTTCTTTGTCATCTAGCCTCTCTTCATGGGTCCATGATGAAGCGATGATGGAAATAGGCTTAGCATCTATAATCTCTTCCTCATCCTTTTTGACTATAGGATGTGTATGAGGTAGATTAGTAGATGTTAAGGATTGTGACTTAGAAAATAGGGACTTGATGGCTTGACATTATTTTTTTTAGTGTATTCTAGATTTATGGTAATCACACCATTTCCCATACTTCCCTTCCTTTTGCTTTCAATTTTAGCCTCATATTTGACCTTTTTTGTCATGTTTCCATTTTGTAGGCTGACTCTTTATATTCATTCTTTCATACTTCTACTCAATCTTCAACATGAACTTATTCACTTCACCAAGGGTTTATAGATTGAAGAGTTCCATCTACCCCCATATATACCATTGTTGTCCACCATGATATTTGAGAACCTTATGTTCCTCACTTTTTTGGATGCCCAATCTCATAGATAGAGAATGTAAAATTTTAGTGTAATTTTAAACAGACTGTTCCTTACCTTGGTGAAGTTATTGCCACTCTATATACAGATCATCATATGCTTTAATGGGGAAGTTTTCTTCCTTTATAATTTCTATGAAATATCCTAGGTAGGTTCTACCTCAAGGTCAATATCATTCATACTAAATCTCTTCTTGTACTCTTCTGACCAATTTTTAATAGGAAATAATGCTTTCAAAAGAGCAAAAGTGATCTTTTTTTTATTGGTGAATTTATTTACAAAAAATATGAAGACAATTGATCTAACCAATTTTATACTGCATCAACATTGATTTTGCCTTCAAATGTAGGGATATCAAAATTCACCTAAACTTTGAAGGGTGTTTGGGCATTGAAAGGATATGGAGGTGTAGATGAGGATTCATAATTTCCCATTGAGATTTGTTGGATAATTTGGGAAAATTTTTGTAGCATCTTCGCTTGATACTATTGGAGGGATTCATTCACTATTTCCATGAAAGGATCAGATGTCTCAGTGTTATCTACCATTGAAGGTCATTTGGAATGAATAGATGGATAGTTTAGAAACTCTATTGTTTTCCACCCAAAATTCTTATAGCTTGACCTCATCCTCATGATCATACACTCTCAAGACAAACTGCTCTAATACCACTGATCCAAAAATCAAAATCTTTGGTTGAAAGATAATTCAAGAAAAAATAAAAACAACACAATTTTAATAATGCTATCTCTAGAAGAGATGTTTTATTAATCAAATTTATAGACCCAAACATATGCCTATCTCTGAAAATAGATGTATGATTTCCAATTTGAGTTACATCTTCATTTATACACATTCTGAAGGAGCATGTGGAAGGTCACCAATCTCGAGGGAGATTAAATGGTTCAACTTCCATGATTTACAACAATATAGAATTCAAGTAATTATCATTTTTAAAAACTTACTATTTTTAAACTGTACAACTAAAATTGAAATTTGGGGCACTTCTATTTGGTCTTCAAGGGTCAAAACTCACTGAGTAGATCTCATGCCATCTCATGGTGTTCCCCTCATTCTTATCTTTACAATAGTTTAAATGGGGAGTCAAACAGAGCTATGGTACAAAAGTTATGGCTCTCAAAAGTTCTACCACCAATTGGAGTAAAATTGTCACCTGAATTGTCACCTAAAATATTACTCGAATCACAGAGATAAGATCACACATGATACTAAAATTCCTAACAAATTCCTTGTTACTTTATTGCTAATGACATGTTCCTTCACACATATTATACTGATAAAAGTATTTTATTATAATAACTAAATCTTGAAACCATAAGCATGTTATATCATTTAATTTAAACAAGTGTAATCAAATCACTAAGTAGCTCACAAGGTCATGAAGTGAGTTCAATGCAACACCTAATACATATATGATTTTAATTACGGCCTAAGGAAATAATTAAAACATTGGTAGACTAGTACTTACCATTTTCATAATTCACTCACCTTTACAATCAAAACCACCAAGGGATTATCACCACCAAATTAGTAGAGTCTTAATGTCCATACCTAAAACATGTCTCTACAGGCCATGAATAACATTATAATCCATAGTCAAGTAAGAGTATCAATGATCCCATATTCATCATGTATCCATAGGTGATCTCCCTATCATCCAAATAAAAGGGAACTTAGTCTTATTTGTAAATCATATGTCAATTAGCAAAAGAATTCACTTTTTGTCTATCAGTGCATTACAAGTAAAATTGTGGCTAGGGATTCTTTCATTTTTTAAGCATTGAATATCCTATTTTAGTCAAGGGACTATCACTTCCATGCCTTAACCTTTCTCTCTTTTATATTTTTTCAATCACACCCTACCGATTATAATATAATTATACTATATGGGTGAAGGAAAAAAAATGAATTGAACCAGTGCAAGTAAGAATTTTAAAATAGAGCAAAATTTATTAAATTTTCAATGATAAAATGCCATTGTTCTCCAAGAATAATTAATGTAAATTTATTAGCCTTTGGGTTTAACCAAATAAATCCTTAAAAAGAGGAGATATTTTGTCCCATGTATTTTTTCCTCTATTTATCCTCTTAGACCAATTAATTCAATAATTATTTCTATTGTGGGTCACAGACAAAGACCAATAGAAATTGTAAGTAGTTCTCCTACCTAACTGAGGTGATCAATAATGTTATCATAGAATGTATAAAATACAATGTTTATTTCAATACTTGAAAAAATATTATTTTTACATTATAATATTATTTATAATTGGATTAAAGATTATAACTTTTAGGAGTTTTTATATTTTGATGTTTTAGGATAGTGCCTCAAGGATATACAAATGTGTTTCTCAATGTGCAAGTGGTTTTCAAAGTAATACAAAGAGAGTAAGACCTTAGAATAGTCTTGTATATATAATTGATTCTTTGGGTGATTTCCATATTTAACCTACATGAAAAATGTATGGGTCAACCTAAGGGAATGATTTAAATTTTAAAAATAGCCAATTAGGTTAACCTATGACACCTATGGTAAATTAAAAAGCTACTAATACCCAATATCATTAGAAATTTTTTAGAAATTTATATGATGGAGAAGACAGTGATATGGATAGGAATGATAGTATACTTAAGATGATAAATTATCAAGGAATAGACTAAGGAGATCCTATGTGTGAATGATGAGAAATTAGAAGGCTGGGCCCATAAGTAAGTGATTATTTAGGAGAGAATGTGAGTAACATTTAATTTTTTAATCACAATTCATACATGTTAAGGATTAGCCAAAATTTAAAATTTCAAGTGTCTAATAAAAAAATTATGTGTCTCTACACACCCAATTGTAGTATTTCAACCAAATCACCATAAGAAAGGGTATTTGTGTGGATCTCTCAAATGTCTATGTTATTTTTAGTCTTTTACACCCATAAGTGTCATAAATGCCATTATCCTCATTATATTTCATGATGATGATGATGATGATGATGATGATGATGATGATGATGATGATGATGATCAACACTTCTCACATATTCCCTATCCCATTACTTCCCTCTATAATAAAGGGAAAAAGTTTGATTGTTTACACCCATAAATGTCACAAATGCCATGATCCTCATTATATTTCATGATTATGATGATGATGATGATGATAATCAACACTTATAACATATTTCCTATCCCATTACTTCCCTCTATAAGAAAGGGGAATTTTTTTATTGTTTAAATAATTGTGAGAGAGCTTTATATATTTTCAAATGTGCCTCAACAATTCTTTTATTATTTTAGTTATTGATCCAAGTAAGGAATTTCTATTTTTAACCTATAATTATTAAGGTGTTTTTGGAGTCATTATAATGTATAATATTATGTTTTTCTTTTATAAGTCATGGAGACTCATGGTATATGAGATAAATTACCCCACTCTTGATTTATATATCACTATAGTTTTACATGTTATTCTAAGGTGGTACAACTTGTTGTTGGGTTTGATGTTATTTTTTATCACCAACCATTTGATAATATGACACATTTTCATGAAACTTGAGCTTAATTTCCATCAATAATGTTAAATGAATATCGTTTAAAAGTATCAATTTGATCTAGCATATTAATGGAAAGGAGAATGTATTTGTAGATGATCTTATTAGATGGTGTCAGTAGTTATAATGAACTAACATAAGGATATATTTGAGTTACATCCTATAGAAACTATTTGAGGATATTTTGTACCAAGATATGTAATTCCAAATTGAGTTTTAGAGGAACCTTATTGGAAAATTTAATAGTCATTCCCTTGATTCATATGGTATTTTTCACCAAAAGGGGACAACTATGTTCCTAATTTGGGGAGTTTACACATTTTAATATTTTTATATGCCCATTCATCCTATTATTTAGTATATCTAGTGTTTGATAATATACATACAAAGTTGCAACAATTTTACCATTGTGCTTGTTTTTGTAAAGATATATCTAGTTTTGTGTAATAATACCTTGAGTGCCAACCAATCAAGATAGAGAATTAACATTGAGTAGGAATTATTTATCCCCATGGGATTATTTATTGGAAGTGGGATAAAATATCCATGGATTTAATTATTATTCTTCCCACTTCTACATATTAAAACAATGCCAATATGGTGATAATAATTTTTTTGCTAAGGTGGCTAGCTTTTAGTTTACCAATACCTCTTATAACACCACAATAGTGTAAAGAGTGTCTTAAGATGGATTTTTTAGGATGCATAGTATACCTAATAATATAATCTATAACCAAAATCTATTATATACATCATTTTTTAAACCTCTTTTCAATCTAAGTGTTAGGTATGAAACACAAATTTAGCTCATCCTATCATCCTAAGACTAGTAGGAAGACATAAAGGTTAAACCATGTATTAAAGGGCATGTTTCACATGTATATGATGGATCAACGGTCTCACTAAAGGAATGAATATCTATACCTAATGATTTTTTCTTACAACA
The DNA here is from genome assembly GCA_037957365.1 of Torreya grandis. Lineage (NCBI taxonomy): Eukaryota > Viridiplantae > Streptophyta > Pinopsida > Cupressales > Taxaceae > Torreya > Torreya grandis. The sequence continues at coordinate 1,679,613 of JARHVA010002321.1, forward strand.
ATATTTTCCATATTTCCATCAACTTATATCCTTACATGGCATTATATGGTAGATATTGTAGGATACCTTTGATTTGGGATTGAATCGAGGGTTATGTTTTGATTGTCCCTCCATTGTTATAGGATATGGATTGATAAGTGGTTATCATATATTAGTACATTCATGAGGAAAGATATTTCTAAAATAAGTAATCTTAGTCTAAACTTGTTACCCACTTAGTTATAGTTAAGAAATAAGTTATCTAGGTGAACAAAATCACTCAAAAACTCATGGGACAAAGATTCCCCTTGTTTTTATGACTTCTTGGTGATCCACATGCCAAGAAACTCCAAATGATAGAACATGGGTAATCTATGATTATTTACATCAAATATTTAATTGATTTACTTAAGATTATTTAGATCCCATGGTTGGTTCCTAATATTATTTAGATCCCATGGTTGGTTCCTCTAAAAATGGATTATTTAAAAGATAATGGGTATGACATTCCTCATAAAAAATATAAAAGGGAGAGAAAGAGTATGGTAAAAAAGAGATAAATCCCTTGATTAATACATGTATTCCAATAATCATAAATTAAATCAATGTTGGATGTAATAAAACCACTATGAATCAAGTCTATATACTTCACAAACTAGAACACCACAATGAGAATGACTCAAGGAAAATTATGTGAACATGAAATATATAAATCTATTCAAAATAAATCCATTACATAATCATGCAACTATTTTTAGATTATGACCAATGTAAGCCTAAAAATAACTATAATAATCTCTAAAATATAATTAAAATAACTATTACATAATATAATTATATATCCACTTACACACTAACAACATACAAAACTTATTTTCATTGATTACTTCTCAAATCAATATCTTTGGCAAACTACCAAGATAAAACAAAGAGGAAGTGTACATGAAATCCTAGTTCAATATCAACAAAGCTTTGGTACTTAAATGTGTCAACCCTTTATAATGGTAAATAATGTTGCTTATATATACTATTATATTCCATCATGGCTATGATGCAAAACCATAAATTGAATACTCTTGATAGAAACATCAAATAAAATAACTGACTAGATCTCAAAGTTTTGTGATAACACATGAAGAATCAAGAAGATAAAACCTATTTAGTAATGGAAAATTTTCAAATACAACTTTTAGGATGAATGTTGATTAAATATCTAATGAACTTCAAGATACAATGATCAAAAGGCACTCACTATTATTCAATTTATTCTACTAACCATTTAACAACCCAATGATAAGAATCCATGCCATTTTATATGAATCCCAATGATGGAACAACTCATTCATGATCTTGTTTATTCATTCCCAACTCCTTATACTTATCTCAAAGTAGCATAACTTGTTTTAAATGAAATCCTTTCTTTATTAAATGCTAATTCCCAAGCACTATTGTAACAATGGTTTGTTCCAATATATAAATAGATATATTTTTCCTTCTTAGTGAACATATTGATATCCATGTCATTTAGGTCAAATAGAACTTGGATCTATGAAAAATATTCTCAATTTTGGCCTCTACCTTCACTAAGATCTTTACCAATACTCTAGGCATTTCTACCTTCACGCTTATTTTTTACTATGCTCAACTCACCATATATTTAATGTAGGTTATTTTTAATTCAATTTGTGTTCCATATGACCTAAAATTATTGGGTCTATGTTCTATATTCACTACATATCCTTACATGTAGTCATTACTTAAAGTTGAATGATGAACCATCACTTTCCTATTACTTATACTCTACCATGACAATAAAATTTAGGTTCATTATATGCTAAGGTTGATTCTTACATGTCTAATTTATTTCAACTTATCACCTTTTTATCTCTTTGTCACTTATTATTCACTAAGCTTTATGACTTCATTCAATGGGTCTCACTTTACCACTTGGCACTCTATTAGCATTCCTGAGATTTACTCTATCTTTCACTTCCATCATCATCATATCCATGTGGCTTTTCCTAGGTGTTCTAGGCTCTTCATGATTTCCTAGGTTTTGATTTTCTACCACTTTTCATGATTTTTATGACCCAAATTATTCTATATACTTTATGGCTATGTCTTATACAAACATCATATCCTAGGTACGTGTAGATGAATCTCACTACTCTAATTGCATTAAAATGACCATATAAATAAATCTATTGGTGTCATCCCTGGGTTATTAGGATAATGACATATGGAAATATATTTCTACTCTGATCACCTAGAAATGACTCTACAAATAAATTTGATTACTTTATTCTTGGGTTAGCAAGATGTCAACACATGGGAAATTTTTTTTGTTCCATTTTTTTAGAAATGACCATATAGTTAACTATGATGCAATCATCCCCAAGTTAATACTATAGCTATTATGGTCTCATGTGCTTCTAAGATGGTGCTAAATGTTTCAATCATGGGACCTCAAGGGTATAAATCTTTATCTTTCATGTTGACTCTCCATTGGTTTGGGTCATCGGGATCATGCCATATGACATGATATCAAGAATTAAGGTATTTAAAATGAATTAGTCACTTTTTAAAAAGGATATAACTATGGATATTTTTAGGTTGATTCAATTTTAAACATGGAAAAATATTGACTTCTTTGAGAGACCTCAACTATCAAATTGCATCATGAATAACTAAAGGCTTGAGCTCGCAAATCCAAAATAAACATAAACTTGCAAAAGGGTTAGCACATTATTCAAAAACCAAAACCCATCTAAGCAAAATTAGACCTGACCAAAACAAATAATTATGCATATTTAACCATGAAATGTGAAAAAAATAATTTTGATATAACCAATTAAAGCTAAACCCTAATATTAATAGAGGTTAAACTAAATAAGAATCAATCTAAGTAAAATAAACTAATTTAATAGCTAAATTAACTTTATAAATAAATTAATATAATGATTTAAATCAGAATTTGAATTGACTATGGACAAAAAAGATCATAATACAATTAAAAAGCTTATCTATGAAGCAAAAGACCAAATCACCTAGAAAAATTTAAAATATCAGTTTTTATTACTTGAAATCTCCAAAAAGATAGTCTAATCATTATGAATGAAATATCAAGTAAATTTATGACAAAGTTATAAACAAGCCTTAAAAAAACACATGAAATAAACTAAAATAAAAAAAACAAATAAAATTGAACTACACTAAAGAAAATAACAAAGCAAGAAATAGTAGATACAAAAACAAGAGACTATATACAAAACATATACATAAATAAATCTTGGTATCTTTACTCAGGAATGGTTATGATCACAGGAATCTAAGAAGTGAGGTTAGTATAGTGTTAGTTCAAGTAATAAAAACTCAAATAAAAACACACTAACACTTACACTTCTAAACTAGAACTTAAGGAGAGCTTAGTAACAAAAGACAAGTGAAAGCAAAACTAAAACTTAAAAGACAATAGATATTTTACCTTCCTTGGGAGATCCAAATGCTTTGTTGAGTGGTTTTCTTGGCTTGTGCATCATAGAATCTTTGGAAAATGAATCTTATTGTCTCCTTCTTTCCTTATCACCATTATGGCTTTTATGTGACTTGATGTTGCTTGGGTTAAGATTTTGGCATTATAACACTAATTGAAATAAAATATATTATGTCTCTCTCCAAATTTTCATTATAAATTTGGCTTATGAGAGATTAAAAATTTCAAGAGACATGACATTATATTTATATCCTAAGGATTTAACTCTCACCAAAGATGAGTTGGGGTTGAGTTAAGTCATGTAATGGGTTCAAACCTAACCTAAGTGGGTAAAATATAACCATAATAGAGTTAGTTGTCAAGTAATTATGACTTTCAATTACTAGGCATGGCTCTCCAAAATATATATTTTAGGATATTTTCAAAGAACTTGATAACTCATAAAGGAAATGATGAAATGATAGGATACTTTTGAATTTTTGAATTTCCTTTTCTAGTTATTCATTCATTAATTTCCCATGGATAATTTAACTAGGCATTTAATTTGGTTTAGATTATTAATTAATTTTGATTATCCATTTATCTCTTTCAAGACTTTATATTTGTTCATGTTCCCCATTTAATAGGTCCATAGGCCAAATTAACTATTTTGATGTTGCAAGGTGATTAGGGATGAATCTATGAGACATTATTATTGTATACAATAAGATACCCCAATTAGGGATATCTCAACATGATTTTGAGATTTGATTAATTATGTATAAGTAAATTTGGGTCATTTAGTGATTCTTAGGATTCATTTGTAATGGTTGGTAAGAATCAGTCTGAATTCTAATTGAAAGTTAGTTGTGGCCATTTTTAGGTGTCTATAGTTTACCTCTATTTTAGAAGGCATTGAAATATATAAGAACAATAACATCTTCTCAAACAATGAAAAGGTCATGTACCTATGACTTCAATGACAATGGATGAATTATACATACCCCCTTGAGGGAACGGTTAGTAAAAAGAGTCAGCGATCAATATCTCAAAAGGAAGAAATAATAGGACCCAAAAGAGAAATAGGGGTGGAAGAGATTAATTTTCCCATAGGTAGTTATAATCAGTGGCATATGGATTTACTCTAGTTGGGTAGATAAATAGGATGATTTGACCATAGGTGGTTATAATCATTAACATATGTGGGAAAAAAAGGGTAATGATTTGACCAAAGGAGATTATAATCATAAAAAATTATTATGGTAAAAGATACTGATTTTTCCAAAGGTGGTTATAACTAGTAAAAGTGAAAACAATGATTTGCCCATAAGCAGTTATAATCATCGATAGGATAAAAACATGCTCCAATTAGGTAGATAGAGATAATGGTTTTCCCAAATGTGGTTATAAGAATTATCATAATGAAAACATTACAATAAAGATAATGATTTACCCATAGGTAGTTATAATAATCAACCTTTAAATGGATGGAAACATAATGATTTGCCCATAGGCAATTATAATCATTGGTACAACAAGTAGGATAGTACATAATGATCTACCCAAAGATGGTTATAATCATTATACCTCAATTATGGAAAATTGGAACATAGGATAAAGATGAATTTAGGCAACCTACTGGTATGAATATGCTCATCCAAGCTAACAAGGGTTAAAAAAATTTCATTGGTTAAATACTCTATATGTGGGAATGATTTGGATTAGATCAAGAATTTTTTAGGTGCCAAGGAGTATCATCATGGCGACATTACTTTGTAGACTTCTTAAGTTGAGTTTTTTTTAGCACATTATGGTAGGCATCATGATATAACACCATGATAATGTATCCTAAATATGTATAAGGATTGACACACAATCTAATACTCAAGTGAAAATAATGCATCAATGATAAAAACCATGATGGTAATGTTGGTGTATGAATATGGATGGATTCAAGAATAATGTGCAAGGAATCACCCAATGAACACACATATAATGAATCAAGGCACACAAAAAAATAAAACAAATAGGTAAATAAACAAACAAATAGAAAGATAAAATAGGAAAAATCTTAATAAAAAATAGAATGAAATAAAGCAAGACATGAATAATGGTTAATTATAATGTTAGTGAAAACAAAATGACATAAACAAGATGATGAAAATTTCCCCTAGACCTTAAAAGATAATAATACAAACAAATAAAAGTGGGGGAAAGAAGAAAAAGAAGGGGGTGACTGAGCTGACTCTAGATGCACTAGGTAAGTGGATGTTGTCTACATAGTTTCATGGATGCATGATCCAACATAAAATGTAGGCCAACTGTAGCTCTCCCAGGACATGGAATAAAATAAAATGATGATAATAAAACATTATTGATTTTTTAAAGTAATATGGGAAAGGTCTCACAAAATGGTGAGTGTGTGAGATGCAATGCTAATAAATATGGGGAAACTAAACGACAAGTGGTTCTTTTTTATATAGATAGGGATCTAAGAATATTTAAGGCAAATAAGTAGTCAATTTTTAGGATTTTTTTATATCATTTTAAAAATATTTATGTAAATTTCTAAGCATCTCAACTCGATGGAGAATTAGGAGATACTAAATAGTTCAAGATCATAAAATAATGAGAGTGTTTAAACTTGAAAGTTTTTGTAAAATTGAAAGAGCATGGAAAAGGGGTGACTAGAATGACCTTAAAGTGAATCAAGTAATATTTACATAATCCTGGGATGGGACCTCAAGTCACTATAGTTTTACCTTACAATAGAGGAATATGACTAGGTAGCATCCAATTGTAATAAAATAGGCAAAGTAGGCAAATGACATAATATGACATAGGCATGGTATGGTGGTACTTCAAGGCATGATAGATTATGTTCCTAATTTGACCATAGGTAGTTATAATTAGGAAACAATGACATAGGTCAATGGTACTAATTTTCTCATAGGTGATTATACTTATTTACCCAAAAGTGGTTATAATCACACATACTTGGTATTAAATAGAACAAGAAATGAAGGATACAACTGCAAAACCAATATCATACTATTCAAAAATATGGCCTCTATCTAGAATATTGAATCAAAATCTAAAACTTGATCTAAATATTCTTATTAAAAGTGTTTGATTAACTAATTAGAATGAAACTAAGGTCAAACGGTTGGGTAGGGAGGGTTGAAAACAACTCTAGTTGATATAAAAGGTATGGTAGAAGGGTATATGATGGAATGGTATGGTATAAAGAAGAATGTTTTTATTATGGTAAAACAAAAATAATCCTTATAGAAAATGGTTCAGGCCTCTCAATCAAAGTAACACTCGAGGTGTATAATGTTCATTGACTCATCAACTTCATCCCCATATAGTGTAGTAAGCCTATATGCTCTATAACCATAGTTTGAAACAATGATGAATGGGCCTATCTACTTGGGTTTAAACTTGCCCTTGTATTTCTTCTTGGCCATGGTATTTTTTGGGTTTTATTTAAGAACAAGATCACCAAGTTCAAATTATCTATGTTTGACTCACTGATTGTAGTGGCCACATAGTCAATTTTGGTATGATTGATGGCTATTTATTATGGCCATGCACTTGTCATCAAGTAACTCTAGCTCTTTCAAGTGAGATAATAGACAATCCTCATCTTTCAATACATTCTTCAAAGAGATGCGCAAAGAAGGTAACTTGACCTCAATGGGAAGAATGGCCCCAGTGCCATAAACAATTCAATATGGAGTGGCTCATGTTAGATTATGTAGTTGGTATAGTATGCCCAAAAGGTGAAAAATATTTGGAGGTGCTAATCATGGCTGGCATAATTGAAAACCTTTTTAAGGATGTTGAAAATGGTTTTGTTGGATGATTCTGCTTGGATGTTACCTTGTGGGTAGTAAGAAGTTAAAAATATTAAGTAATTTTATACTCGACACACATCAATTTGACATCCTTATTTTTTAAAAATCAACCATTATCAAATATAATGTTAGATGGGATACCATAGTGGAAAATGAGATGGTTAAAAATGAATTTGTAAATTTGTTTTCTAGTCACATAAGTGAGGGGTATAACTTTAACCTACTTAATGAAATATTCAATAGTGGTAAGGATGTGTTTGTGGCCATTAGATGAGGTAGGGTTTATCTTCCTAGTGAAATTGAGGTCCCCATGTAACCAATGACCATTATTTATTCATTGGTTTTAGATTCTTGGTTGGGGCATGAATTAGATTGATTGGCATGCCTTTGAGATTTTTATCACCTTTTAACATATGTAGTTGCATTTTCATCCATTATTGGCAAATAATACCTAGTACGTATGATACTTTTGGCTAGGATGGCCCCACTTGTGTGGGTTCCACATATTACTTCATGAATTTATTGTAACACTAATGTTGATTTTGCCAAATTTAAAAATGAATCATGTTGGTTGAATATTTTGTCGATCAACATATTGATAAACAAAATAGGTCTGATAAGCCAAAGTAGGAATATTGGTCATCCAAATGTGTAGGTTTACCACATCAAAAGGGGACTAATCTATCCTCTCATCAAGGGGAGGTTCCCTATAGATATGCTATATATATATATATATATATATATATATATATATAAAATAATACTCAAGGGTAGGACAAACCATCCATCTCTCTTTTTTTAGAGATGATGCATGTAAATCAAAGGAAAAAACTCAAGCAAAATGATAAAAAGCACTCCTCTTCTTTCAGAAGTACTATTTAGCAAACCATAAGAATACTCCTGGTAGTAAAAGCAAAATCTAACCAAGGACGTAACCAACAAATAAAGATGTAGCACAAAGTCTCCACCTAAATTTCCCAAGAGTGAGATACGAAGGACAATGAGGGCACAAAGTCATCCCAAGGTCCTTTACATAGAAATAAAAAGAAAACACACTAAAGACAATTATGGGGGCACAAATTCTCTCCATAGTTGACTTTAGGACACCTTCCTAACTACTTTCACTAATTATGCTTGTTGAATTAAAGGAATCAAAAATATATTAAGGAAAAAGACATAAGAATAGTTTCCCCAACAACAAAGATATCACAACAGAAAGTCTAAAAAGTCGCTTTCTTATTCCAATAACAAAATATGATCAAAATTTTGAGCTCCAAGTCTTAGTAATGCCTTTCAATTTGGGTAGAGTTTTATTTCTAATCATCTGAGAGATATATATTTACAATAAAAGAGAGTCCCTTATATAGCCTATTCAAGGACTCAAGAATAGTAACACATCATGGTTCATTGAAATTTTTTAAGAAGACAGGATGGAATTTAGGGGCATCTACCCATATGCTTTTCTCAATGTAGAGAAACAAGTCATGCTATTGAAAGTTTGCATCTTTCAATGTCCACCTGGTGATCTAATTCTTCTTCATCATTCCTCTTTTTTTGGTTAATTAAATTGGGTCCTTGATTCAATTTGATGCTTTATTCTTTAGTCACTTCCTACTAGTCTTGGCCTCAAAGCCTTTGAATGCATTTAGGTCTGTAGATTTAAAACTATAAGGATCAATGGCTATTTAATTATCATAACTTTGACATCTGTGGGCACATCACTTTCCTTGACATTTCCTTCATTTTTGTCATTTGAGCTTTCTCAAAGGGGACCTGCCTTTTGGGCCTTAAGAAATGATCCACTTTGGGTTGAGAAGAGCCCCTCACAAGGGTATCTACCCTTCGATTAGTCTTTAGATGGCCTTCAGGCTTCTTTATTCTAGTGGGTCGCTAAGTCCTTTGTTTTTCATCCTCTCGAAGGGAAGGTGACCCTTCAGGTTGGGGGAGTGTCCTTTAAGTTGGTAGTTGAGAGTCCCCCGCAAGGGCACTTTCCCTTTAGGGTCCTTTGGCAGCCTCTTCTTTGGAGTCTTTTGAAACTTTTTTTGTAGATAATTCTTATGAATAAGAAGTTCATGGATATTTTATCATGGATAAAAAGTCCACATTAATTATTGCTTTGGATTTGAGAAACTCCTTTGGGCTTTCCTTTTGTAGTCTTTCCAAATTCCTTCAGACTTTTTGTCTGAAGGAATTCCTTCAGACAAAAATTCTAAAGGAATTATGCCTTAGTATTTTTTGACTGCCTTAAACAAAAATTTGAAAGAATTTACCTTTGTGACTTCCTTGAAAATGACCCTTTCGAAGGGTGCTTTTGTCAACCAAGTGCCCTCCACAAGAACACTTGTCCTTTGGGAGGCTCTCTTGAACTTTTGCATTGAACTGCTTGCTGAATCGATTGAATGAACTAAAGCATTGAACCACTCCTTTGAACTAAGGTGATAAACTAAGCTGATGAACCAACTGAGTGAACTGAAGCCAATGAACCAAGGCAATGAACCAAAAGACATTGAACTAACTGAATTGAACCAACTATTGAACCAAGCTTTGGTTCAATGGTTCAATGGTTCATTCCCTTTGATTTGGCTCAGTCCTTTTGATCCTCATTAAACCAAATGTCTTAAACCTATTGAACCTTGATGAAGCACTTAACTCTTGCCAATGATGTTGAACCTTTGAACTTGTTGAGCCTGTTGAACCAAAATGGTTCAAGGTTCAACAGTTTAATCCTTACTTAGAAGCTTGCCGATGAACTCTTTTGGTTGAACTTGGTCATTAAACCAACTTTGAGATCGCCTAAGTGTTGAAAGCTTGCTTCTTTCCTATAGAGTATATAGAAATCAACCTGTGAAGCCCGTTGAACTTGGTCTGCAGAGTCCGTAGATTTATCTTCTTGCTGAGTTCATATATTTTCTCTTCCTATTGAGTCTATAGATTTAAGCCTGCAGAGTCTGTAGATTCAAGCCTATAGAGTCCATAGATTCAAGCCTACAGAGTCTGTAGATTTTTGAGAGGCTTTGAAAAATGAGGAATTTGAATGCCTATGACAAATTTTGAGAAGGGAAGAGACAATTTTGGTCTGTAGGACCAAAATAGTTCAAATGTTGTCCCAAAAATGAGTGATATTTTTTGGGGGACAACAAATCAGAGTTCCATCAAAGTTATGATAGTAAAGGGTTTGTCCAAGTAATGTATATCATATGCTATAGTGGATAAAATCCTTAGATTGTTTGCATGATAGGTCTAGTGGCATAATGTGGTCATGTAGGTAGTTATAAAGGTTTGAATACCATATAGAGTTGGGACCAACAATACCATAAATCATTGCAATGGTTAAAGGTTTATGAAATACTATTAGTAGAGTTTCAACAAGGAATTGGTATTTTTTTCCATGTTTATGTGATGAATAAGATACCTAATGGTGGCCATGGCATCTACTATTCTATTACTAGCCCTTGGTATATTTTCAAACTATAATTTAGCAATATTCTATTTAAGAGTGTTGACCATGGCCTTGTATAGTACCAACTTATCATCCTTGGTTTGAAAATGGTTTGTAACTTGATTGATGATTAATTGAGAATCACCATAAACCTTTAGATGATGAATATTCCATTGTACTACCTAAAAAATTCCTACAATGAGTAATTCATATTTATCCATGTTATTAGTATAAAGAAAACTGATCTACAATGATTTAGGGATAATATCCACCTATGGTGTAATAAATAAAAGGCGTACCCTTGATCTATGTGATGTGAATGATCTATCAAATTATAGATTTCAATGTTAATCCTCAAGAGGTGTTTTAATGATGGTCATAATGGACTCATTTAGGACTTGAAATTTTAGAGGTTTTGTATTTGTAAGTGGTGTTTTTGTAAGCTGATCTATAAATACCTATCATTTGATGACCTTCTAGTTGACATATTCTATCTCAAATTTACTTAGAATCATGATTCATTTGGCCATGTAGCCTTGTAAAGCTATTTTAGATAGTAGATACTTGAGTGAATCTAAATTTTAAATAATCATGGCTATGTTATTTAGCATATAATGTTACAATTTATGAGTTACAAATACCATAGGTAAATAATATTTTTTAATGGGTGTATAATTGTGTTCATATGTGACTAGTGTATTGTTTGGATAGTACATGACATGTTATTTTACATTATCATAATGATGAGTTACATGTGCCCCAAAATATTTATTTATTTTAGATTGTTATAGTAAGAATGACTTTCTTGGAATTGGTGGCAATAAAATATGTGGATTGGTAAGATATAATTTAAGGTGTTGGAAATATTTCTAGTATTTTTCATCCTAATGAAACATGACACCTTTATTCAATAAGTGTGAAAATAAATGACATTTTTTAGATAAATAAGAAATAAATTATCTAATAAATTTAATCTTGCCCCATAAATTATAGGGTTGATTTAAATTGGAAGGTGGTGGCATCTTGATAATGGCTTGTACTTTGGCTGCATTGACTTCAATACCTCGATGAGACACAATGAAACCAATAAATCTTCCTGAAGTAACTCCAAAAACACACTTTTTAGGATTGATTCTAACATTGTATTCATGTAACCTATCAAATATTATTTATAGTGTTGTTGGATGATTATTTCTAGTATTTGATTTTCCAAATATGTCATTGGCGTAGTCTTTAACAATGTCATGCATCATATTATGAAATATGATGGTCATGGCTCTTTGGTATGTGGCCCTAACATTTTTGAGACCAAATGGCATAACCTAATAATATAATGTTCTCCATAGAGTGTTGAATGTTATTTTATGTTGATATTTTGGTGTAATCCATATTTGGTTGTATCTAGAAAATTTGTCCATTAGTGAAAGCATTTTTTACTTGGCCATGGAGTTAATGATCATGTTAATGTTTGGAAGAGGAAAGTCATCCTTAGGATAGGCCTTATTTATGTCTCTAAAATCAATGTAGATTATGATTCCTTCTAGTTATTTACTGACTATCATAAAATTCAAAATCCACTCTAAGTATTCAATTGGTTGAATACATCTCATTTCCAAGAGTTTTTCCAACTATTTCTTTAATAATAAAAAATGTGAGGATGCATCTTGTACAATTTTTATTTCATAGGTTTAACATAAATATGTACCACAAGGTGATGTAAAACCAAGGTAGCATCCAAACCTAGCATGTCAAAATAGGCCCAAACAAATATGTCAAAAAATTCCCTCAAAAGAGATGTAAAGACTTCACATTCCTACTTAGTGAGGGATGCACTTAATTTGATCCATTTTGAGTCGTCTAAAGTCCTGATGTTAAATTTTGTATTATCCTCCACAAGAAGAGTCAAACCATATTATATAATAGGTGGAAAAGATTTAAATTGGCTTGCAATGGAAAATTCATCCATTTGGATTAGCTTTTCAAGTTCTTCTAAGTACAAGGAATCAATATCTTCTAATGGTATGGATGTACAATGACAAACACTATTGGAAACTCTTGGATGATTTAATCAAAATCCTGCTATTCTTTATAATTAAACTTAGATCCATAATAAATTTCATCATTGGTGATCTCCTGAGTTATGTTTGAGAAAGTTTTAACACCCCCATCTAATGGTGCCTAAAATAGGTTTTCACCAGAAGACTAGCCTTTCTCTTTACTTTTACCCTAGTCCAAAAGTGCCTCAAAGAGGTTTTCACTTTGGGACCTCAATGTTAAATTCATTTGTTTTTAGCTAAGGGTGTTGAACCATTCTCCAAAATAGGTAGCAAGATCTAGTTTGATTGAGAACCCTTGTTTTTGGTCTCCCAACAAAACATTGTCTCTCAAGCCTAAAGAATTACAAAAGGTGTCATCATTCTCAAACTCATATATATACACTATGTATTATTGTTGGTCCCAAGATATAATTTGAATATGATATAAAGGAATAAGATTATTGTGAATAATTAGTCTAAGGGTCTAAATATCATGAGTTTCAAATAAATTGGTATCGTATAGGTCTTTATAAGGGCTATAATTAGACTCTATTTCACTATAAACATCATTGTCAGTAGTTGTAAGAATTGGAACATGAATAAGATGTATGGGTCACCCCTAGGAAGTTTAAATCCAATACCATAAGTTTCTTTGTATTGAGTGGTAGAAATTAGCTCAAGTGTTTTTTGTTTATTTGACCCAAGGCCTCTTCCTCCATAGGTATCTTCTCCATGATCATATTAGAAATAGGATACTTGTAAATTTTATAATAGTTGATGATTTTTCATTGTAAAAATAATATTCATCATCTTTAATTGGGTCCTATACTTAGCTAGTGGTCAGTGTGAAACTGATAGGTATTGGACTATAAAGTTTGCCTTTTCCCTTTCACTTCCATTCTATGTAAGGTGGATTGGATTTAGGTCTTCCGTATGACTTTGGGTTATATGGAAGTTTAGGAATGTGTAATGTATCATGGGTGAAATATTTTCCTAGGCCATTATCTATGATGGTAAAATGTTTGGACATTTCAGGAGGTGACATGTGGGAAGATGAATCAAGGGTATGATGGTCAATATAATTGGCCTCTGATAAATCCAAAAGTATTTATTTCCCCTTATATTTATTTGGAATTATATTTAATCCAAACCAATAGTTATAGCCTTTGTACTCAACCTCCAAATGCTTGAAATGCTCATATGGTTGTAAATCTCCATGAATAATGACCTCCATACCTGAATGAGAGAACTTGATACACTGATGTAATGTTGAAGGGATTTATTGAATCTCATGTATGTAAGATATACCCAAAATCAAATTATATGATAAATATAAGTCTAGCACATGACATAATGTATCATGGGTCAAGGGTCCAATGATAAATAACAAACTAATGGTACCTTTTGATTCTTTCTCTTCATTGACATAGGCCTTTATGGTCATTATTTCTAGCTAGAGATAAGTTATTGTATACATGAGAAACTTGATGATATTTAGAGACACAATATTGAGGCTTGATCCATTGTTTATGATGACACATTTCACTTTTTTCCATGTTATGACAATTTTGTTGTACAATAGATTGTTATGCAAAGGGCCAAGGGATGATATATCACTTTGGTCAAAGGTTAATTGTTGGTTGGGGTTAAATTTTTAACCAAATCTTGAAATTTATCTAGGATTATATAATTTAGGACTTGGGACTAGCCAAGGAACTTTGTTAAGATGTTTTTATGGATGGTGGACATATGTAAAAAATCCAAAATAGAGGTTTGTGTAGGCCTTTTCTATAATTGTTCCATAATATCAAACATATTTTCTTATACAATGGTAAATGGATTGTTCTTAGCTATAATGGTGTGTTTATGGGTGTAGTGGTAGATGGTTGTGGGCCTAGGATGGTAATATTTTATCATCGAGTTATGATTGCATAATCAAGATTAGATATAGTACCATTATTACTATCAAATGATGGTGGAAGGGGACCAGATAGGATAAATCTCGATTGATAATGCATATGTATGTGGTTATGGGTCAATGATAAGTTATTATTATAAGGTCTAAAATTAGTATTCCCTTATTTTTGGTATGCCTATATGAGGTCCTAGGTCAAGAAAGGATCACTGGCATAGGTTGGTTGGTTGGGATTGATTAATAGTAGTCTTGTTTGGTTAATAATTAGTCTTGGATTGATGGAGATGGTAGAAATGTGACCACCTAAAATATGACCTAAATTTTTTTTATAGTCATCTGAAATTACATGGTAGGTCTATTGATTGTTGGCATCATTCTTGCCTTGGTTCTATCTATTGGGCTGACATTGGTTTTGTTGTTGATATTATTATTGTTGTCTTAGTTGTTGATACTATTGTTTCTATTTTTTTGGCCTTTGTTTATGTTTTTATTGGTTCTTATGTTATGGAAAAGGATTTTGATAAATGTTGAGGTTCTATTTGGACTTAAAAGCTACATTATCCAATGTTATATCCCCATTTTCCAACATATTATGAATAAGATATTTGATTTGCACATAATGACATAGATTATGTCTATTAACTCGATGGTACTCATAAAATTCATTTTGTCTATACCAATTTGGATTAAAAATTCCCTCAAGATAGTTCTTTAGAATGGGCCAACTAATTAGATTAGTTGTAGTTATTTTTTGAAACATGGATTCCATAGGCTCTTCAAGGTCACTGAAAACTCAATGAGTAGGCCCATTTTACCTTGGAAGAGGGGTTTAAAAAGGTAAAGGTTGTTGAATTTATTTCACTTGTCTAGATTTCTATGAAGACTATTATTTATAAATTAGTTGTTGGTGAGGTGTAATTTTCATATATAGTATAAGTTGAGTAGATAGTGTTTATACCATTTGGACATGTCATGACTCAATTAATCTATTTACAATAACATTCTTGGTGTGATTAAATGGCTTGGAATTTTCATAATTTCTAGCCTGGGCTAGCTATGATGCTTGCACTTGGACTTGATTATGGTGTTGATTTTAGTCATTTCCTTGGTTTTGAGTCTGGTTCTAATTTGATGAGATTATCTTGATGATACCTTTGTGAATAAGAGATCTTTTTATCAATAAACATTTTTCAATGATTTCCTTAAAAATATGTGCATACTGTAGCTCCAAATGATAAGTTATCTCATTAAATAAACTATTTGGTAAACATAATTGCTAATTATTTATCTAATAAATTATGGGTGAAATAACTAGCAAGTTCTCTCCATAACTATAAATAACTAGAAAATCTTTCACTAACCTTCTATTTGGCTTACATCAAATCTACCAATGAAATATCATGCCCAATATTGTAGGAGAAATGTTGTATAAACTTGTTTTAAAGATCATTAAAATTAGATACTGTGTTATTAGGCAATTTTAGGAACCACTCCAAATCTTGTCCTACTAGACTCCTTGGAAACAATAGTTGGAGTTAGATGTTGTTGTAGGCCACTGTTTGACAAGTAATAAATAATTATATTAAATGGACCTTAGGGTCTCCTTTACCCTTATATTTGTTAAAATTTGGTGTTTTTTACCCTAAAGGATATGGTATTTAAAATTACTCCATGTTGAAGGGGTAGGAACAGACATCATCCAACTTAAACTTCTTGGTATGTTCTTTTGACTTGGATGGTAACAATTATATCCTTCATTTATTATAGCTCTTACGAGAGGAAACCAGATGGAACATTGGCTTGAGGCAGAGGTTGGGAGGTCAAAAGTGGACTACTTTGAATGGGGTATAATGGAGGCATGGTTTACTATAGAAGGTTTTTTTGGTTGGGGAATTAACCATAAATATACATACATGGATTAGAATGAAATTTTTGGAATTTCATGCATTATAGTGTGATATTATGGTTGGGATTTGATATATAGGTATAATTTTGGGGAAATTATGGCTAAGATGAAAGGATATGGATCTAAGTGAAGTATTGTTCCTGTTGTAGTTGAATAGGGATTTATTTCCATCTAGTCAAACCTTGTTGAATAAGTGGAACTTATGAACCAAGGCCCTATCATTGGTTTTATGGCACATTTGGAATGAAAAGAAATTATTGCCTAATTAGAACTTTTAGAATAGTAAAAACTCTTAGGTGCATGAACCCTTGTTGGGTAGTAGATGCTTGTAGAGTGTTCAACATTTGTTATTGACCAATAGATGTACACTGTTGATTAGAAATAATTTGTGATTATAATGGTATATTGGTCTATGACTAAATAGGTACATTAATCACTACTTGGTGAGGTAGAACATTGATTTCCCCTGTTGAGGTGGAAAAATGTTTTACCTCAATTACATTGGTATATTAGACTATTCCTATTGATGTGGAATGTTATTTTTCACCTATTGTGGTAGAGTAACATTCATCACATTTTATTAAGGCATGGCACTGGTTGTTGGTTGACTACTTAAACCTTGTATTTGTGTGCTTGATGAATTAACTAGCTAAGGATTAGAGGTAGATTGTTGCAAATGGAAGGTATAAGTTCTTACCCCATACTATTATGAACCACTCATGGTGTTACCTAAGGAAATATTTTGTTTTGTACTAGTCATTTATGCATTTACACCACTTTGGTCTAGTTTGGATGATACTTACATATTATCCATTATGTTGGGCTCACTATTCTATGTAGAAGTAGAAGACACTTCTTTGATAGTTATGTCATTGAACATGTCTCCAACTCAATTACATTACATGAATAGGTCTATACCCAAATTTTCTTGGCTTGTCAATTCAATTAAGACACTTGTTAAAGGAGCTAGTTCAATAAGTGGCGCATTTGACATGGTCATGTTATTGAAATTGTACACTAAACTCAAATAGGTTTGATATACTATTTCCATATCTATAAAATAGTCCTCCATGAGGAATTTTATAGTGACAAGCACATAAGGTTCTTGACACAAAATTAACACTAGAGCTTGAAGGTTTCTAGAAGAGGCTTGTTTATTGGTTTGGTTATAAGGTATGTAATAAGGTACTCTAACTAGATTTGGAAAATTTTTGTGGGTAAAGTCTACCAAAAAATTATCCCCTACCTCCATGGATCTAATTATAAATTTTTATTTGTTTTAAAGTAAGTGATGATAAAAAAAATAGGGCTCATAGGCTGATAGCATCATTATATAGTATGGTTGTTGAACTTTTTTAATACCCAAAGGTATGCTAGCTAGGTATTTCATCATTTGTTCTTGGTCCTGATCCAAGTATGGAGGCATCTTAACCAAATAGTGAGATAAAGGATCTTGGAATTATTTCCCTAATTGAGTGTTTTAAGGTGGATAATAATCTATCTCATAAACTACATTGTCACCATAGAGGTCTTAAACAAAGTCATATTATGCAACCATGTTACCATATTTGGGATTGTACATGACTCCACTACAAGTATAGTATACATATTCAAATTAATGATGAATGTTTCATGAAAAGGATAAAGTTATATAAACTCTTAAAATAAATTTCTAAAGGATAAATTGTTCAAACTTGGTCTATCTTGGTTAAAGGATGGAGCTATATCTCCAAAAAGGTGTATGTTAAGACTTAGTATAAATTGTCTAACATTAAATGTCTCATATAAAATTTCAAGTGGTTGAAATAAAATGGTAATGCCAAACTTTAAGTTCAAAGTGTTCCAAAAAAATTGAATCTAAGAAAAAAAAAATTTCTAGGTATTTTAGCCAAATGCAATGTCAAAATCTAAGCTCAAAATAGGCATGTACTAGGAATTTTGGCAAAACAAACACAAAATATAGACTTTAAAAAATAGGTGAGCATTTTAATCTAGCAAATTTGGAAAACTTTGTAATAAACTACATACTTGAATTTAGACATGAACTTGGTTAATTGACAAAGTCATGAAATAAAATGCATAAGTAAGATAGGTTATTCCTCCAATATCTAGGCATAAACAATAGTTTTCAAATTGGGTAAAGAATTAACGTAAGTTACACAACCCAAAAGAGAAAGATCAATGTATAGGCCAAAATTACACAAGGCACTAGGTAAAAATCAATCAATATTTGAAGTTAAACTTGTCAAGGTTAATTAAAAACTCAACTTAGGAAACTAGGCTTCTTTGAACAAATGATAAGCTAGACAAAATTGAATGGCATAACTGTACTAGGTAAAGATCCAAAAGACACACATGGATTGGTTTCAAAATTAAAATTTTGGACACAAGGAAAAATAATTTTATGAAATTATTCAATCAATGTAATGATGTTATTGTAATCTAAGGATGTGATCCATGGTTTTTTTTAAGACTCCAAGGCACAAAAATTGAAATGGATTAGGTAGCGTAATGTTACCCTTTACAATCAAGTGATACATACACAAAGATTTGTCAAAAGACTAAGGCAAAATTATGGTGCCAAATGGGTGAAGTAATGCCTCCTCAAATAATAGAGTGATGTATACATAGTACTCATTTAGATGTGGATAGATAGATAAAAATAGATAGTTTAGAATTAAAAACTATGAAATAAAGGATACAATGACATAAAACACTTAAGTGTAATGTCCTAGATCCTAGACCAATAAGGTTGAATAGTACATTAAAATTTCATCTATATACATTCTCTTTAGAGGATTTTAAGTGTTAATCTTAAAATAAAAGAACATGAATAAGTAGGGGTTTTACACCCCCCTTCTCTCAAGATATTGTATGATGACATATAACTTCAAGATACTTACCCTACATCAACAATATATAGATAGTAAGTAGGGTTGTTCTAAAACTAAATTTTATCATGTTGCTATATGGTCCTAAGTTTGGCTAACATAACATATTATCATGTCATTTAGATTCACTTAAACTAGCTTATTATGAAAAGGTCTTGTCATATTCACAACCATCTATCACTTGCTTAGTGTAGTTCAACGTCTGAGTTGCCCCTATGTTCTGAGGCAGTATCTTAGTAAGGGAGTTTGCTTAACCAATCAAGTAAAGATCCCAGTAAGTTTACCCTAATTTGTATACCCCACTATGGAGTGGGGTTGAAACGATGATGGGAGATGAATTCCTAGATCAATGATTCTTTAGAAAACCAATGAGGAGGCTATGAACTCCTAATTATAAGCTAAATTGTACAAAAATAAAATAAAAAGTGAAAAGACTTTAAAGTTGAATTTGTATCACCCAATCCATACAAATTAGGGGAGGTCCTTGATGATGTTATGTTCATGCCTCTTAGACTAAAAGTAGCTGAGGCAAAGAAAGAGTTCTTTTGCTCACCCAAGTTCCCTAAATGGGATGGGGGAGAGCATATATACATCAATCAATTTTGAAAAAAATAAATAACTTTAAAAGAATAAGCATAAAACAAAACACTCTTAAGTGTATGTACCTAAGTTAGTCTTTATTTTATAGCACCAAAGTGAGATTTTTATTAAATTTTGGCCCCTTGGCCTTGGTTGGAAAACTTACAAAAACATTCATAAATAACTAAGTATAAAAACAACTAAATTCCTTTTAAGCACCAAATAAAATGCTCAAGACTTAACCAATTTCAAACTTTTATCTTTTTCTAGCTGAGGTCTTACAATATTTATAGGTTTTTTACCTAATTTGAAGCCCAAATGTGAATAAGGAAATAAAATTCTAAAATAAGCTCTTGGTTTTCTATATTTTCTTATCTCAGAGACTGACATCTGTCTATGTAGGGATTGATGTTAGTTTAACTAAAAATGGTGTCAGTTGGTAGAGGGGTAACCAATATTGGTTGATGGAGTCTTATGTCAGTCCTACAAAAAATATAGAAAATACAATATGCTTTTGATGAAAAATATTGTTATAAAATGAACTTAAAATCAGTAATTATCATCAGATCTTGCAATAAAAGGGTTAGTTAAATAACATTCAGACCTTTAGTCACAACATGAAAATTGTAACAGTAAAGAAAAACCTTGGGCATTTTTATTTCCACCATCTTTTATTTTATTTACATAGGGGTAAACATTAGTTCTAGTGAATTAGTCGATTAAGTAGAATAGATGTCGAGCTTGGAAGATCGATGTCAATCTCTGTGTAAAATTATGTGTGACTAAAAAAATAGAATTAAGAACACAAAGTAAAAAATCAAACTTTTAATATTCTTAAGTAATCATTAAAAAAATAAGATCAACATTTTCATCTCCTTGCTTATATGGGATGTGTATGGTCCCACCAGGCATGCCATTTTTGATCATAGGAATCTAAGAAGGGAGGTTAATATAGTGTTAGTTTAAGTAAGAAAAAAAAAACACACTGACACTTACACTCCAAGCCTAGAACTTAGGGAGAGCTTAGTAATAAAATACAAGTGAAATTACAACTAAAACATAAAAGAGAACAACTCTTTTACCTTCCTTGGGAGTTCCAAATGTTTTGTTCAGTAGCTTGTTTGGCTTGTGCATCAAAGAGTCTTTGGAAAATGAAGTTTGTTGGCTCCTTCACTCCTTGACATAATTGTGGCTTTGATGTGACTTCATGTTTCTTGGATCAATATTTTGGCATTATAAAATTACCTGGAATAAAATATCTTATGTCTCTCCAAAATTGTATTATAACTTTGGATTATGAGAGCTTAAAATTCAAGAGGCATGGCATTATATTTATAGCCTAAGGATTTAACTATCACCCAAGATGAGTTAGGGTTGAGTTAAGGCTTGGAATGGGTTCAAAACTAACCTAAGTGAGTCATATATAACCCCAATAGAGTTAATATCTGTCAAGTAATTATAATTTTTAATTACTAGGCATGGCTCTCCAAAATAGATATTTTAGGATATTTTTAAAGAACTTGACAATTCATACAAGTAATGATGAAAGGATAGGACAATTTGAATTTTTGAATTTCATTTTTTATTTATTCATTAATTTCACATGGATGATTCAAACAGGCATTTAATTTGGTTTATCTTGTTAATTAATTTTGATTAGAAATTTAACTCTTTCAAGGTTTGATATTTGCTCATGTGCCCCACTCAATAGGTCCATAGGCTAAATTGACTATTGTGATGTTGTAACGTGATTAGGGATGAATCCATGAGAGGTTATTATTTAATATGATAATATACCCAAATTATGGATGATTCAAAATGATTGTAAGCTTTGATGAATGATGCACAAGAAAAATTAGGATGTTCAGTGTTCTTAGGCTTAATTTGTAATGGTTGGTAGGAATTGATCGAAAGTTTGGTCGAAAGCTAGTTGTGGCTAGTTTTAGGTTTTTACAATGGCATTAGATGGAGTAACCATAAATTAATGCTTAAAATACTATTTGTTAATTGGTAGTGGTAGGTCTTTGCCTTCAAGATATCTCAATTTGAATGCATTCTATCCCAAAAGCTCAGATACTTGATAAGGACCAATCCATAAAGGATTGAGCTTAGCATGCTAACCCTTTATCCTATGTTATTTATCCCATAACAAGACCAAATATGAAATATTTAAGGATTTCACTCATTGTTTATTTTTAAACAATCTCTTTAAAATAGCATGAGATTTGTTAAAACTTTTTAAAGCTTCATGTCGTCTATCTTCTAATAAGATTAGGTCCAAAACTTCCATAATCTGCCTCCATGTACTCCTATATGAACTGATAAGTGGGTTTCTTTAGTTGTATTCCACTCTATAGACAATCAATAAAGGGGAACTATTCAAGATTTTTTTGTCTTACTCTATCATCCCATAAGGCATATAACACATACCAATTACATGGGTTTTGATCAATTACTTTATTCATAGAAGTTAACAAATTATTGTTGGTTGATTTTACCAAACCATTTCCCTAGGGATAATAGTTTGAGGATAATTTTAGTTTATTTCTATTCTAATATGCCCACTATATCAATTCAACTAATTAGAAGGATGGTCCATTATCATAAATGAGTACTAGAAGAGTCCTAAATTGAGTTATAATGTATTTTAGATATATTATTCCTTGTTACTTTTCCTTTAGTCTATCTCATACAATAGTCAATAGTAGTGAGAATGAACTTATGATCAACTAATGAGTTTATAGCTATGACCCAAAAAATCCTAATCCCCACTAGGCAAAGGGGGATTCCTATATCATTGGTTGTATAAAAATAGGAGGATGAATCTCTATCTTAGAAAAGATGTGGCATGAATAACATGTGCTCACATTTTCATATTCATCCTTTAATAAATTTGTCTAATAATAGCTAGCTTTTAGAATTACGTGTGGTGACATTACCAGAAGGATAACCACTTCCTAACTTATCATGAAATGAGTTCATCACTTCTTGTGATTCTTGATGAGCTAATCATTTAAAATAAATACCTTTATGATTCCTATGGTATATCACACCTCTTTTCATCATATATCACACATATTTTAGCCTCAGTGATCTTCTCTATGTTCTATAAAAATTGGTTGGTGCCTTGCCATAAAGTAAGTAATGGATTATTGAATCATATCATGGACCAAACTAAACATTAGATTCATTAACTTCTATTATTAATATTTTGGGATCAAATTATAAAATTAACTTGTAAAAACCTTAACCATGTACCAATTTTTTAGGTTTTAATTCAATGTTATATTACTAAAGCTTAATAACCCAACATCCTCTTCTTTCACCCAACTCATTATGTCTTAACATTTTATTGACTATAGGGTCTAAAACTATGGAATGTACTTTGTTCCTTGCTATGTAATGATGAACTTTTTTGACTACTTCAACCAATGCGTAATATTATTTATCTAATATAGGGTACTTTATTTAAACTTCTTTCAAATATACACTCATAAAGGCTATAGGGTGCTCTCCATATTTAAATCTTTGTGTTAACATAGATGGAATTGTATGATCTGAGGAAAAAGAGTAAAGATAAAAATATTTAGCATAATATAGTCTAACCAACATAGGAGCTTGCATAATTACATTTTTGATCTTTCAAAATTCCTTCTTAGAAGAGGTATCCCATTCTACCTTAACTTTCTATTTTAGCATGGCATTCAAAGGTTTAGTGATCTCAACAAAACCAAAAATAAACTTTCGTACAAAATTTATTTTTTCAAAAAATTATTTCAACTCTTTCTTATTATTTGATAGTTGTATTTTATAAATAACACTAATTCATTTAGGGTCAATTGTCATACCTTATTTAGTGATAATGTGACCTAGATTCTTACCTTGCTTTCCATAAAATACACATTTTTGGGGGTTAAGTGGTATGCCAAATCTTCTACAATGTTCAATGATCTTCTCTATATGACTCAAGTGATTTCATATGTGTTTATAAAATATAGTCAAGTCATCCATGTATACTACTATGCACTTACTAATTAGGCCTTTAAAATTAGTTTCCATATCTCACTAAAACATAGTAATAACATTAATTAAATGAAATGGCATATTATTTTAGGTTTATGTCCCCACTTGGTGGTGAATGTTGTGTTTAAATTATCCACTTTCTCAACTAAGATTTGGTTTTAACCTAATAATCCATTAAATAAGGACATCATCTTAAAACCACTATCTTATTGAATGACCTCATTGAGTGAAGGCATGGTATAGTTTTCTTTATTTTATGCACAAGTTAATATTACAAAATCTACACAAAGATGAATTTCTCCATTTTTTTTCTCTTAAGTACTAGAATTTACACCCAAGTTGATTGGTGCATAGGAAAATTAATTCCAACTGATATCATCTTATGAAATTATTTGAGAATGAGTGGTTCTAAGACTAAATTTATTAAGCTTTGACTCTACCTAAAGGGCCTATGATTGGGATTCAAGGGAATGTTGTTATTCATAACATGAGGGTAAAAAATATTAAGGTCATTTCAACTCTATGATATGATATATTGATATCCTAAGAACATCTTCTTTAATGATTTCATCTCCCCATTACTACATTGAGGTTTAACCACCATGTTTTTGAGTTTATCTAGAGTTCCCATGTTGATAATACATGATATTGACTTATAAAGTCTTCATTTATAATTTAGATGCTATGATATCCAATTAAAAAAGTCTCTCTAATGATAGCATTCCTTTTAGAAGATGATTATATTTCAACTGAAGTGCTCCATCAGAATTATATTTTTGTTCTCCAATATTAAATATTCATATTCATTAATTACATATGCATAAAAATCATTGGAATTAGATAATAAATCAATAATTTTCTTATCATTATCAAAAAATTGAAAATATTTAACGTTATCAGGCACAGAGTGACAAGGAACTAATTCCATGAAAAAAATTTGCAAGTCAATTTTGTCTAATGGTGTGAGGTTTATAGCTGAGATGAATAATGAATAATCCATTTCATTATTTGATCTAAAGATGAACAAATTTTTAGAAAAATTAAAATATTGAATCAATTCCTAAGCATCATATTTATATTTCTTTAAATAAGATAACTTACACTAAATATTTTTATGTACCTAGTTGAAAACCAATTCAGAATCACTAAACAATCTTAGTTGATGGACATCAAACCTAATTGTAAATTATATACCTAATATTAAGGATTCATATTTGGTCATGTTTTTAATACAAGGAAATTTAAATCTAAAATTACAAATATGTCTCTTACCTTTGGGACCCAATGAGAACAATACCAACCCCATATCCTTGCTTGTAATATTATCCATATAAATATAGAGACCACATACCTAAATTGTGATCATGATCAAACCTTTATTTATTTGTTTGGTTGACAAAATCTAGACACACACAGTTATATTAGTGAAGTTAACTTGTTTTTTTAATTGTGTTACACTCTGTTATCACAAATTTAATTCATGAATCTCTATTAATTATAATTTTATTTTCCATTCCTCTCCATGACAACCACATGTGGGGAAATTTAGTGGCCATATTTCCATTGATTGATCTTGACCAATCTATGTTTAATAACATGCCATATACCTTTAGGTATCTCAATTAATTGTATATATATGAACTAATGCACTCTTGGATCATCTAAAAACTACATATGTAGATTCAATAACTCACCTACAACCTTGAAGTTAGACTCATTTATCTAAACTACCACTTTGTCTAATTTCAAAAGAACCAATTGTATTCTCTTATAAATACCTATAGGCATAACATTAGTCGATGCACTAGAATATATAAGACAATTATTAAGGTTATTACCAAAAATTATAATTGTTAGAAATAATGGTGGGACTTTATCTCTATTATTATGTATTACCACATTGGTATTGGCAGGGTTCTTTTGTTTTCTCTGACTATTCTTGTTTGTAAGAGACTTAAGAAGCAAATCTCTTTGTTAAATGATTTATTCTAATTCATGGAGCGTTATGTTCCCTTTGATATTTTTCATGTCTTCCATGATGATATAACTAATTTTTCTAGTGTATGGCTAATTATCTCCTAATTATGGTGGAGTGGATCATTTGAAAATTTAAGATCAGGAGGTACACCAACATTATCTAGTGGAGTTGATATAGTCAAAGGCTAATGTGCTCTACTCTTAATAGTATAGTTTCATCTTTGGTATTGTTGTAAGGCATGAGTGTCATTAGTGTTATCTTCAGGTTTATTTTCTTATACATTAGGTAAATTTAAAGTTTCTAAGACCATGGTTTTATTAATATAATTTGATGAAGTAGGGGTATCAAAATTACTTGAAGTATTCTGATCATATAGGATAAATTCATACTAATCAATTTATTTTTGAAAAGTGTCAAAGGTTAGATGAAACTCAAAACAATTAATTTATCTATGTTGGGTTATGTTATGCACTTTGACATGAATGAAGCAAGTTGATCTCTATACTATTGATCTCGATAGATTTATTGGATGACAGATCATCTTGTTTACCAACTCTATTGAAGGGCCTATAATTGCATTGATAAGTGAAATTTAAGGTATAATTTCCTCTTCTTGAGCTACCTACTTGTTTTTTCAGGTTCAAAAATTCATTGCTCAATATTTGGATAAGTATTTAGATTACATCTGACTCAAATTTTTCTAAATATTAAGGGGAATTTTGTGTATCATTAGTTGCAATCGAATATAAATATCTATTATAATACTAAGGCATTTATTTACTACCAACTAAATTTATAAATCCTAAGTTATGATTACGGGTAACATGAGCTAATGGAAGCTAATTCATGATTAGGATAGGTTATTGCAATAA
The DNA here is from genome assembly GCA_037957365.1 of Torreya grandis. Lineage (NCBI taxonomy): Eukaryota > Viridiplantae > Streptophyta > Pinopsida > Cupressales > Taxaceae > Torreya > Torreya grandis. The sequence continues at coordinate 1,706,563 of JARHVA010002321.1, forward strand.
CACATTCTGATTTACAAGCTAGATTAAATTTAGTGCAAGCACTATTTGGAGAACATTGGGGATGGGAGTCAACATGTGCCCTTATGTATTAACTTGCATATCTACTTTTATTTATTTAGAATTTGCAAGAGGCAAGTAATTAATAATTGAATCTCTCCTTAATAAAGTGGTAATCCATAGATCTAAGACATTTTAAAACATTTATAAGGCTAATTGGGCATTTGGCTTATATAATTCGATAACCCTACTATACATTTTTTTTTTAAAATCATGGAAATTTCATATAGGACATTAGGATTCCATTATCATGCAAGACAATTATTGGTATATGATTCTTAGATTGACTTCTTGACCAAACTAGGCTAAAAATGTGTTATTTATTTGATTTTATCTTGTAATGGAATTATTTAGGAGGTTGAGGAACTAGTCAAAAACTTGGTCAATCAAAGTGGAGGAAAATAACATAAAATATAAATATTCACGTTCAAAATTGAGTAACATGAGGGATGTTTTTTAGGATGTAATGTTTTCTTCTATAGTTCTTTCATTTTTTGGAGTGAACTTTGGAAGATAACACTAAGGGTTTTTTAGTAAATCATAGACATCACCTAAAACATTTAATTTTGATCCAACTAGCTAAGATGCAACCATTTATATGGGTATATTAGTTAAAAATTATGTGGATATTATGGTTGGGTAAACTAATCTTCTACCTCTACCTCTATCAAAGCTAAGACATCTATGAACTTGAATAAGAGAAAAAATTGATCTTCTATGATCTAACCTAACTCTAGATCATGTGATCTTGAAGAAGACTCCAAAGTGATAAAATATGAATCTCTATTAGTATGGGTTTAAGCATACAAATAATGAAAAGCATAAAAATGAACTACTATTCTATAATCAATGATAAAATAAGAGTAATGGGAGGTTAAAGATCAAAAATATCACTAGATATAAAAATATGGAGCTAAGGAGGCCCTCCTTATAGTGCCAATTTTTGTTATTTGCATTAAGAAATCAATATAAATTGGGATAAGTATAAGGAGAAGGCATAATTTTGACAAGAAATTTGGAGGTTCAAGCCCTCTTTTGGTGCTAATTTTTTTAATTATGAAATTATGATCTAATTAGTTATAATTAAGAACTAACTAATCTAAGTGAACAAAAGTAGTAAATAGATCATGGGACAAAGAGTACCCTTCTTTTTAGAACTTGATGGTGACCTAAGGGCCAAGAAAATTCAAATAATATAACATGGGTAGGCTGTGATTATTTCCACCAAAATTTCAATTGATTTCTTAAAGATTTTTTAGATTTCATGTTTGGTTCCTCTACAAATGGATTATTTACAATGTAATGGGTAGGACTTTCCTCATAAAAAAATATAAAAGTGAGAGAAATAGTAGGGGAAAAAGAGATAAATTCCTTCATTAAGATAGGTATTCCAATACTTAGAAATTAAATCAGTGTTAACTACAATAAAATTAGTGGACATTAAGTCTAGGTAATACAAAAACTAGAACACCATAATGAGAAAGACTCAAGGAATTTTTTTTTATCATGAAATATATAACTCTATTGAAAATAAATACATTACACAATCCTTTAACTATTTTCACACTTTGACTAATGTAAGCCAAAAAAATAACCATAATAAGCTCTCAAGTTTAATTAAACTAGTTGTTGCACAATCTAATTATATATTCATTTTCACACTAGCAACATCTAAAAATTATCTGAATAGATTAATTTTCAAAATAAATATATTTGTAAAACTATCAATACAAAACAAAGAGGAAAGGTAGGTGAAATCTTGGCTCAATCTGAACAGAGTTTTTTTTACTCAAATTTGTCGACCCTTTACAATGGAAAACAATGTTGCTTATATAGACAATGTTAGTATTTCATGGTTATGATGAAAAACCATACATTAACTTATATTTATACACAAATTAAATGAAATAACTTATTATATCTCAAAGTGTTGTGATAACACATCAAGAAATAAGAAGATAAGACTAATCTAGTCATGGCATAATTTTAGATACAACTTTTAGGATGAAAGTGGATTCAATCTCCAATGCACTTTAGGATCTAATGATCAAAATTCACTTTATAACATTCAATTTATTCTAATAACCATTTAAAAACCCAATGATAAGTATCCATATCAGTCTACATTAATCCCAATGATGGAACAACTAGTTCATGATCTTGTTTGTTCATTCCCAATTATTTATACTTATCTTGAAGTATAACAACTTATTTTAGAAGAAATCCTTTCTTTATTAAATGATGATTCCAAGGAAATATTGTTATAATGGGATATTCCAACCTATAAATAGATGCATTTTTACTTCTTGGTGAACTTGTTGATATCCCTATCCTTTGGGTTGACTCTACCCTTGAGTTGTGAACAATCTTCTCAATTTTAGACTCTACCTTTATCTAGATCTTTACCAATGATCCAACCATTACCATATCCATGTTCATTTTATATTGTGATTAGCTCACCATATATTTTATGTAGGTCATTTATAGCTAAATCTATGTTATTTATTTTTGGGCATAGTCATTAATGTTTGGTTGTCATTTGTGGCAAAGAGATTATTTGGTACTAATGCATTAATGACAAAGTGATAAAATTAATGGTTTGGAGAGATATGGAACATTTTAAAGTCTATAAGGATAAATAAGAAATTTTGAGTCATCCATAGATATCTTGGTGAAGTTATAGTATGTCACTTGATCATTTGGAAAGAGAAGCATGCATCTTATAGCTTAAGAGAATCCAGACCATCACTATACATCATGAGATATGAATGAACCATCAAGTTTGTACATTTAATATACGTACTCAAAAAGTACATTAAGGTCAAAGGTTTTCATAGAGATGTTATCTATAGTGCCAAGAAGGTACCCTAAAGATTTGGACTCTTGAAGTGTTTTCTAGTTCAAGTTATAAACCTTCAAAGTTACTCTTGAAGACTGTGATGGTCTAGAGACAGTCAAGTTTAACTACATTCAAGTCTGAGGTCACTAGTCAATAGATCTAAAAATGAGCATTCATCATCTAGATTATGATCCAATGGTGCATGTGAAGTCAAATTGTCAAAGGTTCTTGAGATTAAACATGCTAATGATAAGTGTCTCTATCTTTTTGATTGATAGAATTCTAACAGTTCATGGGTGTTCATACAGATAGAGATCGATGATTTAGGTTGAGTCAAAGATTTAAATGTGAAAAAGGAATGTAGATCTTCCAAGTGGCACAATAGTGGGAACTCTAATCTAAAATTAATGATGAGAATATTAAGATAAATACCAAGCTACTTTAGAGGATATGGATGGTACATATTTGTTCAAAGTTTCCAAGAAGCGCAAGATGAGGTCATAATGCTTGATGTTTAGAGTTTGAATAGTGACCATTGGAATTCAAATATTCAAACTAATGAGGGAAAACTAGTTTATTATTTTTAAACTATAAATTTTAATCTATGATAAATTTCCTAATGTAGGAAAAATAAAAGTTGTAAAGGACTTCAAGGCACATCTAGAGAATCTAATTAGAAGGCCTAAATTTTTGTTAAAGTGTAGTTATGGATCTCAAAAGTTGATTATATGTTCATTCACGGTGTTACCATGTATAAAATTTTGTTTGAGTAAATTTTTATTTATCAAAAGAGTGTTTTGTTAGATGTATTGACATGAAGATGTCATAAGTGTCATATGGAGTGGATCTAGGTAATTAAAATTGATTGTATTTTCCTAATTTGCTTGATGAAGCGCTAAATGGGTGCCTAGGTCTCCATGAGGCCTATAAGAGCTACTAATTCCTAATTTAAAGGCATAGATACTTAAGTGTGACCCATAGATGCTATGACAAACATATGATAATGTATTTGAGCTATTTATTAGTATGATAAGTGTCTTAAGGGTTAAGAAAAGTCTTATGGCTGACCAAAAAGTTGATATTAATGAATAATATTATAAATAGTGGAGACCAAGGCAATGGTTTCTAGACTTGAATGTGCATATGTTAAGAGATCAAAAGAGAGATGAAGGAAAGAGATCAAAGGGAGTGTGAATAGTGGATGGATTGAAGTACAAAGTAGATTGAGGATGAGAGAAGAAGACTAGAGAGATCTAAAATAGGTGTTTGGATGAATTGCTTGTATGATAAATTTTGAGTGTGTGTGATGAGTTGAAAGAGAGGTGTTAAACATTGTTTCTCCAATTAAATTGATTTGTAATCAGATTTCTAGAGATGTTGATTTCATAAGTGTTATGTAAGTGCTCAACAACTAGAATAAGTTGGTGATTATTCATACTTAGGGGCGGGTGCTCCTTGTGAAGTGGGTGCTTCACTAAAAGGTATCATGTTTGTGATCATCTCATAAGACAAGTAGTCTATGTGTTTGTAGGCTTGAGGGTGGGTTTTATCCCCCAAGAATCTTTCCCACATAGATATGGTGTTATGTGTGTGATCTTGCATCATCTTTTTTATTAATTTTTATAATTATATTGTGTGCTTTATAAATGCTTATGTTCACTAATGAAGGGTTTGAAAGGATTAAAATTGAATTTTGAAATATATTACATCATTCATTCACCCCCTTCTTAGTGATTATACCTCTAATAATTAGTATTAGAGCAGGAACTTCATTGTAAGTTTAGCCACTTGAAGGTGATCTAAGGTATAATATAACAAGTCAATAGAAGCATGGTTTCTCTACAAAGCAAGAACCATTGTTTAATTTTTCAAATTATGCTTTTTATAGTGCAAATATGAGAACATACATCATGAATCTAGGGTTTTATAATCGGTAATATATCATAGATGGTTATACTACACCATCTACTCTTCTAACTAGTTTTGATGATAAGAAGTTGAGTTAAAATAACTCTAAATATATGAATGCTATCATTTGTGGTCTATCCAAGGTTGAATTCACCAAATTAACCCATTCCAAGTCTGCTAAGGAAATTTGAGACAAATTATAAAGTATCTATGAAGGATACTTATAGAGACTAAAATTACATCACACATAAATGTGTAACTCCCTATGTCAAAATCCCCCTTAAGCCCATTTTAATAATAAAAATTAATCTCCCTAACCCATAATTTTACCCCTCACACATTTAACTAATTTAAAATACTTAATTAAGTTAATTAAAAATTCTTATTACCACCTTACCTAGCCACCTCACCTTATGACTAATTCTCCCCTGATGAGTCACCTTAAGACCTGGTCTCCTCATCCTAACTACCCAAGACTTATTCCCACTAAACTAAATTCCTAAATAACTAATTCCTTCTTAAACTCATATTTTTACCATTTTATAATGGTTATCACACTTGGCATAAAAAATAATGGAAAACATGCCAAAAATAGTAAGATTTACATATTATAGGGCCACCGACATCACCAATATAAGCCAAACTCTAACTTGTACTTCAAGTCAACAAAAATTAAGAAAATTAATTCTTACTCTCATTCAGTCTCTTAGCATTCTATTTTTCAACATCCAAGCTTACAATCACCCTACGTAATTCAATCACAATCAACATCTGAGCTCTTGAGGACCAAAAACACCTACTTGTTCTCTTTGTTTAAGCATTCAGGATTAGACTCCCTGATAGGGACCATCAACTTGACACTTATCATTTAGTGACCACCACATCTAAGTACATCACTGATACTATAAGTCATTTAAATATTTATTCTACTATTTATTTATATCCACTTTGCATTACTTTATGCACTTTTGACTATACACCCCTAAGAGAGTTACAAATCTTCCTTGTTTGTTTCCCCTTAACCTAACATACCAAACCTCTGACTAGACTTAACCAAGCCATAATCTCCTTCTCATAACTCTCCCAACCTCCCTAGCCTGATCCAAACCATTTCCCAGACCTAGGAAAGCCTTCTACAAGCTCTCAAACAATTATTTCCCCTACCGACCTCAACAACCTAACTAACATTAGTCACCTCACTACCGACCTTGATAGTATAACTGATATCGGTCACTCCCCTATTGATGTTGGTAACTATGAATTCCCTAGCCTCTTCAAAACCTACCTAGACAACTTATAAAACATAAACAAAGTACCTCACCTATACCTATCACTCTTTGTTACGTAAAAGTTATTAATAATGGTAATATTATCTCTTTTTCACTCTCTCTTTACTTCTCTTTTAGTTATTTATTATTCTTTTGCCTCTCAAAAGTATACTATCATCTCTAGGGAAGTTTCACACTTCCTAAAACAAGTGCGTAGCTTGGTAGCCCACTCATTTATCTATTAACAAACATCTTGGGGTATTATTTTCTTATTTGTAGGTAGTCCTCCCCATCCAAAGAGGAGTGCTCACAATGTCTGGATATGATGAATAAACTAAATCCATGTTCATTCTAATCAATTATCCCCATCCTTCTTTCTATTTTCCTTTAGACTTAAAATAAACAAAATTTTGTGAAACATTTTTGGCATGCTCAGTGGGACCCTAGAGTTTTCCTTGGGTTCATTTCTTGTTTTAAAACATTAATATAGGAGCATTATATTGAAATTTTCATTTCTTACACTTCCTTCTTCTCTTTTCTCTTAAAAATGAAAAATTTAATATCTTATTTTCTATTTAAAAGGCATTAAACTAAAATTTTCTTTCTTTTATCCTTTCCTCTAAAAGTAATTTGTCATTTTATTTTACAAAAAATGAGAGAGAATCCCTTCTTTACTTCCTCTTGCATGCATATTAGGATAGTGAAATTCATACTCTATTCCTATTTCCTCTCTATTTTCATTTGAATCTAAACATTTCATATTTGGGTTTAAAACTTACTACATTTCATAGTTTTCTTGTTGCATGTTAACTCACCTACTTAATTACAAGAATTTTGAATAAATTATACTACACCTATGTTACACAACCAAATCACATTCACATAAACAAGCATCTAAACTCACCTGAGAAAAGGCCCATCAAGATTTCATCACCTGGTGGATCACCTTACCCTACTTGGATTTCACCACCAAGGGGAGAACCCACTCCATTATATAGTGGAGTATAATCTCTAGATAGAAGGTATATTTTAGTTGAATGGCCTAACTCGGCTCCAGGTTCATGAAGTACAAAGAGAAAGCTCCTATAACAAGCCACATACCTAGTCTAACATAGATTTCCTCTTGAGCACCAAAATTAACTTGAAACTAGCTCTAGATTACTTTCTAGTACCTTTGATAACCAAATTCTCTTCTCATTATCTGATTAAGGCATAAGCCAACACGAGACTAAAAATTAATCTCTAGGACTTAATAGTTGTTAACTGAATGTTCCTTTTTTTTTGCTTTAAAATTGCCTTCTATATTTTTGAGTTGGTAAGGATGCTTTTCTATTAATTCACAAAATCAATACTATTTTTAAATCTTAGTTTGTATAGCCTATTATCTCAAGTTTTATTAGTGTTATTCCTTCTTACATAGACCTTTTACATCAACTATTTTACCTATTTTCAGCCTCTAATTTCTTAAAACATCAAATTTTCCATTTCTCAGGATTTCATAGTGACCGACATTAGTTAACCCTACCGATATTGATAGACTTTACCTATCAACATTGGTTATTCCACTAATGTTGGAAAACTATTCCTACTAATATCTATCATCCCTACTAACATTGGTGACTATATAGTTTCATCTATTTAAAACAACAAGCTAAAATAACTCATTTACCTACACTTAAACCTAGTTTTTCTTTATTTTGTTTTAAATATAGGGTAGTAAAACTATTTAAACCACATATTTCATGGTATTAACATAATCTTAAGTCAAAATTATTGTTGATTATATAAGTCAACAACCACTTCCACCTTGCCCTCTCACTTCTGATTCTATCATGGAGCATACTTCAGATATAGAGCATACTCCCAAACCTAACTAAATTCCCATTCTGCCTAAGGGTGATCAATATTTTTCTAAATTTCTTGATCATAATGTGGCAGCCCTTTAGTATTACCTTGCTATGAGCTGAACCCATAATTCTTTGGGTGACCCAATCTATGGTATGCCAACCTCTTTAATGGATACAACCATAGTTATAGTTTCCTTCACTATTTTTCCCATGGTTACCCAAACCACCACTTTGATGAGTAACCCAACTATAAATAATGTTCAAAATATAACATCTTTAACTGCCCAATCCCACTAAAATCCTAGTGTAATTTCCCTACTTTCACAACCACAACTAGTTCAACCAAGTCACACCCCATTCCAAAATTTAGTGGTTCCTATTCTATCCACCCTCATGCCTATAATTACCCAAGTTATGGCTCACCCTTCATCTAGTTTAACCATGCCAATAATCCAACTTGTAGTAACAACAATCAACCAAGGCATAGTCTCCAACCCAATGGGACAAGTCCCTTTTCTTTCCACACCTCAGCCTATGACTCATTATCCTTATGTTTCCCCAACATAACCTCAACAAGCTATGTCATACACTCCCTCTATTTCCTATCAACTTCCCTATAACTTAGGAGGAATCCCCTAAACTAATCCCCCACTAGACCTCATTAAGATGATGATGGAAAAGATGTCTAATCTAGAGACATTTATTTTTTGTTCAAAGAATTTATTATCTTATGATCATAAATGTAATGAACCAATCCATCCTTTTATGCCTATTCACCCTTATCTAAGTCAATAAGAACTCCCTAAATTTACTAGTTTCCATAGTAAAGAGGACCCACAATAACACTTGTGAGCATTTAGACATGCTTTTTATTACTAATTCGCACTTTCCTTATGTCTCTTTTAGGTGCTACCTTAGATTGGTATAGATTTATATCATATCACTCCCTTTTCTTGTTTACCCAACTTGCACAAATATTCCTAGACCATTTCTCTATTAACATTTCTAACAAGGTTTCTATAATGGACATATATTCTGTCAAATAATTTAATGACGAGTCTATTGTTGATTTTGTCACTCATTGGAAAATCTTGATCATTCAAATCTACTTCACCTTACCCCAACCTGAGCTTATTGAGCTCTTCTCAAGGGCATGTGCTAGGCACATCTCATCCACACTCCACGTACAATCTTTCTACACATTTCATGAAGCTTTTAAAATGACATGAAAACTTGAGGTTCTCACTATAGATGAAGGAAAAGTCAAGTTACAAATTAAGAATCCCAATACCAAGTCAAATGATTCCTCCTCCTCTAAAAATTCTCCCTCTAACCAAAAGTCTAAAGGCTCTACTAATGTGGTGGTCATTAAATCAACCTCTTCCACAACCATAAACCAATCAAATTCTTTAACTTCTTAAAATCTGACCAAGCAATTCTAACAACGGTATGAAAAAAGATAATAGACTCCCATTAGGGAATCATATACATCCATCTTGGAGAAACTATTGCAAAAAGGTGTCATAACTCTTCCTCATATCAAACCACCTACATAGTTTGACCCTTCCCATCATATCCCAACTTGGTATAAGGAAGATGAGTTTTTTGGTTACCATAGAGTTAAAGGACACAACTCTAATAATTACAAGAAACTCAAGAACATTGTTCAATAAATGCTTGATAGAGGTGATGTAATTTTGGATAATCCTAACCCACCTCCTAATCAAAGTATGGATGTCTTCAAACACCCTTTTCCTAACCACTCACCAAATAAAAATATTTTCCAATCCACAATTAACTCAAGTGATCATAATATCAATATGGTTAATATGGTCTTTCCTTTACCTTCAGTTTAACTTTCCTCTCAATAGGAGACATCTATTTCATTGACCCCTCCCCCACATTCTATGTCATCTATTTTCCCCATTCTTCCTCCTCAGGTAAAAGAGCATATTTCACCCATTCCACTCCCTCAAGAGGAAAAGCCTCCTTTACCACTCCTTTTGCCACCTGAGGAGCCTATAATGCCAATTCCATTTTCACCCATATTACCTATACTAGTAGCGCTTGAAGACCAGACCCTACCTGTTCCTCAACCACATGTTTAAGGGAACATCATTCCTACATTATACCCTCTTGAGGAGCCTTATTTTCCTACTTCTCCTCCACCTATAGAAAGTGGTACCCCACCCACTTCACCTTTGCACTTAGAAGATTCCATATCATCTACTCCCATAATAGATGAGATACCTATTATGCCTACTCCAATTTCACCACTCTTACCCTTTCTTTTACCTATGGAGGATCATACTCTACCCATGCCTCACCCACATGTTGATGGAGCCATAATACCTATGATTTACCCTCTTGAGGAACATACTTCAGCTGCCTCCCCTCCACCCATGGTACATCAAGTCTCTTCTCCCATATTTGTTGAAGAAGATCCCATTGTAGTTATTTCTCATCTTTGGCTTGAAGTATAAGAAATCAACAATTTCCCTCTTTCCCAAATATTGTAGCTTTCTAAAGATAGAAATGTAAGACCTATGCTAGCTTCATCAAAACATTTCTCACATTTGGTGAAGAGTGTAGAATTTCTTGACTCTATGAAGCTTGACCATGTAGCATTTTAGTACTGGCTTAAAACTCCATATCCAACACAATGAATGTCAACCTTTACCTCTAATCCTCTTACTACCCTTTACCTTAAGGTCTTTGATAAAGCTAGAGCTTCTTCACCAAAAGTACCTGAAGTTTAGCCATCTATGTTAGAACCCTTATCCTTGTAATAATCTATTACATTAAAGAAAATTAGGCCCTTAGGTGTATGCCTCATTTCTAATTTAATTCACCCATATGTGAAATTAGATTTAACACCTCAACCATAAGTTGGAGTTTCTCACCCTAAAATATAGAATAATGTTAAGCTTCCTATATCTCACCAATCCCTCCTTCAACCCTCAACTTTACCATCCATTTTAGGGCCACACCCCTCTACTTTAGTTGGAATATTGCCTAACCAATCCAAACAAAAGGTTCATCTACCTCCACTCCTACCTTTACTATCTAATATGCCTCTCACATCCAACACTAAGAAAGTGATAGAAAAACATGTAACTCCATTGTCACCAAATAAGATACCATGTAAAATTACCTTTCCTACATCAAAATAAAAGGTGTCCACTCCTATTAGTACAACAAGAGCAAGCTCACTTGTAGGCTCTCAAAGATTTTTCTTACCGCAATTATTGCAATCTTCTATAATAACTCTCCCTCCCATTAAGAATTATATTCCTCTTGGAATTAATCCATCTTGGTTTGATGATACACAAGTGTGTTTATACCATCATTCACTTGGACATGATACTAAGAATTGTAAAGTCCTCATTGTGGTTATTTAACAACACTTCAATGTTGACACTCTCTTTCATGACACTAATATTAACATTCATATTATTTATCCTTTGGCATCTACAATGCCTCTTAATATTCCACCTAAATTCAAATCCAAAGATGTCATTTTAACCCCTTTAGCACCTCCTTCACCAACTTTTAAAATCAACATAGTTAATGTGGCCACATGGTCACAAAACCAAAAAGATAAAGCTAAGCAAAAGGACACTACACCTTGGACCCATCCCTTCACCAAAGACACTCTCCCTACTAATCCTAATATTTCCATCTTGGGTGTTCCTAAAAAATCTTTAGATGTTATCCAAAGCTCAATGGTGAAACAACTTCACCAAACTCCAATGAAAATGTCTTTTTATGAGTTAATCCAAAACTCATCCCAACACCATCAAGCTTTGATTAGTTATTTTAAATATATTGAGGTAAAATCAGATGATCCCAAACCTCTTATAGTTTTGGTTGGCTCCCTTAATTTTGTCTCCCTAATTTCTTTTAGTGATTCAAAAATTCCACTTTAACACCCTAAAGATCAAGATTCTACCCTTTTTATTACTGCATATATTGATCAAACTCATATCAAGAGGGATATGATCAATGGGGGAGATAGTATTAATATTATTTCTACCCATTCCTATAAACAACTAGCCCTTCCTAACAATTACATATCTCAAACTAATGTGGTAATCCATTCCTTTAATGATATTATAGCTACTACGATGGGCACTATTATTTTACATATTCATGTAGGTCCCTACACAATTCTCAAGATATTCTATGTTGTGGAAGGATATTTCCAATTTAACATACTACTTGGATGACTTTGGATACATGCTATGGCATGTGTAGCCTCAACTTCACTGTTGTGTCAAGTTTGAACATGATGGAATAGTACATGTTATACCTACTGACCCACCTCTATTTAAAACATTTAATATGACCTATAGTCCTAATGATGTTCTCATCCCACTGAAAACATCCTCTTCCTTGCATGATGCTTCTAAAGCTTCCACAAGCTCCACTCTCATGGTTACACAGATACCAAAAACACAAATTCTTGACAAATATCCCATGGAGGAGACCTTTTAATGTTTGTCACTCAGTGAATATCATTTGTTAATTCTTGACATATTCCATACTCCACAAGAGTATGTAAGTCTTCACATGCACCCAAATTATGATCCCCATATTGGGATGGTCATCCCTTATGGCCCCCCTAACCTTTGAACCAATTTCACATATGGGGGAATTGATCAAGCTCCCAATATCAGTAATTCATCTTCTTCACAACAACTATTTACCTATGACTTCTGTTTCCTAAGTAACCCTAGATTAACTTACACCTATCTCTATAGTTGTGCCTAGAAAGTATTTGGTTTGGGTCATTATGAACAAGGTGCCTATACACCTATTGACTATCCTACTAGCAACACCATTGAAAATGTCAAAAAGAGGCATGGGGTGGGCTATGATGAACCAAATAAAATCACTAAAACCTCCCATGAACCAATTATCAAAGAACTAGTCTCTCCTTCTCCACCTTCTTCTCCACCATCACCTATCAAATAAAAGGTATCTATACCTCCTATTTTTTTTTTCAATAAATTCCATCCATTTGGGGCCTCTCACCTATCATCAAGGTAAAGAAATAAGGTCCCTTCCTCTCATTCATCTTAAAATAATTGATGAAGATTCTCCCATTATTAACACTATCCAATGTCAAGATGATGATACAATTCTCTCCTACATGGGTGTAGATGATTCCTATATCCAATTATCACTCCCATCTAAAACACAAGCTATGTTAATGAATCAACCATTGACATCAACTTGCCTTCCCATGATAACACTCACATCGTCAAGATTGGTCAATATTTAGATTCCTCTGAGCAAGCTGATTATATCACATTTCTTAATGACCATAGCGAAGCCTTTGATTCTTATTATAATTATATTCTTGGTATTGACTCCTCTATCACCACCCATAACATTTTCATCAATAAAAATGCTAAACTTGTTAAGTAAAAGCTTCATAAAATCCATCCTCGTATTGCTCTCCTTGTCAAAGAAGAGCTCTAATGCCTCCTTTCTGTTAAATTTATCCAACCCATCAACTAACCACAATGGATTTACAATATTGTTTTTATCAAAAGAACAACTGAGGGAATCTATATTTACACCAACCATCATGATTTAAACCTCACCTATCCAAAAGATGACTTCCTATTGCCTAGTATTGACCAAATTGTTGATCTAATGACTGGCCATGAGATGGTATCACTTATGGATGATTTTTTTGGATATAATCAAATCATAGTCACTCCTAAGGATCAAAATAAGACAACTTTTATTACCCTATGGGGAACTTTTTGTTATCAGGTCATACCTTTTAGACTAAAAAATGCTGGTGAAACTTACCAACATGCAATGACCTACATTTTCCATGATATCCTACACAAAATTATGGAAGATTACATGGATTACTTATCAAGTCTAAACTTCATAAATAACACTTGAAAATTCTCAAAACCATATTCACTCATCTTCTCCAATATAATGTTTGACTAAACCCAAATAAATATGTCTTTGGTGTTCTTTCTAGTAAACTCTTAAGTTTTATCATTTCTCTTTATGGTATCAAGTTCAATTCTACTAAGGTTAGATAAATCCTAAAAATGCCTCCACTTACTAATATCAAATAACTCTATAGGCTATAAGGAAAACTTTAGTCCATTCATTGCTTCATTTCCCAATTGTCAAATTGCTACCAATCCTTTAACCATCTCCTCAAAAAGGATGTCTCCTTTAATTGGAGTAAAAATTTCTAGGAAACATTTGATACACTTAAATAATACCTCCTTTACCCACTGGTTCTTATTCCATCAAAGAAAAATTAGCCTTTCTACCTATACATCTCCATAATAGACCATTCTCTAAGTGTTATGATTGCACTTCGAGATGACCAACATTGAGAGCAGGTAGTTTATTACATAAGCCACACACTTATTGATTATGAGACTTGATATACCCATACTAAAAAAAATTGCCTTGCATTAGTCTTTTCTACCTCTAAGCTTCACCATTATCTCCTAAATCATAAAACCTATGTGGTCACCCATACTAATCATCTCAAATACATGCATTCCAAACCATATCACAACCAATGTGTAGCTTGGTGGCTCATGATTCTTGCTAAATTTGACTTAGATTTTATTCAACAAAAATCTATTAAAGGGCAAACAATCACTGACTAGTTAGCTACTACCCCTTTACCTGAAAACCAACCTTCAAACCTTGAATTCCCTGATGAATCTATTACAACACTCTCTACATATGACATCTCCTATCAAATGATGATGTTCTTTGATGGATCTAAATGATAACATGGTGGGGGTATATGGGTCATTATTATTCCTCTAGATGGTAAGCCTATGACTTTGTCATTTAAACTATATTTTGAATGCACTAATAATATGGCTGAATATGAGGCTTTGATTCTAGGACTTTAAATATCTCTCTTCTTAGGTATCAAATCCATAACCATTTTTGGTGATTCTCAGCTAGTAGTTAACCAAGTTAATGGTTCCTACCTATGCAAAAACTAAATTCTACAATGTTATAAACATCATGTAAATACACTCTTGGGATCATTTGACTCTTATCTCTTACAAACTATTCCTTGATCTATAAACAAGTTTTTTAACATGATGGCTTCACTTGCATCACACATACCCTCTTCATCCCACTCTTCAAGAATCTATGTCACCGTGCATCCCTTAACATTACCCTCCTATGTCTCAGCTAACATCCTCTTTGTCAAAAATGTAACAACCAACCCACAAGATTTATGGTATAAATAACTCATAGATTATCTTTCCTTCTCTATTACCCCTCTTGATATTTTTAATAATGAGAAATGAGCCTTCATAAAATGTGCCACTCATTACATTATACTATGGGGACTTCTCTATAATCAAAATTTTGATGGTATTCTCCTTAGATGCCTAGCTAGTACTGAGACTCCCTTTGCTATTAAGGAAGTCCAGGATGGGATTTGTGGTGGGCATTTCAATTGTCACACATTTACTAAATGTATCCTTTGACTTGGCTATTATTGGCCCACATTTCATCAAGACTATGCTAATTATATTTGGCATTATGTCAAGTGTCAACAACATGCTAACCTCCTTCACATTTCCAATCATGCATTATAAGTTTCCAAAGAGATTTGGCCCTTCTCCCATGGGGGCTTAGATCTAATTAGAGAGATTAACCCTCATGCATCATTTTTTTATTGTTCTATCATTATTAGCATTGAATACTTCACCAAGTGGGTCAAGGCCATCCCTCTCATCTCCACTAAAGCTAACAAAATTATTGATTTTATTAACCATCACATCATATTTCATTTTGGTGTACCTCATAATATTATAATAGATAATGGTAAGTCTTTCAAAAACAAGACTATTCAAGGTCTTTGTGATGCATTTGGAATCAAATTAAGTTTCTCATCACCATACTATCCCCAAGTTAATGGATAGGCAGAAGCTTCTAAAAAAACTTTGATCAAAATTCTCATGAAGGTAGTCAATGATACGGGCAAAGAATGGCATACACACATTCCTTTTACTTTATGGGCTTACCACACTAGCATTCAAACCCCTATGGGTGCTACACCTTTTCATTGGTATATGGGATGGAGGCTATTTTGCCTCTTGAGGTCTAGATTCCTTCTCTTTGCATTTCTCTACATGACATAATAATGATGAATTTCACCAAGAATGTTTAGCCCAACTTGAATTGCTTGATGAACACCATCTAATAGCCATCAAACACCTCTAGATATATCAAGAGCGTATCAAACGTGCTTATAAAAAAAACCTCAAAGAGCAAGATTTCAATATAGGAGATCATGTCTTAAAATAAAATCAACATGTGATGAATATGGAGAAAAGAAAATGGGGTAAGTTTTCTCCTAATTGGCTTAGACCTTATATTATAACTCATAAGTATGGTTCATGGACTTATCACTTGTCTTCTCTTGAAGGAACCCAAGCCTTTAAATGCCTTACACCTATGACCATTATTTTTTTAAACCATCATCACTTTACTTCATGTTTAACTTGAGATCATACCTTGAGCATCCCTATTACATTCATTTCCCTTCCTCTTCACCCTTACCCCTATACACTTAGATAACTTACATAGTTGTATGGTTTTATCCTCATAGTGGAAAAATCCTAAGCCTCTATATTCTTGTCCATGTCTAAAAGAAAAAAAATGGAATATTTGAAAAAGTTATAAAATATCAAGTCATGATTTTCAACGTAGACTAATCCATTGAAGGATAGCTATGTAACTTCCCTTTGCTCCTATCAATAGATTGATCCCTTGAAGGACAACTATTCAAACTTAAAAACAAATGCTTAGACCACTCCCTTGAAGGATGGCTATGTCAAGATTTGTTCTCAAAGGGAAAGACAACTACAAAAGGCTTCTCATAGCTTTATGCAACCTTAAACCATAAAAAATCCCATTGTAGGCTTCCCGCATTGATCAAGTTACACAAAAAAAAATCTTTAAGTCATGGACTTGCCTATATTAGCTCTCGAGTTACCCACAAAAGGGACATATCATTTCTACATAGTAGGTTATGCTACCTAAACATTTGTCCCCATTATAGCCTTTTTTCCCTCATACTCTTTCAAGGGAATCTGAAGCTCACTTAACATATGGTAAACATAATGCTTCTCTAACAAACACAATGGTTCAAAGATATAAGGCATGAAAGAGGCTCATTTTCCTGAGCCTATTTATGTTCTAAATTATGGTCTTTGCCAATGTACGAGCATTATACCTCTTTATTTTCCCATCCACATCACATGTCGATATCTCTATTTGAGATGAATAAATAATGTCATACTAACACTAACATAACCAATCTATTTATTTTATGCATAAAAATTAACATGATCAAAATTAACATCCAAATTAACATAGCATATTATAAACATCATCCATATCATCATCATAATCATAATAAATGCATCTCAAAAAAACACATGACAATAAATGAACATATCATATATATAATATGTGATAAAAGTACATGTTCATCATCTACATCATCATAACATCATAAATCTCTCTTAAAATGTACATCTCACATCTTCAGCTCATAGGTTGGTAGACATGTAACATATATAATAAAAAACTAGCACTTAGGTCCTTAAGGCTCTCCATGTGGTTGAGAGGAAGTAGTGTCATCACCACTCTTCATCTATCTGTGTTGACATGAGCTAGAAGCCATCACATGTGACATTGACCTCTCTTACTCTCTAAACTTTGATTATCTCTATATCTGTGGGAACTCTCTAATTGCCCTCTCATAGTAGGTAATCTATTCTAGGGTAGTTAAATAACTCATCATATATATAGTCTATGGAGGAACCATAGCACATGATGATGGCCCAATGTGTACTGGTCCATATGGTGGTAGAGAAGGAGTAGCCTAGCCTACTACTCTTAGACTATCTCTCTCTACTATAACTATAGTCACTTGACCCTGTAAAATGATCACCTGGCCCTATAGTGTTGTAAACTAACATTGTAGAACCACAATTTGACCTTGAAACATCACCACCTACCCTTGTAAGGCTAAAACCTATGCCTAGGCTATTTCTCAGGCCTACACTACTACATCTAAGGATTGTACTATTATATCTTGAGAATGTAGTAGTACATCTCTCTCTCTCTCTCTAACTAACCCCTATAAATCTAGTGCTATCCTCCTAACCTCCACCACTAGTGTAACCCTACACACCAATTTATATAGGCCACTGTACACATTGGGTCCCCAACACCTAGCCCTAATGGTCGCTCATCAAAATCTAGCCCATTAGTCTCCTACGTAAATGGTAAGGGTGCCTTTATGTCATCCCTCCTATATCAAGGGAAGGTAGGTATAATATCTTGTAGTAGACCAAACTACCTCCTGACCCATGCCATGGATACCATCTCTAACTCACCATCCCATCTCCCCCTAACCCATAGTGAGCTCTACAACTTAACAAGCTACTTTTCATACCCTCTAAAAATTGGGTATGTCAAATATGGTCTCCACAATATATTTATAGGGATCAAGCCCTCGATCATGTGCCTATAGTAGGTAATGTCTCACACCACACCATCCACTCAGGTCTATCCCATCCCCTCTATCCACCATCTAAAACTAACCCTAAATTTAGCTAGGATAGTGGTAGGTAACCCCAGTGGTCATGTCACCATGATGTGCTCATATGCCAAATAGTGAAGTAGATGGCTAGCACATAAACTATATCACTATCATAGTCTCAAACCCCATAGCTCTCTATATAATTGTGCTAAAAATACTAGACCCTAGGAAAAAATGGTTCACTACTCAATCATTTATGTAAACACACCTATCAAAGCAATAAAAAATCTCCCTCTATTTACATCTAGTAATGCATACATCATGATCCTAATCATCATCAAGATGCTTAGATGATGTTACTCCTCATTAGCCATATAGAGTGGCTTGTATTCAAAACTCGTAGAGTGGTAATTCAACTCACTATCATGGTCCCCATATAAAGTGACCATATGTATATCATATTCCCCTCTCGAGCATGCAAAAATATCCTCACCCTAGAGTGGTAGCCATTAAATCCTATACACATCCTCTTACATCACTATCAACTCCTTAGTCGATAGATGGAAGGTGTTGGTGGTATGATCCCACCTCTTAATCAAATATATCATCAAAGACACATCCTATGCAACTCTATAGTACCTTCACACTCCTCTTGAACCCATGGCTACCATATGCTCCCTCTCATTTGTAGTGACATCCCTCCTCATACATGTCAATATCCTTGACAAATGATCTTAAAGTGTAAGCTCCATCCTCACCTACATTGATACACACAAACAACTCAGGTCACATCCATTTTAATCTACTCTATCACCACCATTTTCCCTTCTCACTAGGAGAACTACATTAGTTTGAGGCACTAAAATAGGCTATGTAGCTATCACTCAGTCAACATGGGGTATTTTGAGGTTAGCTCAGCCATATACCTAGCTTATTAACCACCTTAGGCTTCACTACCTCTATCAATCTCTACCCTAGGATTCATTACCTCTCTCTCTACCCTAAGATTCACTAACTCTCTCTCTATGCAAGGCCTACCCACCTATTCCAACTCTAGGCCTCACTACCTATATTCTTGACTCTTGACATTATGACCTATCTTTTAATCCCAAGACCTTTCCAACTATCTCAACTTACCTTTTTCCCTAAAACACACCTTTTTAGATCTTTTTCCTAGGTTATGGGAGAAATATTATGGCCTAAGGCCCTAAACTAAGCTATGTAGGTAGCACTCAGATGACAAGGGGTCTTCTAAGGCTAGCTTGGCCATTAGGCTAGTTGACTACTTTCATTGGAGATCCAAAACTCACCCTTTCTCCATTTTTTCTACTTTTATACAGTCATTGACATCATCATTAATACCAATGTCAATGCTTTATTAGTCTACATAATGGCCAATGTTAGCAAGAAACTACTGGCCTCATTACTATATTAGCTAATGTTAGTGGACCTCACTGATGTCGATGAATGGTTCAGCCCCAGGGCTAAACAACCCAAAAACCAACCTTTCCCATTTCCCCTAAAAACCTACCCATAAAAACCCCTAACTTATCCTACACCTACCCTAGCCTATTTTCTACCCCTCCACTAACATTTTTTATACCCCCACCTCTCATTTAACCTAAAAATTACAAATACTAAATCAAACTAGTGTAGGCTCTTACCTCATCTCTCCATCTCCTCCTAGCTGGCACCACTAGATCCTATAGTCATGCACCTCCTTCTGGGTCCTCTCCTTGAGCTACCATCTCAAATCAATCTCAATCTCTATTTATTATATCTAATCATAAAGTTATAAATGAGTTTGGTTGACTACCAAACCTCCTTTTGACAAGTTTGGTTGATCATTGATGTCAGCATTTTTGACCTAATCTATCGATGTTGGTGCTTACACCTACCAACATCAGCAACCTTAGCCTAGTTGTGCCAATGTTAGCACTTTCTATTACCAATATTGGCACACAGAACTAATGTTGGAACCATTCCACTACTATTTACTAACACAAAACCCCCAAATTTTTAAACCTTACCTATATACTAGGGTAACTGGAGATCACATATATCTCCCCCAACCATGACAAAACATTGAAGATCACTTAAATATTTACCCAATATTACTTTTCTTAGATATCATGAATATTTCCTCACTCATTAACCCTTTTACACCACCCTTGTATTACTTGTCCTAACCACTTAGGCTATTCTATTATAGTTGGCTATTACTATAGTTGGCTATTATGTACATGCATGTATTTTAGGTGTTGTGGATGGAAACCAAACCCATCCCATCACCTTATACCATTTTTTGTTTCCTATGGGTACTTCCTACCTTGAATAAATGAGACACATTGACCATTAGAGCTATAACTTTGATTCTTTTAACCTATCATATATCACTTACAAGCTATGATTTGATTACTTCTATCTGAGTCCTCTTTAACCTTGTCTATTCTTGAATTTGAAAATTATATCTCATTTTGGTATATGCATATAGAACAATTCTTAATTCTCCACCATTCACATAATTACCTTTTATGAAATTGATACCTAATTTAGGTTTCTCCTCCATCGATTCCCATTTTGAGGGGGGATACCTCATCCAATACTTGGAGCATCTAAACTCATATTTTTGTCTTACAACATGTCAATATTAATTATAAGACAAAAGGGGCATATGTAGACACCAAAATTATGTCACACACACATGCATAACTCCCTATGTTGAAACCCCCCTTAAGCCCATTTTAATAATAACAATTAATCTCCCTAACCTATACTTTTACCCCTCACACATTTAATTAATTTAAAATACTTAATTAAGTTAATTAAAAGTTCCTATTTTCATCTTACTTGGCCACCTTACTTGGCCACTTCATCCAATGACTAATTCTCCCCTGATGAGTCACCTCAAGACCTACTCCCCTCATCCTAGCTACCCAAGACTTATTCCCACTTCCAAACTAAATTCTTAAACAACTACTTCCTTCTTAACATCTTATTTTTACCATTTTATAATGGGTATAACACTTGGCATGCACAAAAATAGAAAACAAGCCAAAAATAGTAAGGTTTACATATTCTAGGGCCACCGATGTCAGTTGACCCATGGTTAACATCAGTGGGATTGGCAACATCAATAATATAAGCCAAAATCCAACCTATAGTTTAAGTTAGTATAAATTAAGAAAATCAATTATTACTCTCATTCGAGCTCTCAACATTCTATTTTTTGACATCCAAGCTTATAATCACCGTACATAAGTCAATCACAAATAGTAGCTGAGCTCTTGAGGACCAATAACACCTACTTGTTCTCTCTATTTAGGCATTTAGGTTCAGACTCCCTAATAGGGACCATCAACCTGGCACTTATCATTCAATGATCACCATAACTAAGTACATCATAGATACTGTAGGTCATTTAAATATTTATTCTATTATTTCTCTATATCTACTTTACACACTTATAACCATACCCTTATGAGGGAGTTACAAATCTTCCTTGATTATTTCCCCTTAACCTAATATATCAAACCTTTAACTAGACTTAGCCAAGCCATAATCTCCCTCTCATAACTCTCCCAACCTCCCTGGCCTAATCCAAACCATTTCCTAGACCCAAGAAAGCCTTATACAGGCTCTTAAATAATTATTTCCCCTACCAAGCTTGATAGCCTAACTAAAAATTAGTCACCTCACTACTGACCTTATCAATATAACTAATATTGGTCACTCCCCTACCAACATCAACAATTATGAATTCCCTAGCCTCTTCAAAACCTACCTAGACAACTTTTAAAACACAAACAAAGTACCTCACCTACACCCTGTCACTCTCTATTATGTATATGTTGTTAATAATAGTATTTTTATCTCTTTTTCACTCTATCTTTACCTCTCTTTTAGTTATTTATTATTCTTTTGCCTCTAAAAAATGGACTATCATCTTTAGGGAAGTTTCACACTTCCTAGAACAAGCACGTAGCTTGGTAACCCACTCATTTATCTGCTAACAAACATCTTGTGGTAGTGCTTTATTATTTGTAGGTAGTCTTCCCCAGATAAAGATTAGTGCTCATAACATCTAGATATGGTGCACAAACCAAATATGGGTTCATTCTAATCATTTATCCCCATCCTTCTTTCTATTTCCTTTACACTTAAAATAAACAAAATTTAGTGAAACAAGACTCAAAGGTAAAAATAGCTAAATTATAGACCTATCAAAGGCAATTTTCAGGTCTCAAAATGAAGGAAGAAGATACTATGGCATCCTATATTATAAGGGTTGATGAGGTATTAAACATTATCATAGGTCTTAGAGAGGTGATTGATGAAGCTATTATAGTACATGAGGTATTGAGGACTCTTACACTCAAGTTTGATTCAAAATTTTATGCTATAGAATAAAGTAATGATCTCACTTAGTTGAAGATTGATGAACTAAATGGCATCCTTAATGCCTATGATATGAGAGTCAATGATGACAAACTACCAAAGAAGGAAGCATCATTCAAGACTGAAGTGAAGCTGAATAAGAAAATAATTCAAGTTAAGGTAGTTAAGTATGATGAGATATATAATGATGAACTAATAGATTTTTTTACAAGTAAATTGAAAATATGCTCAAGAAATTATAAGGGTAAACTACCCTTCAAATTTTTAAATTTTGGAGAATTAGGACACTTAACTAACAAGTGCCCTCATAAGCATAAAAATAATGATGATAAAGAGGATGGTGAAAGCCAAGATGAAGGCAAGAAGACATCCAGGTCTGATAAGAGGAAGAAAGGATTTAGAAAGTATAACAATAATACTAAGTTCTTCAAGAACAAGAAGAGTCTCTACATTAATAAAGATTGCAGCTCATCAAATGAGAGTGAAGATAATGATTTTGAGTTTGATATTGAAGATGAAGTCCTATACATGTCTAAGGAAAGAAGTTGTTAATATCAAAAGGAGTCTACTTGGAGTGATACAGATAATGAATAAGACAAGGAGGACTATGAGACTAAATTGAGGAATGCTTGTGAGGAACTAAATATTGAGAAGATGATTAACAAAAGGATTAAGCCTCAAATCAAAGACTATGAAGATAAATTCATTATATTTGAGGTAAGAATGAATGAATACACCAAATATCATGAATATATAGTAAAACATCTTAGTTGTAATTTGGAAATCCTATCTACAATCTTGAAATTTAAATAAGATGAGTTGTCTAGGTATGTGATTGAAAATGAGTCATTAATAATTGAGTTAAAAAAGACATCTAGTAAGGAAAAGTCATTTGACAAGTTTGAATAGAACTCAAATGATCTTGATAATATTCTAAGTTATCAAAATCATGCAAGTGATAGAACTGGTCTTGGATACAAATAACAAAAACATGTAACTCAAAATAATCAAACTTTGAAGATCAATCATCGATGAAGGAATGAAGGTGTTGATATAATGAAGAAAAATTAGATCAAAAAACCAAATGCTATGAAGTATGGGAATTTCAATGGTTACTACTATACTTGTAATCAATTTGGTCATAGGGCTAAAGAGTGTAGAAGCATTGCTAAGAATGATTGGAATCATCAGTCAAATAATATGAATAAAGTTGAGTGCTTCAATTTTTATGACATAGGACACATTATAAGTTTTTTTTCAAATCAAGGAAATTTGAGTTCACTTCAATAAAAATGGTTTTCTAGAATTGTGAGAAGATTGATCACATTGCTAGGTTCTGCAAGTAAAGGCCATCAAGTCAAAATAAGTTCAATCAAACTCCTAGTATGTAAGGAAGAAGACAAGTTAACTTATGGAATCCAAAAATGAAAAGTGTGAGTCATGATGAGTGTCTAGGTCGAAGTGGTCCATTTGTTATGGTGGAGAATGCTACAAAGGTTAAATAATGCCAATATCTCTCATTGATTTCTCATGTTGTGAATGAAGAGAATAAGATAAAAGAGAAGAAAAAGATGTTAGTTGAGGCTAGTATTGAGGTGTGTATATATCTGAGTAAACATTATGCTATTTTTGAACAAACTTCATTCAAAGAACATCAATTTTTAATAACTAGTGATGAGGTTCTTTATTCAAATAAAAAGGTATGACATGAATCTATGTTGTCTCCATATGTTGTCAATCCCTTCTTAGAATAAAAGGAGAATATTATTGTGGATGAGCATGTTGATTCTCTTAAAATTAAGAATAATAATAATAAGAAGAGTTCCTAGTATCAGATGACCAATGAGGAAAATGAATATGAGGAGTTGTGGGTAACTCCTAGTTTCACATTGTTCTAAGACATTGTGGGTTAGGTTGTCTCTATCTAATATTCAAGGAGACACTTGATAACAAGAGGAAGCATAGTGGATGATATTATATTTTAGGATAAGAAAGGTCATAAGAAGATGTGTTTGTTTACTATAGAATGACACAATAGGATATTTTCATAAATAGCGATCCTAAAGTAAAAGTTTTGATCAAATCTAAAAGATGATCTAGTTTGTCAAATGGTGAAGAATGAAGTTATTGGTTCGAAAGGTCTGAAGGAAAATAATGGAATTTTCCAAGTGTTTGATCAAATATGGTAAGTTATCAAGATATTCTATTACATAGAAAGGTATGTTGATCTTGTTCAAATGTGCTCAAGGTGTGTTCAGGGTTTTTGGTCCTAAAGGTAAGATCTTGTCAATTGCTTAAATTGATGGATCAAATAATGAAAATTGAAGACAAGGTTGATATGGAGGATGAGGATAATGTGTTTTCATGAAGAAGGTCTCTAAGTTTTGTAGATGACACATTACATATACCATGGAGTTCATAGTGTTATGAAGATATAAGATCTATTAGTGGTTTCATAAGGATATTGACTGAGTGTCGATAGTGTTGAAAAGTTGTTGGTAAACTTAGTTTATTGAGATGACTTGTTGAATATGTTATGATACAAGGGAAGCATGGAGTTAAGGGGAGATAACTTAGATAGTTTGAAAGGCTTTGTCAGGTTTAAGAATTAGAGAAGTCTAAGTTTATATTGGTGCATGTTAAAGGGGGAACAATTGATTCATATGCCTAAAAGTTTGTAAGTATCTTAAGCATCTTAAATATTAATTAAATGCATACATATTTTTGAGGAATGATTGTTAACATGTTGGGGAAGATACCCTTTTTCATTAATGTCAAAGTGAGAGGAAGTTTAGAATGAATAAGTTAAAATGAGTAAGAAGACATTCTAAGGGTTTTTTGCCATCAATGACAAAGGGGGAGATTATTAGGCACAATCATTGATGTCAAAGAGATCATGTGGTACTAATTCATTAATGACAAAGTAATTAGATTGATGGTTTGGAGAGATATGGCACATTTTTAGGTTTTTAAGGACAAAGAAAAAGTTGTGAGGCATCCATAGATATCTTAGTGAAGTTTTGGTATGCCACTTTATCATTTGGAAAGAGAAACATGCATCTTCTAGCTTAAGAGAAACTAGACCATCACTACACATCATGTAGATATAAATGAACTAGAAAGTTTGTGTATTTAATTTAGGTACTCAAAAAGTCAATTGATGTCAAAATTTTTCATGGATATGTTGTCTATAGTGCTAAAAAGGTAGCCTAAATATTTGGACTCTTGAAGTGTTTTCTAGATCAAGTTATAAACCGTCAAATTTGATCTTGTAGACTGTGATGAGCTAGAGGCCGTCAAGTTTAACTACATTGAAGTTTGAGGTCACTAGTCAATAGATCTAATGGTGAGAATTTATATTACATATTATGATCCAATGGTGCACTTGAAGTCAAATTATTAAAGGTTCTTGAGATTAAACATTTTAGTGACAAGTGTCTCTATCTCATTGATTTGATAGAATATCAATGGTTTGTGGGTGTTCATACATATAGAGATCAATAGTGCAGGTCAAGTCAAAGAGTTAAATGTGTAGAAGGCATATAGAGGTTTCAAGTTGCATAATTGTGGGAGCTCTAATCTAAGATCAATGGTGAGCATTGCAAGATAAATACTAGGCTACTTTAGAGGATATTAATGGTTCGTATTTTTTCAATTTTTTTAGGAAGCATGAGATGAGGTCAAAGTGCTTGATGTTTAATTTTTGAATAGTGACCATTGGAATTAAAATATTCAAATTAATGAGGGAAAACCAATCTATTATTTTTTATCTATATATTTTGATCTAAGATGAATTTATTGATGCATTAAAAATAAAAGTTGTAAAGGACTTCAAGGTGCATCCATAAAATATAATTAAAAGGTATGAATGTTTTTAAAAGTGCATTTATAGAGTTCTAAATTTTATTTTATGTTCATTCATGGTGTTATTTTGTATAAAATTTTATTTGAGTAAATTGTGCTTTAGAAGAAGAGTGTTTGGTGGATATATTCACATGGAGATGTCATAAGAGTCATATGGAGTGGACCTAGTTATTTGAAATCTATTGTATGTTATTAATTTGCTTGATGAAGTGATAAATGGGTGAGTGGGTCTCCATGAGACCTATAAGGGCTACTAAGGCCTAATTGAAAGGTGTAGTTACTTAAGTGTGACCTATAGATGCTATGGCCAACTTATGACAATGTATTTGAGTTATGTATTAGCATGATAGATGTCTTAATGGTTAAGGCAAATCTTATGTCTGACCAAGAAGTTGATATTTATGAAGACTCTATAAATAGTGGAGACCAAGTCAATGGTTTCTAGACTTGAATTACATGTGTTGATAGATCAAAAGATAGAGACAAAGGAAAGAGATCAAAGGGAGTGTGCTTAGTGGATAATCATAAGTAAATATTAGATTGAGGATGAGAGAATAATACTAGAGAAATCCAAAAGAGGTGTTTGGATGCATTGCTTTTATGATAAAGTTTGAGTATGTGTGATGAGTTGAAAGAGAGGTGTTAAAAATTACTTCTCAAATTAGATTGATTTACATTCACAGTTCTAAATTTATTGAGTTCATAAGTCTTATGTGGGTGAACAACATATAAAACAAGTGGGTGCTTGTTCATACTTAGGAGTGGGTTATCTTTGTGAAGTGGGTGCTTCACTAAAAGGTCTCATTTTTGTGATCATCTTATAGGACAAGTAGTCCATGTGTTTGTAGGCTTGAGAGTGGGGTTTTTTCCCCAAGAGGGTTCCTCACGTAGATCTAGTGTTATGTGTGTGATCTTGCATCATATTTCTTATTCATTTTTATGAACATATTGTATGCTTTATGAATGCTTATGGTCATTTATTAAGACTTTAAAAGGATTAAAATTGAGGTTTGAAATATATTGCATCATTGATTCACCCCCCTCTCAGTGATTATACCTCCAACATTGATGACCTAAAATTCTTGGGTCTATGTTTTGTAGTCACCATATCTCCCTACATGTAGTATTTACTTATATTTAAATTATGAACCATCTCTTTCCCATTACTTATTCTTTACTTTGGATATCAAGTATAGGTTCACCGTATGTTGAGGTGGATGTTTATGTGTCTAATTAAATACAAATTATCACATTTTTAGCTTTATAGTACCTATTATTCTCTAATATTCATGGCTTCACTTATTAAATCTCACTTTACCACTTGATTGTCTATTGACATTCTCAATATTTTCTCTATCTTTGATAGTCACACATATTTTCCCTAACATCTCAAGATATTCATGATTTCCTAGGTTTTTCTTCACTACCACTTGTCATGATTTTAGAAACCCAAATTATTTTGTATACTTTGTCATTGTGTCTTTTGCCAATGTCATCCTTGAGTTAGTGGGATTTTGACATGTGTATGGCTCTCGTTACTCCACCTAACTAAAAATTACCCTATAAGGAAGTCTATTGATGTCATCATAAGGATGGTAGTATGATGACACATGGATGACTCTCACTACTACATTGAGCCATAAATGACCATACAATAAATTTTACTGATATCATCCTTGACTTAATATAATGATAACAAGTGGATGACTCTCAATGTTCTAATCACCCAAAAATGACTAGACATGGAACTATGTTGACATCATCCCTATATTAATATTATTATCACTCTAAGATATTAGGATTTTAGGATGGTGTTAAGTGTCAAAATACTAAGACCTTATGGGCACAAATCTTTACCTTACCTACTGAATATATGTTAGGCTAGGTCTCTTTGATCGTGCCATGTGACACAATCTCAGGATTCAATGGATTTAAAAGGACTTAGTCACTTTTTGGAAAGAATCTGAATGTGGATCTCCCTAGTTTGATTATATTTTGACACATGGATGAATATCAATGGAAATGGGAGATATCAACTATCAAATTGCATCATGAATCACCAAAGTATTTTGCTTCTAAAACCAAGATAAACATAAAATTAGGAAATGGTGAGCACATTAGTCAAAAAACAAAAAAATTCTAAGTAAAATGAGACCTAACCAAAAAAAATAATGACTAAAACTTAACCATGATACATGTAAAAAATAGTTTTGATTTATCCAATAAAATCCTGACAATTTAAATAAAACCTAATTTTAATAGACTAAACCAAATAAACATCAATCTAAGATATATAAACTTATTTACTAGCTAAAAAAATTACAAGTTTATTAATATTATTATTTAAATAATATTTTTAACTAAGTATGGGTGAATAAAGATCATAATATAATAAAAAATCTCAACTATGAGACACAAGATCAAATCACTTAGAAAACTCTAAAAGTTTAGTTATTGTTACTTGAACTATCTACAATGTTAGTCTAATAATTTTTAATGAATG
Source organism: Torreya grandis (assembly GCA_037957365.1). Taxonomy (NCBI): domain Eukaryota; kingdom Viridiplantae; phylum Streptophyta; class Pinopsida; order Cupressales; family Taxaceae; genus Torreya; species Torreya grandis. Next base: position 1,735,829 of record JARHVA010002321.1, read on the forward strand.
ATCAATTAAATATATTCTAAAGTTATAAACAATCCTAGATAATGAGATAAGGATTAAAATAAAATTATTTCATAGAAAATATGAATGGTATCCATTAATGAAGTCATTGGAGTATGTAAGAATATGAAAATAAAATAACTATGCTAAAGTAAGAGGGTACCCATGTGAGATCTAAGTGATGGGGAATGTTGGACCCAAAAAATAATTTTATTCCAAGAGTTTCATGCCCAAAATTTCATAGGACATAAATTCACAACAAAAACCAACCAATGTTTTTGAACAATGTGCAACCTATGTAACTTACACTATCCATCATCTAGACATATTTTTCGATAGAAAAAAATAATGATTTATGATGAAATTTAATGTCTATATGATATGAAAAATAATGTGAAATATGTATTATAATCAATACACAACATGCCAACCCTACTATCCCTTTATTGGCCTACAACTAACAAAATGGAACAAGCAGTGCTTTGACCCAAAGTCCAAATAAAAATAAATAGATGTAATTATACTATAATCAATACATTGGTTAATCAATAACATTAATATAGAAGCTTAGTTTAATGGATCTAAAATCCTTGACAATAGTTTTTACAAATAGGTATACTTTTTTAAATATATTATCATGGCTCAAGGGTTAACTAAATATCAACCCTAATCTAGCCTAATACCTAAACCTAATGCCCCACCTAAACATGGAAAAATACATATCTATTTATCAAAATCAAGGCTATATTTAGTTCTCTATGAAATTGTGATTGGTATCCTCTATGATACATTATCACCAAAATGGGTTGGCACTCTAAGCCAACTAGGAAAAATCTAACATGACTCAAGAAATATTTCATAAGATCTAGTATCTAAAAAAGTTGGTAAGCATTAAATTTTCATACTTTGGTTAGCCTTAGTGTGGAAAAGGAAATATACTATTATAATAGGTATGGTTTCACATAACCATACATGCTATTGGATTTACATACCCAAACATTTTATTATTTAAGCTAAAATAAAAAAAACTCATTGTTGTCTGAATTTGTTATATTCTTAAATAAAGAAAGTCAACCCTTCATTAAGGGTAGGATTATCTACACCATAACTTATATATTTTAAACCATTTATGCATAATATCACAAATTGATAATAATTTAAATTAATTTTATTTCATCTCTGATGTTAGTGAGATTAGAAAACAAGACACTCCAACATCTAAATTTCTATTATTTTATTTTTTTACCTTTTTTTATCATAAAAATATAATTTAAAGATTCAAATCATTTAAAATTTATTTATTTTTAATGGGAAGACGTATCTTAATAATTGTTCTATACATAAAAGAACATAACAATTGCATTAGTAACCCAAAATTACAATAGTGTTGTAGCACATCTATAATTACATGCTACTTAGGGTTATGATATTATCCTATATAATTTTACAGGTCTACTTGTTATCAATAGAGGTGGTCATATTTTCATCCATAACATTATATAGGTTATAACCAATAACAACCCTACAATGAGGACTATAATATACTCCCTAGGAACTATACATATATGCCCATTAAATAATCCAAGGTGAAATATATAATGTGTTTCCTTAACATCATATTCTTATTCATTAATTATATCACATTCCCATTCAATTACACAATTAAAGATACTAACCACTACATGGAATCATAATTATTTGACCACCTATGGTCTAGGTCTAATAACTAGTAAACAAAAAACACAAGCTATAACTTGGTTTAAAGAAATAATTCACATACAAAATATAATTCACATATTTACTCTTAATATCATTAATTATTGTGTTTCATATATAACAATGATGATTTAGACTAAAGTTCACAATTATCATCCCTTAACCATTTATTGCATGTTTACCATCCATTATGTTTATTCATAGTTAACCAAATATTATACTAACCACCAGATATCACCTTGTAATCTAAAAGTTTCTAAACATATCATTTACCCATAGGGTAACACATACATCTAATGAAAATTGTCTTTGTTTAGATAACTTCACAACATAGGTCAATTATCTTTAGATCATTTTTCCTTTTTATTCCCAATACAAATTTTATTTAATGGGTCAAGTTGGTTCTAGACTACATAATCATCCTCCATTTATTAAAATAATAGTTGAATATTGTTAGACTTATGCATACAACTATAAAAGGTAAATAATGTTTTCCCATTTCCATTTGATATTTAAATCAATTTAATTTATATATTAATGTCCATAAGAGGCCAATAATGGCCAAAGGGATATATAGTGTATTAAATATTATTGTGAAATATTCCATATTGAGAGAGTAGACATACTAATATAACATAATCATATTAAAAAATTAAAGTATTATTGTAAGCTAGGGTTTTGTGCAACTAAATTTTAAAATAGACTATCCTTTACTGAGATAAAATCCAATATTTAAGGGAGAACCAATATTGGATGTAATTTATTTTTCAGAAATCCATGAAAATATCCCATTGAGGAAGTGTTATAATACATATGATAATGAACATTCCACTTTATGTCTCATTTTTGCTTTTCTTAATTTAAATTAATTAATTAATGAGGTATTTAATAGGTTTTATTATTATAGTCCTCAATAGTATTGAATTAATGAATTATCAAGTTAGATAATAGGTTTATTTTCTAGTTTCATAAGAGTTATTTAAATCATTTCCCTTAATTTTATTGAGATAAAATAAATAAATATATGTTTATCAATATTAAAAACACTTACAACCATACAAATAGGTCATAACATAATATGATAATGTAAAACAAGATCCATAATTGTAATTATTGACTAGACATTTAGTTATATATTTACAACCTAAAAATGAATGGTGAGTGGTCAAACCAATGCAAGACATAATCCATGATTATGAGAAATTATTTCGAAGCAATAAAAATAATGTGACAAAATAAAATAATAGGTAATCATTTTGAAAGAATAAAACTTTGTATAAAGGAGAAAGGATAGAAAAAATGGACATTGTGAGGATATTTGTCTATTCCAAGGATAATATTTAAGGTCTTTCATCTACTTCAATAAAGAGAGGTATTCCCTTATCCCTTGAGCAACAAAAATTTGAAGATATGAATAAAATAACACATCCAATAAAACTGTTGATTCATCTAAATAGACAAGGAAAGGAAAATGGAAAGTATAACCTAGGAGATAATATCATTATCTCCAATATGTATAAAATCCAAATAATTTTTAAAAATGAAGTGAAAGGGATGAAATATAATACTATAAATGAACATGATAATATTTACTTACATCCATAAATAATAATTAATGTCCTAATTTCCAAAATTTTTTTTGTGATACCTAAATGCTACTGGAGATTGCAATGCAACAAGAAAATAAATGGCATAAAAAAATTAATCATTCAACATAAGGATTACCTAGGGAAATAAAACACAAATTTGTCAAGGTAAAATTCTAATTTAATTTCAAGTGATTCCTTATTCTTTTATTATAAAACCACCATAAAATTATTTATCCAAATTATAAAAAATGCAAACAACCACTAATCACTTACCTTAGCCATCAACAAATAATGGTATGTAAACAACCACTAATCATGGATGTTCTATAGGAAAAAAATTAAATTTTGTGACTCTAATAAGACTATTAAGTAATTATTTTAGTTTTATTATTAAAATATATTGGAGCTTAAAAATATGTGTATTGTTCAATTTTCATAAAATAAAAATTAAATAAGCCTTGATTTGAAATAAAAAATTAATGAACCAATTCTATAATGAGACGATAAAGACGGGGCTGAATTTTGCTAAGATAAGAAGGTGGAGTAAGATGAATTTTTTTATAAAATATAAAAATGCAATTTATACATGTGGATGTAATAATTAAAGTCAAAATAAATGTCATTTAAAAAATATATTAAGTAAAAAAAGGTAAATCCTAGTAAGGAAGCATAGTCATACCTAGCTTAAGGCATAGTAAAATAGAATTGAATGGTTTTATAGAGGAAAGGAACATAAATAACAACTAGAGCATAAAATTTTAAAATAAATATTTGTTCTTAAACTCTTAAGTTATCTTAAACAACAAGGCACTGTTGGATGAATAATGGAGCCTAGTGATGTAGAAGAGTGGGTACAGTGATGCAAGAAAATGGGTATAGTGATGTAGAAGAGAGAGTATAGTGATGAAGAATAGCGAGTTGTAGAAGATCAAGGAGTCTATCAAGAGGATGTGGAGAGTATTATTAGTAGTTTAGTTTTTTAAGTAAATTTTTAAGGAAGCCAAATTATAAAAAACTTGAATGTTTAAGGACTTTGTATGTCTTAGGATGAGACACCTATTTAAGTCAGGGTGAGTGTTATCAAGGGTAAAGAAGATAATATTAATTGTAATAAAAAGGATAAAATGGATATATGAGGTGTAAAACAAGAATAAAAGAGTATTTATAAATGAAGAGTCATAATGGAATTTGAAGAGTCATTTGAAATCAATTTTAAGTAAATCATACAAGAATGAGAAATGATGACTTTAATGAATAAATATTTATATTTTATGCTCTCATTGAGCTTATATTATATTATTGTTTCATTTTTAATGTTTTACATAATTTAATGGTGTATATTTTGTAGACCTATTATTTATTTCTAGTAGATTTAGTTTTTTATTATTATTTCTAAACTACAACTAGGAGGCACATCACATGTAAATAAAAATGTAACTGACATAACTATAATATGCCTTCTAACATATCATTATGATGTAAAAAACCACAATTTTTTATTCAAACAAGATCACCCTTCTCTCTCCTCTTCTATAAAGGATTCATTCTACTCAAACATCACCCTATATCCACTTTCCTCTTTTGATATGCAAGTATGGGGTGTTCCTCTTCATCATGAAGACTAATTTTATAGTTTTATTTATACTAACACAATTGATTTATGGTTGGGTAAAAAATTATAAATTTTGTGAAAATTTGGTAGAAATAAATTAATTTTTTAGAATCTATAAATATTGGTAGAGTCCTACTTAACATCAACCTCTTATTTTTCCTTATGGCATACTACATGAATTAAAAGTCTCACAAAATATTCATTTATTGTAAGATAAATCCTTATTATTTTAAAATAAATTGATTAAAAACCTAATAAAATAGTAAATATTTATTATTATAAATTTAAAACAATGAAATACATAACATAAAGATAACCATCTAAAAATTTAATCTAATCAACATCCTTTGTGGATTATTACAAATGACCATCTTCTGAAAGACTTTGAGGTTTCAAAAGGTTAAACCATCTCAAACTTATGTTCCAATATTTAGTTAATGTAATAAATTGTTTGTATTTATCAAGAGATAAAAAAAATTTAAATAGTAATTTTGACTACCTGACTGTCATCTAAAATAATAAAAACCAAAAATTTAATCAAGACCTAAATATGGTTGCCACATGGAAAGTAATTAGTTTTAATGTATTAGAAGTAAAGTGAAATTATAATAAAAACATAAAATATATTTAAATTTCTTAATGTTTCTTCCTCCTACTAATAATTAAATTAACATCTGAAAGGCAAGGTTGAATGGATAGCAATGAATAATTAAATTCATGAAAGGCATGGCTGATCACCAAGACTAGCAAATTAAGGACAAGAAAAAACAATGTAGTTATGTTGATAAATCCATTTAAGATTCAAATATTATTAAATTTACCATGGTTATATTACTACTCAACAATGTAGATCTAAATATTCTACACAAGATGGCCAAATAGGGGCCTTGCATGCAAATACGAACACAAAGGAGTTAAAAATTCATCAAATGTAAATGTCATATTAAGATTAACAAATGGTGATAATTTAACATGAGGGGTGTTACATTATACCTCTCATAAATAATCATAGTCCTTGATTTTTAAAAAAATCAATTAAGAAAATTAAGGTGAATATTTGATCTCAAACCTTCATAAAATTCCATAAGAATCAATTGATACTCATAGTTACACTCTAAAATAATTGAAACCCAAATAACCCTTGATATGAGCATGTCAGTACAAGAACCACTCTAATGTAAATCATACTAAAAGAAAGGATAGGAACCATTCCATGAAAAAAAAATAATGTTCTAAGATAAGTGTCATTCTATGGCAAGACCACACTAAGCAATACTGAGCACTATTTCAAAACCCATAATGATAACTAGGTAGCCAAAACTATATTCCAAAATTAAAAGTATTTCTGGAGGAGAAGAAGAAAATGGGTACGCCTCCCTCTTTTTTTACCAACTCTTGGCTATGGGAGACTATACAAACAATCTACCCTGAAAAAGTACCATGTAGAAGGCTTAGAAATTATGGTTCCACAAACAAACTATCACTATGTAAAACAAAACACCACATCTAGTGATGAAAGGATGGAGTCAAAACCTACCCATATAAGTTCCCATCATGACCTTATAAATTTTTCTACAAGATATATTATTATCCCCAATACCACACACAAGGAGAGAATTATGGACATTACTTTACATAAAATAAACCAACATTTATAATAAAAAATTACCTCAAAATCAATTGACCAAAATAAATAACTGATTTAAGACCAACTAGTCTAAAAAGACTGTTAAAACTAGAAAATAAATATTTATAATTCATAAAAAATAAATTAAATGATTAGTTGAATAAATTATGAAGTTTACATATACAAAGGTGTTAGTTTCAAAATAAATTATTTTTTTAATAAATTTAAAATAAGTTATAACAAAACAATATTGAAAATAATTCACATCACATGGAATATATGGCTTGGGAAAGCCACTTTAGGGGAGAAGGACATAAGCAATCATCATAAAAGTCTTAGTTACCTCATGAAGGTGAGAGTGTTTACCCTAAGTTTAGATTAAGGGTATTTAGGATTAATGGGTATTAAATTAGCTTTTACATAAGGATGGTGAACTAACCTAATGATCAAGCCAATTAATAGAAACTTGGATAAATAATATTATGAATTTATACAATTGAGATTGATAAAAATAGTAAATTATAACTATTGATATATATATCATAATGAATATGGAATAATGATATTGAACTTTTTTACTATGCTCCTGTAGATATAATCTAAAATAGGTGAAATTGGATTGGAATATGATCCTATAATAGTCATGAGATCTTGTAATATTATTTATGTGGCCTTAGATGCTTGCATCAAATCTGGACAATTGCATCAATGCAAGTGTCTTATTATGACATAAGTTTTTTGTATGAAATCATAATTGGATATGGATGTGACCAACTAGAGCCTTCTAGATTTTTTGTCACCTTTCTTTTGATGTCTTTGGATCATGTGTATAGGTTATCACTTTTTTTTCAAATGATCAAACCTAGCTTCATCACCATTAGAGTGACTATGGTAAAAATGAGTTAGTGGGATTATAGTGTCTACATACTCCATATATGCCTCTATTAATGGGAACTATTTACATAGCCAATACTATGAAGAGGGATTCATACTTGTGTAGTTATCCCCTACCTATTGGATTATATGTGTATCAAGATACAACATATGATAAGTAATGGTATGTTTTAACCTAGCTTGTAACTTATTAAATATGGCTCATGAACTATTCTTTAAATGATTTAGACCTATGATAATATTAATCCTATGACTGTATGGAAATAGGGATGAATAGGGTAGGTTTACTCACTTGATTTATTGATTGAGTTCTTTTTGGTAAGTTACCTTGTGAGTTCCTAGTATTTTCTAGGTGAAGTATGAATAAGGGTTGACATTGAATATATACTAATCCCTTTTAGAAATATATTTTATTAAATAATTAGGCTAACCCTTAGGATAAGTGTCACTTTAAAATTGGATGAATTTTGGGTATTAGACACTTTATAGGAAAAGTGGGCACTTGCATCGATGTAGGTATCAATCTAGGACCAAGTGTCCATGAAGATGGAAAACAAGTACTAGTCCAAAACTGTTATTGAAGGATAATAATCAAGTTTATATATTTTTACATAGGATATAAGGCCTATTCATTATAATAATAGTGTTTGGACTAAGGCATAATAAATTTAGGCACAATTAGATAGTCAACATGATATTTTTAGTAGTGGGAAGGTCTATAACTAAAAGGTATAGACATGATAGATATCTACCAAGTGTATAAGATTGGAGTACTACATAAATCAAATTTTAGTGTCTACAAAGAAAAATAATCAAAATTATCAACTAATCCACATGGTTCAACATATAATAGTAATCACAAAGGTTGCATTTTTATAACCACTAACCGTGAATGGAGGGACATTATGTTTATAAGGTGACCATTATGAAAGAAGCACTATGGTTCTCACTTGAAATATTTATGTCATGAATTTGTATGAATATGGAAATGTGGGGTTTCAACCTATGAGTTCACTTCTTAGCTTGTTACTCTATCAAACTAGCACAAACAGGGCTCTACCCCTCCCTCAAACCCCACAATCGTATCATGATCAAACATAAATAAATGACACAAGGTTATACTACATGAAATTTCAATTATAATTAAAAAATAACACTAATAAAAAATGTCACATAGTTAACATACACACTTAACATTTCATATACATGTTCACACTTACTAGGTACAAATCAAGTAAATAGAATAATTTGTCATTTTAAACATCACGGTCACACACTATAATTATATTCTAAGAATATGGATCTATTTTAGAGGAATTTTAAAATTATTTACATGTAGGGCTTAAAATTTAAATAGTTACATTTATACATATATGTGTTTGCACTAAGGTCAAAATGAAGTAAAATAACAACTTTAATAACATTAAACTATAAGGGTTCACAATAGTGAGTAGAGTTAGTATAATACATAAAAACATGATGTATTTTGGATCAACGGTATCAACATGAAATAAATGGTTAGCCTAACTATCCAAAACTATATAAATTGTATCACTACCATAATCATAAATCACCAAAGTATCTCAACTATATTTGGAGATAATGTTTTCAAATAGGTATCCTGGTGAAAGTTATTACTGTCTCAAAAGTATCTCAAAAAGAGATGTACATATCTTTTGTGTGTTTCTAAATATCTGACCAACATGTTCTATGTTTGATGTAAATGATAAATAAACCAAACATACTAATTTATATATAGTTACCAATGTTACACTTGGGTTTTGATAACAAAATTTCATGCCAAAAAGTTTATAAGACTAAAATTCACACCAAAAACTAACCAATTTTTAATAGTGAAACTTGTGCAACTTACATTATCCATTGTCTAGACATGTTTATGGAATAATACATATAATACATTATGATGAAATCACATGTATATATGATATTAAAAATAATGTGTAAGCAGTCACATAGTTGCTATGCCACCATCCCAAGCCTCCTAACCCTCTAATAACCTATAGCTAAAAAAGTGGACCAAGAATCACTTTGGCCCAAAGTGTAAACAAAACAAATATTAAAGGGACATTATTATGCTATAGATGATAAATATGTTAACCATAAAAATTATGATAGAATCTTAGTTTAATGGATCAAAAATTTGTCACAATAGTTTTCATAAATAGGCACCCTTGTTTTAATCTCAAACTAATGGGATTTGAAAAACAATTTTAATATGGCTAAATTATTGAATAAAGATAAACCTTAATCTATACTAAGACCTAAACCCAATTCCCCACCTCAACATGGTAACCTGCATATATGCTTCTCAAAATCAAGGTCAGATGTAGTTCTTTGTGAACTTGTGATAGGTATCCTATGCAATATGTCATCACCAAAGGGGTTTCCATTCTAATTTAACTAAGAATAAGCTAGTGTGACTCAAGAGAGATTATATAAGATCTAGTATCTCAAAAGTTGGTAAGTGTAAAATTATCACACTTTGGTTAGTCTTAATGTAGACAAATAAATATTCTATTCTAACAAGTAAGTGTTAACATAACCTTACACATTGTTAGGTTTACATAACCAAATATTGTTTTTTAAGACAAGAAAAACCTCACCATCACTTAAATTTGTTACAACCCCAAATAGAGTAATTCATCACTTCATTAAGGTTAATATTTTTCACTATAATTACTATACTTTAAAACATTTATGCGTAAAGTCACAAATTGATAATAATTTTAACAAATTTTATTTCATCTCTAATGTTATTGAGAGTGGAAAATAAGACACTCCAACATCCAAATTCATATTATTTTGTTTTTTTTATCTTTTTTTCTCAAAAAATTACAATATAGAGATTCTAAATCATTCAAAATTTAATTTATTTACAATGGATAGACTTGTCTAAATAATTTTTCTATACATAAAAAAATGTAACAACTATATTAGTATCCTAAAAATGTAATAGTGTTGTAACACATCTACTACTAGATGCTACTTAGGGTTATGATACTAACCAATACTAATTTATAGGTCTATTTGTCATCAATATAGGTGGTTATAATTTACTCCATAACATTATATAGTTTATAATCAATAAGAAGCTTACAATGAGGACTATAACCTACTACCTAGGATCTATAAAGATATGACCATTAACTACTTCAAGGTGAAATATATAACATATTACATTAACATTATATATTTTTTAATTAAGTATATCACATTCCCATTCATTAAAAATATTAAAGATACTAACCACTACATGGATTCATAATTATTTAACTTCCTACAATCTAGATATAATAACTAGTAAGCCACAAACACAAGCTACAACATGGTTAAAAGAAATCACTCATATATAAAACATAAATCCCATATTTCCTCTTAATATAATTAATTTTTGTGTCCCATTTATAAAAACTATAATTTATACTAAATTTAATAATTATAATCTCTTTGCCATTTAACACATGTTTACCATCCATCATGTTTATACATAGTTCACCAAATACTATCACTAACCACCACCACTGATATCACCTTGTAAGCCACATGTTTCTGAACATATCATCAACCCCTACAATGATTGGTACTTATAAAATTAAATCATCTTAAAATCATTTCTCCTTCCTTTTCCTACTAAAAATGGTATTTAATGGGTTAAGTTAATTCTAAACTACATAATCACCCACTATTTATTTCAACAACAGTTGAATATTGTTAGACTTGAGCACATAACTATAAAAAGTAAATAAAAATTTCCAATCACCAATTCCTAATTAATTAAATTGAATTTATATATTAATTTACACAAGAGGACATGAATGGTTGAATGGATGAAAAAGATATTAAATATAATTGTAAAATATTCCATATTGAGAGAATAGTCATGCTATTACATCGTACTCATAGTCAAAGATTAAAGTATTATAATAAGATAAGATGTGTGAATGAATTTTTAAATAGAGTATCATTTTATGAGATAAAATACAACATTTAAGGTAGAACCAATATTGATTTAAAATAAAATCTTATGTAAATCCATGAAATTATCCCATTGAGGAAGTGTTATAATCCATCAATTTAAGCTATGATAATGAATATTCCATTTTAGTTCTCATTTAGGTTTTTCTTAATTTATATTATAAATTAATGAGGTAGTTAACATGTTGTAATACTCTATTCCTCAATAGTTATGAATTAGTGAATTACTGGGGTAGATAACATGTTTTTTTAGTCTCATATAATTTATTTAAAGCATTTCCATTAGTTTTATTAAGATAAAATAAACAAATCTATACCTATGAATACTAACAACACTTATAGCCACACAAAATGACATAATATAATATGATATTATATTACATGATCAATAATTGTAGTTATTAACCTAACATCATAGTTATATATGTACAAACTTAAAATGAATGGTAAGTGGCTAAACCAATTCAAGACATAATCCATGTTTCTCAAAATTTATGCCAAATCACTAAAAATAAAGTGACAACATCAAATAAGGTATCATTATGATATAATGAAACTTGGTATAAAGGAAAAAGGATAGCCAAAATGGACATTCTAAGGAGAAAATTTAAGGTATTTCATCTAATTCAATGAAGAGAGAGCTTCCCTTGGCCCCTAAGTACCAAAAAGTTAAACATATAAATATAACAACACATTCAATAAAACTTGTGATTAAAATAGATAAAAAAAAGAAAAGGAAAATGGAAATCGGGAATTGGGATATCATATAATTATCTCCAGTATGCATATAATATGCTTGATACTAAAAAAATGATTCTAAAGGGATGAAATGTAATACTTTCAAGGAACATGAGAATATTGACATGCATATATAAATAGTAACTAATATCCTAATTTACACAAGAATATTTTTGTGCCACCTGAATGTTACCAAAGGATGCAATGTAACAAGAAAAGAACTAGTATACAATAAATTAATCATTAAATATAAGGCATACCTAGGGGAATAAAGCATGGTCTTATCAAGGTAACATTATGATTCTATTTATCAATAAATTCATTCTTATTTTGATAAGAAACCCTAATAAAATAATTTATACAAAATTTAAAAAATACAAACAACCACTAATCATTTACCTTAGGCATCAAGATATGATGGTATGTGAAAAAACATTAATCATGGACATTCTAAAGACCAAAATTCCATTTGGTGATTGAACTTAAACCATTACATAACTATTTTGGTTATATTATAAAAATTTCATGGAGCTTAAAATTTGTGTATTGATCAATTTTCACAAAGGAAAACTAACTACGCATCAATTTGAAATAAAAAATTAATTAAGCAATACTATAACGAGATAATAAGACTATGACTAAATTTTTCTGAGATAAGAAGGTCGAGTAAGATTAGTTTCATCAAAAATACAGGTGGGCACAATGATGGAGGTTAAAATAGACATAATTTAAAAGCTAAACTGAGGCAAAATAAGGTACATCCTAATAAGGAAGCATAATCATATCTAGATTAAGACATTGTTAAACATAATTTAATGATTTTATAGAGGAAAGATATTATAATAAAAATTAGAGTATAGAATCATAAAATATATATTTTTCCTTAAAATTCTAAGAAGTGATCTTCAATAGTAAGACACATCACATGTAAATAGAAACATAGCTGACAGAGTTGAAATATGCATTATAACATGCCATTATGATGTAAAACCCCTAGTTTATTCTTCTTTAGATGAGAGTGTTCTTCTCTCTCCTCTTTCATCATATGGTTTCCTTCTAATCAACCATCATCCTAATGTTCTCCACTTTCCTCCTTCCATTTGAAAGCATGGGGTGCCCCTTCTCTTTATCATAATGACTTATTTTATAGTGTTATTTCCAAACAACACAATTAATTTTTACTAAGAACAAATTGATAACTTGTTTTGTGAAACATTATTAGAAATATATGTATTTGGTAAAATGGATAAATGTTGGTAGAGTCCTACTTGATATAAATCTCTTCCTTTCCTTTTAGTGTAGTCCATGAGCTAAAATTCTCACAAAATATTCATTTATTACAATAAAAAACCTTATTATTTTGAACTACATTGATTAACACCCAAAGAATTTGTTAAATTATTTCTTGTTCCAGACTTTAAACCTTTAAATACATAACTTAAGGATAACCATCTAAAATTTTAATCTAACAAACATGCTTTTAGGATTGTTATCAACAATGTTATTTTAAAAGACTTTATGTTTTAAAAAGTATAAACCCCCTTGAACTTACATTTCAATATTTAATTAATTTAGTTAATAATTTATGTTTATCAAGATCTAAAATAACATTTGAACAATAATTTTGACTACATGACCATCATATAAAATAATAAAATGTGTAGGGTCAATCAAGAACTAAACATGGTTGCCACATGAAAAGTAAAGAGTTTGATGATATTAAAAACAAAGTTAAATTTTAACTAAACCTTAATATATATTTATATTATCTAATGTTAATTTTTATTACTAAGTATTAAATTATCATCTAAAAGGAAAGGTTCAATGGATAGCCATAAAAAATCAATTTCATAATAGACAAGGTCAATTGCTAATATTAGAGAATCGATGTAAAAAAATCAAACTAGCTACATTGTTGAATCAATTTAAAATTCAAAGCACATTATGGTTAGATTACTACTCAACAAGGAATATTCAAATATCATGCTAAAAATGTCTAATAGGGGCATCACAAATAAATATGATCACAAGGGGTATCAAATACAAACATCATGCTAAAATTAGTGAAGGGTGGTATATTAACATAAGAGGAGTTACATTCTCTTCACATTAACTTAGCATCATCTCTATGCATAAAATTTAATTCAAAAAAGTAAGGTAAACATAAGATCTCAAAACTTCATGAAATCCCACAAGAATCAATTGATATACATATTTACATTGTATGAAACCCAAATAACCTCTAATATGAGCATGTGAGTACAAGTGAAACTTTTATTAAATTTTACTAAAAAAATGACAAGCACCAATCATATAAAAATGATAATGTGTTTAGATAAGTGTCATTTAATGATAAGACCATGCTAAATAATATTTAGTGATATTTCAAAAATCATAATGATAACCTGACAGTTGATAATTTATTCCTAAGATAAAAGTCTCAAATAAGGATTATAAGAATTTGGGGATGCCTCCATATTTTTATACCATCTCTTGGCCATGTAAGAGCATACACACATTTGACCATGATAAAGTAACATGTAGTAGACTTAGGAATTATGGTTCCACTAGCCATCACTATGTAAAAAAAACATGATATTTATTGAGGGAAGGATGGAGTCATGAACACACATATAGATTCCCATCATGGCCATATAAATTATTTAACAATCTATATTATTCTCCCCCATACCACACACAAGTTAACAATTATGCACATTATTTTACATAAAAGAAACTAAAATTTATAATCAATACTTAACTAAAAATCAACTAATCAGAATAAAAAACCAATTTAATACCAATTATGTTAAAAAGAGTTTTAAAATCAAAAAAATAAAACTTGATAATTCAAAAAAATCAATTCACTAATCGGTCAAGTAGATTCTTAAATTTACAAATAAATAAAGGTGCTAGTTTCAAAATAATTTAATTTTTCAATCAATTTAATATAAGTTTCAATAGAAAAATATTGAAAATAATTCAATTCACATGGACTATGTGGCCTAGGGAAGCCACCCAAGTCAAACAAATTAATTTATTGATCAGTTGAATAAATTATTAAATTTATAAATAAAAGATGTGCTAGTTTCAAAACAACTTAATTTTTTAGTCAATTTAAAATATGTTTTAATACAAAAATATTGAAAATAATTCACATCACATGGACTATGTGGCCTAGGGAATCCACCCAAGGGGATAAAGACATTCAATTACCTACCATAGGTGAGATCAATAAGCATAAGTATCAACTAATCCATATGGCTCAACATAAAATAATAATCACAAAGGTTATCTTTTCAAAACCACTAAGGGTGAGTGGAGGAACATTATGTTCATAAGGTGACCATTATGCATGAATCACTACGGTGCTTGCCGAAAATATTTAGTGCATAACTTTTTAAAAATGGGTAAAAATGGGTTTTCATCCTATTAAACGCTCCAATTCCTATCCCATAACTTAATTATACCAACATGGACATGTCTCTACACATCCCTCAAGCAACACACTTGCATCATTCTCAAACATAGAGAAATGATGTAGTGTTACACTACACAACATTTCATTAGCAAGTCAAAAACACACTACTCATCAATATAACATATTTGGCATACACACTTAACATTTCATAGATATGTTCATATTTACATAAGTACAAATCTTGTAAATAAAACAATTTGTCATTTTAAACATCACATTCACACACCCATACTATTATTTTGAGAAGATAGGCTTGTTTTAAAGGTGTTTTATAATTATATGTAAATTTAGGGTTTAAAACATGAATAATCACATTTATACATAAATAAATTTACATTGAGGTCAAAATGAGGTAAAATAACAACATTACTAATATAAAACTACAAGGTTTCACAATAATTATTAGGGAGAGTACAATACATAAAACATAATGAAGTTTGGATCACTTAGTTAAACATGATGTAAATAGTTAACTTACAAATCCATAACTGTATAAATCATGTGACCATTGTAATCATAAATAGTTGAAGGATCTCAACTATATCTGGAAATAATATTGTCAGACATGTATCATGTTGAAAGTTTTTATTGTCTTAATAGTGTTTCAAAAAATATGTACATGTCTCCCATGTGTTTTTAAATATATAAACAACATGTTTTATAATTATTTCAAAATATAATTGAACCAAACATATCAATTTAACTATATTTCCTAGTGTTGAACATGGGATATGATACCAAAATGCCATGCCCAAAATTTTACATGAATACAGTTCACTAAGAAAACTAACCAATTTATTTATTTTTTTTTTTTTAATAGTTTGAAACATGTGTAACTTACATTATCCATCATATACACATACTCATGGAAAAATATGCATAATTTGTTATGATAAACTCACATGCCTATAAAATATTAAAAAAATGTGCAAGTGATTGCACGGTTGCTACATATCCATCTAAACCCTACCATCCATCTACTAACGTAAAATGAAAAAAGTGGACCAAGTAGTGATGTGGCCCAAATTCCAAATAGAATCAAAGATTAAATAATTATAAGTATACTAAATTTGATACATAGGTTAACCACAAACAATATAATACAAGCTTAGTTTAATGGATCAATAATTACTCATAATAGTTTTAACAAACATGCATCCTCATTTTAATCTCAAAATAATGGTCTTAGAGAAAGAGTTTAACATGTCTCAAGCATTTACTAAATATAAACCATTATTTAGCCTAAGACCTAGACCGGATTCACCATCTAAACATGGAAATCTACATATACACTCCTCAAAATTAGGGTTAGATGTAGTTCTATGTGAACTTATAATGGGTAGTATCTATGAAATGTCATCACTGAAAGGGATTGGCACTTGAACCCAACTAGGAAAAAGCTAATGTGACTCAAGTGAACTTATATAATATATAATATCTCAAATTTTAGTAAGCATAAAATTATCACACTTTAGTTAGTCTTAGTGTGGAAAAAGAAATATATTATTCAAGATTTCACATAACCATACACACTATAGGGTTTACATACCCAAACATTTTTTTATTCAACCTAAAAAAACCCTCACCATCACTTGACTTTGTTATAGCCCCAAATAGAGAAAATCAGCCCTTCATTAAGGGTAAGATTGTTTGCACTAGAACTTCTCTACTTTAAAACATTTATACATAGTATATCAACTTGATAATTTCAATTAATTTTATTTTATCACTTATGTTGGTGAGAGTAGAATAAAAAACAATCCAACATCAAAATTCATATTATTTTATTTGTTTATCATTTTATATCATAAAAGTGTAATCTAGGTATTTTAATTCATCAAAAAATTATTATTTTTTGTAATGAAAATAATTATTATAAATAAATTTTCTATACTTTAAACAACATAACAACTATATTTGTAATTGAAAATTATAATAGTGTTGTAATGCATATACTACTATATGCTAATTAGGGTTACAATACTAACCATTGTCATTTTAGAGGTCTAATTTTTATTGAAAGAGGTGGTTATAATTTCCTCCATAACATTATATAGGTTATAAACAATAAAAACCCTACAATAAGGACTGTAATCTTCTCCCTATGAATTATAAATATATGAATAATTACTATAAGGTAAAAACTATAATGCATTTCCTTAGCTTTATATTATTTCTTATTCAGTATATCACATTTACATTCACTTAAACTATTAAATATACTAAACACTATAGGTATTCATAATTATTTGACCACATATGGTCTAGGTCTAAGAATAAACACAAGATACAACTTGGTTGAAAGAAATAACTCATGTAAAAAACATAATTCCCATATTTCCTCTTAATCTCATTAATTTTTGATGTCACATCTATAATAACAAGGATTTATAGTAAAGCATACAATTATTATATCCTCACCATTTACCACATGTTTACCATCCATAATATTTATTGATAGTTCACCAAATACTATCACTAACCACCACCACTCATATCACCTTGTAAGCCACAATTTTATAAAGATATCATCACCCCTATGGTAACACATACCTCTAAAAATAAATTATCTTTATTTTGGACAATTCAAAACATATGTTTATTATCTTAAAATTGTTTCTCCTCTATTTTCCAATTACAAATTGTACATAATGGGTTAATTTGATTCTAGAATATATAATCAGTTGCCATTTATTAAAATAATAGTTGAAAATCAATAGAATTATACATACAACTATAAAAGGTAAATAACATTTTATCATCTCCATTTATTATTTAGTTTAATTTAATTTAGACATTAATGTACACAAGAGGCCAATAATGGACAAAGTGGATGAATAAAACATCAAATATTATTGTAATATCTTCCATATTAAGAGATTAGCCATGCTACTATATCCTAATAATAGTCGTAATTAAATTATTATATTAGGATAGGATAGAGTATCCTTCAAGGAGACAAAATACAACATTTAAGTGAGAACCAATATTGATTATAGAAAAAAAAATCTTATGAAAATCCAGGAAAATATCCCATTGGGGAAGTGTTATAATCATTCATCTTAAGTTATGGTAATGAATAA
This sequence comes from Torreya grandis, assembly GCA_037957365.1. NCBI lineage: Eukaryota > Viridiplantae > Streptophyta > Pinopsida > Cupressales > Taxaceae > Torreya > Torreya grandis. The sequence goes on from JARHVA010002321.1 coordinate 1,754,562, forward strand.
CCCACTTTATTTCTCATTTGTGCTTTTCTAAATTTATATAATGAAATAATGAGGTAGTTAATATATTTTACTATTATAGTCCCCAATAGTTCTAAATTAATGAATTCGTGAGGTAGACAAATGGTGGTTGTTGTGGTCTTGTAGGAGTTAATTAAATAATTTAACTTAATTTTATTGAGATAAATTAAACAAATCTAAATTACTCACTACTAATGACATTTATAAATATACAAAAAATTTATTACAGAATATGATAATGTATTGAATGCTCCATAATTTTAATTACTAAATAAACTTCATAGTTATATATATTATAGCCTAAAAAATGAATGGTGAGTAGCTAAAATAATTCAAGACATAATCCATGATTCTAATAAATTATTCCGAAGTAATAAAACTAAGATAACAACATAAAATAATAGGTAACCATTATGAGAGAATTAAACTTGGTATAAAGGAAAATTGATATCCAAAATAGACATTCCAAGGAGAATATTTAAGGTCTTTCATCAAAGTCAAAGAAGAGGGAGCTTCCATAGGCCCCTAAGCAATAGAGATTTGTAGATATTGATTGAATAATACATTTATGAAAAATTGTGATTCAACTACATAGAGAAGGAAAACATGGAATTCAAGATATGGGAGTTAATATCATTATCTCCAATATGCATAAAATCAACTTAATACTTAAAAATGATGCTAAAGGGTTGAAATATAATACTATCAAGGAACATGAGAAAACTGAGTTGCATATATAAATACTAATTAAATTACAATTTATACAAGATAATTTTTGTGTTACCTGATTATTACCATAGGTTATAATACAATAATAAAATAACTGAGTATAACATAAGGCATACCCAGGGAAATAAATCATGACATTATCAATGTAACATTTTGATTTTGTTTATTAGGTAGTTCATTCTTATTTTGATAAGAATCCATCATAAAATAATTTATCCAAAATGAAAATATCCACTAATAATTTAACTTATCCATCAAGAGATGATGGTATGAAAAAAACCACTAATAATTGATCTCATCCACCAAGAGATGATGGTATGCAAACAACTAATAATCATTTACCTCAGCCTTCAAGAAATGATGGTATGAAAACAATCACTAATCATGAATTTTATATTGACTAAAAGTACATTTTGTGATTATATTTAAACTATTACATGATTATTTTAGTTATATTATTAAAATATATTAGATCTTCAAAATTTGTGCATTGTTCATTTTTCACATAGGAAAAATTAAATAAGCCTTTATTTGAAAGAGAAAATCAATGAATCAATACTATAACGAGACAATAAAGTTGTGATTGAATTTTTCCAAGATAAGAATGCATATTTATATAGGTGGGTACAATAATTAAGGTTAAAATAAACATAGTTTAAAATCTAAACTAATTCAAAACAAGGTCCAACCTAGCAAGGAAACATAATCATATCTAGCTTAAGACTTAGTATTACAAAATTGAATGTTTTTATAGAGCTAAGGCACAACAATAAAAAATAAAGTATATAATTATAAAATACATATTTGTCCTTAAAATTATAATAAATGATAGTCAATATTAAGGTGCATCACACGTAAATAGAAATGCAAATGAAATAGTTATAATACATATTCTAACATATCATTATGATGTAAAAACCCCTAGTTTGTTGTTATTAAAATAAGAGTGCCTTTCTCTCTCCTATTTATCATTTGGCATCCTTTTTATCAACCATCATTCTTATGTTTTCCACTTTATTCCTAGCATATGCAAGCATGGCATTCCCTTCCTCTTTAGAATTAATACTAATTTTATAGTTTTATTTCTAACCAATGTAATTAATTTCTTACCAGGGATAAAATGATTAATTTTAGGGTGAAAATGACATAAATTAATGCATTTTTTAGGATGGATAAATGCTGGAAGATTCCTACTTGACATCAACCTCTTATTTTTCCTTGTGGTGTAGCCCATCAGTTACAATTCTCACCAAATATTCATTTATTATAAGACAAATCCTTATCATTTTCAACTATGTTGATTAACAACCCAATAACATATTAGATTATTATTCTTAAAAACTTAAAATCATGCATTATATAAGATAAGGATAACCATTTAAAAATTTAATCTAAAAAACATGCTTTGAGGATTGTTATCAATGACCCTCTTTTAAAATACTTTGAGGTTTCAAATGGATAAAACCTCCTAAACTAACATTTCAATATATAATAATGTAATTAATTGTTTATATTTATTGAGAGATAAAATAATGTTTGAATGATAATTTTGACTACATAACCATAATCTATAAAAATAAAACCTACAGGATCGATAAAGACCTAAATATGGCCACCAAATAGAAAGTAATTAATTTGACCAGAGTAAAAGCAAAGTAAAGTTTTAAGAAATATGACAAAAATATTTATATTATTTAATGATTTTTCCTCATAACAAGGATTAAATTAACATATAAAAGGAAAAATTAAAATGATATCCTTTGATAATCAAATTCATGAAAGGCAAGATCAATTACCAAGATTAACAAATTGAGGATAAGTAAAATCAAACTAAATATGTTTTTGACTTGGTTTAATATTAAGATAATGTTAAAATTAATAGGTTTAGATTAATAATCAATAAGGTAGATATAAATATCCTACTCAAGATGGCCAAGCAGGGAAATCACATAAAAATTTGAGCACAAGGAGTCAACAATGCATCAAATTCAAATGTTATGCTAAGATTGACAAAGGGTGGTAGCTTAACATGATGGGTGTTACAAAGAGATTGTATCAAAATTTATTTTTGGTGAAAAGGTGTTTTTGAGACTCTGTGACTACATTATATCCATATCCATTATGAAAAAGGTTATAATCTCACAAAATTTTGTGTGCACCCATTTGAGATCATAGAGAGGATTGGGAAAGTTACATACTTTCTAGAATTGACATCCATCCTATCAAAACTATATTATGGTCAAACTACTTTAGATTCTATTAATATATTAGGGCATTAAATTTTGGGCATTTGAGGTCATTGTTTGGAATAGGTTAGATACTAGTGGGATAGACTTGAAGATATGGAAACCACTTGGGAAGATGCTACTCCATTATGGAACAAGTATCCATACCTCTTTCAATGACGTTGAAGAGAAATAATATTTTCATGGAATGGGGATGTGATATCAAAATATTCATTCTTAATTTATATGTATATTTGTGTTATTTAATTCATTAATTTGATACATATTTTCATTTCAGCATGAGGTTCCCACATACTTCTTTTTGTTTCTATCTCATTTTGATACAAATATTTGGTAAATGATATATCCTTACTTGGAATGCTTTTTTCATTAGGAGTTTATATGATGTACTTATTTGATTTTTATTTTGACATGAACGTTTAAGTAGTTTTTATGTGAATTTAATTTATAAAATAAATAAATAAAATAAAAAAATTAGGGTTTAAACCAAGATAAGGCATACTTGTGTGATCGATTGTGCACCATTGATCAAGAAATTACAAGAACTCTTTTTTGTCTAGGAAGGAATACTTACACACATGCGAGTAACTAGACAAGATAGATTAATAAAGTAATAGGGTGGGATTCTTGGTAAAATACTAATTCCAAGAAGGTATAAGCTTCCCTTCACAGATGTCAAACCACCTATTTTAGAAACTAATATGATAAAAATGATAATGATAATTAAAATAAAAAATGCTTTTTGAGAATTTAGAAAACATATTATTATGAAAATATTTACTCTTATTATATTGCATTAATATAGTCAAAATAGTCAAGCCAATAACCCTGTGTGGTTTTGGTATCTTCCTAGATAATCTCAAGATGAGCTAAGATATCATCAATTTTTGGAGTGAATTCAATGTCAAAGAGACTCAACTCATGCACAATATCACTTTGATCAATAAAGAGGGGTTGGGATATAATTGGTAAATAAAAAATGTTGATTATTTCATGAGATTCTCTAAGAATGGTCATCTAAGGACAAATTCCATGTTTACAGGAAAATAAATAATCATAACAAACTAGAACTTTGGTAAAAAAATAAAAAAATAGGATAGGGTTCAACAAATAAATATTTTTTATAGGGATCAATTCTAGTTCATAGAATCAATACCTATTTTATCAGGGTCAATGATGATCAATATCAATTCTAGTAAAATTTCCCAAAAATACAAGAAGTTGGATTATGATTTATGAAAATAAATTATAAGAATAATAGATGTAGCCTAAGGAGTAGATTAATGATACTAATACATAAAATAAAATTGATAAATAAATTATTCTAAAAAAGAAGTAAAATACTAACCTTGAAATGCTTTGTGGTGGTGTTATAGACTAGTGGTGTATTTTGACTTTTACAAAGCAATACCAATGATTCAAAATTTGGTTGTAGATAAATAAGATATCCTAATGTCTATGTCACAAGGTCTCCTGAGCATCATTCATCTCATGATAATTACATCAAAATTTTGGCATTATTTTGGGACCATTTTAGAGATTTGATGTCATGTATAAGTAATCATTACTAATTGAACAAAATCAATGACAATCATGGGGAATCATTAACAATTCTATCTTTTCTTGGCAAAAAGCAAATAAGGTAGTTTTAACCATGGGGTAATTTTTGGATGAGGTTGTTTAACAATATTTTCATAGAGGATAATTTGTTAAGATGGATGGATAAATTAGATCATATGGATTTTTAATATATTTTCGGAGATTTGGGAGGTTAAAAAGGGGGTAAATGGTAATGAACAAAGTAATTACCTTGAGTAAATGAAAATAAGGGTGGTTGATAATAATTAAAGGTGATTATGACATATAAATACACTTATTAGGTAGAGTATGTAAAATTAGTGTCTACATTTTCCCCTTTTTATTGAGTAGTTGAATAGCAATTAGTAGCAAGACAAAAACTTATAGTGTATTGATGCCATAGGTGTGCATAATGAGGTATTACCACTTAAAAAAGGAGCTATCATGATGGAATAAGGTGGTGATGGGTTTTAAATGAGTGGGATGAAATATATGATTGGAATGTGATTGATAAAAATAATTCCAATCATGTGGGTTGGTTGCATAAGTAAAAATATTTTCACTGTCAAAAAGAGGATAATGATACATAGAGATGCCTTTAAGTAACCCTAAAAAATTGACCCAAATTTGAATAAGTGGTGAATAAGTAAAGGAAAGTAGGAGAACAAGGTATAAGAGGAACAAACTAGAGAATTTGGTGTGATAAAATAGGGGTTTAACCTATAGGCAATTGTTCTTATGGTGAAGTAAAGTTTTGCTATCTATAGGGGATATATTCCCAATAGACTGTATATCTTTGTAGGTTGTGGGACCAATGGTGGGTCACTTTTATGAACCTAAGTTGTTATGTAAAATATCTTAGTCATAAATGGGGAAACTTTTGGAGCCCCCAAAAAGGGATGTGTATGGAAATAATTCCAAATAATGCAAAGTAAAGGATCAATGATTATTTGAATGGATCATCAATTATTTCTATAGGATTGACATTAACCATTAGAACTGATAATGATTCTATGAATTATCATTGTGTGAGGAAACCACTATATCTAGCATGACCCAAAATTGGAAAGGCTCATATGAAATTTTTTATAATTGATCATTTGAGCAAAGAGACAAAGAGATGACATGTGGTGATGTATGCAAGTGGAAGAGGATGTAGGAGATAGAGGTCACATGGAGAGGTAGGTGGACGTAATTTTGAATTTGTGTTTTTTTGTATCAAATGGGTTGTTGAATTTATCCCATAGGATTGATGATGATCTATTATGATCATTGGTGATCATTTTGAAATCAACATTTATTTACATAGATTATGATAAATCTAATAGGGATCATCATTGATATTTAAAGAATCGATAGCAATCACTATAGGAGTTAGGATATAGGAATATTTTAAAAATATGTTATTAATTTATGATTATATTCTAAATAAATATTAATGATACAAGATTGGGTGCCACCATTATTGAAGAATATTTAAGATGAAATGAGTGATGAGGACTGGGCTCACATGGATGTTGTCAAACTCAGGGGATTACATCATTATTGGTGGATACATAGAGATATATGACTATTTGAAGTGTTACTAGAGTAGTGGGATACAATGATAGGGATTTTTTAGCTATCGACAAGGGAGATGACCCTCATAGTAGAATATATATATATATATATATATATATATATATATATATATATATATATAAGATTTATTAGTTGCTAATGTAGGGAACAATGATTACACTAGTGGATGAGATAGGACATGGGGAGTCCCTAAAATAGATATATGATGAGAATTCCATATATATCACCTTTATTAAAAGGGTTTTACATTTTAGTCTTTATATGAGCAATATGTAGAGGGGAGATTGGTGATGACCATGATGATGATAATGATCTCCTATTATTCATTTCTATATTATAGATGAGGGATACTTCCTTGGAATTTTATATGGGTAGTAACAAATATGGTATAGCACTATATTATGTTTACATGGGCACCCACACTCTTAGCATAGGTATACAGGGAATTATGGGGATGGAGGACACAATGAAGATTTAGGTTAGACATCATATTTGTATTATAGTATTGAGATTATGAGCACATTATATTAGTATGGTCACTTGGGATTATATGGATGATATGGCATTAAATAGCCTATAGTGAAAGATTATTTTGATGGTAGGATGATCTAATTAGACCATTTGGTGATGGGACCATATGATATTTTGGCCTACTATCGATGAGTAATGGATGAACTATAGGAGGGAGATTTGATTTGGGGTTTATACATGATATTTATTTCATGTATGGGAGATTAATGAGATTTATCAGTAGGATAAGTGGTTATGGGGGTGACAACTTAAGCATTTAGAGTTATTTTAGTTTGGGAGGGTAAAAAAATAGTTTGGTTTGATATAAGATATACTAATTCACCATAGTTGTATCTCCAGGAGGATTCAAAGGTGGATCTTAAAGAGGCTCATTTTATGGGTATCCATATATTTTTAGAGGAGTAAACACTCAAGATTGATGTGGATGATGTCAGGTATACACTAGCATTCTTTTTATGGTGGGGAGACTAGATAGGGGCTAGATTAAGGAGGATAGTGTGGCCAAACTAGAAGGGGGAGGATGAGGAGATGGAAATGCCAAGGAGAGAAGATGAGTTGATCCTACATATAGAGTGGATGTACAAGGGATCACTATAGAGAGGGATGCATTTAGGGCACAATGTGTCACTTGACAGGGCTAGTAGATCACATTATAGGCTGGTCATGATACTTTACAGGTGAGTTATGATAATTTACAAGATAACTATGATAAGATGAAATGATACTAGGATAGGTATTAGGGTTATAGGGATATAATTTGTGGATTATAAGGATTTTTGGGAGTGATAGCATCAGGGTTAGGTGGAGAAGGATCACAAGGGTATAGGTATGGGACTAGTAGTTGTGGTGAGTGTGAATAGATACTAGGATGTGTTAGTAAAGTTATGATATTATGAGTATATTTTGGGAGATTTCCTTCCTACGGTCTTATGTTTAGACACCTAAAAATGGCCACCAATGATCTTCAACTAGGCTTTTAACTAATTTTCACTGAAATGCACAATTTGACTTAAAACACTATAACACATTAAAATATTTGAAATTGACATAGTCAAGTGTTAATTTTGGCCAAAGTATCCATAAATGTGGCAATGAATTTTATGGGCTAGCTAACTTTGATCAAATCATTTCAAGTCAAAATGACAATTTTGTACTTAGGTGCCCTAGATTGCTCTTTTCTATCAAATGTATTACATGATACATGTGCCTTTATTATTTGGTGTTGAAAACATCCTAAATGGGACAACAAATCTAATACATATAACATTAAATTCTAATCTAGTCAAATTTTGAGCCAATAATAGGACATTTTGACCAATTTAATTAATTTGTGCACAATGAGCCAATATTTGCATCAAAGTGCTTAATCATGCTTAAGAGCTAATTAAACCAAATCATGATCCTAATTAAGAACTCCATGGAACTTTTTGAATATTTTTTTTGAAATGAATATTGAATATTTGCATCATTAGGTGACATCATTTCTTGGGAAGACATCCCTAGGCCATAAATGCATAAAATATAAAGGTTAACCCCTCCCATGCCTCATTAAGACCCTCCATGCCTATTCATTACCACTTTATTCCAAATATTTATTAGCTTATTTATGAATATTAATGACATAATTGAATTAATCCTTAGCCACACATTTCTATCTTGAGATGGATGGTTCAAGTTGATTTTAACTATTTTTTAAAATCTATAAATAGGAGGCCTTGCCTATTAACTTTTAGAAACTCTCATAAGCCAAAATTATCATGCACAAATCAATTACAAAGGCCTTAAAATTAGATTATAATGCCCAAATATTGATCCAAGCCATGCTAAAACCAAACATGGTGCCAAGGAGAGATGGAGGTAGTCACACTTCATTGATACAAACTTCATGAGCACAAACTAAGCAAGCCACTTCAACAAGTTGTTTAGAGCATCCAAAGAAGGTGAAAGAAGATTTATTTTGAATTTTACTTGTGTCTTCCATTATAGTCTTGTTAACTAAGCTCTTCCTAGTAATCAGGCCTAAATATGTTATGCTAGTGTGTTTATTTCATTTTGGAACTAACATGATACTAACCATCCTCTCTTGAGTTATATTCCTAGTTCACATAATGGCATGATTGGTGGGACCCTATCCATATGAATTTGGTCACAAAACTCCTACAAGAAACCAACTAATCTTTTCCATGTAGGATCTTGGAGTTGGAGGCCAAAAAGAGTGAAAATTTAAGTTAAAATTTCATTTTTATAGTAATTGTGTTTTTGTTCTTGGTAACATCATTTTTACTCTCTATTGCAATATCATTGCTATCATAGTATCAATTTTGTAAACAAAATTTTTGTTTTCTAAAAAGTGATTTCATAGCCTTGGGTAGTGATATCATTTGCTAAAATAAGGATTTCATTTGCTTGAGTAGTGATTTTTCCAAAATAATGATTTTGTTAGAGAACAACAATATTGTTTTCCCTATACAGTGATCTTATCAACATAACAATGATTTTATGTTTTCTATTTAGTAGTAGAGATTTTGTATGAGCAGTGATATTGTCAAAAACAATAGTGACATTGTTACTTAGGTAGTGATATTTATTGATTTAGCAAGTGATTTCATTTAAAATAGTGATTTTATTTAGCAGTAATTTCATAAGAAATAACGATATTTTGTTTTCTATCGAACTAATCCTTAACAATGATATTGTGTTTTTAAATTGTGATTTTTTAGGGAAACAATGATATTGATTGTGTAATAGTGATTTCACAATAAAGCGATTATTTTGAGAAGTTGCTTCACTCATTTACAAATTAGTTTCAAAGATAAAGGATATACTAACCTTTTCATTACAAGATCAAGCTTGGAATTTGTAAAAAAATGCTTTTTAGACCTTTTTTGAAATGTTAAAATGGACTAGGAACCTTTTTTTGGTTCTTAATGAAAAACTAGGGTGCTTAGGTAAATGTTTTGAAAAATTGTGATTTAAAAGTTACAACTTAAGACCAAGGGGTCAAAATAACACCACCTAATATTTCATTTGGTGATTAAAATTAAACTCACTTGTCAAATTTTGTATTCATTAGTTGTTTAAATTTAAAATTTGATTGGAAAAAAGAGAGAAATTATGTGTATGCTCTTCCATCCATCCCCTTTAGGGAACTTTTAGAATCAAAAGCACCATCCTTATTACAAACATGCCTAGTTCAAGGCATACAAATAATGTCATCTAAATCACTCCCCAAAAACTCTCAATAGTTTAGGTGATCTTGAAATGACCCTAAAGTCTTTCTATTAATCATTTATTTTATCATATCTTGGCTTGCAAGGAGGACTTCATTACCTCCCACAAGTTCTTTAGGGAAGATTTAACCTAGGGTTTCATCTCCTAACACTAACTTCAACCACTCCCACTAGGATTAGAGGTTTGAGTAGTTAAACCATCTTTTAGTGTTGGAGTTGCACACGCAATGTATCTACACTTTGGAAATCACACTACACTAAGCAAGTAATGAATGCAGTGGTTGAAAAAAGGACAAGACCTTTTTTCATCAAGCCAAGTGCCATATACACCTAATTTAAGTGCATTTATTTTACAATGTGACATGAAAGTCATTGGGTAATTGATCCATCTAGACATTCAAAAACTTGTAGATCTTAGACAAATCCCCACTTACCACAAAAGTGTTATTGGTGAAAGGTGTACCTCAAGTTCCATGCCATAGTATTGTCATTTGAGAGAAGGGTGTGTAAAAACCCTATTATATAACACACATTTTAATTTTTGGATGAACACTAAAAAAGCCTCTTAAATGATGTATATTGACGGATTGCAATACCACCAAGAAACCTTTTCTGTTAAGGACCTAAGAGCGATTAATTAGTTAGTTTTATCCTAGATTAAAGTCTTGTTTGGAGTAAAAACTTGGTGTGAAAAAATGATACAAACAAAAACACATAGTCATAATTTTCCTTTGAACAAAGAGGCATTATTATACCTATGTGAATCATCAATTTACCTTGTTCAAATTTCATCAAAAATTGGAGTCATATCATCCACTTTGGTACAATTATGTTTCAAAATTAAGTCTATACCTTTTATAAAAGTTTATTTAAGTCCTTAATTTATAATTCACATTTAAATTTGAACCTTTCTAAGTTATAAAGGTTGACATTTCAAGTGGGTTCACCATTTGCACATTAAACTTTTTTTAACTTAGGTTCAAATTTCCATTTGAATTGAAGGTTGTTTAAGACTCATAATCATTATCACCACTTGGTAGACTTAAGTCATTTTGTGTTAAACACTGGCACCTTGAATCTATGCACCAAATTTTTTTGTGTTACTATACTATTTCCATTAAGATCATTTGAATACATACGTTTTTGCCTTAGAGATATTGTAAAAATATTGAAGGTGTGTATGTCATTTGAGTTAAGAAAGGTAGTGTTACATTGCTAAAAATTTTAGAAACCATATTTACCTTAGATATTTTTTGAATCAAACATTTTGTCACATATTTTGAGTATTCTAGTGTTTTTATGCTTCCCAAAACATTTAAAACATTGTTTCTTAGACCTTTTTGCATAGAATTCAAGTTTGTACACATTTTTCAAGCCAATATGAGTATACCTTTGTGAATATTTGTCTAGCACAATTATGTTTTTCAGATTTATATATCCTATTTATCAAAATAACCAAGTTTTATACCATTATTTTTAGGAAAACAAACTATCTCTAATGTGCCTTTTGTTTCATACCTTATACCTATTTGATTGAGTTCATGTCCAAGAGTTAAATGCCTAGTTTTTGTTAGAAGTGTTTCAAATCCATTAGATTAAAATATTATTTATTTCAAAGTCTAGATTTTGATGTCATTTGGCCAAGAGTCCTAGCACATGCCTTGTTTGAGCTTAGATTTTGATGTGGTGTTTGGCCAAAATACCTATCAACTTTTATTTTCTTAGATTAGACTGATTTAAAACACTTTGACCTTAGAGATTGGCATTTTGATTTTCGGTCTATTTACTCAATGTTTTTTTATAAGACATGAAACATTAGACATTTAATTTTAGCTTATTTTAACACAAATCATTCCATAAACCTTTCCATCCTTTTGATGAATCTAGACTAGGTTTGAACATCATCTTTTAGACATTATATTTTTAGAGTTTGTATAACTCTCTTCCCTTTCTATCGCAAAACATTCACTATAGATCCCAACATGTATTCCTACACTTGTAGTGGACTCATGTATAATCTAGGGATTAGTAATGTGGTTGCACAATAAGAAATGGTGCAAGACCCCTATGTAGATAATGTTGTTTATGAGATGGATCCTTATATCCCTCAAACACTCAAATAGGGACACAAAACAAAGATCTATTGGATAGCTATTTGGTTAATACACCACCATACTCAAATCAATATCAAGCATAAATAGAGAAATACATAGCTATGATACCTACTATTGAAGAGCCTTTTACTCAACAAATATACTTTGTTAATGCACCTTACACATATGATCCTTATTTGTTTAAGCATCATTTAATGGCAAAAAAAAAGATGATATGTTTGTTAGATCCATAGAGGTAGGAGCTAAGTTTTTGACAAACTTACCCCATGAGAATTTACCAAGTCTAGTAAGAATGCATCATAACATATTGTATAGTCAACAAGATTATCCTATAAATCCTTTAACTCTAGTCCAAACAATGTGTCAGGACCCTAGTATGCTTTTCAAAGGCAAGGAATCTATGGAGGATCACTCTGTATAGATGCAAAAAACATACCAAACCTACTTGAACCTATCATGAAATTTTTACCAAATGACCATGTCAAGTAGGCCTCTCATAGATTTAATCCCCTCAATTGGTGTGTTAATCAAGTTGACTAGTTAAGACAATTAGGGTCTATACCCATTCATTTAGAACACTTCAGTTGACAACTTATTTCATACTCTAACCATTAAAGAAGTGTCTTATACTTATACATAGAATAGTGACCAAAACATAGTGGATAATGCACAAGTAACATCCCATTCAAACCAAAGTGATGTTAGTATATATATAACTAGCCAAAAAAATGTGCCTTTCATTAATACCAAAATTGGTTCTCAAAATCAAGGAGTAGGAGTTTTTGTGTCCTAATCTCAACCTGTTACTTATAATCCTCAACCAACCACTTCTTCAAGTGTATAACCAACAATATTAGGAAGCTATCCAATAACCAATGTCGTGCCTTAACAAAAAAATGTGATGAATCCTATTACTCCTCAATAGGTGACAAGTGGTAATCCATAACAATAGACATAATCTAGTGTACTAATATAATAGAGTTTGAATATTTTGCTACCTTAATAGGGTAAAACTAATGTTCCACCATGTCAGGTAGTAGTAAACATACCTCTTCAGTCAAAGGCTAGTATGATAATTCAAAACCAAATGATGTCTAACCAATATTGTATAAATATTGGTTAGTGATAGATGCCAAATATTCAACATGAGTTCAATTACCAATAGGGATTTATGAAACAAAGAGGTTCCAATGTTTCTCAAGCACCTACTAGGCAACAATTGCCTTTTGTTCAAAATGTGCCACTCAATTAGAAATAGGGTCTTGGTTCATAAGTTCCTACTCAATAGTAAGGTTTGATTAGTCAGCAACATGTACATTTTTAACCATAACATGCATAATATAGTTATATCCCTCCATCACAACCATAAAATCCTCAACATCAAACCTTCATAATCAACCCTAACTAGAATATTGTGTCATAACATATGTAATTCTAATAATCAAACCCTAATATATGTATGTATATTATTGTTCCATTTCCTAACCAATCCATCATACCTAATAAAATCTCCATTATACCCTGGTCTAAGTGCTCCACTTGTAACTACCCAACCATCTAGCTAGGCTAATATTCCCACAAGTTTCTTAGAGAAAGAGTTATAAATAATGAAAGATGTAACTGTAGCCATCCAAGTGGGGAAATAGATTAAAATTTTTAAGTTAGATGATGTGTGTTCCTATCCTTTCAATATGGAGTACTTATATATTCCATTTACTCTAGGATATGAGCCACCAAAGTTTGATAAATACAAGGGGAAATGTGACCCCAAAGCCCATTTAATAGAATTCTTTGTTGCATGCTAGCTAGTGGCATATAATGACATAAAACTTTTTTTGTTATTTTCAAGGAGTTTAGTAGGACAAGCCTTAGAGTGGTTTTTAAAATTTCCCAATAATTTAGTAATAGATTTTGATGACCTTTTAGAAAATTTTGTGCAACACTTTTCCTACAATCTCAAACATGAGATTTCATTGGTTGACTTGACACAAGAAAAGTAAAAATATAGTGAGATTTTTGTGAGTTATATATAGTGTTGGAGATCCCTTAGAAGTTGATTCACCCATAGTTTACCAATTAAATAATTAGCTACTATGTTTACTAAAAAAATTCTTAATGAGATAGCTTATCATCTGGAACTATAATGTGTGCATACTCTCAAAGAGATCATTGATAAAGGTTTGTTGATTGAGTGAGCCATTATTAATAAAGGAATAATCAAGCTCACTTTAACTAATAAAAATAAAGGTACTAATCAAGGAAATGACCAAAATCAAAATCAATTCCAAACACAAGTATCACAATCAACACATGCCAATAACCAAGATAGACCAAAGTAATTCAACCATAACAAGAATGTCGTGGTAAATGGAGTAACTAAGTCATGTCATGTCAAAATGGTGAAAACATCATTTTCTCAGCCTATTCCACCTTTTCAACTTACTACTACCTGACAACCACTTTAGCCAACACACCAAGCACAACAACCTAAGGCCATGCAATAAATGCAACCACCTTCGCCATTACAGGTTCTTCCTCTAAGGAGAAAAGTACGTACTCACTATGTTTTAAGTGACCTTGGAGAACCCTAGTGAATTTGTGTTTCATAAACTTGTTTTTGCTATTTTTACTATTTGACCTATACCAAATCATTAATCACAAGGCATTCCTTATCCTGATTGCTACCATGAAAATAAATAATGTGAATATAATCGGGTCAATGGACACAATTTATGATGATGTTTGCAAGTCAAGAATTTGATTGAGAATATGTTAGAGAATGGGGAGATCACATTGGATGGTGGTTCTTCCACCTCCAACTAGACTCTTGGGATTTATTAAAACCCTTTTCCTTAACATAACAACTAGTAGCAACAATGGCAACAACAACACCGGTTAGTGTAACAACAAAATCAACAATATCAAAATCAAAGGCTAAACCAACATAATAAATAATAGATAGAACCAAGGTAAAAATGTTAATAACCAAAAAACCTACCATGAAATTACACATGACTAAAATAGAGTTGTAGGCCATATTGTAGGAGGTAGCATTAATACCATCTCCATTAATTCTAGACCAAATTCTAATCAGATGAGACCATTGTTAACCGTACCAAACCAATCTAATCACTTCAAAAATACTTATTTAACTTGGGACCACACATAGGTGAACCAACAAATAGGGATTCCCACTTTTGGACCTTATATTGATAACTTGACCTTGGCCCATAACCACACATAAGTGCATCATCAACTAAGACTTGTCTTATCTAATTCCACACCATTACCACCATTTGTTAGTAATCATGGTCCTATATTTAATCCCAGTTTTGAAAATACAACTTAGAGGTCAAATATTAACATCTTAGGCCCACATCCATCTACCACTTCACTTCTTATCCATGCATCTGTTTAGCCTCAAAATAAGACATTTAACACTGAATAAGAGAATAAATTTGACATTGTGGAATAATTACAAAATATGCCTACACAAATATCCATTTTAGATTTGTTACATGTGTCAACAATCCACAAAAACATTTTGAATGATTTCATGAGACAATTCACTATTTTAAGTGACATATCCCTTAATAAATTCTAAGCTTTGGTTAGACACCTAGCTCTAGCACAACAAGTCACATTCAACCAAAGTAATATGTCATCCCTTAGCCCATTGCATAATAACTTGTTATACATTGAAGTTTGTATAAAGTGGCATAAAGTGAAATGTGTCCTTATAAATAATGGATCAAGTCTAAACATAGTGTCTCTTAAGCTCATCAAGCTTCTTAGGTACACAATGTCATATCTTCAAGTAGAGACAATAAACATCAAAGCCTACAACAATGAAGAAAAAGAATCACAGGGTACCATATGTTTACTAGTTATCTTTAGGCCTTTGACCCATGGTACACTTTACCATATTCTCAATCTTTATTTTCCATATAATATGATTTTGGAAAGACCTTGGTTACATGAAACTCATGTAGTCCCATCAACATTGCACCAATGTATCAAGTTCTCCCATTCAAGGATGGAAGTTTGTATACTAAGATATTTACATCTATATGAGCACTACAAGCACCTAGAGGATGAGTTCAAGAGTTATAACTATTGCTTCAGCATAAATCCAATGGCTAAGTATGATAAGCAAAAATCAATACTCGATGATTCATCAGAGGATAGTTGCATTGATCTTAATACCCTTGACTCCCTTTCACTCATTCCACCTCTTGAAGTATCCAATCATTTTACTATCTCACCTAATGGTCTAGGGGAGTATGTGACCCATGATACCTTTCATATTTAAAATTTTACAAATAATCCAAAGTCCTTTAGAAGACCTAAAGCTAAGTCACTTCATCCGAAATTGCAATAAAAGAGCAAAGGTAAAACACATGTCATGTTTGTACTAACATCTGGCCTAAAACCTGACCCTCTTAAGGGAGATGAATCATGGCTATATCATGATAACCAAGATGATTTTTATAAGAGTGAAAATTATCTTATTCCTAATAGGATCATATAGAATAAAGACTATGAAGGAGGAGGACTTGGACCTAATCAACAAGGAAAACTTAAGCCAATTTCCATGACCAAATACAAAAGACCCCATGGACATGGATTTAAGTTGCCTAGGGGTAACTCCATATACCTTACTCATATTCCATCACCATCAACTAGTGATGAAGATGATGGTAGTGAAGTAGAGTCTGATCATAGCCTTTTTGATGACCTAGCTAAAACCAACTTGTTTAACCCTCATTCCATTTTTACCCTTACCCTAATCATTTATTACAACCCACTACCATTGTATTATCCCCAACTGATAGACTGGGACCATCAAGAGACTAACATACTAATTGATGTGTTTCAAAACAATGAGGATTTTATTGATTTTCTAGGCCTTAGAGACAATGTTGCATTGGAGGACCATAAATTAGGGTTCTCAATCAAGTTAGATCCTATAACATATTTTGTAGAGTGAGTGAACACCCTTCTCCAAAATCAAATAATTAAAACATTGAGGTCCTAAAGTGAAAACCTCTTTGAGGCACTTTATAACCAGGGTAATAGTAAATAAAAAGGCTAGTCTAGTGGTGAAAACCTATTTTAGGTACCATTAGATAGGGGTGTTCAACCTTCTTCAACCATAACTCAGGAGACCACCAATGATGAACTTGTCTATGAGTATAAGTTTATTTTTGAAGAACAACAAGATTTTGATCAAATCATTAAAGATCTTCCAATATTTTTTGTTACATGGCAAAAACTTTCATTAAGAGACTCTAATTCATCATGCCTAAGGGAGCTTGAAGAGTTAGTCCTAGCAGAGGACTCTAATAGTGCCAACTAGTTCAAAAAATTTCCCACTATCCTTGAAGATTGTTCGACCCTTCTAGTGGAAGATATGTAAAAGGTTAACATCATGTATTTAGATGACCCAAAGTGGATAAAGCTACATATTTCCCTTATTAATAAGGATTGTAATGTCCTTACAACCCTTTTGAGGGGGTTTGTAGACATTTTTGCATGGGCATATTCTGACAGCTAGGTTTGGACCCCATCTTGGTTCTACATCACCTTGTGGTAAATACCAATGCCAAACTAGTTAAGCAAAAGTTATGAAAGATGAATTATTACATTGTTATATTACTAAATAAATATATGGAAAAAATCTTAGAATCAAGATGCATTCGATCCATTGATTACTCAAAGTGGATATCCAATGTTGTACCAATTAGTAAAAATCTAAAAGGGATCAAAATCTATACTGATTTCCATGATATAAACAAATATTTCCCTAAGGATGAATTTTCATTTCCAAACATTGACATGATCATCAACTCCACACATAATTATGAAATGCTTTCACTCATGGATGGCTTTTTAAGATACAACTAGATCAAAATAACACTAGAAGACCAACATAAGACAACATTCACCATTCCATGGGGCACATTCTATTATTAAGTAATGTTATTTGGTCTTAATAATGTTAGATCTATATATAAAATATCCATTACCATCATATTCCATGATATGATGCATGATATTATTGAAGACTACGTCGACAACATACTAGGCAAATCAAAAACTAGGCTGACAATCTAATACTACTACGTAGAATATTTGAAAGAATACATGAGTAAAAAGTATGACTAAATCCATATAAATCTATATTTGGAGTAACATTAGGAAAATTACTTGGCTTCATCATGTCTCATAGAGGCATTGAAGTCAATCTAGCCAAATTTCAAGATATAATAGAGATGCCACCACCAACCAATTTGAATCAGCTTCATAGTTTGTAGGGAAAGATCTAGTCAATATGATGCTTCATATCTCAATTAGTAGATAGGTGTAATCCATTTACACATATTTTGAAGAATGGAGTTTAATTTCAATAGGATAATCCCTACTAAATAGATTTTTAGCAGCTAAAAGATTACCTAACAAATCTACCTATTTTATTACCCCCTATGCTAGGAAAACCATTTTTGTTATACCTCTCAGCTACAAATAATGTCTTGGGGGCACTTCTAGCTAAACATGATGATAATGGAAAAGAGTATACAGTATACTACTTAATGCATACATTGTTCATGTATGAGCATAATTATACACCCATAGAAAAAGCCTTTTTAGCCATGGTCTTCACAACTCAAAAACTACATCATTACATGTTAAATATTAAGACCATGGTTATTTCAAAAGTAGATCTGCTCAAGTATCTACTATTTAAAACAACCTTACAAGGAAAAATGGCTAAATAGATCATGCTTCTTAGTGAGTTTGACATCAAATACATCAATCAAAAAGCTATTAAGGGGAAAGTTATTATAGATCAACTTACTGAAGCACCCCTTACAGACATAGAGCTACTCATATTCCAATTTCATGATGAATCCATAATGACCATCATTGACATACCTCTTGAATATTAGTAATGGAAGCTATATTTTGATGGGATCATTTGATCAGGGGAAAGCCTTTTATTTATTACAACATAAGGGAATCTAATCCCTAAATCATTTAGGATTAGTTTTCCTTGTACCAACAACATGGCCAAATATGAAGCACTTGTTACATGGCTTTGCCAAGTGGTACAATAGAATGTATCTCATCTCAAATTTTATGGTGATTCTTAGTTAATCATCAATCAGGTTACAGACCATTTTCAAACCAAAGATGATAAGTTAATTCTATATAAGGCCATGGTCAACACTCTCAAATAATAGATTGTTGACATTTAGTTTGAGCATATACCAAGGGAAAGTAAAAAAATTGTAGATGCTATGACCACTATTAGATTTTTTATTTTACAAATAGATAAAGCTAGAGAGTATCAATTCCTCATTGAGAACTTGCTAACACCAGCTCATGAACCTTCAACCATTACAATGATTTGTGATATTGTTGGTTCTAGTTTTGTTTGGTGCTTAGACATTTACAACTACCTTCATGACTAGGTTTCACCACTTGACCTCTCCCAAAAACAAACCAAATCCTTCATCCACCAAACTAATCTTTATACCTTACTTGGATCCACCCTTTACTATCATAGTTTTGTTGGAACTCTGATTCATTGTTTAACTTTGGAAAAATCTACACTAACATTATGGGAAGTTCATGGAGTATGTGGAGCTCATATTAGTGGGGCCATCTTATATAAAAATCTCTTAAATACTAGTTATTATTGGCCCATGATGGATGTAGATGCATATTCATATGTAAATAAGTGTGACAAATGTCAATGACATGCTAATTTGATTCATGCCCTAACAAAGACTCTAAACCCAGTGTTGACACTATGGCCATTTTCTACATGGGGCCTTGAAATCATTTTAAAGTTCAATCCCACCTCATGTAATGGACATAAACATATCCTTACCACCACAAAATATTTCACTAAGTGGGTTGAAGCTATACCCCTCACTTACATGACTAGAAAGCAAATTTCTAAGTTCATATTTAACTATCTCATTTTTCACTATGGTATCCTCTTCAACATTATATATGATAATGGAAGTTCCTTCAAGAATAAGGATGTTGACAATATATGTGTCAAATAAAAATCATAATTTTTTTATTATATTTAATATTACCCTCAAGGTAATGGCAAGGTTGAAGCATCAAACAAAAGCATTTTCAACATTCTCTAAAAGATTGTCAATGATGCTAGTCACGATTGATACCTTCAGATATTTCATGCCCTTTGGGCATATTGTACAAATCACTATACCCGTATAGGAGCCACTCCATACTCACTTATTTATTATACTAAATCCATCCTTCCCATTGAGTTTGAGTTACCACCTCTATGCATATCTTTAAGCATGTCCTTGATGATCATGACTATCGAGTAGCTCGCCTATAAGATCTAGACATACTTGATGAAAAAATCATAGTTTTGCTCAAAAATATTTAGGAATATCAAAACTAACTAAAAGGCCACTATAATTAGCATGTGAAACATAGAGAATTTAAAATTGTTAATCTTGTCCTTAAAGAAAACCAAAAGATTACCACAATTGAAAAGAAGCATAAAAGTAAGTTCAAACCCAATTGGGTTGGTCCTTTCATCATTACATCAAACTTTATAGCTAGAGCATACAAGCTTTCCATACCAAATGGCCATGAAATTCATGAGTCGATGAATATTATCCACCTCAAGTGGTACTATGCTTGAGTGACTTGGTGTATTATATATAATAACTATTTAATTTATATCATTTTGTTAATCTTCTTTATATAATACCTTTTTTACAGACCTATCATCCTACCAACCTATCACTTTTCCTATCACATGTATATTTTAACATACCTTTCCCCATCAAATGGGTTCATTTTTCCCTCCATACCTAGCCCTATGACTTTGGTTCCATTCTATTTGGTTCCATCACCACTTTTAACAAGTGCATTCAAATTTGGTTTCAACAATTGTTTGATACATTCCAAATAGGGTTAGTATTTTAGAGAAGTACAATAGACCTTTGGTAGTTACATCCTTCATTTCTTTTTTCATTCTCTCTCATTGTCTTAATCCTAATTATAATTGGCTATGGAAAAATTAGTCTTAATGATCTATGTTGTTATATCCTAGTTATAACTACATATGGGAAAATTAGGGGCAACACTTGTTTATTATGCCTTGACCATACCAATTCATCATTCTATATGTCGTACTATGCCTTTATACCAACTATGCCTATTTTGTTTGACTTGATTTCTACATTAGTCAGATTCTTCCATTGTATGGTAGAACTATAGTGACTTGAGGTCTTACTCTGGGACTATGTAGGTAGTGTTTGATACTTGTTGAGGTTAAATCAATCAACTGAAGCCACAATCTCACCATTTTTCAAGCAACCTAAGCTATGATCTTGCCATTTTATGAGAAACCTAAGTAATTATCTTGATGTTTTATAAGCTTTAACTAGTATCTTGTCATTCTTGATTGAGTTAATATACTCCAAAATTCTAAAAACATTTGTAAAACCATTTAGCAAAGACCAAAAACATTGACCACTTCTTTTCCTTAAGGATTTTGAGAACCCTTACTAAGCTCCAAGAAAATTGATTGTCACTTAGTTTCCCCATCCTTTATGGCCTTTTCTCACACACAATTTCCATTTTGCAATACCATTCCTATTCTTCTATTACATTCACTATGTTATTTTCATCAATTATCATTTTTTCCCATTTCTTGGGAGAACTATGTTTGGCCTAAAGTTTTTGTTGGATATTACATCCATGGAGCTATGTAGGCAACATATAATTTCCTAGTGCATATGGAGACAACTCAACCACCCCCTTCCTTTTCTTCTATTCCCCCATTTTATTAGGTTGTTAAGTTATCACCTATTTTTTAGGGGAAATGTTCATATGCATTATTTGTTTATTTGTTTCTACTTATTTGTTTGTGTGCCTATTTGTTTGCTTTCAACACTTTTACCTTGATTCAGTCTATGTGTATTCATTGGGTGATTCCTTTTGCATTTATACCTAAATCCATCCATATTCATATGTTTACATTATCATCATGGTTTTTATCATTGGTGCATTGTTTTTCCTATTGAGTATTAGATTACAGGAGTCAGTCGTTATGCATATTTTAACCAAGTATTCATGATGTTATACCATGATTCCTACCAACATGTGCTATAATAAACCTTAGCTTCAAAAATTCTATTCAATAATGGCAACATTGACATATCTTCAACACTGACACCTTGATTCAATCTAAATCATATCCTACATAGCATAATTAAATGATGAAGGAATATCAGCCTTTGTTAAATTTAGATGAGCATCTCCTTACTAGAAAGATGTCCTAATTCATATTTATCCTCTATATTATATTATCATAATCATCAACAACCAAATCAATGATGTTTTCCATAATTGGGGTCCAATGATTATAACCACATATGGGCAAATCATTATACACCATTCCACCTACATTTTTCAATGATTATAACTACCTTTGGGTAAATCATTATGTTGTCACCACTTTAATTTTTTTGCCCATACAGGGGCATGTTGTTATTCTATTTGTTTATCCTAACTAGGAAAACTCCATCTTTTCAATGATTATAACTACCTTCGGGAAAATTATTATCTTATCATACCACATTACCACTATCTAGGTATAATGCTTATAACCACCTTTAGGAAAACCATTTTATACCATCTCACTTGAATTCTCAATGATTTTGACTACTTTTTAAATATCATTATGTTTTCACCCCATCCTTTTCCTTTCTTTGGTCCCCCCATTTTGCTTCTTTCTTTTTGAGGGATCGTTTGCCAACCTACTTATGCCAACCATTACCTCAAGGGGGTAATCATATAGTTCATCAATTTACATTGAATTTTTAAGCATATAGGACCTTTTAATTATTTGAGAAGTTGTTACTATGCTTATATCTTTCAATGCATTCCTAAATAGGGGCAAACTATAGACACCTAAATCTAGCCATCGATGACCTTCAACTAGGATTTTGACTAATTTCCACCAAAATGCATAATTTGGCTTAAAAATAATAAAACACAATAAAACATTTGAAACTAACATATTCAAGTTCCAATTTTTAAAAAATTATCCCTAAATGGGGAAATTCATTTTATGGGCTAGCTAATTTTGATCAAATCATTTCAAGTAAAAATGCCAATTTTGCACTCGAGTGCCCTAGATTACTCTTTTCTATCAAATCTCTTACACAAGACATGTGACTTTGTTAGTTGGTATTGACAACATCCTAAATGGGATAACAGATCTAATACATCTAACATTAACTTATAATTCCAATCTAGTCTAATTTCAAGCCAATAATAGGATATTTTAACCAATTTGATTAATTTGTGCATAAAGAGCCAAGGTTTGCATCAAAGTGCTTAGCCATGCTTAAAATATAATTAAACCAAATCACGATCCTAATTAATAATTCCATGGAAATTTTTGAATACTTTATTTTTGGAAATGAATATTGAATATCTACATCATCAGGTGATATCATTTACTTGGGAAGACATCCCTATGCTATAAATGCACAAAATATCAATGTTAACCCCTCCCATGCCTCATTAAGACCCTCAGTTCCTATTAATTTCCCCTCTATCCCAAATATTTATGAGTCTATTTATGAATTTTAATTACATAATTGAATTAATCCTTATCCATACATCTCCATCTTGGGAAGGATGGTTCAAGTTGATTCTAACTATTTTTGAAAATCTATAAATAGGAGGCCTTGCCTATTGAAGTTTGGAAGATCTCATAAGCCAAAGTTATCATGCATAAATGAATTCCAAATACCATCAAATTAGTCTTATAATTCCCAAATATGGATCCAAGCCAAACCAGAGCCAAACATGGTGCCAAGGAAAGATAAAGGTAGCCACACTTCATTGATATAGAATTTATGAAAACAAACCAATCAAGCCACTTCAACAAGGTGTTTGGAGCATCCAAGGAAGGTGAAAGAATATTTCTTTTGCATTTTAGTTATGTCTTCAATTCTAGTCTTGTAAAATAAGCTCATCCTAGTAACTAGGCCTAATGATGTTATACTAGTGTGTTTATTTCATTTTGGAACTAATATGATACTAACCATTCTCTCTTGAGTCAAATTCCTAGTTCAAAGTATGGTATGTAACCTATATTTCCAATCATGGTATATCCTCATGATGGACACCGACCATTTTAGCTAGTATGTGTAGTGTGGCATAGGGTAGGGACAATGCAGACAAGGGAGGTGGGAGCATTGATTTGAGCCTTTTGGATTTTACTACCTAGTTATATTTTGTTGTTATAGTGATTACAAGACTATATTGTATATGTGATCTTGTATTTATGATATTTTCTATGATAGACACACTTTATCTACATGTATAAATTGATTCATGAGTATTGATGGCTATATTACTTTGTTATATAGTTATTTTAGTGATTAAAGTATGTTATATATATTATGATTTAATTTTGAGATGATTATGGATCATGATGATGATGTTATATTTCATTAATTTTGATGGGTAATGTTACGTAAATGTATATGTTTTTTTTTTTTGCATTATGTAACATTTTATGTTTATCAAATGTTGGATAATAATTATGATTGGGTGATTATGTTTATTTATAAAAGAGTAAAAGAGGTTATTAACTATTATTTTGACTTTGATTGTCACTAAGAATATGATTTTTTAACATTTTCATATAAATCCTTTATCCAATTTTAATAAGTGTTTTAAGAACCTAAGTCAACTAAGTTAAAGTTTTTGTTTATAGGAAATATAGATGAACTGAATTTCACATGACTCAAGTTTTAGGCTTAAATTAGAGATATATGCCCCATATTTTGTATAAGAGTTAAGTTTCTTTGTATTAATGGCCATATGACCCCTTTTGGAGCTAATCCATTTATTATGTAGACTGATTGATGAGGGAAGTCTATGAATTTAAGAAAGTTGATCAATGCATTGAGATTTCATGGGATACTTTTCAATTTTGACTTCAAATATTTGAAGATCATGTTTTTTTATATAAAATTGATCAATATGGGAATTTTTATACAACATACATATTTAGATATTCATCCTTTGAGGGAATGGTCTATATTTTTGGATATATTTTTGCACTTTTATGAGTAATTGTCCTTCAAAGGACCAGTCTATGTTTTTCCCCTTTTCTTAAAATTTATTTTTATCTCATCCTAAATTTTTATCATGGATTATCCTAGGGTGACCCAAGTTACTATGTTTCAAAATATAAACTAATTGCACAAGGTGGTATTTTTTATCCCAAATAAACTTTTCCTGGCTAATGTGAGGGATTGGGGAAATAATGATTCAGGGCTACTTTCAGGTATAGGTAGAGCTTATCTAATTATAACATGCCATGAATAGATCTAGGGTGTTCATATTCAAGGATGAGATAGGTATTCTATCAAAAAATCACATGATTATATATCATTATTGGTTATTTTTTTAGGATAATAAGATGATTTTGGGATATGGATTTTTATCAAAGGAAAACCAATGTTGATTATGGATATTAAAAAATTATTAACAATAGAAAAGACAGATAAAAATCATTAATATTATCATGTTCTAGTTTACCCTCTAGAAAGGCAAAGCAATATGCCCCATATCTATATTTATGAGTAATAATCTATGGTCCAAGCTAATTCAGTGAAAACTTCCCTCATTTACTCCTTTCCATATTTGTGACATGATGATTTTATTTAAGGACAATATCATCAATGTTAAATTATTATTCTTTTAAATGTAGATTGTATGCACATTTTATTCTTTCTCTATAAATATGTAGGTGATCAAGTGTTGTTATTCATCATTGATATAATATTTTTAGTTGGGATAATTGTTCTTGACAATAGTCTTCTTCAAAAATGATGTCATTAAGAGAAGTTTAAAGAGAAGGTATTCTAAGTTATAAAGGAAGAACAAATTTTGTGCCATAGACTAAAGAAAATGGGGTGGTATAATTAAGTTTTTGAAGACTTGTTTGATAGTGTATAACATGAAATGGATTTGGAAATGTCAGTCTTTCCCAATTGCATTGGCCACTTTAGCTAGGATTGTATTGAGTCTTGTTATAGGATTTAACTTGTCCATTGTCTTGTGGATAATTTTGTAATGAAAAATTAAGTGTGATACTAAAATAATCACAAATTTTTTGGACTCATTTATTCTTAAAGGATTTTCCATTATCTATGATGATATTATGAGGAATGCCAAAATGATAGATAATGTGATGATGGATGAAATCAACAATTTGGTCTATCTTAGTTGAAATAAGAGGAAAAAATTATAACCATTTAGTAAAATATTATGTATAAATAATGATAAAGTTATGTATTTTGGAGGATATGAGGTTAGTTTGACCAATGAGATCTAACCCCCACTGATAAAATGGCCAAAAGCCTTTAGCCACTTATGAAGAATAATTGGGGACATGTGATAAGTACACGTTTTGTTGACATTTAGGTCATTTATTTATGTATTCAAAACAAACATGATTTAAGGTGGGTCAATAATAACCTAATGATATAATTATTTTAGTGATGGCTAAGCCACTAAAATTTCCTCCACATATTCCATCATGTGTTTCTTTGATTGCTAGGGTTGTTTCCTGACCCTAGAGGCATCAAATGAGAAGGCCATAAAAAAATCATATATATATATAAAACACCCCCAAATATTATATAACAATATGTATGCTATTGGAAAGTGTGTTTATCATTTTTAGAAATATCAGGATGGATTAGACCTAGTGAAAGATAATCATATATCTTCATGTACCATGGTTTTGATTAGATTTATTCGACACTATGGAGAGAGGGGAGGTCATATTTAGTATAATAATGTTGTTTTATTTTGTGAATAAGAACAAAAATTTTAGATTCCAAAAAGGATGGTGGGATTAAAAAGGCTAGATAATCCATGGTATCTACAAACTTGTTAATTCACCACATAGTGGTTTGAATGGTATAGCGATCAAATGATGCCAACAACTAGTCTGCCAAGATTTTGTATATCTAGAGAATATATTTTTTACATTGATATATTTCATTTATTTTATTACCACAACCTAAAAATACCCATAAATATTAAGCATTTTAATTTTGAGGGAAAAAGTAGTTTTGAGGCCTATAATTAGGGCTTTGTATTCTACCATATTATTAGTGAAATCAAAAACAAGTTTGTAAGATAATAGTATAGGGGGACATTATGGAGGTATTAAATAATTATATCTCCACCCCCATGCTAACATTTAGATCCATTAAAGAATAAAGTCATTTGATATTTTTTATCTACATGAGACAAGGAGGTTATAGATTCATCAAGAAATTTTTAATTAGATGGTTGATTATTAGCAAGAGGTGCCTCTACCAACTAGTCTAAAATTATTTGTCCCTTAATTGATTTTTGGTGGAATAACTTAAGAGAAAATTCAGCGAGGTGCATAATCCACCTTTCCATTCATTGGTTTTGATATGGCATTGAATCTATGTATTTTAGAGGGTTAGTTTTGGTAATCACATATTTTTTATGATTAATTAAATAATTGTGGAGCTTAGAAGCTACAAAGACCAAGAAAAGACATAATTTTTCCATATGTATGTAATTAGTCTCATACTCAATGAGATTGAAACCTATGTAATAAACCGCTTTCTCTTTGTGTTGCTCATCTTGATGGGTAAGCATGGTACCTAGGGCATGATCTATAGCTAAGATGTATACGTAAAATGGTTGGACCTCATTAGGAGGAAAAAGAATAGGGGGAGAGAGAAGATAGTTCTTAAGAGTTTTAGATGCTTTTTAACACTTTACATCCCATATAAACTAGGAATATTTCTTAAGAAGGTGATGAAATTGCTAACATCTATGTGATAACTGTGAGATAAATTGATGAATGGAATATAATTTACCTTATAAACTATGAATCTAATCAAGATTAGATGGGTGTGGAATTTATAAAATGGATTTAATTTTAATTAGATCAATTTTTATTCACCAAATGGAGATATTAAAACCCAAGAGCTTGCCTCAAAAGACCCCAAAAATACTCTTGTGAGGATTGAGACATACCTAGTATTTAATTAATTGAGAAAATATTATCTAAATAATATAGATATGGTCCTTATGGATATTATATTTACCTAGGAGGTCATCCACATAATATTCAATAATTTTATGGATTAGGTCATGAAATATGTACGTCATGGCACATTGATAGGTTGTTCTAATGTTTTTTACACCAAAAGGTATGAAGCTATAAAAAAAGTTCACCATGTGGTAGTAAAGGAGGTCTTGTGTTGGTCTTTATGGGAAATAAGGATTTGATTATACATAGAGAACACATTTGATCCATGTATAACTTATGCATCATTGATTTCACTCCTCCTTAGCTCTTCTACATAGTGCTTACACGTCTCACTCAATCTTACACACTTTTTTTCTTGAATTTGGTTGAAAACTTTTTGTGACAAGTATTGTGTCTACTCATATACTTCCACACCCTCACATGCCTTGGGGATCTATACTAACTTATGCTCCTAATTTTTTACTCCCACACCCTTTACAACTCATATATCCATACACCTTGCTCTTGCATGCCCTACAATCTCAAGAATCTTTGACTTTTTGGATTTGAATACACATCTAGTATCAACTCACCCTATCCATTTTCTCTAGGAGGTTACTTAACCATCATAACCATATTCTTGGTAAATAAAAATAGTTGTAACTACACTTATATTTTAATTGTATAAATATGAATATACACATCTAGAAAGAAGGTCAATGTTTTTTACATAGTCATAACACAGATATCATGCTCTACATATCTAATCTATAATACATACACTCTAGAATATTTCACCATTTTTACCTATTCACCATTAATGAAAATAAGTTATATTTCTTAAAAATAAGACTTCTAATCCATTGAATGTGTTTGGTTACTTCTATCTAAATTATCTTTACACATTCATTATGCAAAACCGAATTTAGTTAACCCCTATGTACTTGGTACTGAGCCCCATGGCATTGATCATTAGTATCATATCAAAAAGATTTATCCTATTTCTATGCTTGTAAACAAATAAGTTCAACTTGAGAAGGAAGGTTTGTCAATCAATTCTATTTTAGAATACTTAGAAGAACACCATAACAAAAGTAAGATGGATGACACCCAAAAATAACCTGTGGTAGCACCAAAAGTTTAGAAGCTCATTGCTAACACTGTATAGGCACAATGCACCACACTTTTTGGCCAATTCCATGACTTGATGGTATATTTCAACTTGACATATTCCAAACCACCTCCAAAATTCACTCAACATTGGTTTTAGAAATAGAATCCTTTAAAAGTTGAAGTTAATATGGACATCCCTCTATTTAAATCAATATTGAAGACAAAGAATTGGATAGATTCAATAACTTAAGGCACACTTATTAATAAATCACTTAATTGAGGTTGATAAGATCACCTTTGGAGTGTTAAAGATGTCCATTCTAGTGGTTCACTAGTGGGAGGTTTTCAATTCTTAACACACATAAGAGTGCATTCCATTGGAATCCTAGAAGACATTTGTTGACATAATGAAGGAAGAATACTACCCTCTATTCCACCTTGAGGATGAATACATCAAGTTACAATAATTTCACTATTGTAAATATTATTCTATGGAGGACTATACCAACATATGCCATGACTACTCTACATGCCTATGTGAGAACCTAAATGAGTCACATAAGGTGCTAAAGTTTCTTAGCGGACTCTCACCTTACATCCATGTAAATATAGAGTTATTGAATTTTGACACATTGGGTAAATCATATCACAATGCCACCAATATTGAAGGAAAGGCAAGGATGAAGCAATGTGCCACCTCTTCATCTAATTTAGCATGTAAGGCCTTACCTATGCAAAAAATCACATCATAACCTTTTGTGTAGAAGCAACAACATACTTCTCTCAAAAAATAGAAACACCAAAAGACTACTCAACAATCCAAGGCCCCAACATATTCTACTTTAGACAAAAGAAAGAAGAATAATTTTCATTATAAGTGGTGCCATCACCATCACTCATCCACCCATGATTATTCTAAATACTATGAAAATCAATCCTTGTTTTCTCAATATGAATCAGAACCCACATCAATAGATGACACTGATCTATATGTCTCTTATTTGAGTACTAGTGCCACTATGATCAACATCTATAAGGAGTATGAGTGCCTTTTCCAAACCAAGTTATAGCTAAAGGGTCAACCTCTTCACATCATCATCGATATTGGTAACTAGAAGAACAACATTACATAATCCATAGCTCAGTGCCTTAGCATTTCCATTACTTCACACTCCAAGCCATAATCTCTAGGGTGGATGTAGTAGGGGAAGGATACACATGTTTTATGACATTGAACTTTTTAGTATAAATTCAAGCCTATGAAAGACAACATCACTTATGACATCATAATTTTGGAGGTTTGTGACATCTTATTGGGAAGATTGTATTTGTATGACCATGAAGCTAAATATCAATCCAAGCCACATCATTAGACTATTCATGTGCAAGATCATTTCTAAAAACTCTTTAATTAAATTACCACAACCAAAATCACCTTGGTCTTTGCTAAAAAGTGTCACAAAATCATATCACATGTGAAAAAGTTTATGTTACTCATAATCTACTATGACACACCTACATAACACAAAATGAGAAAGTAATCCCTTGTTGTGTGTAACAATCACATATTTTTATAGCAACAATAACTCAACAAGTCACTGCTATAGTAAAGTGAAGTCTTCATAAAACTTGAATGCCTTCCAATGCACTATGTAGTAAAACATCACATCAATTTAGTTCCTAGATCCCTTGTTTCTAATAGCCCCCTATATCATAGATAGTTTTGGGATAATGATGAAGTCTGATGCTAGATATAAGATCTCCTTGATTAGGGAAATATCAGGCATAACTCTTTAGCTTTAATGAGTCTAATAGTCCTTGCACCCAATAAGGATGGGTCCTAACATCTTTTCATTTACTATTATTCACTTGAAAAAATCATGGTGAATAAATAGTATCCAATGACATGCATTGATAACCTTTTAGACCAGATCTGAGGTACATAATACTTTACCAAGATAGACTTGAATTTAGGTTATCATCAGGTTATACTCCATCCTAAATACATCTATAAGATAACATTTAAGACATATAATGGATTTTACAAATGGTTGTTCATGCCTTTTGGCTTCACTAATGCACCAACTACCTTCATGTGCTTGATGGATGATCTATTTAGTTCTATTCTAATATCCTTCATCATTGTATACTTGGATGACATCCTCATCTTTAGAAAGACTTGGGAGGTACATATAGATCACATCTCATGTATCTTATATAATTTTTACCAACACAAGTTATAAGCCAATTTAGCAAAGTGTATATTTGGTGCCTTATAGATCCAATACCTAGGCTACATCATTCATTACACTGGCATCAGAGTGGATCTAGAAAAGATCAATGTGATCCAAGATTGGCATACTCTGTACAATCTCAAAAAATGGAGGAGTTTTCTTGAACTTGATAACTTATATAATATGTTCATCCTTGGTTTCTCACACATCTCTTGGGATCTCAGTCCAATCACCCATGCCCAATCCAAGTTTGACTACACTTATATACAACAACATGATTTCAAGGTACTCAATCAATACCTATATGTAGTGCCTATTCTCATAATTCATAACATTTTAAACTCCTTTAAAATCCATACTGATGCATATAATTATGTACTTAGTGTAGTAATCATACAACATGGACATCCATTTAAATGCCACTCAGAGATGTTTAGAGACACAATTCATAGGCACTCCACCTATGAGAAGGAACTATATGCCATTGTGTAAGCCATAAATCAATGGTGCCACTACATTATTGGGAAGGAGATAGTTATTCATTCAGACCATCAACCACTTCAGTTCTTGTAAATGTAGAATAAGTTTTAAAATGTGCACTATATGAAATAGATGACTTACCTACATAAATTCCATCTCATGATCAAGCATAAAAAAGGTAAGGACAACAAAGTTAAAGACTTCCTTAGTCAACCATTGGTTCATGTGTTGGATATGACCACAACTTCATAGATTGGGTATGTCTCTAACCAATTGATCAATTTTTTGTAGCAACTTATACTAGACTCACACAAGTTAAACAAGTGATAGAGTTCTACTTTTATAACAAAATTCTTTACAAACTTAGGCATCTCTATGTTCCCACCAGCATACCTCACCACTAAATCATTTAAGAAGTGCACTATGCCAATACCTAGGGACACTTCATCATGGTAAAGACTTTGGCTACATTATAGTCACATTTATTCTAGCCACACATGTGTGTTGATTTAGAGCACCACTCAAGTCTTGTATTCCTTATTGCATTACCAAGCCTATGAATAGGAATCTAGGACTCTACACACCTCTACCAATTCCATCCAGACCATGGGAATACATCAACATGGATTTCATGACTAGACTACCTATGATGATATGATAACATGACATTATGTTTGTTGTAGTGGATCAATTTTCCAAGATGTTTATCATGGTCATTTGTAGAAAATACATTGATTTAGTTGACATTGTGCAAGCTTTATTTAACCATGTTTGGGTTCATTTTGGGCTACCAACCTCCATCATATTCGACTATGATCTATGCTTCATGAGTCATTTTTGGCAAGCATTATGGGATTTTATGGGTATGTAGTTTGATTGATCAATAGTTTTCATCCTTAGATAAATGGGTAAATTAAAGTGATTAATCATATACTTATCCATCTTATATGAATTTGAAATTGTGAGCATGCTCGCACTTCGGATGATAATATCTTATAGATTCAACACACTCACAATAGGTATGTTTACAACTCTATTGGCCATAGTCCATTATAGACATGTCTTGGGTTTCAACTTTTGGCACTTCTTAACATATACTATTGTGAAATTATAGGTACTAAGTTACTCACACAATAATGGGAAATGGATAAAGTAGAGAATTTTATGCATTACATTCATTCTATTCACCAATAAGTTTAGTAGATTCTCTCTCACACCTAAGAAAAATAAAATGAACACCATGATGCACATTTTACACCTTATGTATTATGATTTAGTGATAAAATCTGGTTGTAACTTTAGAAAGATCACTTCAAAGGTGAACACCAAAGGATCAAGCCTCTGCAGTATGGTCCTTACACCATTCATAACATAAATAGTAAGAACACTGCTATTCTTGATTTGCCTTAGTACTTGAGCATGCACCCAGTCTTCAATGTGGAACTTATCAAGCCTTACACTCCACTACTTCTTAAGCTAATAGTGACAAAACATATTTTTTATTTATATCCCACACTTTTTTTCGCTACAAAGAAGGTCCATATTATTGAAGTGATAGACACATGCACCTACCATGACACACATCAAATTTTTAGAGTGGTCAAGGTTGGATAATTCATTGATCAATCCAAGTGGTCTATTTCATATCAAATTTTATTTTAATTTTTGTAACTATGCATTGATGCAATGGAGACCATTTCCCTCCCTAAAATTTTGAATGATCTATGTACAAATTCTATGCCATCAAGTTCACTTCGCATTTTCTCTTTTATATAACACACACACATTTCACCCAATAATGCATTATCCTTTACATAAATTTAATTGAAAACCTTTCATACCAAGTCCTATACCTATTTTCCAACTTTTTTTCCCTCACATGCCTTATAACTCCACACTAAAAACTACTCCTACTTGTTGGCTCTTGCACCATTCTTAGCTCATAGATTCATGTGCCTTACTCTTGTGAACCTAAAGTCTCAATAATATTAAAATTATTGGATTTAACAACATATATACATGTTGAATCACCCTATCCACATGCTCTATGGGGTTCCTTAACCATCATCCATCCTAGAAGATGAACCACCATAACCATATTCTTGGTAATTAATAGCAATTGTAATTACTCTTATATTCTACTTGTATAAATATGTAATATATGCATCTAATAGTAAGGTCAATGATTTTTACATAGTCATAACATAGATAACATGATCCATTTATATAATTTATAATATATGCACTATACCACATTGCACTAGTTTTCCCTATTTACCATTAATGAATAGAAGTTGCTTTCCTACAAATAAGTCTTTTTCTCTATTGAACATGTTCAGTTACTTCTATTTAAATTATCTTTTTTAATTTTCTCTACATAAAAAAACTTTATTGTCCCCCATGAAATTGGTCTTAGGCCCCATGGCATGGATCACCATCCATGAGAGAGAACATTTCATGGCTAACCATGAGGATTACAAGTTGATCGATATTAGGTAGAGGAAAATAATCTTTAGGATAAACAAGATTTAGGTCATGAAAATTAGTACAAAGGAATAATCCCCCTTTTGGTTTTATGATAGGTATAATATTAGACACCCATTAAGGGTAATCAAGTGATTTAATGAAAGTAACTGATATAATATGTTATAGTTATTCCTTGACTAGAAGTGCCACACATGGGTGCATATTTTGAAATTTTTATTTTATTGGTTTTAGTTTCTGGGATGGTGATGATATTATAGACAACTATAATGAGTTTAATACTTGTAAAATATTGGATATGGTTATCCATTATTTTAATGAAATCTTATTATTCTTGGGAATCCAAAGACTGAGTAACTTTGATATTTAGTGGGACTTATCATGTCCCTAGATATTAATATCAATTGTTACTTCATTTAAGAGACTAGGAGTTTTAGGTGGAATGGATTTTCATAGATATGTATCTTCTACAATAAAATATTTTAAAATAAAGTAATCATCTTGACATTGAATAATCTTAACTAAGGAAGAATCTTTCTCTATCATGTTAGGGAAAGTTAAGGGAATAGATCTAGTTTTTTCATTATGATGATACATGAGTGGTTCTAGGTTGACATTGTTGATTAAAAAAACTTAGGAATGATGTATATGATGTCATTAGTTTCTAAATGGGAGTTAGGTGATGATGATGATTGATCTTTATTAATATTAGAAGTGGTGTTGGGTGGTGATGGTAAGGCACTAGTTTGAAGATGAGAAGCTTGAAGTGATTTTCTGAAACCAAGATCATGTTTTTCATGTGGTTTTCTAAGATAACTTAGTGTTACCTCATGTATTCCTTTATCATAATGTCCTATTTAAAAAACATTCCAAATACACTACTAAAAATAATTTTATGTAAAGTGTAACTTGTTTAGGAAATAAAAATACGATGAAAATGGTTTTGTACGAGGTTGTTTTTCATGATATAAAGGGGATTGATCGATCCCTCCATAAATTAAATGGGTGAAAAGGTGACGACCTACCTAAGGTTTGGATAATATATTTATTGTTTGTCTAAGAACCCATATTCATGAGGAGTAGGTAGGGTGTTAAGCATTAATAGTTGATATTCCCCTAGTGAGAGATGTTCAAGTGCAAAGTCAAGGGAATAATTAATAATGTGTGATGAGGGGATTATTAAACTAGATGATTCCTCACTTTATTATGATGGGTTTGAGTCTTTCAATGGGATTAATACATCATTAAGTTATTATATTTAATTACACACTTTGAAAAGATGAAGATCTATTGGAATAATGTGGATTTTACCTTCATACTCATACTTCAAGCATCAAAGCTAGATGGGACACAATCCATAGCATGAATCTTGGGACATCTTAGTAGGATGATTTATTTAATTCCCATTCTAACATATAAAATAGCTCAGGGAGGGTACATCCACCTACTTGGATAGGGAGGATGACAATACCTAGTACTAGAGTGTCATGTCCCCTTTTTAGTTGACATGTTCAGAGTTGATGGTTAGCCTATTATGCGACCCTTGTAGGCTGATAGGATGGTTAGAGGGTCTTGATGGAGATTGGCTTGGCTTTGTTTAGCATAATTTTTCTAGTTGGCTTTCGTTTGGGCTCGATCAGAGATGTATTGATGGAGATATTAATATTTGATTGATTTAATCAAATATTAATTAGTTGGTCTAATTTTAATTTAGAAACCCTAATTATAATTTAAGAAACCCTAATTAG
This sequence comes from Torreya grandis, assembly GCA_037957365.1. Taxonomy (NCBI): domain Eukaryota; kingdom Viridiplantae; phylum Streptophyta; class Pinopsida; order Cupressales; family Taxaceae; genus Torreya; species Torreya grandis. The sequence goes on from JARHVA010002321.1 coordinate 1,790,762, forward strand.
GGCAAGCATATATTTTTGGAGGATATGAGGGTTTCTCATAGGAGGGAGAGTCATATTATGAATGATTATTGATTTTGATATTGAAGAATTTTTCTATGAAGACTAAGCTAAGGGTTCCAAGATTCCATTTGCATTAGAGAATGTCAACTCTTTAGTGTGTGTGATTAAGAGGTTGTGAGATATCAGCCGATCTATTACCAATTTGACAGATAGTTTCATACAAAATTTATCACAATTTTTTATGTCTTTTGAGAGATAAATTCATATAGAAGTTATCACAATATTCCAGGTATTTATTTCATAAGTTTTGATTCAATAAATTATACAGATAGAGTTTTTCTATATTAGTTCCATATTTCTTGAGATCTGGTATCTAACATAGAGGCCACATCATATTATCTTGTTTTTTTATGGAATCCATACTGATCCATACAAGTTTGTATGGTTTTGCATCAGGTCGTACAGAGCTACAGGTAACTCAGAGACCGACATCGGCAGTCTAGTGATTGACATCGACCAACTAAAGACTAACGTCGACAGTATATCGATCGATGATGGCATATTAATCGACGTCGGTGACTGTGTGTCGACACCAAAAACTCAATCCATTCTAGAATTTAGGTTTCATTTCCAGAATTGTAGAAGATCAAGGTTTTAAGACCATATATAAATTTTCCTTTATATGCATGACAGAGGACATCTATTGTAATCATCTGGATGAATAATAAGATTTGTGATTTGGCAGTTGAGAGATTATATTGTGGTAGATTTATTTATTTGAATATATTTTGCAAAATCATATCTTTGTTCAGAGTATTTGCCTCTTTATATTCCCTATTGGTTAGGGATATTACAGTGGTATCAGAGCTTTTGACAAAAAAAGGAGTCCCTATCAAAAGGGATATTACAATGGTATCAGAGCTATTTGTCTTTTTATATTCCCTATTTGAAGGGGATATTACAGTGGTATCAGAGCCAAATTCTTGCCATCTTGTTGGGTAGACTAGAGCTAAATCCTACCATCCTGAGGGTTTAGAGGTCTCATGCAGCCACAAGAGTTGGGACCACACAGGTATAATACACGCAGTAGAGCTTTGCTTGAAGGCACTCAAGTTTTAGAATAACAGCCAAAAAACATGGGTGACAATATGGATAGGACCCATATTCCACACTGTCCTAGGGATCAAGACGATGCAGAGGTGTTACTTACACTCAGAGAACTATGGGAAGGGCAAAGGTAGAACAATAAAGTATTACAGTTATTGGCAGAGGCACTACCAAGATTGGGTACTCTGAGGAGACATTCACCACATCGTGATGATGTTGAGAGTGATGCAGGATCATAGAGAGCACTTAGGACTACTTCTCGTATAGTTGATAGGCCTACTAGGCTTACCTTTGTGAGGCAGGAGGCCGAAGAGGTGATAGCAAGTGAGGAGCATGAGGAGTCATTTATAGACACACTTATGGAAGCAAATGACAAGTGGGAGTTATTACCACCTGAGGTAAGAGAGATGATTACTTTTGACCAATTCATCACACAGAGGAGAGAACATAATTGAGGTTGATAGAATGGGAGACCAAGACATCAAAACAATGATTTGAAGCATGCTACGAGTAGGCTCACACTAGCGATGTTTGATGGTAGTGGTAAGGTGACAGCACAGGCTTGGGTTAGTAAGATAGACACATTTCTCACATTGTGACTGATGGCTGTGGGAGATGCTATCAGATATGTGACACTACATCTTAAGGGAGTAGCTCACAATTGGTGGCACCACGGGATGGTGACACTCCATCATGATCAGATCACATCTTATCAAGAGTTTATGGATAGGCTGGTAGAGTGTTTTGACAGGAGGGATCTGGAGACCAATTTTTGAGAGTTGGCACAATTTTGCTAGAGTGGCAATCTAGAGACTTACATTGGTGACTTCCAAAAGTTATTAGTCATGGTTCCTAACATTTTAGAGAGGTGACTTGTAGTGCTCTTCATGGAGGGATTGATAGAACCATTGAGAGGTTGGATCAAAGGCTTTGATCCTCCTTCATTATAGGTAGCTATGAAGAAGGCGTGTAGCATGGAGATGGTAGCCCCATCCAGTAGATTTAACTCTAGAGGTACTTCTTCATCCAGGGACCATAACTGCTCTAACAGAGATAGAGAGGGATTAGATTTCAACAAAGATAAATCAGGTGTTAAGAATGATTCAAAGGCCAACCTAGTAGCACCACCTTTAGATTGAGAGGCTATTAATGATCTACGAAGGAAGAAGCTTTGCTTCTATTACAAAGGTCCTTATGATGCCAATCACGATTGTCCTTTGAGGCCTAAGGGCAAGGCAAATCGTGTGATGTGGGAATATTATGAGGATTCAAATTCAGAGGATTCCGAATAGCAGGAAGGTTTTAAGGAGGTAGAGGCTTCAGAGCCTAAGGTAGAGGTAGATTTAGAGCTTCATATATAGGAGGCATGCCTATCCAACATTCAGTCGGATGAGTCATTTAGACTCCGTGGAGTTTTGGTAGGACAGAAGGTAATCACCCTTCTTGATATAGGAGCCACACATAATTTTATAGATGCTAGATTTGTGGAGAAGTTTGGACTCACTACTAAAGATTTTGAGGGCATTAGAGTTAAGGTAGCCAATGATCACACTCTTAGGTGTGAGCATATAATTAGAGACCTCCCATTTCACTTGAACAACTATGAGTTCAAGGCTGATTATTATGCGGTAAACATGGGGGATATAGACTTAGTCTTGGGTATGAAGTGGCTTCATTTATTTGAGGAAGTTACTCTTCATCTCAAGGACATGGAGGTTCACTTTGATGTTGATGGGAAGACACATATTCTTAAGGCAATACGGGGCAACATCTTCAAATATATGTTTTTTCATCAGATGGAGAGGCTCATATGACATGACATGATAGAGTGTGCTACCGAGTACACATTGGCACCAACACAGGCAAGACAAGTGGATGAGCTTTGTCTTGAGGTGAGTTTAGTTCAGGAGATAACACATGTGATAGGGACTCAACTTTTTGTTACAGTTGGGTCACAGGTTGATGATGATATGAGTATGTCTAGCATTCATATTCTAGATTTAGATATTATTTCGGTAAGGAGTTTACTTGAGTTGTCGATTGATTTTCATTTATGGATTGGATGTTGGGATTCTTATCGTAGTACTAGAGATGATGTGACGCCATTAGATGATAGTTGTGATGGACATGGCATGGAGTTTGTATTGATTGACAATGGTGGAGATCATGACTACATTTGGGATCTAGGTGGATTGATTGGTTTGTCATTCAGCAATTGCTTGAGGGCAAGAAATTTTAGGAGGGGCAGATTGTCATGTCCCCTTTTTAGTTGACATGTTTAGAGTTAATGGTTAGCCTATTATGCGACCCTCATAGGCTGATAAGATGGTTAGAGGGTCTTGATGGAGATTGGCTTGGCTTCATTTAGCAGAATTTTTCCAGTTGGCTTTCATTTGGGCTCGATCAGACATGTATTGAGGGAGATATTAATATTTGATTGATTTAATCAAATATTAATTATGTGGTCTAATTTTAATTTAGAAACCCTAATTCTAATTTAAGAAACCCTAATTAGGGCAAGCATATCTTTTTGGAGGATATAAGGGTTTCTCATAAGAGGGAGAGTCATATTATGAATGATTATTGATTTTGATATTGAAGAATTTTTTTTTGAAGACTGAGCCAAGGGTTTTAGGATTCCATTTGCATTAGAGAACAACAAATCTTTAGTGTGAGTGATTCAGAGGTTGTGAGATATCAGCCGATCTATTGCCAGTTCGATGGATAACTTCATACAAAAGTTATCACAGTATTTCAAGTCTTTTGAAAGATAACTTCATACAAAATTTATCACAGTATTCCAGGTATTTATTTCATAAGTTTTGATTTAATAAATTATACAAATAGAGTTTTTATGTATTAGTTCCATATTTCTTGAGATCTGGTATCCAGCATAAAGGCCGCAACATATTATCTTGTTTCTGTATGGAATCTATACCGATCTGTGCAAGTTTGTACAGTTTTGCATCAGGTCGTATAGAGCCGTAGACAACTCAGAGACCAACATCGGTAGTCCAGTGACTGACATCGACCGATTGAAGACCAACGTCGATAGTATATCGATCGACGATGGCATAGTAACTGACATCGGTGACTGTGTGTCATCATAGAAAACCTAAGCCGTTCCAAAATTCAAGTTTCATTTTCATATTTGTAAAAGATAAGGGTTTTAAGACTATATTTAAATTTTCCTTTATATGCATGACAGAGGACATCTATTGTAATCATCTGGATGAATAATAAGATTTGTGATTTGGTAGTTGAGAGATTATATTGTGGTAGATTTATTTATTTGAAGATATTTTACAAAATTGTATCTTTGTTCAGAGTATTTGTCTTTTTATATTCCCTATTGGTTAGGGATATTACAGTGGTATCAGAGCTTTTGACAGAAAAAGGAGTCCCTATCAGAAGGGATATTACAGTGGTATCAAAGCTATTTGTCTTTTTATATTCCCTATTTGAAGGGGATATTACAATGGTATCAGAGCCAAATTCCTGCCATCTTGTTGGTAGACCAGAGCTAAGTCTTGCCATCCTAAGGGTTTAGAGGTCTCATGCAGCCACAAGAGTTGGGACCACATAGGTATAATACACACAGTAGAGCTTTGCTTAAAGGCACTCAAGTTTTAAAATAACAATCAGAAGACAAGGGTGAAAATATGGATAGGACCCATATTCCACACCATCCTAGGGATCAAGATGATGTAGAGGTGTTAATTACACTTAGAGAACTATAAGAAGGGCAAAGGTAGAACAATAAAGTATTACAGCTATTGGTAGAGGCACTACCGAGATTGGGTACTCCGAGGAGACATTCACCACATCATGATGATGTTGGGAGTGATGCAGGATCACAGAGAGCACTTAGGACTACTTATTATATAGTGACTGAGGGAGATGCTATCAGATATGCTATCAGATATGCGACACTACATCTTGAGGGAGTAGCTCACGATTTGTGGCACCACGGGATGGTGACACTCCATCATGATCAGATCACATCTTATCAGGAGTTTATGGATAGGCTAGTAGAGAATTTTGATAGGAGGGATCTGGAGACCTATTTTTGAGAGTTGGCATAATTGTGCTAGAGTGGCAATCTAGAGACTTACATTGGTGACTTCCAGAAGTTATCAGTCATGGTTCCTGACATTTCAGAGAGGCAACTTGTAGTGCTCTTCATGGAGGGATTGATAAAACCATTAAGAGGTTAGATCAAAGGATTTGATCCTCCTTCATTACAAGTAGCTATGAAGAAGGCACGTAGCATGGAGATGGCAGCCCCATCTAGTAGATTTAACTCCAGAGGTACTTCTTCATCCAGGGACCATAAGTGCTCTGACGAAGATAGAGAGGGATTAGATTTCAACAAAGATAAATTAGGTGTTAAGAATGATTCAAAGGCCAACCCACTAGCACCACCTTTTTATCGAGAGGCTATTAACAATCTACGTAGGAAGAAGCTTTGCTTCTATTGCAAAGGTCCCTATGATGCCAATCATGATTGTCCTTTGAGGCCTAAGGGCAAGGCAAATCATGTGATATGGGCATATTATGAGGATTCAGATTCATAGGATTCTAAACAACAGGATGGTTCTGAGGAGGTAGAGGCTTCAGAGCCTAAGGCAGAGGCAGATTTAGAGCTTCATATACAAGAGGCACGCCTATCCAGCATTCAGTCGGATGAGTCATTTAGACTCCATGGAGTTTTGGTAGGACAGAAGGTCATCACCCTTCTTGATATAGGAGCCACACATAATTTTATAGATGTTAGATTTGTGGAGAAGCGTGGACTTGCTACTAAAGATTTTGAGGGCATTAGAGTTAAGGTAGCCGATGTTCACACTCTTAGGTGTGAGCATATGATTAGAGACCTCCCATTGCGCTTAAACAACTATGAGTTCAAGGTTGATTATTATGTGGTGAACATGGGGGATATAGACTTAGTCTTGGGTATGAAGTGGCTTCATTCATTTAAGGAAGTTACTCTTCATCTCAAGGACATGGAGGTTCACTTTGATGTTGATGGGAAGACACATATTCTTAAGGCAATACAGGGTAGCAGCTTCAAATATATGTTTTTTCATCAGATGGAGAGGCTCATACGACATGACATGATAGAGTGTGCTACCAAGTGCACATTGGCACCAACACAGGAGAGACAAGTGGATGAGCTTTGTCTTGAGGTGAGTTCAGTTCAAGAGATAGCACATGTGATAGGGACTTAGCTTCCTATTACAGTCAGGTCACAGGTTGATGATGATATGAGTATGTCTAGCATTCATATTCTAGATTCAGATATTATTCAGGTAAGGAGTTTACTTGAGTTATCGATTGATTTTCATTTATGGATTGGATGTTGGGATTCTTATCTTAGTACTAGAGACGATGTGACACCATTATATGAGAGTTATGATGGACATGGCATGGATTTTGTATTGATTGACAGTGGTGGAGATCATGACTACATTTGGGATCTAGGTGGATTGATTGGTTTGTCATTCAGTGATTGCTTGAGGGCAAGCAATTTTAGGAGGGGTAGATTGTCATGTCCCCTTTTTAGTTGACATGGTTAGAGTTGATGGTTAGCCTATTATGCAACCCTTGTAGGCTGATAGGATGGTTAGAGGGTCTTGATGGAGATTGGCTTGGCTTCGTTTAGTAGAATTTTTCTAGTTGGCTTTCGTTTGGGCTCGATCGGACATGTATTGAGGGAGATATTAATATTTGATTGATTTAATCAAATATTAATTATTTGGTCTAATTTTAATTTAGAAACCCTAATTATAATTTAAGAAACCCTAATTAGGGCAAGCATATCTTTTTGGAGGATATAAGGGTTTCTCATAGGAGGAAGAGTCATATTATGAATGATTATTGATTTTGATATTGAAGAATTTTTTTGTGAAGACTAAGCCAAGGGTTCCAAGATTCCATTTGCATTGGAGAATGTCAACTCTTCAGTGTGTGTGATTCATAGGTTGTGAGATATCAGCCGATCTATTGCCAGTTCAAGGGATAGCTTTATACAAAAGTTATCACGGTATTTCAGGTCTTTTGAGAGATAACTTCATATAGAAGTTATCACAGTATTCTAGGTATTTATTTCATAAGTTTTGATTCAATAAATTATACAGATAGAGTTTTTATGTATTAGTTCCATATTTCTTGAGATCTGGTATCCAGCATAGACAACATTTTATCTTGTTTTTTTACAAAATCCGTACTGATCTGGGTAAGTTCGTACAATTTTGCATCAGGTCGTACAGAGCCGCAAGAAACTCAGAGACCGACATCGGCAGTCCAGTGACCGACATCGGCCGACTGAAGACCGACGTCGGCAATATATCGACCGATGATGGCATAGTAACCGACGTCGCTGACTGTGTGTTGACATAGAAAACCTGAGCCATTCTAGAATTTAGGTTTCATTTCTAGATTTGTAGAAGATCAGTGTTTTAAGACCATATTTAAATTTTCCTTTATATGCATGACAGAGGACATCTATTGTAATCATCTAGATGAATAATAAGATTTGTGATTTGGCAGTTGAGAGATTATATTGTGGTAGATTTATTTATTTGAAGATATTTTTCAAAATTGTATCTTTGTTCAGAGTATTTGTCTCTTTATATTCCCTATTGGTTAGGGATATTACAGTGGTATCAGAGCTTTTGACGGAAAAAGGAGTCCCTATCAGAAGGGATATTATAGTGGTATCAGAGCTGTTTGTCTTTCTATATTCCCTATTTGAAGGGGATATTACATAGAGATTTAACGTCATTAAAAACTCATAGGACAACTTGGGATTTAGTTATGATGGTTTTTGATAATTAGATTTATTAGAAACTATGTGGTGAGATTATTTTTATGCTATCCCCATTATCAATCATGACCATTTTTATCATTTTTCTATCAACTTGGGCAGTGATGAATAGAGGTAGGTACTAGTATTTAAGCTATAGTGGGGATACCTTAGAAACATAAAATGTAATGGATGAGGATGTTTGTAAATATTTGATAAAAGTTTATAGAGTTTGGGGTTCATCTATTTGTACCCAGATATCTTGTAGTGCCTTTATCATACTTTGGTAGTGTTGCAAGGAATTTTGGATATGTTTGTATAAAGACATCTTCGTGGATAGTTGGTGGAGTTATTTTAGAATTGATATTTGTATCAATTTTGAGGAATTATTATTCTAAGATATCCCTAAAAAGGAGGATTTTGGTTTTGGAATGGATGATTAGGGGATCTCTGTAGTAGAGGCATGAGCCTTTACAATGAAATTTTTGACTTTATTTGGATTTTGTATTTTCAAGCCTTGTGGTTGAGACATTGTGGCTATATGTATCATATCAATTTGTAATAATGGATGGTATATTGAAGATATAACATCACTCATGCTTGGATAACTCAAGGGGATGTTGAAAAGGAATTGGTTAGGGCTATACTCAACGACATTAACCATACCTTTTGATGTATATTTTGATATTTTTCATGAAGGGTTTAAGGAATACATCATGTTAGTCTTGAAGATGTTTATGGATTTAGTATTTTTGTTGAGGAGAGGATCATGAAAATATAATTTAATTAAGAGGTCATCTTCCTCTAAGAGATCCTAGATTACGACTTTGAGAGCATTACAACTTTCAATATCATGTCTTGGTATTCTATGGTAGGCACATATCTTATCTTCCCTATACCATGCTGGTTTTTAGATATGAGGATTTACAAACTTTATGGGTGGTAATGTGACAAGGGAGGTTTGTAAAATTTTATTAAGGATGGTGAAATATGATCCCCATAATGGATATTGGTGGGATTTTGTCATTTTTGTAGGGTGTTAATTTTTGGACCATGTTTAATTTTTTACCTTCATTTTTTGTATTGATTTTACGAGTGGTCCTAAAACAAGGCATAGGAATATTAGATAATATTATAATGTAATAATAACTCAAGGGATTGATATGGGGTGTTGGTGTTGGTAGTATGGGGGGGGGGAGTTTTTGAACCAACTTAAGTCCTTTAAGAGTTGGTTTTGTAATTATAATCTTTAGCTTAGAAGAAGGATGAGGCCCTAATATAGATGTCTTAGTTTAAACCTGGGGCATAGTCATATTCCCTTTTTGAGCACTATTGGAGGTCACAGGGATGTCTTTATGAGGATCATAATTTTTGGATGTCTGTGGAAGTTTAAGCCTTATAGGTGAGTGTTATATGGACTTACCCTTTGGCACACCAAGACATTTATCCCATGTCATTAGAGTAACCCTTTTATCTTCCATATTTTTTAAGTGGTCTTGAGCATGTTTATATGGTGCTTCCTTTGGAGGATCCCATATAATGTGATTCAGGAGGTTTAAATGGATGATAGGCATAGGCTTAACTAGTTTAGATTGTTCTCAGATATCTCTTGTAAGGAGGTCTAAATTTTCTATTACTTTAGAAGATTAATTAGGTGTGTTACCAACTTATTTAGGTATACGTGAATTGTAAATGGTGTTTATTATGTGCAATTCCTAAACTTGGGTGTTTATAGTGTTTACTTATATAGAATTAGATGAATATGGATGATTTGGAAATGGTTGTCTAAAGATATCAATAGATTGGTTTGGAGAACCAATTGGATTATCTAATTGTAACTCCCTTTGATCAATAAGGTTCTAGACCTAGCCCTTAAAATACTAACATTTATTAATCTCATGACTAGGTACATGATGGTAAGTACAAAAGTCAATTTATTTATACCAATTAGGTTTAGGATGAGAGTCATCAATGAGCCTGAATTGAGGGAGCTCAATAACTAATACTTTCAAAAGTTCATCCAATATGGAAGCGTAAGAGTCTACCAAGGGCATGTATTGTCTGGGTGGAAATCATGTTAATGTTATATATAGTTATGTTTGGGAAGTATAATGAATTGGTTTTCTTTTTATTGATGGAGAGGTTGATTTTAAGACAACAATGTTTATTGTGCCTTTTGGTTTAGATTAATTGGACCCCTTAGAAGGATTAGGTTTAAAAAATTTATTTCATAATTTAACCTTTACTTTTTCATGGGATCATATTTATAACTGAGGGCCATGGCAAAGTCTTCATCAAATTTGTTGAAAGATTGGACCTAAAGCATTAGATGAAATGTGCTTTGCACATGACCTAGAAAACAATTGATCAACTTTGTCTGAGGGAAGGAAAATGATAATTAGTTTATAATACAACAAGATTTTAATTTGATTCATATTTAAATTATCTAATGGAGTAAAAAGAATGATGGTTATCTTCCATATGATATTGATTGAAAAGTTCTTTAGGAATATTTGGTCTAGTTGGCCAAAAGAGAATAGAGAGTGTTGTGGTGTGGAACTATACCAATCCAAAGCTAGTCCATCTAGTGACATGGGGAATGTTCTCAATAGGAAAGAATCATTGTTAGATATAAGGTAGAAATAATGTATAAAGGATATAATATGTTGTTAAGGGCACTCATTGTTTTAAAATTTTGTGAACTTGAGTAGTTCCCATTGTATCTGATAGGTTCTAATTGGGATAGTTGGGATGATAGGTTCATTACAAATTTGCTCATATGAGAGCATATTATTTTGAATAAATGTATAATACTTAAGTTTAACCATCTTATCCATGATAATGTACATGAGGTTATGTTTGGAATTATATTGATGTATAACCCCTAAATCATTCTATTAAAATTATTGATAAAGGGGAAGTGAAGTGGGAAATGGCTATGAAATAAGATAACCAATTGAGGTGGTAATTATTGGTTGAGACATAGTTGCATACTATGGGAATATATGGAGTAGGGTTTGTCTTTGATATAGATTAAAATAGATGGTTATAAATGGTTGTGAAGTAATGAAGTGTTAAGTGGTTGATGGTGGCAAAAGTTATTATTGAAGAGGTTGACATAAAGGAATTTATTGTATAGATTATAATGATTGAGTTGGGTTTATGGTCACATTTATTTGAATAGGTGTAAGAATGGTAGGGTTGAGACCACTAAATCTTTGAGTGAGGAATAAGGTGTTTATGTTGATGTGAGTTGGGGTATGGTAACACTTTGGGTTTGGACAATAGTTGTAGAGGGATTAATAGATAATAGTAGTGGTTGATTAATTATAGGTTATGATACATTAGTAGTAGGGTTGAAATGGATCCTAAATTGGGATCAATAAATATTGTATGCAATCAAAAATTCATCATGTATATAAATAAATCCTAGCTTAGAAAAGATAAAGCATACCTACACTTCTAATTAGGATACACTTGTTAAGTGAGAGCATGACCAATATGGGGATCTACTAGACCTGATTAGGGGATCACTTGTCATAACATATCATGATAGGAAGGGTTATAAAGCCTAAAGTCTAACACAATCACATAACAACCCTAATGGATTCTTAAAGTTTAAAATATTAACCTATTCTAATAACAAGAAAGTAAATCTAATCTATTGCACACCAAAGCTTGTGACACAAAGTGGGGGTTAGAAGCAATGAAACAACTAAACTAAACATGTATTAGAATACATATACTTATGTCAATGCATAGATAATCCTAATACATGGGAGAATAATGTGAATGTATTATCTATCTACTCTTACAAAGGAAAATTAAAGTTAGGAATACTTACCTTTAAAGATAAACCCACCAAGCCTCAATCTCTCCCTTGGCCAAGGTGCTTCTCAAGAAATTGTTAAAGATAATGAAGATAAATCAAATCTAGGGTACAAAACTTATCTAAGCATCCAAAATACTTATCCACAAGATAAGATCCATATCTCCAAAGAAAGTATGGAACCCTAAGATTTATTTCTCAAGCAGAATGGTCAATAAGTAGATGTTCATTCACACTTCTTCACTATTAATTCTTCTCCTATGAAATGGTGGGAAATGAACTTGTATATATAGGTAGATCTTGCCCTAAATCTTCTCAAAAATATTGGTTGTATAGGATAAACCTAGTTGACCCAATGTGTTTTTGGGGATAATTCATTGGGTTTGAGATAGATCGGTTGAAAGGTTAACAAGCTAAGAAAGTGAAAAATACCCCTAAATTGTACTAAGTCGACCCAGTTGACCTAGTGTAACTGACTAAATAAAAGGGTGTTAAGGAAATAAAAGGATGGATAAGGCATGAAAACTAAGAGGAATGGGTAGGACTAAGGAGAATAATCTTAGGGTAAATAGTTTTAGGAGACAAGTGTGTAGATTTCAAGTGGTAAAAGGGACAATAATCTTATGAAGCACCGATGGTCTGCCCACCCTTTCCTAATGCACCCTTAAGGCATGCACTCAGAGAGATTGATACTTGATAGGTTTTTAAAAGATATAAAGTCTTAATGATCAATAAAATTTTAAAAATATTATGTTAAGATGTCTAATGTAGAGAACACTAGATGAACTTGTAGAAGTTAGTGTAAAAAATAGCCAAAAATCAAAAATTTTGGAATATAGGCTTATGGTAGTGGAAAATAATCTTTACATCATCATTTTAAGTCATTTTATGGTTTGAAAAATGGATGAGTAGAAACAAAGATATACGCAAAATAAGGAATGTGCTAAAAAATAATTGAAATATTTTAATTTTGAAACTGTTTTTAAATAGGTCAAAAGATAATTCATTTGTTATTTTGATTTGTGAGAGAGGGAAAAAAGAGCTTTGGAGGAAAAAATGAGATAGGATGGTGAGGAGACAACATGCTAGATAGAGAGAGGCTCTAGAGGTAGCAACATGTGCACTATAGGTATGCAACTATGAATATCAAACTAATTTTTGAAATTTTTAGTGATTTAAGTGTAGATTTAATAAAATTTGATTTAAAGCATTTATATATGTCAAAATGAAAAAAAAAAGATTATAGGGGTATAAAAATAGGAATATAGAAAATGGGTTTAGAGGGTTTAGGAAAAAAGTATTGAAATTTAACTTTTTTGGGCAAATATAAGGGGATAAAATGCATAAAGCACTGGGTCAACCTAGTTGACCTAGTGGGCTAGGAATGAGTAAAATCCATAGTACTGACCCAGTAGGTATGGTCAACCCTATACATTTTGTATGTTGATGGCCTAGTTTGGAGTTTCCATGTGGTCTGAAAGGTATAGAATGTAAAATCAACACTAGGGAGAGGAAGCAAAGGAGGTTGACTTAGATTTTTGAGTTAACCAAATGAAAAGATAAGAAACTTTTGGTCAAACTAGTTTGACCAAAGATCTAAAATGACATAAAAAAGCATGTAAAAGGTTGAAAGAGGGATAAAATGGCTCAAAATGACCAAGTAAGGCCAAGAAGGACAAATTAGGATAAAATTAGGTTAAAATGACTAAAATAAATTAATTTAGGCTTATTTTTTATGTAAAAATGTAAAAAGAATGTATTATGACTATACATAACATGGAAGAACTGCTACATCCTTTTTTGTTTCTTAGGTGTAGGGATGATGGAGATTTTGGAGACTTGTAGACAAAACATAGTTATCAAACTTGTTAGATAGGTTATTAGATGGAGATAGGGTTAGACTAGGATCTATAGATCTAGACGGGATAGATGATATGTGTTGGATCCCCCTTAGTGTTAATTTGTTAGTCATGTTCCTTGATTATTATGAATGATTAACTAACACCTTCAGATGGGAGGTGGATGGGGATTTATTAGATATTTTTATCATGTTATAGGATGTCCATACCATATTGGGGCTACCTATAGCATGAGCATAGGTGACCATAGGGATACTAGATAACCTAGAGGAGAGGAGAGCCTTAGCCATGTGGGTTACAATCTCAAATATGATATTACTAGGTAGAAGAGTTAACATGTTTAATGTTTATAAATCATATATTTTGGACATCTAAAAGGCTATAACCGGCCTTGTGACACAATGAATGCTATGTCACAAGTCATATGGAAAGGTACCATTATTTAGGGTAGCCTTGAGTAGGATGATCTTAGGGGAGCAAGTTATATATGATTTAGGTTGTATCATTTATGTCTAATTGTTACATGATATGTATGAGATGCTAGTTAGAGGGAAGAGAACTATGAGATCAATCATATTATTGATAGATTGGAAATATGAGAGGTTTCTTATATATCAATTGGTTGGGTTACCCAATGCAGTTAATGATAGGCAAATTTAAGTGTGAAGATGGAGGGAGACCAGGTATCATGGGACATACCCTATATGCTAGTTCTATAGTCAATAAGATGTGTCTACATAGTTTAGTATCCATATGAGCACATAGTAGCAACATGGGTAAGCTAATACATAATTACACTAGTGATAGTGAGGATAGAGGTGGTTAAACACTATTTATGGTGGAGAGAGACATATTTTATGTCATAGGTGCTAGTGAAGATGGGATAACCTCATATAATGATACTAATACTGATACCTAACTAGTGGGTTTGACATGTGAGGGATCCATGGGGGAGGAGAGGACTAAGGCCATAGATAGTGAGACTGATATTTAGGCCACATCATGAGTGACCATACACTGGTCAAGCATGATGAGGAGCTAAGCAAGAGGATAGGGATGCATAAGTAGAGATACTAGATGTACCATTACCAAATCTATAATGAGATGAGAAGTGACCATCAAGGACATAACATTGATGGAAGAAGGAAGAGTAAGAGAGAATGGAGACTATTTTCACCTCTGATGACCCCATAGGTGAGCCAAAGGAGATCATAGAGAGACCACTTAGATGTAGGTTGAGATAGACATGAACCATGATAGTCAAGTTTGAGATGAGGAGGTGATCTATAAAGGAGGTGTTAAGAGGTCATGCAAATAGGGAGACTATGTTAGGTAGTTGTACAGATGGCAAGACCATAGTAAATGAGATACATATAGCAAAGAAAAGATGGTTATATATTATTACTTAGGTTTTTATTTTGAAAATAGAGATATATAGATATTTTGAAATATAATAGTGATTTAATATCCATCTAATGGGATTTTTTAGGTGTAGCTAAGGATGAGGAGGAGAGATGGGGGTCCCTAGTGAGGGGAGCACTCTATGACATCCTAGATGAGACTCTATAACCATATGACCCCATGACATTAGAGGGTTTGAGTGTACCACATGCCCTAGATCAGGTTAATTAGTTCAAATTAGGTATAGAAGTAGTAAGGGAGATATGGACATAGAGAGAGAGGATGCAACCATCAGTAGTGATGGGTATATGGGAGCTATAGACATGGTAGGCCTTAGTAGATGAGAGAGATATGCATATAGCTATAGTAGTGCAAATGAAAAAAAATTGAACCTAACTTGTAGAGTCACAAGTGCAAGTAGCACACCTATAGGGACAAGTAGAAGGATCAAGATCTCAGATGGCCTCTTTACAACATACTATTTAGATGAGTCATACCAAGGCCTCAATAGGCATCATGGCTAGGCCATGAGATATACAAGATGGAGTCCATCCATAGATTTGGAACATTGGATATAGTTGTATATGTTGTATTAAAATCATGATATGTGTGTGTGTGTGTGTGTGTGTGTGATGGATCATTTTGGCATATTTTTGATGGTTGTGTATGCTTTCATTATGGTTTATTATGGTTTCTGAAGTGGATGCTTAAGATATATTTATTTCTAGCACATGTATTTAGCTTTTTTATATATGTTATAGTAAATATATGTGATGTGGTTTCTTTTCTAACATTATGAAAAAAACATGCATGGTTAAAAAGAAATAGGTAAAAAGGACTTGGAAAAATATAATCAATCAAGAAAATGTACTACACACTATTTCAAGTTGGGAAATGTGTAACAAAAAATGACTAAGTATAAAGAACTAATAAGTGGTAAAATAATATGGTAAAAAGGGATTTATTTTTAAACCAAAGTGAAACATTTTTTCACCAAATTTAAAACAAGTAAAATCACACTAATTTGCATTGGGAAGTATGACAAACAATGTAATAAAATGAAAGGTAGGTAAAAGGGCACAAATGGAAATAAAAACAAATTAATTAAGTCAATCAATTATATTAAATCATGTTAAGAAGTATGAAAGAGAAACAAAATTTCAAAATTTTGGTCTTAAATTGGTCATGCTAATTCAATCTGAGAAGTATGAAAATTTTAAGAAATGGTTGAAACATTACATGCACTCAAAAAATAAGAAGATAAAAAGGTGAAATAAAAATGAAGTAAGCATAAAAAATACTAAATAAATATGGGAATCATGTAAAATTTCATGTAACTTCATACTCGATCAAATCTTATCTCAAATTTGACACATGTAATTTGGATGGTGACTTGGGTATTAGAAAATTTTGTGAGGAAGGTCAGATCCTATCCATAGTTTTACACTACAACTTGACAAAGAGAATACCATTAGGGTGTAATGAAAAGGAATATTAGGTAATAAATGATGTGGGTAATAATAAGGAAAATATGGTAATTTGTGAGGCATGTTAGGTCCTATCCGTGGTCTTACAAAGCAACTCAAAAATGAAATCCCAAGGAGAGTAATTAGTGGACAAAAAAATATTTCTCAAGAGGAAATATAAGGGATATATGGAATGAAAAAGGGAGTGTAAAAACCAAGTCTTAGTCATCTTATGAGAAGACCTTAGGGGACAAGAGGCATATTAAGGATAGGAGAAGACATTAAGTGACTAATGGGCATCTATGTACAAAGGAAACCTATTTTATATAGATAAAAAGCTTTGTAGGCAAATAAGTGTGTTACTAAAATAAACTCACGAAGGCAAATTAGTATAAGGAAAATTAAAATGGACCTACCTTTCCATGACATGTTCCCCATTCTTTAATACCCCTTATAGAGTCATCAGTTTACTATGAAGATTGGGTACTTGCATGAGAAAGTAGGTAGCACTAAAAGATTTTTTTATTCTCTTCTTCTAATATACTGGCCTACTACACCCCAAAGGACCTCAAATCTACTATGAGGCCAATTGTGGATTTTGAGCATTGAATAGAAGAAGGAGATGTGTTTTGAGTCATGTATTTTAGTGTGATTAGACTTTTTTAAAAATATTTTTGCCTTTTGATATCATTGCCTTTTTTAAAAATGATTTTTCTTTTAAATTTATTTTGAAGGCTTTTTAAGATTCTTCCTCCATACAAATTTGGAATGATCAATCATGAGAGAGATAGTGATATACATAAATGAGATGTAGGCTACGGCTAAAGGAAGCTATGTAACAAAAGACAAAGACTAACTAGGACACTTAGGCTTGACAATGAACTAGTATGTAATCTCAAGTCTCAACCATGTAGATTCTTAGTTTGCAAAAAAGGAAGAGGTAGAAAGGAGATCCAAAGTGGACTAGTGTAAGGAGATAGTAATGAGATAGATTTTTTGCTTACTGATCACATGGTAAAGGGAGATAATAACCAAAGAGAACAAGGTTTATATAACCAAGTCACCATGACAAATGATCTATGAAAAATAGAGATAATAAAGAAAAAAATCATGAAGAAGAAAGAAAAGATTCTTTATGAAAACTCAAGTAAGAGAGAGAAAGAAATGATAAATAAAGACAATCATATGCGAAATATAAATGATAAGATAAGCAAGATATAATATAAGTAAGATCATGATATAAGATAAGCAAAAATTTGACATAGTGTTAAATGATATAACATATATAAATAAGATTGAATCACATGTAAAATCAAATATAAATGTGAAATCACCATGCATGTTCTCATAAATACTAGTAAATATATCCACACACATTATCTAATACGTCAAATAAGTCTCTATGAAGTTGGATACTCATTGCTACTAAAGTTTCATCAATATTCAATGAATGCTTGGAAAATGATTATTTTTTGATCTCCTCAATTGAAAAATTAGGAATACTCAAAGGATCATGCTAAGGAGGAAAATTAGGAAAAAGATGATCAAGAGAATCCATGGAAATGGGATCTAGTGAAGATGTAATAATCACTGGTAGAGAAGAATCCATGGGTGAGGGAAGGTCCAAAGTTGAAGGAATCACGGGAAGAGGCATAAAAAGTGGTGAAGGGGCCATAAGAGGTGATGAAACCATAAGAGGCATTGCCACGGGAGAAAAAGGAAGATCCTTCTTATGGGAATGACCTATGGGAGGAGTGGTAGAAAGTCTAGGAATGGCTATAAGATTATCTTTGAGATGTTATTGAAGGATGAAATAATGGTCAGTAATATGGGTACCACATAGATGCCATAGACAATATACCTAACCATACTTGGATATATATTTAGGAATTACCTTTGTGGGAGGTATGGCTTTGTCTGATGATGGGGAAGAAGGAAGCAAGGTATCAATATATTATTGCAACTTGTGATAATGGGTGGATGAATGATTATCTATCCCATAGAAGTAATATATATGGTTGTGAGTGTTTTTATGATAATAACTCATAGAAGGAGGTATAATAGGAGTGAAATAAGCCAAATATAACTTTTAAACCCATTTGGTAGGTAGAAGAGCCATCTTATGCAAGGGAATCAAACCATCACCAAGGGAGGGTGATATTAAGGAAGGAATGAAAATAGGCTCAATGAAAGGAGTGATATCATTAGAAATAGGGGTAATATTAGCCATAGTAGTAATGGGAATATAATAATCTATAGAAATAATGAGAAGAGGGTTAACTATAGGAGACCCTATTGAGGGAGTAGTAGGATCTATATAATGTCTAAGGATAATTGCACTAACTTCAGGGGTAAACTAGCTATGAGGGTCAGGGTACCTAGAGAAATAGTAAGGCCTGATCATAGAATGATCCATGATCATAGTCTTACATGTATCCTTATAAAATAAAGGTGTTAGTACTATCTCCATCCAATAATAAAAGGGTAAAATACAAAAATTAGTAACTATAAGTGAAGTAAAATGATGAGATGAATGAAAAGACTCAAGTAAAGAAGAATGCTAACAAAAAATATTGACATCATGGGCCCATACAAGACTACCTAACAACATATCTTCTAAGGAATAACCATCATCATAATCTAGGGTGTAAAGATAGGGTGGAATGACATAGGTAGGGATAACCTTATCATCTGAAGAAGCATGGTAAATAGAATGCCTAGTCTTGGTCAAGACTACATGAATGTCATCACAAGGAGGATTACAAGAACAAGGTTGCAAGGAAGTAGTAATATATGAGATGAGATGAGGTGAGATATCATAAGTATTTATCTTTAAGTTAATTTCATCAAGATCATCATCATCAATATTTAAGAGGTTAGGAAGAATGTAACTAATGAGCTCAGGATGCCCACTATAACCTCAGGTTGAGTCAATGATAAAGTTGAAATGTTGAGACTCATGAAATGGAATGATAGGTAAATAATCAAGAGGAAGAATCTTGAAGACACCATGATCTTGAAATTTTTTCTAAATTTCAAGGGTTAATGTCACCTTAAATCTTTTAAATGACTCTATTATGAGGAAACTTAACACATTAGAAAGCAGAGGAAGCAATACCTCTCTTGCAGTGAGTTCATGGCCTAACAAGAAAGATGCTATAAGAAAGGGGAAAGTTAAAGATCATCATATTCACATGGATGGTGATAGGTGGGATGGTAATGAGAAGCCACATGAAACCTAGAGGAGGCATTTACATTTTATTGTATACTTGGCATGTGATGTGTGTAGATTTGAGATTATATTCAAAATACCCCAAGAGTCTTAATGAAATCAAGAGAAGTGACACAAATGATGGAACCCTCATCAATAAATTCATGCTTAACTTATATATCACCTATTTAGATGCTAATTAATAAGGGAGGATCATCTACATGAATCATAATCTCATTGGGAATCATAGAAGCTATGGGAAATTTTAAAGAAAGATAAGTGTTTATAGTTTCATCAACATTGATAGACATATCTTTACATTATTTTAATATACTATCTTAAAATCCAAATAAATCTATCTCCCATCCTACTAGGGGAGGATGTGGGACATTCATTTTGAATAATAGTTACATGAGGTAGTTTTTATGATGTGGGTAAGTCCTCATAAACTCAAGAAATGAAATCTAAGATGGGATATTAGTGAGTTATGCAGTGGGATCCCATTCATTATAATTTATAAGAATGTTGTTAGATAAATATGTGTAGTTAATAAGGGTATACTTAAAAGGAGGAGTTAAATTACATTAAAATTTATGTTGATATGAAGGAGAAAGTTTAGGATAAGATTGTAAAGCATGTGGTGATGAATAAGGATTTGGTTCAAATTGATTTTGATAATTGTAATAAGTTTTACTAGAATATTGGTTATCATTAGTATTGGAATACAATGGAAGAGTGGTAGAAATATAATGGGAAGTGTTATCCAAGGAAGAATCATAAATTGGATCATTAAAAGTAATAAGGTCATCTTGTTCCAAATCATTTAAATGATTTGGAGAAGAATCCTAGATAACTCGACATGTATTATGTGAAGGAGTGTAGATTTGTTTGGAATTAATAAAATACACCACCCTTCACATATTAGTCATGCTAACCACAATCTCTTTAGAAATTGGCTCAACAAGAATTATGACATTATTGGTGGAAGGGGTGGGCTTGTCTTAGTTATCTTGAATCAGTTGGTGATTAGGTAAAGTATATTGATAGATAGCCAAATGAGCATTGGATTGATTCAAGGATTGAGTTTGTCATGTGAATTATAGTATTTGAAAGAAATCTCATAGGCTTGTTGACACTTATGGATAATGGAATCATGTTCAAAATTAGGGCCAAGAATAAAATCCATTGCTAAATTATGAAGTTGTCTACAAGTCTCATGAGAATGACCCCAACTAGAATGAAACAAAGAAAACATGTTAGGATCATACTAGGATTTCATAGGATGAGTAGGGTCAAGCTCTTGTGGAAGAGGCATGGGTATGCATTTAAGCAATTCAACTAAGGATAGAGGTTTATGAATGTTAATGTTATTTGGTGAAGAGTAATGAGAATTAGTATATTTTTGAGGAGTTAGTTCTAAAGAAGGGTTAGGAATGACAAATTGAACATTGTGAATGGTTTCATAAGAATCGATAACACCACCATTAGTGATATTAAGGTTTTTATTTTTGAGTAAGAGAGGAGGACCCACAGAAGGTTAGGGTGGCTCGAATTGACACATTAAGAAATATTATCTTTTAATTTGGTCGATATCTTCCTCCAAAGTGCCTAGAGAAAGAGTGAAGACTTGATATTATAATTTAGGAAAGAGAGAATTTGTAAAGAAATGAAATTTTTTGTCATTTACCATATTATGTTCACATTTATTTGACAAAGTTTTCCATCTCTTAAAAAAACCTTTGGAAGTTTCATTTTCATGTTGTTTACAATTAATGAAATGGGCCAAAATATTTTTAAGAAGATCATTAGTTTGAAATTATTGCACTAAAGCATTTACTAAGTCCTCCAAACTACAAATGGAATGAGATCTAAGTTGATTCTACCAATCCAAGGCATCACTTGTGAGGGTTTTGGGTAGGATCTTGGTAGTGTCAAAGGTGTTTAATTTGAACCAATCCTTGTAAATATTTCCAAATTTTTAGAGGTAAAGGGTAGGATCAGTTAACTCATTATAAGAAATTGTAGGTGTTATATCTCATATATCAATGTTGGCAATTTGAGTAATGATAAGTTCATTTTGTAGATGTTTGATGGTTTTATTGACTAAAAGAGGTTAAGGAATTAGATTTCCTTGAGAATATCAAAGAGGAGGAGGGGGAACATTTCGGTTATGTGTGTCCTAAGCCATTATTTGTGAATGAGATTGAAGATTAAGAAGGTGGTTTTGCATTATCATCATTTGATTTGTGTTATGTGCTTGAAAGGTATTCATTTGATTAATAGTTTGAAATAAAATTTGATGTGTTTGATTAACATTAGAAGCATTAGTATTGGTGTTTGTGTTGATATTAGTGGTTTGGATGCCACTATTAGAGTAGATATGAGCTTGAGATGAATTATGAAAATATGAGACACTAGTGGAAAAATTTGTTTGTGTAGCGAAAGATAGACTAGTGAATGGTTTAGAAGAAGAAACACTAGTAACATGATTACCTTGGGTATAAAATGATGCACTAGTTTAAGGATTAAGGATAATGGATCTTATGAGAGGCCCACTAAATGTATAACCTACCATGTTAGTTAAGATACTAGGCATGGAAGTAGAAGATGCTAGAGAAGAAGATGTCATGTCATAAGGAGTAAAAATTGAAGGAAGAGGCTGAGAATTAAATAAAGTGGTACCCATAGATCTAGTATTGAATGTATGAGTAGGTGAATGAGGATATTTAGTTTGATCACTAATCATGATGTTATAAATGGTAGAAGGATCCTTTCCTTGATATTGAGGAAATTCAAAAATAAAAAAGAGAATTTTAGGAGTATACTCTAACTCATGTTCATCCTCTAATAAAATAGGAAGATTATGATACAAAAAGGTCTTTAAAGTGGTCCCATAGTTCATTATGTGAGTGCCAATATGAAAATTACTATCATCCAAAAGAGGATCCGTACTCTATCTATGAGAGACCCTATCAAGATTGGTAAATTTCATCATGTCTATTGACTATAACTTAGTGTCAACACCAAAAAAAAAATTCCATGATGAAGGTAAAATAAGAGAGATGAGAAAGAAAAGGAAAAAGAGGTGAATGAAATGGTATAGGGTTGATTAGGTCAACCTAACATAGAAATAAAGACTATAAAACTGTATAAGGTCGACTAGATCAATCTAAGATAGTGTATAGAAGGTAGAGAATGTATTGGGTTGATTGGGTCAATCCAATAAAATAGATATGGAATTCAAGAAGATTAAAAATATATTATGAAAATGAAACAAGATAATTTTTAAAATAATGAAAAGAAGTAAGTACTGCATGGAAATAGACAATCAATCAGATTAACACTGGCCAATCTAATTGAAGAACACAAAATAAAACCTTACATTAACACTCGTTAATGTAAGATTTTATGCACACAATTGAGAAAAGAGAAAGAAATCAACTTGAAAATTAAAGAGATAACTAATTGGTCAACCTAAATGTTTATTAGATTATTAAGATATGATATTTAATGTGATTGTATGTTGGTTTTAAGGTACTAGATAACAATATAAGGATGATTTTAGGTAGTTTGGATTGAAATGGACTATAGTGGTAATGATAAAAGATTGGTATTGGGGCTTTACCCATTCAATTTACACACTATATTGATAAGGGTGTTAGGTGTTTATCTAGAATATACCATTAACCATAGTTTATACTTGACCATATCATAAACTTAGCTTCCCCCTTTGTGATGAAATCTAAGTAGGTTGGTCTTGGTTAGATAAAATGTTAAATTTTTTGTTTATGTTTTTGTTATTTGGTCATGTTTGTATATAATAAAAATAGTGAAAATAAATTATTAATTAAAAATCCCCTAATTAAACTATGTGAACTATTTTAAGCATGCAAGCAATAGGAAAATTAATGTGTGAGCTAATTACTAGTAGATATGAGGTTAATTTTAACTTGAAACAAGATATAGTATTTGAAAATATATGCAAAAAATATATAATAAGGTTGATAGGGTCAAATTTTTATTTCAAAATCAAGGTGTGAAAATGTATAGGGTTGGCCAGGGTTGACCTAACTATTTCAGACAACACATAGAACACAGAACTAGGTCAGCAAGGTCGATCCAGTTGACTATTCAAGGGTAGTTTAAATACTACAAATTATGAAAGGAAAGATATAAAATAAATAAATAGAGAGGTGGAAAGTAACCTTGGTTGATCATAGATGAAATGAAGAAATATTATTGGTGAAGAACCTTGAAGTATGCTTGAGAAATCTATGAACTAGGTTGATAGGATCAATCAAGATATGCAAGAACCTACTACAGAGTGATGAAAACATGTAGGGTTGATTGGATTAACCTAGTAGGCTTAAATGGATTTTTAAAAGGTTAGAAACATATATTAATTTGTTTAGGTTGATCTAGTTGCCTATTCCTAGAAACTTGTACACAAAAGTC
This sequence comes from Torreya grandis, assembly GCA_037957365.1. Lineage (NCBI taxonomy): Eukaryota > Viridiplantae > Streptophyta > Pinopsida > Cupressales > Taxaceae > Torreya > Torreya grandis. The sequence continues at coordinate 1,814,898 of JARHVA010002321.1, forward strand.
AAAAAACTAGGTCGACAGAGTCGATCTAGTATGATAAAAGATATGATAAAAATAAAGACTAAAAGGATGGAAATAAATATTGTAAGGGTTAGTTTCACGTTTGGTTCACCATAATGTATTCAATAAAAAATGCATCATGTCTATAAAATAATCCTAGCTTAGAGAAGATAAAGCATACCTATACTTCTGATTGGGATACACTTGTTAAGCAAGAGCATGACCAATATGGGGATTTGCTAGACCCGATTAAGGGATCAATTGTCATAACATATCATGATAAGAAGGGTTTAAAAGAATACATTATAACACAATCAAACACCAACCCTAATGGAGTCCTAAGGTTTAAAACATTCACCTATTATAATAATAAGAAAGTAAATCTAATCTATTACACACCGAAGCTTGTGGCACAAAGTGGGGGTTAGAAACAATAAAATAACTAAACTAAACATGTATTATAAGAAATATACTCACGTCAATATATATACAATACTAATATATTGGATAACAATACAAATGAATTATCTACTCTTACAAAAGGAAATATAAATTTAGGAATACTTACCTTTGAAGATGAACCCATCTAGCTTCAATCTTTCCCTTGGCCAAGGTGCTTTGCAAGAGATTGTTGTGGTATATAAGGATAACAAAGATAAATCAGCTCTAGTATACACAACCTATATAATCATCCAAAATAATTCTCCATAAGACAAGATCTATATCTCTAAAGAAATTATGGAACCCTAAGTTTTATTCCTCAAATATAATGGTAAATAAGTAGATGTTTGTTCTTAATTATTTGTTGTTAATTCTTCTCTTATGAAATGGTGGGAAATGAAATTGTATATATATGTAGATATTTCCCTAAATACTCTTAGAAATATTAGTTATACAAGGTCAACCTAGCTAACTCAATGTGTTATTGGGGATAATTCAATAAGTCTAAGCTAGGTCATTCAAAAGGTGAACAAGCTAGGAAAGTAGAAAATACCCCTAAACTATATTAGGTCAACCTAGTTGACCTAGTAAATATGACTAACCAAAAGGGAGTTAAGGAAAGAAAAGGATAGATAAGGCATGACAACTAAGAGGAATGGGTAGGACTGAGGAGAATAAGCTTAGGGTAAATGGTTTTAGGAGACAAGTGTCTAGATGGAAAGTGGAAAAAGGGACAATAATTTTATGAAGCACTGATGGTTTACCCACCCATTTCTTGGTGTACCCCTTAAGGCATGCACTCAAAGAGATTGAGACTCAATAGGTTCTTATATGATACAAAGTTTCAATAATCAATAAAAGTTTAAAAATATTATGTGTATACAGATACTGGTAGTGTTTGATGAATAAAATAGGACACCATGGCTACTAAATACTCTTTGGGTCCTTCTAGTGGCATACCATAGATCAATTGACAAGATTGGGAATGAATATATATGGGAATACATATGGATTATGTGCTAAGGTTATTATTAAGGGATATTGGATTATTATTTAGTATGCTAGCATGGTTAAGGTCTTCTTATGCATAAAATTTAGGAATTCTGTCTCTAATGGATTCAAGAGAGGTAGGATGACTTAGTGTATGTTCCATGGATGAAGATGATATATGTGGGTCAGTTTTTTTCTATTATTTATTCCTATTTAAAACCATTTAACACTTAGAGAAACAAAGATAAATGAAAAGTAAGAAAAAATAAATTGTTTTTTTTTTCTCTCTTTAGTGAAGGTAAAGCATATAATTTAATCAAACATTATTAATGTTTTATTTTTCTAAGAATTACACCTTAGAATATGATGGGCTGTTTGGATTTAAAAATTACCTAATAAGAGTTATGTTAAGGATGGTATCATGTCTATTTAAATCTAATATCCTCAATATACTTGAAGGAATGTGAGGCCTAGATCTATGTTGGTGATGGTACCTGTCTTGATATTGGGGCCTACCCCTTGCTTCATGGTCCTAAAGTGATAAGGCTATTGGGTTCTTAGTCTACATACCATCAAACAATTATATATACTCAATGATAACACTGAGTTGGATTTTTACTTGGTGATGAAATACAAATAGGTTCACATGGGTAGGATTATTTTTATTACAATTTTAATAGTTTTGTGGTTTATTTATATGTGAAGGATAAATTTGACTATGATGATAAATTAATCCTCCTAATTATGTTATGTATATTACCTAAGTAGAAAAGCTGATGAATGTATTTCTTTTTAGATTCCAATAGAAAAAAAGAATTTTTATTTTCCCTTTTTGATGAAAATAAAAATGAATAATTTACTAAAAATGAAAAGTTAAAAGAACTTAAAATGATGAATAAATAACTATGAGGCCCAAAATGGTCCCACTGGGTGTGCCATAATGTTCAATTAGTTTTTATGTTAATTTATTTTATAAAATGAACTAACAAAAAATCAAAGAAAAGTAGGGTTCAAACTAAGATGAGGCATACTTATGTGATCAGTTGTGCACTGTTGATAAAATAATTACAAGATCTCCATTTTGGTTGGGAAGCAATACCTTCACACATGTGATAAACTAGAAATATAGATTAATAAAGTGATATGGTGGGTTGCCTGGTAAAATACCAGTTCTGGGAAAGTATAATCTTTCTTTCAAGGGTGTCAACCCACCTATTTTAGAAATTAAGTTGATAAAAATGATAATGAAAATAAAAAATGTTTGTTGATAATTTAGATAAAATATGATTATGAAAATATCTACTCTTTTTATATTTCATTAATTTAGTTAAAATAGTCAAGTGAATAATCCTATATGGATTTAATATCTTCCTTGATAATCTCAAGATGAGTTGAGATATCATCAATGTTATGAGTGAACATGATGGCATAGAGACTCAAGTCATGCACAATATCACTTTGATTAGAAAAGAGTGGTTGGGATATAATTGGTAAATAATTTATTTTTAATTATTTCATGAGATTCTCCAAGAATGGTCATCTAAGGATAGAGTCCATGTTTACAAGAAAAATAATAATCAAAATAGACTAGGACTAAGGTAGAATCCCACAAAAATAGGTTTAGGTTAAATAACTAAATAGTTTTGATAGAGATTGACGCCAATTCATAAAATGGATAAATTTTTTATTAATATTGATGATGATGAATATGATTTACGTCGATTAATAAGTTGGATTTTGATTTATGAAAATAAATTATAAGCATAATAGAGGCAGCCTAAGGAGAAGATTAATGATACTACTACACAAAATAAAATAGACAATGAAATTATGTTAAAAAAGAAGTACAATATTAACCTTGAAATTTTTTGTGGTGGTGCTATGGATTGGTCATGTATTTTGACTTCTACAGAGAAATATAAAGGATTCAAAACTTTGATGTAGATCAATAAAATATCCTAATGTCTATGTCAAAAGGTTTCATGAGTGTCATTCACATCACAACTTTTCTATCAACCTTGAAACATCATTTTAGGATCATTTGGGTGATTTAAGGCTATGTATAAGTAATCATTGCCAATAAAAAAGAATAAATTATGAATACGGGAAATCATTAATGATTCTGTATTTTCTTGGAAAAATGAATATAAGGTGGATATAATGATGGGGTAATTTGGGGAGGAGAGCGTAAGTTGTTAGGATGGAGGGATAAATTAGATTATATGTATTTTTAATATATTTTTGGAGATGTGGGACGTTACAAAGGGCTAAATGGTAATTAATAAAGTAATTACATTATGGAAATGTAAATAAGGGTGGTGGATAATAATTGAAGGGGATTATGACATATAAAGACACTTATTAGGTAGAAAATGTAAAATTAGTGTCTACAATGAATTATGATATACTTTTTGAGTTTAATTATAATATTGATTTTGATGCACTTATTTGATTATGCCTATTGTACTAATTATGTGGTACATGATTCAAATATTCTGATGTGTTGTGATGTATATACGTAGACTATGATGATGGAATTTGATTTTTAATATATCATGTGGGAGGGTATAAATTTATTAACATAAATTTTAATCTTAATTATGGATTGAAGCTATTTAATTAAAAATATTATTATGAAATACATTTTATGAATATATATTACATTGATATTGGTATGCTTATCATTTATATCATGCACTTTTGCTTAGATTTAGTTATGGGTGCATTGAGTGTGCATAAACATGTGCTTTATAAAATTAAGATGGGGGACAATGGAATAATGCATTCACCACATGATCATAATCACTCTCCTATCTAATGTTTATGATCAGATGTTTTACTCTCGTTAGTTAATTATACAACCCCCTATGACCATGTGTCTAGGGACTATTTCATGACCACTTAGATAACATCCTTATTAAAGTTTTTACCTTGCATAAAATAATATCCCTAAGTTACTTCCCATAATTTATAAGAAAGTTTTAGATGGATTTTTATGTCTAAAAATAAAAAGTAACAAACCCACAATCCTTCTCTTTTAATGTGCCTATGTGTGTGGGACCTTGAATTATGTGATAAATGTTTTATTTTAAAGTAATTCAACTTCTCTAGGATTTAATCTATAGGAATGCCTTGGGTTGAGATTACAAAAATTAAACCTATATGAGTGTAAAAATTACCATTCATCACATGTACAATAAAATCTACCCCATCTCTACCTAAAATATAATTTCTCCTCACAATTTTCAAATTATAGAAAGTGGAGAGTATAGAAAGAGGAGAGTAGAAGAGAACAAAATTCAAGTGGAGTGAAAGGTATATGGTTTATGCTAATATATAATTTTATTTTTTTAATGGATATTGAAAATATATTTAGATCCACTTTGGCCCATTGTTTATATGTGTATGGAAAATATATTTGTTATTCTTTTTTAGAACCCTTAAGGGTCCATTTTTGGATTTTGAACATATGTTTTGAAATGTAGTTTGTAGCTTATAACATGTGATCCAATTTTATTATTTTTATGTTTTTTTTATGTTTGGGATATCCTAGTTATGTGTCATAGGTTAAGTATGAGGGAGGACATGAATATATTAGGGCATATAGAAAAGGATTATTGTTGGCTCACTTGGTTGATAGAGTAGGAGTCTTAGGCCAAAGGATCTAGTTGTAGACTAAATCCCCTCGTAATGCGTTATTATGTGGTAAAGGTAGAAATAATGGGTAAATATTATTGGATGGAAATTGTACTTGATATTAGGGTGTTTATATATATATATATATATATATAATTTTATCTCCTCCCCCATGATGGTGACTTGGGTGGGTCAACACAATGATTATTTCGGATTGTGTTTTTTTTTTTTTTTTTTTAATTTGATTTCCTAGAATTAAGAAAACCCTTATCATGCTCCTTATTAAAATACTTATCTCTACAATCTCAAAGCTTACCTAAGTTTGAAATATAATACCTCTAAAATGTGGAAATGGTTTTGGTATGGTATCTCCCTTATAATCAAGGTTTTATAAGAGTAAAATTATTGATGACATTATATGGTTGGAAGGTGAGAAACCCCCCTTGTATTCCATTTTCTAAATCTCAATTATAGTTTTTAGTGTAGAAATGTTTATGTATTAGAAGGTTGGGTATTTGTAATCAATGTTGTGCATATTATCTCCTTGTAGTGTTTGTTACAATGTCAACTTGGTTATTTAAATAATGTATTCATTATATTTTTTATGTTTTGGGACATTTTTTGTTAGGACAAGCTTGTATAGAGACTTATTATGATGTGGTTTGCATAGATTTATATCATGGAAATGTGTATGGTTCTAAAGTATCAAATTATATGTTATGTGGGTTATTTTACTTGGAAATTTGTAATTAAATTTTATTTCTAAAGATTATATGTCAATTACATTATGTATATACACTAGATTCAATTTTGTTAAAGGGATATCACTATAAATAAATTTTGCATATTTATTATTCTGATAAGTTAGATGTTTGAAAATAAAAGGTATGGTTAATAATTTTTTTTATTAAGACTATAATATTTAGTATTTAAAATTGTGTGAAGATAGGAAATACTTCTAAGTATTTATTGAATAGTTTATAATTGAAACAAATGGGTTCTTTGATTAGTATTTTTATTAATTATTAATTCAAAAAAATTTATTGGAAAAATATTACATAAAAATTCCTTCTTATTTATTTATAAGACAAAATTTTAAGTGAAATATTATGTGTTTTATAGTTTTAGGGAGTGCAGACACCCCGTTTTGGCCACAACTATGTTCCAACTGGACTTCAAATTGATTTCTACCAAATAATACAAATTAAGCCTATAACTCATTGAATGTCCCAATTTCATCTACACATTTGACATTAGTGATCAAAATCATATTGAGGCATCCCTATTTAGGGTATTACCCTATATGAAATAACAACCTCTCACATATTCATCTCTAGTTAACTTGTGACCCAATAAATTGATAGTTCGGCCTTTAGACCCATTAAGCAGGGCACTTAAATAATTCCTATAGTGAAAAAATGCTAAGCAAATCAATTTAAATGATTTGGTGAAATTTTCATGTGAAATTAGTAAATATGAATTTTGTAACAAGTAAATTCTAATAAAATTGAGGTCATGATTATGCCATCATACTCAAAGTCAAGGAATTGAAAATATCTCCCTTAAAGCCATAAATTTAGAAATGGAGAGCCTTGCTTAATAAATGGGATCTCTATCCAAAATATTAATTACTTTTCCCCTTCTTAAATCAACTAGGGTTTTACTAAACTTAACCATAATTAACTCTCACCTAACTACACTTGGGTTAGAGTTTGTTTTAAAGGATATAAATACAAGGTTAATGTTATCATGCAAAAATAACTTAAAAGACCCTATTTTGTGTAATGTTATAATGCTCATTTGTTAAGAGAGAGAAGCAAGAAGATAAATCTAAGTTCAAAATTTCCAAGGTGATAAAGAGAGATGATGCAAAGATCACCATTTCCAAAGACTCTTTGAACAAATGTCTAAACACGTTTCACCATGGATAACATAAATTTTTTTTCTCGATGAAGTTAAATAATGCTTCTTTGTCTTCTATTGATAGTTACTTGTATTGTTATCTTGCTCCTTGAGTTTCCAGGATTAAGGTGTTAGGTTTATTAGTGTGTTTTTATTTGGTTTTTAATCATACTAACATAATACTAACTCATTTAGTGGATTCCTAATGATCACATAATGGCATGCCTAGTGGGATACACATCCCAAAAATCTCTTATAATTACTTCCTAGAATGTTTTTCTAACCATTTTTATACCAAGTTTTTTATCTAATTGCCAAAACATTGAAGAAAATTAAGTTCTTGACTAATTCATATGGATCAGTGATGATTGGTTTATATAAATGATAATCATTGAAATTATCAATGATCACTAAAGTAATCACCAATTATCTTCGCATAAAAAAACACAACAAACCAAAAATGTAGTAAAAATCAACTCTTTCTTATTTTTTTGGTTCCTAACATTCTATTTATTTTCTATCTAACTTTATTATTACAGGTTAGTAAGAAGTTTGAGTTTGAATCATTTATTATCAAGCATTTTTTATTTCAAAAAACATCTATCTTTGGTGTGATTGTAGGAAGTGGTGATGATTGTGACAAATCGGTGTCGATCACTAGAAGCAAATACGATCCTTCAATAATTATTTATCTATGTTTTTTTATAAACTTGAGAGTCAAATTTTATGTCTTGTGGAGCTAACTTGTAGGAGTCTCACCTTGGTTTAAACACAAATTAATACACTAACCATGTTTGTTAATAATTGAGCCAAGAAAGAAGAAGTTTGGGTGTTTCTAAATCAACTTTTCATTTTTCAAAGTCAAATTTTACAATAAAAGTTAAAATTCATTCACACTTGGTTAAGGTGCTTAAAATTCACTTAACAATTTATCTTTTATAATTTTCAAGATTTTACAAGTGCAAACATGACTAAGGGGTCAAAAATTTCAAACACATTTCAATTTAGTGTTAGTAAAAAGAACCTCCATCTTTAGTTAGAGATCTTAATGGCTTTTTAAATTCTTGTTTGTTCTTTAGATAAGTTTTTCATTACTTAGATTAGATTCTTTGATTTTGGAATAAATAAACTTTAGCATGTATCTCTCCTCCCATCCCTTTTACGGAAATTGAGTGACTAAAAACACTTAGTTTGTTGACATTGTTTGTAAAGTTATGTAGGAAATAATGTTGAGTGTGTTCTCCCAAGCTCTGAGTGACTTGGGTGATTCAAAAGTAACCTTTAAAGTATTTCCATTTTTATTTATTTATTTTTATGCATTTGGATTAATGGATGGAGTTCATCACCTCCCTATGAGTACTTTATGGGTGTGTTGACCTAGGTCTTTATCTCCTAGCATCATACCAACCTTACCTTATGGTGCAGTACATAAATTAGGGCACATGATACTAGTTTTACTATGGGGCTAAGCATCTCTCCTCTTTGAGCCTAGTGAAAACTTGGGTAAATTCTTAATAAACATCAGACTCCAATAAGTAGTATATGGACATAGTCACTATGTAAAAGAATAAACCTTTACATAGTAAGTTAGTAGGTATAAACTCAATTGATGTCATTGTGCCCTTGTGTTAGCCACACTTAAGACCATCTAGTACATGCAAAACTTATATATTTTTATTCAAAACCACTTACCATGGAATTTATTGCCAAATGTCAAGTGTTCCTCACTCTAAGTTTGTGCCATGTACAAATTATTGAGAGATAGAGGGGGTTGTAAAAGGTCTACCTACAAATGTACTTTAAGTTTTGGATTAACACTTAATTACTCATAAACAATGGTATATCAATGGAAATTTTGGCTAAATTTAAACACACCCACTTTATTGATAGGGATAGGATGATCCATTTGTGTTACTTCTATTTTCTTTCGTTTACATGCATGCTTTGAGACTACAAATTATTTGTTTGTTCAAAATGAGTCATAATCATCACATGTTTTTATCATACTTTCACCCAAGCTTTGTTATTTTGTCTATTTGGTGTCACACTTTTGCCTTAGACTTTTTATTCCAAAATGTTTGTGTGCGTCACTTTTTTAAATGGGGCATTATTTCACTACCCATTTTGTCCCAAGTATTTACCTTGGATTCTTGAATCAAAAACCATTGTCATACCTTTTTATTGAAGTAACATCATTATGTTTCTCATGTTATTCTAAAAACACTACCTTGTTTTAAACCAAGTTCAAAACCATGTGTGCCTTGGGTCTATAATTGGTGTTGTTATGCTATTTATTTAGGTCTAGGATGTTATCCATTTGAACAATCCAATTCTTTTAAACTAAGTTCATAATTTGTCTTGCAAAATTCAGATTCAAAATTAATTAGTCTATACCTATGTCTTATTTAATTTTGTCTTGGGTGTTTACCTCTTATCTTTGAATTGTGTAACTTAGAATAATTCCTTACTTTGAAAACCCTTTTGCCTAGATATAAGAAGTGGCCTATTTTTCATGTGCCTTGAGTCAATTTATTGCCTTGAACTATTATCAAATCTCTCTTTTTAAGTAAAACTTTTATCAAAGTTAGTTTGCATTGGATCCTTAATTATCACTTGGGATTTAATTCTTTACTCATCAATCTTATTTTGGTTACTTTAGATTGAGTTTCCTAATTATTTTTAGGTGTATGCCTGGAGTGAATGTATTATACCAAGATTAAATTTGTTTTAGAATCCATATGCCGAGATTGAGTCAAAGTGTTTTGAATTGTTTGCCTTATATTAATTACAAGTTTTTACCTTAAATTAGTTTTGTTTTAGTCTAATTTTTTGATTTATTAACAAAGACCTAGCATTGCCTTAAGTTTTTAGATGTAGTTTGTTTTAAAGTCTAGTTTTGTGCCTTCTTATCAAAGACCTAGAATTTGCCTCAGTTTTTCAGATTTAGTTCATGAATTTTGAGTCTAAATTTGTGCATTTTGACCAAATACCTAACACTCTTTTTCATTTTAGAGCTAGATTAGATTTGTTCAAAACACTTTGTCAAAACTAGGATTCAAATTTGCCATTCATTTGACTATTTATGTGTAAGAACTTAGACTTTGGAGATATTTGAGACCAAGCTTACCATTGACTATTTTGGAGAATATCTCCACTCTAGGACAAGTTTAAACTATTTGTAATAATAGATTGATTTTTCCATCTAGACCAAGTTTTAAGACATACCAAGCATTGACCAATATTTTTTAGACCATGTTTTGAGAGTTTTGTGAACTCTAGACCTTTTCTTCATGAGATGTTAGTTATGGATTTGTATATGCCTTACTACATATGTAGTGGGACCATATACAATTTGGATTACAAAAACATAGTGATGAATGATGACTTTATTTGAGACCTATATGGTGATGATGTATTTTTTGAGATGGATCCATATCCCTGTCACATTACATAATATGTAGAACAAGGCTGAGATCCATTAGCACACTACTTGACTAATACACCTCCTTATCCAATTCAAGAATAAGAAGAGATAGCTCAATATGTTACTAATGTGCCATCTATTATTAAACAAGTCCAATAATAGCCCTACTAAATTACCTTTCCATTGATCTATGACCCATAATTTTTTGAATGTCACTTTTTTGAAAACAAGGATGATTTTTTTGTTAGAATTATAGAGGTAGGGGCTAATTTTCTGGAAGACTTTCCTCATGAAAACATACCTAGTCTAGTTAGAGTGCCTCAAAATATACCTTATACTAGACCCATCTAACATGCCTCTATTAGTTATCCTCAATACTTATGCCAATGTCAAGCCAAGATCCAAATATGTTAACAAAGGGAAAAGGCCCCATGGTAGACCAATTCAAGTAAATGTAGTAGACATATCATACTTATCTCAATATAGAATAAAGTTTCAATTCTATGGCCATATCAAATACCCAAACTATAGAGATAATTACTTCAATAGGAGTGCTAATTAATTAATTAGGTCATGCTAATCTAGGTCTGTACCCATTTTCAAAAAAATAAAATTACAAGACAACATGTTTAATGTCTTACTTATTGAAGAAGTGACTATGTATTCCATTCAGGACCATGTCCCAAATATAGTGGATAACATGTAAGTGTCTTAAAATTTAGGCTAAGGTGGGTTAAATTCACCACAAAATAATCCACAATTGTAGGTACCCCTTACCAATACCATGAGTGGTTCTCAATAAGGGAATGAATGCCTAGTTCTCAACCACAATAGGTTACTCCCACTACTTAACCAACTAATTCTTCAAGAAATAATAATAAGAGATAAATAATTAGGCACTAGCTAATATTTTACCTCAATAAGTGGTAAATTTTAACCCACCTCAACATGTGATAGCTAAAATTTTGTGGCCACAAACATAAACCAATTCACCACCTCAACAAAGGTAAAACTACACCACCTCAATAGGTGGAAACAAATATTCCACCTCAATAGGTAACAATGAATGTAACTCAATAGTCATAGAACAATGTCCCTTAACAATCATAAATGTTGTCTAGTTAAAAACATGTTCTTATTGGCCAATAATAAATACCAAATGCCTAACAAGCATCTAGTTCACAATAATTGTTTCTTTAATAAATAGGTGCCAATGTCTAGAAAGTACCTATTAGGTCACCATTTAATTTTACCCAAAATGTGATACATACTCAAAGATAGGGCCTTGGTTAACAACAAGTACAATTTATATAGCCAATTTTGACTAGATGACAACAAGCTCCTACTTAAATTTAGCAAAAACAATACATTCCACAAAGACACATACTTCAATCACAACCCCAATTCCCTCAAATATAAGTCCAAATTATGAATCCAAACTATAATTTTTACCAAAAATACATGCAATATCAATATCCTAATCCCAATGCATAGATGCATATTCCTAGTCGATTGGTCCATAAAACCAATGTTCCATAATATTCCATTCCCCGTTATACCTTAATCACAGTAATCCACCTTTGACCACCCTACCAAAACCATAACCTATTGGAATCATAATCACTAAGGAGGGGGGGTTGAATTAGTGTACCAAAACAATTCTTTAAATTATATCCAATCATTCATGAACTATGAAAGCAACATTAAGATCTAGTAATGCATAAAGACCATCCACATGAACATAACACAAGAAACCACACATATAAGGGGGAAAACCTCAATGGGAAGATTACCCAATGTGATCCCTAAAAATGGACTATAGTATTATAAAAAAATATCAAATTTTGTTAATCACCAACTAAACTTGGAGCACCAACCCCAATGAAGTCAAGCACCCACTTGACTAGGCTTTAACAAGCACTACTTGTAAGGAAGCACCAACTCCATAAATGACTCAACACTAACTAACACACATAATTATTTTGATCACCACACCTTTGATATTTTTTATGTTCTTATTTAAAGACCTTCTTCTACTCTACCAAGTAATATTTTATTTTCTTATATTACTTGCATCAAAATAGGCCTAAACTACCTTGTATATATACAAATCTCATGGTCACACACCACTTGGATGGACACAAACCTTAAAAATATTAGGTATGTCATATAATAGGTCTTAAAACATCTTATGAAAATTATTAAAATGAACTTTGGATCCCTTTTGGTCTGTAATAACTTCATTAGACCTCATTTCTCTTTTAGGCCTCATAGACACCTAATTGCATTAGGTCTATCTTCTTAGTGTCAAACCTTGTAATCTCGGGCCCACCTTATTCAAAAATTTAAAAATATTTAATAATTTATCAAAATACATATAATTACCTCCATGATTTATTATAATCATTTATTTCATTCATACCATGAAATTTCCTTTAGGACCAATTACCCTATTAATCCTATGTACCTCAAAAGTCTATTTTGCAAAAATGAAGATCAAATACTCTTAGTTTAATAAACTATGAAAAATTAAACATGTATATGTTTTATTATTGTCAATAATGTCATTTTGATGTCATGGAGATGTTTTTGTGAGTGGATATAATGCTTTGATAGCCTAAGTGATAATGACAAAGTATGTAATGTGTTTATCCTAGTGTGCTTGTAGTTGGCTTGGTTGATCCTTTTGTTTTGGCATGATTACATATGTTTAGTGATGAGTATGGTGATTTGATCATATGAAATTGTTCATATTATAAGTCAATAATGTTTTGAGTTTTTGTGTGCATTAGTGTAATTTAATTGATTCAACATTATTCTCATTTAGACACTTTGGGTCTAGTGGCATAAATTTTGAGTAGGCAGTTTGATGACATCACCATTACCACATGTGAAGGAGTTAAGGAGAGTTGGTCATATGGTTATGATCATAGTAGTCCATATATATTATGTACCAAATATAAATTCATGCATTAAATCAAGGTCAAATATATGAGGGTAAAAATTTGGCTTCTTAGTCAAAATTCATTATTTTCCCATACTTAGCTAAATTTGTAATATTGTCAGAAAAAGCCAAGTAGTTTGATGATGGAATATCTCAAACATGTGGATTTTTCAAGATAATGTGTTAAAATGGGTTTATTTATTTTTTTACCTAATTTATTTTCACTATATTTTAGATCATGCATTGAAGTGGGTCAAAAGATATGCATATGCAAAGTTGGGCTCCTAGGCAATTTGACTATGTTTTGCCATACTTAGCTAATTTTGAAATATGGCAAGAAGAGGCAAGTGAGAATTTTAATGATTTTATATCTTTCATGTGTGAAGGTGTTAAAATAAAATTATAATATGGGTTTATTTAGTTTTGATCATAGATGATTTGCACTAAATTTGATATCATGCACTGAATGTGGTAAAAGTTATGAAGGAGCAAAGTTGGTCTCCCAAACAAATTTTAAGCATAGTTGGCTTTGTAATAGAATATTTTAAGAAGACATTTTAGTGGATTTATATCTCACATGTGTGAGGGTTTAAAGAGACATTTTTTATATGGTTAGATTCCTCTTTAAAATGAGAACATATGGTGTAGTTTTTGGGACATGAGATTGATTGCAAAAAAAATATATATCTATCCAAAGTTGGCTTCCAAGAATATTGAAAGGGTACCCATAGTCAATTATTAAAGATCAAGAAAGATCAATGGTGTGCATTGATCTAAGAAATCAAGAATTAGTGAGGTGAGGATAGGTGAATGATGTTTAATGATAGAGCAAAGTTATAGGGATAAGGATCTAATGGCAAGTGGTTGTTCATACAAATTGATCAAATAGTGAACATTGATCATAAAGACCTAGTTGATCCATAGAGATTAATGGAGTGCATGAAGTGAACATTATAATATTGTATGAGATGAGTCAATGTTACTAAGGTTTAATGTCTAAGCATTGGTGCCTATGCATTAAACATTTGAAGAGATTGATGGTGTGTATTTTATCCAAATCTGAGAGGACACAATATGCAAGCATTGTGTTCAAAGGTTAACTATGATCATTTGAATTCAAATATTTAAATTTAACACATGGAAAAATTTAGAGATCTATATTTTATCCATATATTTTGATAAAAGTTGAATTTTATGTGGCTATAAAAATAAAAGTGGTAGAGGAATCCAATATGAATCTAGTTAAATAGATTTGAAGATTTGAAAGTGAGTATAATCAAAGATATTAAGCCTAAAAGTTGAATGTGTGTTCATGCTTACTCTGTAAGTGACACAAGAAGGATATTTGAGCTCATTTTGATGTTGTTTCTATGTCTCATGATGAATTATTTATTAGAGAGTTGTTTAGACTCATGAATATGTTCTATATGGATTTTGGAGGTGTGTTCAATCTATCTTGAGTATGAAAAATGCATAAGAAGTTGACTGTATGTTTGATAATGGTGTTCTGGTGTATAAGGTGCCTATTTGAGTTGTTTTAGCATACACAGAGGTGAGATAAGATTGATGTGATCATTTGAATATGATGAAAGGGACACAAATAGTGGACCCATGTATTTGAAATTGGTCCTATGTTATTGTTTTGTTTTGTGATATGCTAAATGGGTGAATAGGTATCCATGAGATTTATAAGAGCTATAAAGGCTTTATTAAAAGGTTTAGCTACTCAAGGGTGACCTATAGATGTTATGGCCTACCTATGAAGATTTTTTTGAGTGGTGTATTCATGTGAGATATGCCTTAAAGGATAAGGCATGCCTAATTATTGACCAAGGTGATGGTTATCAAGATTGCTCTATAAATAGTGAGATCAAAGATGGTGATTTATAAACTTTGTGTGAGACTAAGGAGAGATTGGAGAGAGGGTTGTGTGGTTGTTTTGTGGAGTGAAGTAGTGGTAGAGTGCTTTGATGATGATTTGAAGAGAAGATCAGTTTAAGGACTATTTGTATGACCTATTAGTTATAATTATGTTGGTATAATAGTGATCTTGTAGATTGAGTATGAGCAAAGGTGAAGAGTGATAAGGAGAGGTCCATCATTAGGTGTTGTAGAAATTAGTTCAAAGGTGGATGTGTTCATAGGTGTTGTTGTGTCAACTTATCATCTAATGTGGTTATAGCCTCCTTACAAGGTGAAACTTGTTAAAAGGTCTAGTTATTGTTGCATCTCATCTAGATAGGTCTGGCAACACCTTATGAGATTGTATTCTCACTAAATAGGGATGGTAATTCCTTGATCATTTGTAGATAGTCTAAATCAGATGTGATTGATCTTGTATTGTCTCTATTGCTCATTGATATGAATGTTGTGCATTATTAATGAATGCTTTTGGTAACTGATTAAGTGTTTGTAAAGATTAGAATTGAAGATGGATTATTTAGGCTAGTTGATTCACCCCCATTCTTAGTGATTTTACCTCTAACAATTGGTATTAGAGCTAGTCCTTTGGTAAACACTTAACATTTTGAAGCTGATTCAAGGTACAATATGAGTAGTCATCAAGGAGGTTTCTCTACTAAGTAAGTACTAATATTCAATGGATCTAATTATGATTTTTGGAGTGTAACGATGATGACATACATTATATCCCTATGGTTTGATGTATGGAAATCTATTCTAGATGGTTGTGTTGCTCCTATTACTCTTCCATCTAGTGTTATATATACAAAGTTATTTGAGAACAATTTTAAGGCAATGAATGTTATCACTTGTGGTCTTTTAGAGACTAAATACACCAAGGTAATCCATTGTAAATATACTAAATATATATGGGAAAAAATGTAGATCATTTTTGGAGGAGATTTAATGGTCAAGCTTTCTAAGTTATTGACTCATGAAAGGAAATTTGAAAGTCTCAAGATGAAGGAAGAAGATTGTTTGGCATCCTTTTTATAGAGAGTTGAAGAGACTGTGAACATCATCAGAGGCCTTAAAAAGAATATTTAAGAGGCTATTATAGTCTAAAAGGTATTAAGGTCTGTATCTCTTAAGTTTGATCCAAAAGTATTTATTATTGAAGAGTGTTATGATCTTACTCAGTTGAAGATGGATAAATTACATGGCACCCTTACTACATATGAGATGAGAGTAAATGATGATATACCACCGAAGAAGAAAGCAACATTGAAGATAGAGATGAAGCCTAAAAATAAGTTACAAGGTAAGAAATCTAAAGAAGATGACATATCTGATATTGATGAGGATGAACTAATTTCTTTGATTACTAGGAAATTGAACACATGATTAAGGAAGTATAAGGGTAAACTACCCTTCAAATGTTTCAATTATGGAGGGATAAGACATTTTGATCAGAAGTGCCCTCATAATTATTAGAATAATAATGATGAAAATTATGGTGAAGGCCAAGATGAAGACAAGAAGACATACATGAAGAAAATATTCAAAAAGTATAACAACAAAAAATCATTAAAGAACAAGAAGAGTCTCTACACTAAATAAAATTGTAGCTCATCAGATGAGAGTGAGGACAATGAATCAAAATGTGATCATGAAGATGATGGTCCTATTGAAAATGAAGCTCTATTCATGGTTGAGGAAGGAAACTACTCACATTATAAGGTGTCTACTTGGAGTGATTTAGATGATGATAAAGATGAGGTGGACTATGAGACTATAATGTGAATAGTTTTGAAGAACTAAGGATTGAGAAGAATATCAATAAGAAGATGAAATCTTAGATCAAAAAATATGAGGAGCAATTCAGTGTGTTTGAAGTACGATTGGTTGAAGACCCTAAGAAGAATGAAGGTAATGTCATATTTATTAATTATAAGTTTGAATCTATGTCTAAACATCTAAGAGCCAAAGAATAAGAATGCTCAAGGTATGATTTTGAGATTGTGTCTTTAAAACATGAGTTGGATAAATATGCTAGTAAGGTGAAGACATTTGTGAGATTTGAAAAGAGCTCATGTGATCTAGACAATATTCTGAGTGGTCAAAATAATGATAGTGATAGAACTGGTCTTGGATATGAATAAGAACAAAAGAATGTAGCTCAAGATAAGATGAATACTATTGTGAATAAGGATAATCATACTTTGAAGACAAATCATCACACAAGTACTAAAGGTGCTAGTAGAATGAAGACAAATCAGATTAGATAGCCAAATGCCATGAGGTATGCATGATTTAATGGTTAATATTTCACATGTAATCAATTTGGGCATAAATCTATATAATGAAAGAGACCTATTAGAAATGAGTTTACATGGGACTATGACAGGGGTCATCAGTCAAAAGGAGTGAAGAAAATTAAGTGATTTAATAGTCTTGATGTGGGACATTTTGCAAACCATTTTCCACATAAGATTAGATAAGGTGAGTCCTCTTAAAAAAGGGGAGGTTATTTTATATGTCATAACAAAGGACATATTACAAGTTTCTATCCAGACATGGTAAGACAAACTATGTTTCCATCAAGGGGTATGGTGTGATATAATTATGAATAGAGAGTTCACATTGCTAGGTTCTACAAGAAAGGGTATACAAGTCAAAATAGGTTTAATTAGGATCCTATAGTGCAAGAAATAAGGCATGTTAACACATGGAAACCAAATGTGAAAAGTGTGAGTCATGATGAGACTGAAAGTCTAAGTAATTTGTTTGCTATGATGGAGAATGATTCAAGATTTGAAGAGTGTCAAGGGCTCTCATTGTCTACTCATGTTGAGAATGAAGAGACCACATTTAAGGAGAAGACCAAGGTACTAGTTAAGGCTAATTATGAGGTAAGTATGGATCCAAGTGAATATCCTACTATTGTTGAACAAATGCCTAGTGATGAGGATCCAAGCTACAAGGAAGATTATTTAGATGAAAAGGTATGTCATGAATATATCTTGTCTCTATGTATTGATATTACCAATTAGAGGTCTTTTGTTAAGTGGGAGCAACAAGTTTATGAGCTTGTTTTAGAGGCTTATGAAGGAGCTATTATGTAGGGTCAAAATGGGTATATCTAGATGAAATAATGTTTTTTGATGTAATTTCAAGAAGTGTTTGGTGCTCAAGAGGATTTTTGAATTTCTTTGTGATGTACTCCAAGTTTTTTTGAGTTTTGAAGGTATGTTTGTGACAAATTGAATATTTTTTTGTGCTCTCACTTTTCTCAATTTTTGGCTTAAGGGAAAGTAGGCCTAAAATTGGTTATAAAAATTCTATGATACCAAAGTTTTTAAGGCTAAAATTTTGGTCTAGAAGTGTGTGATGGGTGTCTCAAAGTGTGAAATAAGTTTTAGAGATGTGCATTGACCAAAAGAAGGTTTGTTGACTTTGTTTATTTTAAGATTGTAGGGTTTTAGGATATGATAAAAAAGTGGTTTGCCTTATGATTTGAGATATTTGGATTATTAATATGTTTAATAGGATAAATGGGTGGTAAAATCAAGATTCATATAGAATTGAAGGTTTTTGGTTCTTAATTTATTCAAGTTTTTATCATATTGGAGGCCTAATTGGGTAGTTGGTTTGTGAAGGAAGTATATTTTAGAGGATGAGCTAGTTGTTGAATTTTTTTTATAATTTAGGGGGCATATGAGAGTTATCTATAATGAATTTTTAGGTATTTAATATGTTTCTACTAAAAATTATGGGATCTACAAGTTCCAAGTAGGGCTACAAGGAGGCTAGATAGGCCTAGTTTGAAGAAGAGTGATTTTTACTCTGTTTACCCAAAAGATCAACGTTTTTTAATTTCAAGGAGATTTTTTAGGTTTGATTAGTGTATATTTTATATTTGGTTAGTGGCATGAAGTTTGGTTGATGATTCTTGTGGTAACTTGAGAAAGAATGCTAGTAAGCATGTGTGTTGGCTCTTCATGGTGTGTGGAGATCTGAAGATGATTAAAAGGTGTAATGGCTTAGATATTTTAGGGGGATTCCATATAATATGTTTTTTGGTGATTATCCTCATATTCTAGTGGTTTTTGTGTGTTTTTTATTCATTGGTTACAGTGCTTGGTTGAAGAGAGTATTGGCTTGGAGCAAGAAGTTGTCAAGGAAAGAAGAGGTAGGCTCAAGGTAAGGTTGATTTTATATTATGTTTTTAAGATGTTACTTTCATATTTATGGTATTTTTAGGTCCTTATTACTATTTGGTGCCCACTTTTTCATTATGTCAAAGGGGGAAAAAGTTCCTATTGTGTGAGTGCTTGAAGACAGAGAGAAGGTGAGATATATATTGCTATATATAATGGTTGTTGACATCAATAACAAAAGGGGAGATTGTTAAAAAAATTTAAATTATGTCATGGATATGTACTAGTGAGTATATTAAGTTATTTTATAGCCTAAGTGACAATAATAAAGTGTGCAATGTGTTTATCTTAGTGTGCTTGTAGTTGGCTTGGTTGATCTTGTATTTTAGCATGGTTAGAGATGTTCAAGGATGAGTATGGTGATTTGAAAATGTGAAAAAGGTCTTATAATAAGTTAATAATTCTTTGAGTTCTTGTGTACATCAGTGGAATTAACATAGTTTAATATTGTTCTCATTTAGACACTTTGGGTCCAGTGGCAAAAATTTTGAGTAGGCAGTTTGATGATGTCACCATTTCCACATGTGAATGAGTCAAGGGGAGTTGGTAATATGGTTGTGATAAAAATATTCCCTAGTTTTTATTCATAAAATATCAAGTGATGCATCAAATCACATTAAAATATATGAGGGTGAAAATTTGGCTTCTTAGTTAGAATTCATTGTTTTCCCATACTTAGACAAATTTACAATATGGTCAGAAGAGTCAAGTAAGTAATTTGATTATGGAATATATAACATGTGTGGATATTTTAGGAGAAGGTAATCATATGTATTTGTTTAATTTTATATCTAGTTTATTTATGATAAATTTTATATTATGTGTTGAAGTGGGTCAAAAGATATCTATATGCAAAGTTTGGCTCCTAGGTAGTTTGACTATGTTTTCCCATAATAAGATAATTTTATAATATGGTAAGAAGAGCCGAGTGATAATTTTGATAGTTTTATATCTAAAAAATATGAAGGTGTCAAGATAAATTTATTATATGGGTTTATTTAGTTTCTATCATAGATGATTTGTGATAAATTTTAGATCATGTGCTAAAGTGTGACAAAAGTTATGTGGGAGTAAAGTTGGTCTCCTAGATAAATACTAAGCATAGTTGGATCTATAACATAATATTTCAATAATTAATTTTAATGGAATTATATCTCACACATGTGAGAGTTCTAGGATCTATTTTTTATATGTTTAGATTCCTCTTTTAAAGGAGAACATATGGTGTAATTTATGGGACATGAGATTGATTGCAACAAAATATATATCTATCCAAAGTTGGCCTTCTAGGAATATAGAAAGGGTACCCATCCATAGTCAAATTTGAAAGTGTTAAAGCTCAAGAAAGATCAATGGCGCACACTAATCTAAGACATTAAGAAGTAGAGAAATGAGGATAGGTGAATGATGCTTAACAACTAAGAAATGGTATAGGATAAGGATCCATTAGTGAGTGGGTATTCGTTTAGATTGATCGAATGGTGAGAATTGATCATTAAAGACCTAGTTGAAATATAAAGATTGATAGAGTGTATAGAGTCAACATTATAAGATTACATCAGATGAGTTCATTGTGATTGAGGATTAACATCTAAGTATTGTTACCAATGTGTTAAAGATCAAAAAAGATTGATAGTGCATATTTGATCCAAAGCTGAGAGGACATGAGATGCAAGCATTGTGTTTGAAGGTTAACTGTGACCATTTGAATTAAAATATTTGAATTTAACATAGGTAAAAACCAAAGCTCTATATTTTGTCCATATCTTTTGATAGAAGTTGAATTTGATGTTGATGTAAAAAAAAAGTGGTAGAGGACTCCAAGGTGAATATAGATATATAGATTTGAAGATCTAAAAGTAAGTACAATCAAAGATATTAAGCCTAGAATTTGAGTGTGTTTTTGTGTTTATTCTGCAAGTGACCTGAGAAGGATATTTCATCTTGTTTTGATTTTATTTCAATGTCTCATGATGAATTAACTATTGGGGCGTGTTGTAAAATACATGAGGATGATCTATATGGATTTTGGATATGTTTTTAATATATATTGAGTATGAATAATTCTTAAGAAGTTGATTGTATGTTTGATAATGGTGTTCATGTGTATAAGGTCTTTATTTGAGTTTTTTTAGCATACATAGATGTGATCTAAGATAACTATGATCATTTTAAGATGAATAAAGAGACATAAGGAGTGGACCCATGTATTTGAAAGTGGTCTTATGTTATTTTTTTGTTTTATGATGTGCTAAATGGGTGAATAGGTCTCCATGAGACTTATAAGAGCTACAAAGGCCTTATTAAAAGGTGTAGTTACTTAAGGGTGACCCATAGATGATATTGAAAAACTATGAAGATTATTTTGTGTGGTTTATTCATGTGAGAGATGACTTAAGGGTCAAGGTATGCCTCATGGCTAAGCAAGGTGGTGGTTATCAAGATTGCTCTAGAAATAGTGAAGTCAAAGATGGTGATTTCTAGACTTTGTGTGAGACTAAGGAGAGATTGGAGAGAGGGTTATGTGTGTGTTTTATGGAGTGAAGGAGGGGTAGAGTGCCTTGATGATGAGTTAAAGAGTAGATCAGTTTGAGGACTATTTGTATGACATGTTAGCCATAATTTTATTGGTAGAATAATGCTCTTGTAGATTGAGTGTGAGTAAAGGTGAAGAATGATAAGCAGAGGTCCATCATCAAGTGTTGTATACATCAGTTTAAAGGTAGATTTGATAATAAGTGTTGTTGTGGTAGTTCATAATCTAAGGTGGTTGTATCCTCCTTACAAGGTGAAACTTGATAAAAAGTCTAGTTGTTGCAGCTCAGCTAGACAGGTTTGGTAGCAACTTTTGGGATTATAGTCTCAATAAATAGGTATGGTTGTTCCTTGATCATTTATAGATAATTTAAATTAGATCTTATTATTATAGGATAATAGTCAAATTATAGGTTCTAGTGGATTTTCTCCCATAAGAGCGTTTCTAATATATGTCATGTGTTAGCTGATTGATCTTACATTCTCTCTTTTTCATTGATATGAATGTTGTGTATGCTTCATGAATGATTGTGGTAACTAATTAAGTGTTTACAAAAATTATAATTGAAGTTAGATTATTTGGGCTCACTGAATAAACCCCCCTCAATGATTGTACCTATAATAGTAGACAAGTTATTCATGACCTTAGGATCATCACCAAATATTTGTAACACTTTCACTTAGGAGATAAAATCTCAAGAACATATTGACAACTCACTCACTCAGGACTACCAATTTACCTCAAAGACTAGTCATGGTGACTTAGACCTCCAACACCTATGATACACTTTTCTTGAATCTTGATGCATGAAAATTATCCTATGAGATCTATAAAACATTCTTATATGAAATATGCATATGGTCTAGTGCCAAATATTAGTTTTGTATACTGTATACACCCTAAATTGGTCAAAAAACCACACATATCATGTCTTTTTATAATCATTTCATAGGAGAACCTATCTGGAGAATATGAGCTTTGCTCACATTTATCCATGTTTGTTGTTTTATTCATCTTAGTCTAGTTTCACTCTTGAGTCACCTTTTTGCCTATTCCCAATCATCTCAATCCTTTCAAATGGTCATTCCACCTTATCCATGTCATATTTACCATGCTTATTCCATCCCCCCAAGTGTTGAAATTTTAAGATAGGAGTGCTAGGATTAGACTATAGCACTAGACCCTATGGTGTCCATTTATATCACTCTTATCCAATGTCATTTTTTCTCCAATGATTAGTTTCCCTTGATTAATGAGTTATAATCCCTTTCTTATCTTCATACTTAAGTTATCAAATTTCATCCAAACATAAACAAAGATACAAAATTTGAAATAAAGAGTCTTTTATATAAAGGACTACATAAGGCATTCTATATCTAACACTTATTACTTTGGCATAGTACATAATAATAATTAATCAATAGTATAGCTCAACATTCCACATCACACATAGACTTGCATGCTTGATCAAGGAAGGGCCTAGGTGAAAGTTCATTCTTTCATCTACTATGCACATTGATTATGCATTTTCCCTAAGGGAGAACTACATTTTATCTAAGACCCTAACATTGAGGGTTAATATAGGCAATGATCAAGACAATATGGGTTCTAGATCATGCAATCATAATTCTCCTAACCTAATATTTCCCCCTTATGATTTTGATGTATTTTTTATTTTGTGTGTGTAGATAGACCCAAGTTTTGGAGATTGAAATGGACCTACATTGATCTCTATTGACATTCAACCTCTAAAACTTCATATACAAGCTCACATAGAGAGTGGATAGAACCCAAAAAGATCAGATCTCTAGAACAATGGTAGATAAGGGTAATTACATTATACCCCATGGTGTCCATTTTTGGTGCTCCTATAATTTCACTAAATTAAATATGGATTCATGTTGCATACATCTTCCTAGTCCTATACAACATTTTTTAGCCCCTAGATCATTCATCTCAACCTATTTTTCAAGATAAGTTTATTTCTATCTATATCAATTAATTTAATTTAATTGATCAAAATACGTATTTTACTAAATTTGATTAAATTTTTACCCTTATTTTATACCATTTATTATTTAGGAACTAAACACAAGTTTACCAAAAATAATAAAACATTTGGTGAACCTAACTTACTTCGAACAAATCTAAAACCCTAGGTACACTTAGGGTTTTTCCTTCAAATTTTGTGCACAAATTTAATTTCAAAATTTTGATTTTTATATAAATTTTTGTGCATTAATTATATTAAAATTATTTTTTATAATTCAAATTATTGAAATAATTTTCAAAAATTTTAAAACCCTAACCAAAAACCTTAGATTTTCAAACTAGGTCCTCAAACCCTAAGCCTCCCTCCCTTGCAATTTTTAGAAAAATATTCTAAATTTTTTAAAAATTGTTTGGGGTGTCAAAAATATTTTCAAAATCTCAATATTAGTATTTATTTTGTACAAAAATTAAATTTAAAATTTTTATTTTTTGTATAAACTTTTGTGCATTTATATTATTCAAAATTATTTTTAAAATTTAAATTGTTGCTATAATTTTCAAAAATTCTAAAAACTTAGCCTAAAACCCTAGATTTCCAAACTAGATCCTCAAACCCCAAGCCTTCATTACCTTCAATTTTTAGAAAAATATTTTAATTTTTTTTCAAATTGTTTAGATCCTCAAAAATATTTTAAAAATATCTATGTTAGTAGTTATGTTTGCATTTATTTGCTTAATAGTACTTTTACATATTCTCTTTGGTGAAATAAATAAAATGGCCACTAAGGCACTTATTCCATCTCATCCCATAGATCAATTTATAATTTTTTTTCATAATTATGACAATGAATGGACAAATTTGTAAAATTGCACATTAGCTAAAAATATGGAAAACAATTTCATTTACAGTAAAGATATTCACTATTGTTGTAATGAGGAATATGATGATACATATGAAATTGATAGTGAATAAAAATTAGATGCATATTATTCTATCAAACCTATCTCTTTTATTCCCTCTTCTAAATAAAATAATTTTGATAAATGAGAAAGATACTTTTACCTCATTCTCCTATGCACAATGCACAAAATAAAAAAAATAGTCATGCACTTCTAAGTGAACCTCTTATTGGTGATAATTTTCTTCCATGTGAACCTAATATTTCTCTCTTTTTCTATTTATATGTTCAAAATACAACAATAGAAACACAATAAAATCAAATTACCAATGCATTGTTTAAATGATGCATCTCATGTTCTCAACTCTACTTTATCAAAATAATGTTTAATGATAACTCTCTTACTCTTACTTCTCATATTAAAAATGAAAATAATTCATACACTCCATCCATGGATAACATAGATGCACATTCACATGATAATCTATTTCATAATGTAAAAGAATTAAATTCTTCTCTTACACCTTTCCCTAGTGACAATGGAAGTGATAATGCATATGACAGTGAACATGCAAATGAATATTCAAATGAGAGTGACTATGAATAATATTTCATCTATGATAATACATTGACTAATGATGATTATGGACATAGTGAAGAAGAAAATACATATCATATTTCTAACTTGTGTTTCACTCTTCTTCTCAAACATAATGCACTACCAAATATTTTCTTTGCTTTTATGCATGATTCTATTTCAAATAATGCACATGTTAAATATAACATCACATCCTCTAATCAATTAGAATGTGATTCACTAAAACATAAAGATACCAATGAATCTCTCAAGCCACTCCTACTAAATTAACACCTATTTCTCACTCTTTACCTAATGATAATGGTAGCCCATATCCCTCTACTAAGTTCCAAGTTACCATTCCTCCATAGGTTCAAGTGAGCATACCCACTCTCTATGATCCAATTACTAAGTATAAAATTCCCATGGATAAAATTAATCATCAAATTTAATGATTAAATGAACCACTTCAAGATGATAATATACCATCTAGGAGATTATTTCTTTGATGCATGTAGTTGGTGAATTACAACACCAAGTACATCTCTTTACCTTGGAAAATAAGGATTATAAGTCTTGGGTGGATGCAAATGATTTACATGATAACCATATTCTAAATACATTTGTAAAACCTTAATTTCCTAATAATTTCTAGATACCATCACTGCCTCACTTTGATGGAACTAGAGATCCATTCGTACACCTCCAAGCCTTTCAAAAGGATTTACCATCTCATGCAAGTCCTTTGATTCTACTCAAATTTTTTCAATAGACATTAGTGAGGGAAGCAAAGAATTGGTTCTTTCATCTACTTGCCATTTCCTCTTTACACACATATGATGACTTAGAGGAGGCATTTCTTAGATAATACATAGAAAACATGGGCCCTCTTGTTACATATGAGAGACTTACCACATTGCATTAAAATACTTCAGATCTAGTTAGTGATTATAGCTTATGATTCAAGATGCACATTTAAGATTGATTTATAAACCAATAGATTTAGAGATTAAACATATCCTTATTAATTGGATTCATCAACCTCTCAAGCATCTATTATACTAGATGGAGTCCTCCTTCAGGCACTTATGCTATATAGTTCTAGCCTTAGAAAATAAATTGGGATTGATTAAGGTAGATTTAGTTGATTGCATTACTCTAGATTTCATTATAGTACCTCTGTCTATAGCTCCTAGCACATAACATCCACCATGTCCTAAATAAGATAGGATACCTTAACTACAAAAGTAATTAGTTAAGAATAGAGAGCTAGTTTCTAGAACATAATCTATAATATGCACTATAAAAAACATCATTAAGGCACCATTACAATTTTATTTAGATTGGGATAGCCCATTTTTCATATTATCATCACTATTAGAGAAGAGGTTAATAACTTTACCTTCAAATCATCGATGAGATCCACATCTCTTACATAGATAGCCACATCATCCCTTATGTAACTATCATCATATCTATGGACATAGAGGTAATGATTGTTATGAAATCAAGGGTTGCATTAATAGATGTGTTGATAATGGCATCATAACATTTACATGTGGGCACCGAGATTTTCTCCACCATGGAACCATATACCTCATTCACCCATGACTGAGTCATCCTAAGACATTATTTTATAGGAATCATCGATCACTCATCATGAGAGTGATGTGGGTTCTAGGATAGATATTCATAGGAGATCTCTTATTCTATTTATTCAGAAGGTTTAGAAACTTGTACAGTGAGAGAAACATACATATAACATTATATTTATAGAAGTACATAGTTTAGTTTCATATACATATCTAGCATAGTCACAAGCACCATAATATAGTACCATTCTATAAATATATCCACTATGATCAAGTTTGTTGAGTCATGTTTCATGTATCAACTCATTATGGTTAAGATTAGATGAACACACTTCAACGAGTATTGCTCCATAGAGATTTTCACTACAACTAATTTTTTTGGGTCCTATCTCATGTATCAACCCACTATGGTTAAAATTAGATGAACCACCAACACATGTTACAATTCTAGCTCAATCTATTGCTTAGTCATATGCATCACAATAGAGGCCACACTATTTTATTTCACACAAAAGTCCACTATGATTACAGATAGATGAGACCTATTCATAGCACATAACGTCAGTTACATATATAGTAAGGCTATATTTGGTAGAGTCTCCACACATAGCTATAGTTAGTGCACAAAAGATAGTATCAGATATAACATATGTTCCTATATAGCATGAGTAGTATGGCCACTTTTTCAATTGGCCATCAAGGTTCAGATAGATATATGACACACACTCATACCTACATTAGTTCATAGCTTCACTTCACAATGCAATGATGGATCTAAAGTCCCAACCTTTATATTCTTGAGCCACATACTTAGAGGGATTGGACACATAGTCCAAACATTGATTATCACATGAATGAGTACATAGCTTTACTTAGTTGCCAATGATGGAGCCAAAGGGCCAGTCTTTGCATTCTTGAGCCACTCTTGGGGAATTGAGTATAGAATTATCTCTTACATCCCCTCCTAATAAAAACTAAAATTATTAGTTATGAATAACCATCTCCAACAAAACCAACTTATCCAACTCCCAACCTTACCAATATCCTATTTTACCAAACTTAAACCAAATTATTTTATCAAAATAATTTACCAATTACAAAATTAACACAAGTTCTTTACTCACATATAATTCAAAATCAAAACTACCATCACACTTATCAACATATCATGAACAATTAAAATCACATCACAAAAAACATTTTGCCAAAACATATGCAACCTTGAAATCAATACCAAAATAACTATTTCTAATCAACCATTTGTAATAAATACACCAATCTAGCCCAAAACCCATAACATAGTATGCATGAGTCAAAATCAAAACTAGTATCTATATATATAACAACATTTTCAAAACATATACATCACATCAAATATATTCAATCATGAATAGGTGTCATGCCCTCACTCTCAGTCTCACTCTCTCTTCCAATGCTAGTCCCATAATCCACTCTACCACTTAATGGCCCCACACCTCTTTGAGCTCCTGAATGCTTTTTGAAATGACTCTCTTGATCTCTTAGTTTACCATGATCCTCATGCAATTTTTCATATTGCTCTTGAAGCTCCATTTACTCATCCATAATCCTTATACTCACTAATCCAAAATTATTTGGGGCACCCTATGCCTATCTATCTCAACCCTCAACTCATCTCTCTCCCACTACTCTAACATATTTAGTTATCACTATAGTATCTCTATCAAACAAATGAGAATAAACACCATATGTCACTATCACTTGCTCTATCAAACCTTTCTACACTGTATCATTAGGAACATGTTGTATGAGCTCTTAGAGTATAACCTCAATGATGGTCTCCTAGAACCCATCATATCCACCTCTTGCCATAGATTGTGCTTCATCTTGCATACCTCTCACTATACCTAAACACAAAATAAAACACTACATTAGCTATATACTTTATAAATCAAGCTAAAAACACAAATTCATACACAATTCAAATTAAATTATTGCTTACCTTCCATCATTTGGATCAATGTAGGATCACCATACTTAAGAGTATCCCCTCCATCAATAAGATATAATGGAGCCCATTGATGCCTATCCCATCATGTGGTATATACCTCTATACATCCAACATCATCTACATTAAGAATGTCTATAGTTGTGTCATACACATCTAAAGGTAATGGTGCTAACTCAACCTCAATAGGCCTCACATGAGCTCCTATCATTACTAGTGCATATGCACTCCTCACCGAGACCCATGCTATAGGGGACACATGTTTTGGTACCTCAAACTATCTATTCATGTGCTCATAATGAAATCACTCATACACTCCAACCCAGTAGTCATGTAACCAACAACTAATCCTTATATACCACAATTGCACTCTATCCTCAACCCACCCAAAAAATCCTCTATAGGGCCTCTATATGATATCACAAGCCACAAATCTATCTATAACTTGTTTATAATGATTTATCTCAAGAGACTAGATATCCAATGTACTCATCCACCACTCCCTAAATGGTCATGGAGGTTCCCACTCTAGCCTAAGTAATACATTTAATCACACAATTATTATGTACTCATAAAACCAACAATGTAATAAGGTAGATGTACTCACACCACTATTGAAGGCCTCCTATGTGAACCTATAAATATCCATGTATAGGTGGGTAAGCATATTCCTACACCATGAGAACATAGTGCCATATACGTCTATAATACACACTATCCTATGCATCTTATATGCAATCGACACTCCAATCCCATCCATAGTAATAAAAGAAGCCAACAACATGGCCAACCACTTCCATAGATATAAAAATTTAGACTGTACTATAAGTGACAATAACACATCATTATCACTACCTCTTTGATGTATAACTAAGGGTACACCAACAAAATACAAGTATGCATGATCAATAACATCAACACCCATGTCATCCTACAATGTCACCTACCATACATTAATTGGTAAATGAAAAATATGATACACATCCTCTATAATCACAATAATATAACTTGTAAGAAGTTATAAAGTACATGTATCTACATTCCATCTCTCACATAAGGTAGCAATCAGATACCTATTCCACTACACAGTGCCTAGGCAATACACATGACCCAACCCTACCCTATCCATCATAGCTCTCTCATTAATAAATAATGGAAATAACCTTAATGTCTCCATCACCTGACCCCTATGGAACTCCATCATCCATACCTCACCCTACAAACACCAAAAAATAACATATATATTAGTTAACCATACTATATAAACAATAAATATATACAACAATAGGAAATAAATCAAAATCTCAAAAAACCAAGCCTTGTGGATAACACTATAGAAAGGATATCAGTGCTAGAAAGGAGCATTAAAACCAAAAAATAGTGTTGAAGCTAGGATAAGAGCACTAAAACTAGTGAAATTTTTTCTAGGACTCCTAAAATAGCTCAAAAATGTCAAAAATAGGTTTTTGAATAGATAAAAATCAAGTGTTTTAGTTACTTACTAGGCTAACATCACTACCAACCTCAATCTAGGCTACCAACTGCTCAAACTAGGTCATGGTAGGTGCTCATCTCCTCAGCATATCTCTCACTCAGAAACTCCAAATCTCAAACTAGTCAATGCTCAAATGAATTAAGAATCAATCCAATTTTCCTATATCAAAAAACTTTTTCATCCAAAGGAAAATACCATTTTTCCCATAATAAGAACCTTGTAACTCTATTTTTCACACCATTTTCTTCTATAAAATCATGATAATGATACCTTCGACATCACGCTAGCTTCAATCTCTTAATACTTAATTTTCCAACTATGGAATTCACATCTCCATATCTTTTTACACCTAGACACATGCCTTGATCATCATCAATCAAAACTTATTCCAATTTCAACAACTCATTCTAATTAATCAAACAACTTCTTAATCAATTCAAACTATACCAACCATATTTATATCATTCTACCACTAGTCATCACTTTTGGCTTGACCTCCTCTATCATATATTTCATCCCTCTCCCCAAAAGGGGGCATCATTCTAACTATTCATATTCCTACACTTATTCAACATATCCATCCACTCTCATAAGTGGATACACCATATTTATTACACCTCCAACATTTAGATTATCAAATTTAGCTCAAATTGGTTGAAATATATAGTGATTTAGATTACATGGCTCACTCAACATTACTCAGGACATTCAGAGGGATACACCTTCAGTTTACAAATACATAGATTATTCAGATACAATGGTTTATATCATATAGATCCATAGTGATTTCAACTTATAGGTACATAGACTATTGAAAAATAGTGGTTTAAATTTATGGAGTCATAGTGACTTTGATATAGATTTAGACTCAGATACTAGATTTGGGGGTATGTACATTACTACACGTCTCACATATATAGCTTCATATAGAATGACATAGTTATATGACTAAATAGTAGTTTATAGGCATAGTATAAAGCATAGTGTTTTGATATCTATTTTTACACATGGGGCATGGCATGATAGGTCATATCACATGTGGTTATATAGTTTACTAGATTATACATACACAACACTCACATACCAAATTTTGGGGCATGGGATAGATGTTCATGTTCTTCATCATCCATGATTATATAGATGGAATGGCAAAACATGCCAGTTCTTCTTACAAACTGATGAAAGTTTTATATTATACCCATTTTTACCAAGGTTTTCACTAGGTTGGACCATATGGCCATCTGTAGCAGTTGGTCCATTATATTACCTAGACCCAGACTACACAAGTTTGTGTGGGACAAAGGACATACATATGTTTTTGGCCTAAAATAATTTATCAATACCAATTTAGATATTCAAAGTTGGGGAATGATATATTTTTCTCTACACATCATACAAATTCTATACACATATTCTAGACTACATGAGTTTATGTGGGATAGAGGGTGGACATTGGTTTTGGGCCTCTGAGCATTTCTCATCCAATCAAATTCAACATAGTGGGTAAGTATTTCCCTCCTCCATGTTACATGAATTCCACTTTCAAATTTATTAAAGGGGGAATCCATATTAGGGATTATTTATTTCTCCAAGAACTATTTATCTCTCCATCCACTTCTTTGGCTAGGAAGTGAGCTGGGCACTTTTGCAGCACATTCATTTCTATGTAGGTAGGTTTAGGTATATATTTTCTTTTCTTTCTTTTACTCTATTACCTCATTTCATTGCATCACTAAATTAAAATGGGTTAAAATGTATACACCCTATATTAGTCAAGAAACCATACATATCATGTCTTTTTATAGTCATTTCATAGGAGAATCCAATTGGAGAATATGAGCTTTACTCATATTTAGCCAATTTTTTACTCATCTTGGTCTTATTTCCTGCTTGAGTCACCTTTTTGACTATTCTTAATCATCCCAAACCTTTCAAATGATCATTCCAACTTAGCTATCTTATATTTCCCATGCTTATTACATCCCCCTATATCTTGAGCCTATAGGATAAGAGTGTTGAGATTGGACTACAATGCTAAACCCTATGGTGTCTATTTCCAATGCTCCTATCTAATGTCATTTTGAGATCCAATAGTCAATCTCCCTTACTTAATGAGTCTCAACCCCTTTCTTATATTTATACCCAAGTTTTCAAATTTTAGCCAAATGTGAATAAAGATCACAAATTTGAAATAAAGAGAATCCTATATTAATGAATACACAAGGAATTTTATATCTAACACTTACTACTTTGGCATAGTACATAATAAAAATCAGTCAATAGTATAGCTCAACATTTTACATCACATATAGACTTGCATGATTGATCAATGAAGGGCATAGGTGAATGTTCATTCTTGCATCTACCATGTGCATTGATTATGTACATTATCTAAGGGAGAACTAAATTTGATTTAAGACCCTAACATTGAGGGTTAATGTAGGTAATGATGAGGACAATAGGGGTTCTCAACCATGTGATCATACTTCCCTTAACCCAATTTTTCTCCTTTATTTTTTTTGATGTATTTGTTATTTCATGTGTGTAGATATACCTAGGGTTTAGAGATTAAAATGGACGTATAGTGAGCTCTATTTATATTGAGCCTCCAAAATTTCATATACAAACTCATACAGAGATAGTGGATAAAACCCAAAAAGCTTAGATCTCTAAGACAATAGTGGTAGACAAGGAATATATCACCAAACCTTAGGGTGTCCATTTTTGGTGCTCCTATACTTTCAAAAATTGAAATCCATATTAGGTTCCAGATATCTTCTCAGTCCTATACATTAGTTTTCAACCCCTAGATCATTTGTCTCAGCCTATTTTTCTAGATAAGTTTATTTCTATCTATATGCAATTAATTTAATTAAATTGATCAAAATCTATATTTTATTATATTTGATTTTATTTTCCCCCTTAATCTAAACCATTTATTGTTTAATAACTAAACATTTGTTTTCCAAAAATAATAAAACACATACCAGTTTCTTGACTATATTACATGGTCTTATTTGAACTAGATAGGTCATTTTGCGAGAAAAATTTTCACCATATTCATTGACCTCTATAACTTATTCCAAGAATGAAAATGAATTAAAAATCATAAATAAATTATTAATACAATCTATTTTATCAATATGATATGCTCAGACCCTCAATTCCATCTTCTCATCTTTGCCTAGGTTTTGCACTATTCACACTATTAGGTCTATCTGTGACTAGTTAACTTGGATGACCAATTCATCACACTTGAATGTTTTATCCTATCCAAAAAACATCATGGGAATTTAGTATGAGTCTCTATATTCTTATTCCATCCATTTTCTCTTCTTGAAAAATATAATTTTTGAGATCTACAACCACTTCTTAGATAATTAGCCTATTCCTATGCATTTTCTCTCTCATCTGACTAAAAATCACTAGTTGGAGGTACTTATGAGAGTTTAATAAATTATATAATATCTTATCTAGTCATTTTAATCCATTATAATCTGATTTGAACAATATCTTTCACATTGGGTCCTTATTAGGGTTTTAGGGAGGTTTAACATAGGTTTTAGTGTTAATGATTATTCATAAAGGACTGCCTCTTGAATCCAAAACCAATGCCCTTATTAGGGTTTTAGGGAGGTTTAACATAGGTTTTGGTCTTATCTATGACCCTTCTTAATCATTCCTTAATATCTAAGGTTCCCATGCAGAGGTTACACATGCCAATGAATGTCTAAAAGTGCTTTTCGGGTCTCGAGACCTCATTCTATCAACTTGAAGAGGCCTAAAACAATGTTTTGTGAAATTTAATTTAAATAATGACCTCAAACTATTTTAACAAGCCTAAAATATCATATCTTACCTCTATCAATTCTCACATATGTAAACTTGCCTTGAAATCTGATTTTTATGCCTTATTAGGCCAGGAAAGGTCTAAGATAGGTATAGGTATAGGCTTAGTCTGAAAGTCCTACCCTTAGAGGCTCACCCTAAAACTCTTGTGAATGATTAAATGATTCACATTCATGTTAAAATAGTACCATAAAACATTTACATATCTATAATCATTTAATTTCATGTACATACCTCTTCATGTCATAAATAG
This sequence comes from Torreya grandis, assembly GCA_037957365.1. NCBI lineage: Eukaryota > Viridiplantae > Streptophyta > Pinopsida > Cupressales > Taxaceae > Torreya > Torreya grandis. The sequence goes on from JARHVA010002321.1 coordinate 1,849,534, forward strand.
GCTCATATTAGGATTCTTATGCAACTTTATCATCAATGAGCTGTGGCTTCATGTAACCATAAGGCATTAGTTTCCTTAAAATTATATATCTCTCTTTCTCTCATGAAAACACTCTTAGTGGCAATGCTCTCTCAATGATAATCCTCTCTCAATGCACCTTATCACAACACACATTACCAACTAGCCTTAGTCACCTTTGTCATACACCTTCACAAGATACACCTATGACATCAATGAAAATACTCAAAAATCTCCCCCTTTATCATTACAATCTTAGATCCTTCTCTTAATAGGAAATTTCTCCCTCATTATAAAATTTCTCCCCCTTTGACATAAATGAAAAAGAGATGCCTGTAACTTCTTGGATCATACTTCTTGTAACCAAAACACTTAACACTTAGGATTATGAGTCATGAAGCATCATAAACACATGCTCCCCTATCTCCACGTAAAAATTAATAGCACTACTCACCTACTCTTGGAGCTAATGAACCACCTGATTATCTCCCTAAGAACTTCACTTCCTTTATGATTGCTAGGAGCAAGAACTACAACTAATTCTAGTCTTAGATGTTCAAATGTTGCCTTTAGAAGTGGCTTGGTCAAAATGTTTGTAATTTGATAATTTGTAGAAACATATTCAAGTTTAACACTTTGTTTACTTACCTGCTATCTTAGGAAATGATACCTAATGGGAATGTGATTAGTTCTTGAATGCATGATAGGGTTCTTTGAGACACTTATAACACTTGTATTATTAGAACAGATAGGGATAAGACTATCATACTCTACCTTGTATTATTTTAAGGTCTATCTCATCCATAGGAATTGAGTGCAACATGAAGATAATGCAATTTATTCAACCTCACAAGTAGATAGTTCCACAAAGGGATACTTCTTGCTTATCTATGATACTAGGCATTCTTCTAAGAAGAAAACTCTTCCACTAGTGGTCTTCTTATCATCTATACTCCCCTCTTAGTCTGCATCTGTATAGGATATCAAGTCAAACTCCTTGCTCTTAGGATACCACAACCCAAAATCCATAGTCCCCTTAAGATACCTAAGAATAATTTTTACTACCTGTAGATTATTTTCATTTGGGTCCACTTGAAACCTTCCCACAATACCTATTGCTTGCATGATGTTATGTCTAGAGGTAATAGTGAAAAATAAACTTCTAATAATTTACCTATATGATTTATAATTGACCCTTGGAGATTCATGTTACTTTCTAAAATTACACCCTATTATCTCATGTTTTCTAATTGCCTTGAAATCTTCCATATCAAATTTATTCAACATCTCTCTTATGTACTTAGCTTGTGAGATGTATATACCTATTTTTGATTGATTGATTTTTAGTCCAAGAAATAATGATATTTATCCCAACATATACATCTAAAACTCCTTCTTCATCACATTTTCAAAGGCCTTAGTCATAATATCACTATTTCCATTAAATATGATGTCATCCACATAGACAATTACAATCAACTGGTGGTCATCTTATATATTTCTATAAAAATTACTATCTGTAACTCCTCTTTTGAACCTTGATCCAAAAGATACCTATCCAATCTAGCATACCAAGCTCTAGGAGGTTGTTTTAGATCATAAAGATCCTTTTTTAATATACAAACATAGTCCTTGTTACCTGATAGTGAGAAACCCTCAAGTTTCTCTATGTACACTTCCTTCTCTAAATTCACATTCAAATATGTATATTTGACATCCATCTAGCATTCTTTAAACCCTTTGAATCTTACATATGCTATAAACAATTAGATGGATTCCAATCTTGCTACTAGAGTAAGGGTATCCTTAAAGTCTACCTCTTCTACTTGGGCATACCCCTTGCATACCAATATGGCCTTGTTCTTAGTGACTTCTCCATATTCATTCAAATTTTTCATAGACACCCATTTAGTTCCAATCACATTATTATCTTTATACCTAAGAACTAGTTCCCAAGTTTTATTCTTTTCTATTTGGTCTAACTCCTCATTCATATAACCTATCCAAAACTTGTCTTTTCTTGATTCTACAAAGTTATTAGGTTCAATATTAGACAATAGAGAAACATTCTATTGATTTAGGTTACTTACCAACCTTCTTCTTATTTTCATACATGTTCCTTGTTGCCAATGATTTGTGATTTAAGATGATCTCTTTGAATCTATCCTGAGGTGCATTTTGAGTCTTGTCTTTCCTCAACTTCTCCTTCTTCATCAATATCTATTATTTCTTCTTCATTATTGAATTCAAAATACTTTGATGTATCCTTTTATTTTAAGTGTGATTTATTTATCTCATCAATATTCACATTGGTGGTCTCCATTATCTTCTGTAACCTCCTATTATAACATTTATAGGCTAAGATTACTAATGAATACCCCAAAAATATACCTTCATCAAACCTAGAATCAAATATACCTAAGAATTACTCATCTCTTTTGATGAATCATTTAATTCCAAACACTCTAATTTGTTCCACATTAGTAGGTATGCCTTTTCACAATTCATAAGAGGTCTTGTTGCCATTAGTTCTTATCGATTCTCTATTCAAGATGTAGATTCTAGTGTTTACTACCTCTCTCCAGTATCCATGATCTCACCTTGACTCATTTATCATATTTATTTCCATCTCTTAAACTATCATATTCTTTCTTTCCATTACCAAATTGTATTGAGGTGTCCTTGCTGCTTAGAACTATCTCCTTATCCCATGGATATCATAGAAGTCATCAAATTTATTAGACTAAAACATTCCTCCTCTATTAGATCTCAAGAATTTGATCTTACCATTCTTCTCATTCTCAACAAGATCCTTGAATGACTTTAAAATATCAATATCTTTTGACTTTTCTTTAAAGAATGCTACCCAAGTCATTCTTGTGTAGTCATTTATGAGCAACATGAAATAGTTATCCCCTTGAATGATTTTGATTCTTGTATGTCCAAAATATAAATATGTATTAGCTTCAAACATTTTGTAGTAGAGTAATCATTATATTTGAACCTTCTTCTAGTCTGCTTACCATGTTGACATGCCTTTCAAAGTGTTTTTATAGGTTTAGTGATCTTAGGCATGTTTTTCATATACTTTTTAGAGTTGATCATGACTAGATTGTCAAATTTTAGGTGGCCCAACCTTATATGCCATAGCTAACATTCATCCATCTTGCTCATAAATCATCTATCCTTTTTTATCTCATTTAAGACATATAAATTGTTCTTAGTCCTCTTAGCATTGGCAATTAGTCTTCCAAATTTAGCTCTCCTTATATCAAACCTTCTATCATGAAAGGTTAGTGTGTGTCCTTGGTTGCAAATTTGACTTACACAAAGTAGGTTATGTTTAAAACATTATACATACAACACATTAACTATCTTGGTCTTCCCATTTTCCAAATTCAATAAACCCTTACAAACTATATTGGTAGTTGTGTTATCTCAAAATCTCACTATTCTTGTAGCATTCTTCTTTAATGAGATGAACTTGATCTTTTCTCCTACGATGTGGCTTGAGCAACCACTATCTATATACCATTTTATACCTTTATCATGAATGTGAAATATAGTTTGAGATAACATAGATTATTCATTTTTAGTCTTCTTCTCTTCCTTCACCTTGTCCACATGTTTTAATTTCTTGATCCACTTCTTAATGGTAGGATTGTATTCACATTTGTCTTGACTAACCTTACTCATAGATCTCATCTTACATTCCTTTAAAATATTTTCTCTTTGATCACACTTATAACAGAAAATTTTGGCTCTATTATAAAGATGTGTATTCATCCTATTCCTCTATGAGAATTTGATTCTACCATGATGCCTATAATCCATATCCCTATGTCCATATTGATTGAATGAGAAATAGTAACCATTGACGAGATTCACATACCTTGTATATTTGATGTTGAATGATATACCTCTACCTTTGTTATCTCTTGAAGGAGTCAATTTCTTGTTGATTTGTTGATGATCAATTTGAATCTCATATTTGAGATTTTCTACATATGTATTTACTTCGTTAGTACCATCATTTATTGATGATCCATTATTCTTTGAGGTCTAACTCTCTTTGTTTTATTTTTGGTATTATTTGAACCCAAGACTTATCTTGTCATGTAAATACCTTTGCCTATTCAAAATATCACCAAGAACTTTAGTAATCTTTTCAAATGTTTGATGTGTCTTCAACTTGATTGTTACCTATTCCAATTCTACTTTCAAGGACTCTATTTCTATTCTAAAATTGATGCATTCTTCCTCCTTGGTCTTAAGACTTGTAGTGACAATTTCAATATGAGTTTTTAGATTTTTGATGATATCCTCAAGTTCTTCGATTTTGTTTCTTAGTATTTCTTCAAATATATTGATGTGTTCCTCATAAATCTTAACCAATGATGTTAGTTTATTAATGTTCCTTGTTTGAAACTTTAACTCCTCTAGATCACTCACTAATTATGCCTCAAGGTTCACTTCAACCTCTTCTTCATCTCATTATTCATCATCCATAAGACTTTTCCATTTTTAAAAACACTCATTGTCTATTTATATATACATGAATAAGGTTTCATTATTATCATGATCATTATTGTCATCATCACTATCAGATGTACTTGTGTCACTTACATTAAAGGAGATATTGTCATCTTTGATATAGAAAATTATTTTATTCTTGAATGACCCTCTCTTTCTTTCATACTTCTTGAAACCCTTTTTATTATTTTCAATCTTATATACATTCTTATCATCACCATGATGTTCATCGTACTATCTATCATGCTCATTATTATCCATGTTAGGATATTTAGATGAAAAATTACCAATCTTACCATAGTTGAAACGCTTTAATGGAAACTTGACCTTTTACTTGATCCTTTCTTTAGTTTCTTAATAAACATGGCTTGTATCTTGTCATCATCAATGTCTATGTCAACACCATCCTTGGCCTTTTTACCTTATGACTTTTTATGAACTTTGAATGTAGATTTCTTCTTGGAAGGTCTTCCTATTGTAGCATAGATTTACAACCTTGTGGGAGAGTTTTTTAGGATCTCTCACTCCTAGATAAAATATTAGAGAAACCTCAGGTTATGGATATCTTGTAGTGAGGTTGAACCTCTAGAGAAGGCTTGCTTCCTCTTTGTAGATCACTTAAACTAATACTTCTGATTGGAAAATGGATAGAAAGGGGGTATAAGATAAATAATAACACTAAAATGGTGATACACCAAATTTATTGGCTTTCACATAATCTTGAAATAAACACTAACTCAACATAAGACAATTCTTGTTCACACAACCTCATAAACTAACTAATTTGCATAAGTATTTCATAAATTAGGCTCACCAAAAAATACATAAATAAAAGAGGAATTATAAAATTCACACCAAGAATACATTAATGGTAGAAATATCTCAAGTTCATACCTACAACTAACTTGAAAACACCTAAAAATAGGCAAGAAAGAAGGATAATGGACATGGAAGAACACTTCTTCACAAGGCCATCATGCACAAGCTTTCTAAACACAATTTAGAGGAAAGACATAGGTGAAAAATGATATTTATTGCTTCAAATGTCTTTATTACAAATTTTTATAAGGTTTCTCCTTATCAAATGAGAATATCTTACAAAAATGGGTGAGAAATGGGAGATATAGGAGAAAAGGGGAAGAGAGAGAGAAGAAGCAAGAAAATAGAATTCAATAAATGAGACACAACCACTTCCATGGAGTCTCAACCAAATTTTGGTAAATTAAAAATAATCCTTCATCAACAAATTAACCTTCATTAGCCCAAATAGTATTCAATCCCTCTCATTGGCTTAGAAACACACTAAGATATAGAAATTTTTGAGGATGGTGATGTCACGATCCACTAAAAAGGAAAAGTATCCAAATACTTTAAAAAATAATTTAATTCTACACTTTATCTTTCCAACATCCAAATCTCTCTCCTTTGGACTTCTACACTACTCTCCACTTGTTCTTCTAGAAGGTGCTTTGGAAAAGGTTAGTTGACTTAGCACAAAATGCTTAACTGACCATGGAGGTTAAGTGATAAAGTTTTAATTTTGAGGATATATTATATTTTAAAATATATTTTTATCCTATAACATGTAATAAACTCCATGAAACTTGAAAGTCTCATAGATCCCATTGATGGAGGTCACAATCTTGAGCCACCTTTAACCAACTACACAAAAACTTGATCCCAAGGCCATTTGGCACCCTGAAGACCACTTATGGACTTGGAGAAGAATTTTATACATCTATGGCATGAATATGAATAATAAAATAAAGATTTTTACAACCTTTAATACCTATAATAATGGTGGAAATCATCGATAAACTTGCAACAATGCATAAAATGTAAAAAACTATGTTTTTTGACCCTTTAGCTAAATAAGGAACCATATAAACAATTTTAAAGAGATATAAGTGCCATAAAATGATGTTTTAGGTCCCATAAGACCTATTACATGGCTTTATACCATTTATCTCTTTGAAAACCTGTAAAAGTAAGCATTTTGAGCCATTTTGGGCCTCCTAAGCACCCAAATGTGCTAGATTATTCTAAAAAATAGGTTTTTAAGGAGATAAAGGGAGTAATATACAAACTTCAAGTGTTTTAAAAGCCATTATAGGCCATTTTATATACTTATGAGTCTAAAAACAAAAAACTTGTCAAAAACCTCCTTTGCAAGCTCAAGCAAGCTCACCTTCAAGATGATTGTTCATGAAATGAAGACACACATTCCATAACTTATTTTAATATATATATATATATATATATATATATATATATATATATATATATATATATATATAATATACCCATTCAAAACCCCTAAAACTATTGGTTCCCATGTAGAATATATGAAAATATACACACATTAAGATGATTGCCTATAGGGTTTGTAAGCATTCTGGACATGCTTACACTCTTAATGATTTTTCATAAAAAAAAGGACCTATAAAATGCTTAATACACAATTAATTTGAATAAAATATGGGTAATAAAAACATACTAAAATAACTTGGTCCAACTCTTCATGGTATGAAATAAATGATCATCTAAAGAAGGGCTAAAACTTGGTGTTTTAAGCCCAAAAAGCTCAAATTCCTCAAATGTACCAAATTAACCTTTACAATGATATTATTTGATTTAAAAAATATTAATTACACCTAAAACATATCATAATACCTCTCCAAATGATCTAAACTTAACTTTGCCTTTTATAAATTTGAAACTACTTATGGGGTTTTAAGCTTGCTTATGGGGTTTACATGAAGTTTAGAGTGTGAAAATTGTTGAAAGGTGTTTAATAGGATTATAATAATATTAAAATTATTTTAAAAAACTTTCATAATATTTTAACCTTCAGCCACATCTTAAAACTCAAAAAAGTATGCTTGCATGAATAGTGACCATTATGAGACATAAAGGGGTCGTGTATAAACATAGGGTACTTACAATTATAATATGAACATACCTAGATTATTTATGGATATAATAGGTTATAATGACCAATATTAAGAAATTTAAAGTATTTTGGATGTGTATTTTGTCCTATAGACCCTTTTTACCACAATCTACCTTGAGTTACCTGCATGCTTCTTTCATGTGAAAAATTGTCTTTATTAAAAATTTTGCATGAAAACCCTAAATTTTATCACTCTAATAGTATAATATATGTTTCAAACATCATATTATACCATTTTAATACCTTTCTAATGCTTAAAATCCTTCTTGGCACCTAGAACTTACAAAACTTTATTTGGTCTCCAATGTTTGCTTCTGGACTGTGTAAGAACAAAGGGCACTTTCATTTTTTATAAGACATTTAGGATGTAATAGATGGTTTTTAGTAAATTTATACCTTTATTATCAAATTTTGTGATTTGACTCAACCTGTAGATGCTCCAAAATGGCTAATTCTTCCATTACATGCTCCAATGTGGACCATGATTTGACATAGGTTTGACTATACTAAAGTAATGAATAGTTACCATTTTCAAAAAAACTTAAAAATTATTTTTTATGGGTATATTAGGTCATAATTATCCTCTCCACCAAATTTCATGATTTTACCCTACATATTTTGGCCTGTAGGCCCATTTTGGCAAAATCTAGTGATGTGTGCTTGCATGGTCATTTCACAAATGAGTTTTTCTTCCATTTGACTTGGTTTGAGCTATAATAATCTGAATTTTCTCTAAAATTATCATGTATCTTCCCATTTCATGATTATACTCTTAATTGTCTTGCCTATAGGCTAAACTCTTATCCTTTTTTTTATCAAGTTGAAGGCCTTTTAGCCTTAAGATGACTTTAGGTACATATTTGAATTGAAAAGACTACATATTAGTTTTGACAGCCTCAAAGAATTTATTATTATGTTCCAACCCTATTGAAAACCATCTCTCACCTTATAATTATCTAGACTCCATACATCTCATGAAGATCTTCATGCTTGAAAGCCATCTCAAGAGCATATTCTTCAACCTTGGTTATAGCTTGCCTCCATTAATTATCCTCCTAATCTCAAACACAATTCATCATGATGAAAACCAATTACTTTGATTTTTTTAATTTATATCCTTAACTTTAATGAAACTCCACCTTGTTCACAAGGTTCATTCATAAATAAAACATGAAACTTCACCATCTAGTCAATCCTTATGTATCAAGATGCAAACCCTAATAACTTTGTTGTTGTAGGTGTCCTTTTGCCATATTGGCTAAGTGAGGAGCTCATCTCCTTGGTGAGAGTGTATTGTATCTACTTTTATTTCATTGGTGATTTTGAGAGGTTTATGTGAGCTCATCTATTTCATAATTTACACCAAGGTAGTGACCTCCACCACTTAGTATTGGTCTTATATAAGCCAAATAAGTGGTTATAGGTGGTCGTTTTTAGGGTTGTAAGTTTCATTTGTATCTCTTAAGTCAATGAAGGTTACATTTTATTTTAACATTATCTCTTTAATCAATCCAAGAAACCCTCAAGCCAACTGATACCTTTGATAATTAAGTCATCCTAGTAGGGTAAGTCTTCCGTAAAATAAGATAGATTTGTAGATGGTTCATATAGGCTTGCAAGTGTACAATGTACAATAGAAAATATCAAAGTGAAATCATGACCTTTATTAATGGAATCATGCCATTAATGGTGACATTATAAGATCTAGTAACCTTTTAATGATTTCTCAACCTCATCAAGCCTTGATGTCATGCCAAGGCATTATAAGGACTATGCATATTAGTTGTAGGTACACTCTTTTAGTAAAATTATATAGATTATCCAATATGTGACTTAAAATAAGGCCTTACACCTGATTTGATCTCATTCCTTTCTTAAATACTTGATGAAAACATGGTATGAAGCCCATATGGAGAGATCTCTTCATTAATCCTTCAAGTTTGCATTCTATGTAATGTATGATTGTGTTTCCCCTTTAGCTATAGGTGACTTTATTTAAATGGTGCTAAATCTTAGGTCAAAATACCTATTCTTACCTCCTTGATGAATTTTTTGATCCTTAGAGTGTCCCTCAACTCATCAAGACCACTTATCATGGTGATATGTTCTCAAGTTAAAATCTTGGGGTGACAAGCTATTTGGAAACTCAAAATCTTGTAAACATCATTGAAAGGTTGCATTGAACAAAAGTCAAAAATGGAGACCTTCAAACACCATTTTATTCTAGTAACCCACCCATTCATTTTTTCAAGGTTATTGCCCTATGATGGGGATACAAGATAGATGCATTTAGACTGATCAGAAACTTATGAAACTTTTTTATTTGGTATCAACAATAAGGCCTAAGACCTCTATTTTGGTGTTTTAGGGAAATTGTCCTAAACACAATCTCTTAAATCTTGAGCATGGTTTCCTAAACCTGGACTATTATTTTGTGGTAGATACTCTTTAAACCTAAATTCACATATGTCCCAAATTCCTATATGTTCCAAAACACACATCACCCCTCCATTCCACATATAAATCTAACAAAGGTATCTTAAGCTTATAGCCCTTTTTATAATTTTTTCCTTGTATGGAAAAATTGAAAGTTATCAAGATATAATAAGGGTATATTTATATACCATTTATTTAGTTACCTTCCTGTAAAGTTTCATGGCTAGATTTCACCCTTAGACCACACTTCATTAGGCTCCCCTCAATTAGGACTAATTACCCATTAAGCACAACCTAGGTCTAGAAACCATACCTTAAATCCTCCAATAAACCCAAAACATATTTAATCACTTAGGTAACCTTGAAATACATTATATTACAAAATTTTGGCAAATTTGGAGGTTTTAAACTCTTGGAATCAACAAAACCCTAGTTTACGGCTTTACCTTCTCCTACACAAGATGGGAGCATACAAAATTAATTTATTTGAGTTTGTAAAATATTAAAGGGAAAAAATAACCACAAAAATGTGTATTTTCACATTAGGTAACTAGTCTAATAGGTTATACATCCCATTTCTACTCAATTCATGCTTCATAACACTAAAACTCAGTCACTATGTGTATCCATTTGACTATGCAAGATAGAGGGATATCCAAATTATAATGTACTTGTTTATAAGGAACCTAAAAAAGGTTTAGTACCTTTAATATTTTTTTTAAACTATTATACCACTTTACCAAATCTCAAGGACCCTTGTCTATCCTATTAGAGCTTCTCTCATGCTCTTTCTGAGACGTTATTTTAGATTGGGGGTTAAAATGAGTTCTAGGCCTCACCTAGATCTATTTTTGGATCTATTGGATAGTTATAAATTGGAAATAATTGGTATATTTTTAAAAAATCATAAAAACATCACCAATCTCTCTCTCAAAAAAAGTGCCAACTTACTACCCTATGTTTTCTTTGATGACGGTTCTTGAGTTCTGGGGGTGAACTAGGGAAAATGAGAGAGGTTTATGTAGATCATCCATTCCAAAAATTATATTAAAAATTTAAGATACTAAATATAAATTAAAGTATTACTTTCACCCATTTCTCTTATGGCACTCTAGGCCTAGAAAACAAAAAATGGGTATTTTATCCTTTACATGTATGAAAACTCTCAAGACATGTTTGATTCACCTTGGGAAAGATAATATTATGTCCCATGACAGATTTTATATCTTTGAAACTTGGCCTAGAGTTACATATTTTCATAATTTTTTGTCACCATGGATGTAGCTTGCCTCACTACTAGTTGTAGCCTTCTTTGACTACTATAGGTGAGTGTTTTGCTTCTTAAAACTTGTGTCTATCATCCTAGGGACATTCTGAGGTCTTAGAACCAAATAAATTGTAATTTTTTTTTTAATTTAAGGCCTATTTATACCAAATTTCTATACATGATCTTATGAGTCACCTATAGTTAGGCTATAGGTGACTTTTTTTGGGGTAGTTACACACCTATAAGTAGTAGCATAGATCAAGACATTACTCCAAAAACTTATTGGATTCTCTTTGAATCATACATGTGAATTCTCAAATGAATAGGAATATTTAAAATGTTGACATATGATTTAAATTATTATCTTGTGGTGTGAAGTTCTTTTGAGGTTCAAAACTTGTAGACAACATTGACTAACTTCAGTGAACAAAAGTCAACATTGGAGGTTCTCAAACACTTATTTCTCTTAGTTACACACCCTCTTCCTTTTGGAAATGTTCTACCCACATGTTATGGATAAAATATGAGTGAACTTGGGTCCACCATAACTATTTGCAACATTATTCCATGGCATCAACAAAAGTGTTTGGTGCTCTATTTTTGTGTTTTAGGAAAATTGTCCATAAACAAAGTCATTCAAATTTTGGGGTAACTTTTCAAGATTGTCAACCAATAATGATCCAAACCTACATATTATGATATATATAACACCCTATGAATTTAAATTTTTTATTAAAGCATGTCATTACTCTCGATACAATAATCTAATATCTCTGTGGGCTACCTATAAGTGTGTGTTTGTAGATTGTAAGGTAGTGGGCATAAACATGAACAACTCTCATGATGTGTGGTTATTACAATCAGTCCTATACCTTTCAAGTTTCTCAAATGAATTATTAAAACATGAATAAATTTTAAACAAGATTTAAAACTCCCATTTTAATGTCTTCAACCTCTTGTAGGTGTTGATTTAGTTGTAGCATATAGGCAGTGAGTTTGAGATAACTAGTTTGTATGGTGTATGGGATTGAAATTAGTCCATAACCTTATCCAAAGGTGTTTAAATGAAACTCTTAAATCATAAGGAGAATTAAAAAAATTAAATTCTCTATCTCAATGTGGTGGCTCCTTTTAAGGCATCTATAGATACTCATATAATGTGTATGAATGTGTGCATATGAGAACTTATCCCCACATGTTTCGATGACATTTGGGGGATTATCTTGATTATTAATGTTATTAAAATGTTTTAAAACCCTTTTTAACTCTTCATAACATTTATATGAAACTCTTCAAGACCTCACATACCTCACTTAGCTAGCTATGTATGGAAATGTAAGAAATGACTATTTGGACTATCAAGGTCTAAATGAGATACTAAGGATTGATGAGAAATACCACTTGTTTAAGATAATGTGGAATAAGGTTAGAGGAGGTACATTATCCCTCAAACATAGGTTCTTCTCTAAAACTGATCAAATGGCCATTTCATAAGGATAATAATGAAAATTGGTTTTATTGCATAATTACCTTCCATTAGGAGTTATATAATTAAAATAATTGTAATAGGTCTTGTTTTATCCTTAAAAAACACCCATAAAACCATTATTTATCATTGAATTTTGAAGTGAATAAAAAAGGAAAAACTTGGACCATGTTTAGATGAGAAGGCCATCTAGACACCCCTAAAGTGTTAGTAATTTTTAATAAATATGGGAAAGATTAAAAAAACCAAAAATGACACAAATTTCAAGGAAATTATGTTCCCTATCACTTCCCAAAATATTATGTCCCAAATTTATCTCTCTAGATTATGCTGAGTGAAAAACTAAGGCTCTCCTAGAGCTATCCCAAACTACCCAAAATGGTTTTTCCTTATCATGAAGAACTAAAAGTCTACCTATGTAATATAAAACTTGGGAAATATTTATAAGGATTTAAATTACCTTTCCTTCCTTCTATAAACCTTCTAAAATACTTGGACATGCCTAGTTTCCAACCAATAAGTTTTCCTTACCTCTGCTATTTATTATTATAGAATATGATTTGAAATGCCAATAAGGTTACATTATGGATTCCATCAACTATTTAATATGAAAAATTATCCCTTTCATCAATAAATATATTTAAAAACCTATTCTACCAAAGCTCCAAAAGGCTCCAAAATACATCCTTTTGCTCCAAAACTTCTCTCCTCCACTCCAAATGACTATAAATGACCTTAAACATTTATAAAATGGTAAAAAACACCATAAATATGTGGGAGGAAATCAAAACCAATTTGAATTCCTCAAAAAGTTACTTTTTCACTTGAAATTTCTAATTTGATGACCCTTGAATCATCTAATGCACTTTTGGGGTTATTTTGGGCATAATAGCTTATTTAGGCCTCATTTTTGGATCATTAGAATCTTAGAGTCTTTTTAAAAACCTAATTCACTCCCTTAAACATTTACACACCATGAAAACCTACTAGATCTTTTAGTTGTAGTTCTAGACCTATTTCTAGGCCAAATCTTCAAAATCACCAAATTCACTTTAAATCTTGCATTAAATGTTTCAAAATATTTAAAGTGACATGTGGTAGGTCATGAGGTATATATTATCCTTCCACCATTATATTATTCACTCAAATATAACTCTTCTTAGCTTCTCACACCACTTCATGACTTCCTAAAATACTACATCACATCATCAATTTAGGACCAAAAAGGGACTAGTCATGGGGCTAGAAGGTTACTAAAGTGTCCAAGAGGGTGGGCTGATACATCTAGGAAAAAATTGTATGTAGGCCATTTTTTTCAAAACTTACATTAGTTGATATCATTTCCTAGGTAGTCAAGATGCCATGAAGCTCATCCATCTATAGTATGTTAAGATCTTTGATCTCCTCCAAAATAGACACCTTTGAATCAAACTTAGATGTCAGGGATCTCAATAAATTTTGTACTAATATTAATTATTCCAACTTCTTTCCTAGACCTCTGATGACATTTACCACTTCATCTACTCTTAATAGATAATATGTAATGTTTTCATCCTACTTCATTCTTAATATTTAAAACTACCTTCAATGAGTATACAACTTTTCCAACTTAACTTTGGTGTCTCCTTCATAGATGGTCTACAAATTTTCCCAAATCCCTTTGGATGTATCAAAATGCATAACCTTACAAAAAAAATTATAAAAAACCATATAGGATGGCATTCATTGACTTAGAGTTGTTTTCACTTTCTTTCTTCTTATTGCATTAGTTGGTGGTGTAGAGGGTGGAGTGAATCCATAAACTATATATTTCCATATATCATAACCTAAGGACATTAGATAGGTCTTCATTCTAATGCTCCAAAATGCATAGTTAGTCCCACTTAAGTGAGTATCCTTATTGGTTGATAAACCTCCTTGTGCTTGATGACTAGACATCATTGTGCTTCTAGTATCTCCTTTAAGCTGTTAGGCATGATTTAAAGGACCACACTTTGATACCGATTATTGGAATCACAATCAATAATGGTGGGTGAATTAGTGTATGAAAACCTTTATTTCAATTATATCCAATCATTCATGAACTATGAAAGCAACATTATGATCTAGCAATGCATAAATACCATCCACTTGATAATAACACAGGAAAACACACATAGACATTGAAAACCCTCAAGGGGAAGAAAACACACTATGATCCCTCTAAATAGACTACAATCCTATATTAAAAAATATCAAATCCTATTAAGCACCAAATACAACTTATCCACCTAAATATTTTTATTACTACACCTATGCTCTACTATTATGGTTTCATTTCAAGACCTCATTCTACTCTACCAAGCAATATTTTATGTTCTGATATTGCTTGCATCAAAATAGGCTTAAACTACCTTGTATATATATAAGTCTCATGGTCATATACCACTTGGTTGGACACACACCTTAAACCTCTTAGGTTATATATATAATAGGTCTTATAACATATTATGAACATGATTAAAATTAAATTTGGACCCTTTTCGGTCTATCTTAACTCAATTAGGCCTCATTTCTCTTTTAGGCTTCATGGAGACCTAATTGCATCAGGTCTATCTTATTAGCATCAAAGATTGATTATATTAGGCCCATATGGCCTCCAATAACTAAAATAAATTAAATAATTTAGAATAAAATCTATACTAACCTAATCTATGCTTTATTATACCTGTGTTTTTCATTCATACCATGAAATCTCCTTTAGGACTAACTACCCTATTAGGCATGTGTACCTCAAAAGTTTGTTTTGTAAAAATGAAGATCAAATAGTCTTAGGATACTAAAATATAACAAATGAAAAATTTATATAGGTTATCCATGACCTCAAGGTCATCAAAAAATGTTTTTAACACTATTAATTAGGATATAAAATCTCAATAAAATCTTTGTAACTCACTCACTCAAAATCGCCAATTTACCTCAAAGACTGGTCATGGTGACTTAGACCTCCAACACCAGTGTATATAATTTTAATGACCCTTAATGCATGTAAATTATCTTATTATATCTATATACCATTATAATATGAAAAATTCATAAGGTCTAATTTCAAATATTAGTTTTATAAACCAATTTATTGACCCTATATCACACAGTCTTATTTGAACCAGATAGGTCATTTTGTGAGCAATGTTTTCACCATATTAACTAACCTAAAAACTTATTAAAAGAATTAAAATGACTTAAAATTCATAAATAAAATATTCATTAACATTTTTTCATCAATATGATATGTTTATACCCTCAAATCCATCTTCTCATCTCTGTCTAGGTTTTGCACTATTCACACTATTATGTATGTCTACAATTGGCTAACTTGGATAACCAATTTAACAAATTTTAAGGGTGTAAAATTATATAAAACATAATTTTAATGTATTATTAGTCTCTATACTCTTATTCCATCCATTTTCTCTTCTTTACCAATACAAATTTTGAGAGCTACAACCACTTCTTGACAAATAAGCTTGTATATATGCATTTTCTCTCTCATCTGACTAACCACCACGACTTGAAGGTAAATAGGAGATTTGAATACATAATTCATTATATTTTCTAGGAATTTTAATCCACTCTAAGATTATTTTAATAATATCTTTCACATCAGGTCCTTATTAAGGTTTTAGGGAGGTTTAACATAGGTTTTGGTGTTAACGATTGTTCTTAAAGGACTACCCCTTGAATCCAAAACTAATGCATAGAGATATTATATAGGACCCTTCCTAATCTCTCCTTAATATATTAAGTTCCCATGCATAGGTTACACATGCCAAAAAATGTATGAAAGTGCTTCTCAAGGATTGAGAACTCATTCTATAAACTTGAAGAGGCCTAAAATAGTGTTTTATGCAATTTACTTCAAATAATGACCTCACACTATGTGAACATGCTTAGAATATACTATCTTACCTATATATATTCTCACATATTCAAAAGTAGCTTTAAATATGATCTTTATGCCTCATTAGGCTAGGCAAGGTCTAAGATAGGTCTAGGTATAAGCTTAATATGAACATCCTACCCTTATAGGCTCACCCTAAAAGTCTCATGAATAATTTAATGCCTCAAATACATGCTCAAATAGTTACATAAAACCTTTACATGTTTGTATTCATTCAATTTCATGCACATACCTCTTTATGTTATGAACAGGCTAATGATTAGGTTTCTTATGTAACTTTTTCATCAATGACTTGTGGGTTCATGTAACCATAAAGCATTTGTTACCTTCAAATTCTATCTCTCTTTATCTCATGATAACACTCTTAGTTACAATGCTCTCTGAATGATAATCCTCTCTTAATGCACTTTGTTACATCACACACTACCAACTAGCCTTAATCACCTTTGTCATCCACCTTCACAAGATACACCTATGACATTAATGAAAATACTCAATAATCTCCCCCTTTATAATTTATGGAAACCAATCTTAGATCCTTCTCTAAACAAGCAATTTATCCCTCATTTTGAACATTCATCCCCTTTGACATAAAAGAAAAAGAGATGCCTATAAATTCTTGGATCATACTTCTTATAGCCAAAAAACATAACACATAGGATTATGAGTTAATGAAGAATAATACACACATACTCTCCCTATCTCCATGAAAACCTTATTATTATTACTCACCTAATCTTATAACTAATGAACTACCTAATTATCTCCCTAAAAACTTGACTTCATTAATGACTACTAGGAGCACAAATTATACCTGATTCTAGTATTAGATGTTCAAAGGTTGCCTTTAGAAGTGGCTTGCTTAAAATGTCTACAATAGGATAAATTATAGAAACATATTCAAGTTCAACACTTTGTGCACTTACTTTCTCTCTTAGGAAATGATAACTGATGGGAATGTGTTTAGTTCTTGAGTGAATGATAGGGTTATTTGAGACACTTATAACACTTATATTATCACAATAGATAAGTTTAGGACTATCATACTCTACCTTGTATTATTTTAAGGTCTATCTCATCTAGATAACTTGAGTGTAACATGAAGCTACTATAATGTATTCAACCTCACAAGTAGATAATTCAATAGAGGGTTGCTTCTTGCTCATCTATGATACTGGGCATTTTTCTAAGAAGAAATCTCCTCCACTAATGCTCTTCTTGTCATCTTTACTCCCTACCCAGTCTACATATATATAGTTGTCAAGTCAAACTCCTTGATATTAGAATACCACAAACTAAACTCCATAGTCCCCTTGAGATAACTAAGAATCCTTTTTACCACTTGTAAATTATTTTCATTTGGGTCTGCTTGAAACCTTCCCACAATACCTACTTCTTGCATGATGTTAGGTCTAGAGGTAGTAATGTATAATAAACTTCCAATCATTGACCTATATGATGTTTGATTGAACCTTGGAGATTCATCCTCCTTATGTAACTTACACCTTGTGACCATAGGTATGATAATTACCTTTCAATATTCCATCTCAAATTTATTCAACATCTCTCTTATGTACTTATCTTGTGAGATGAATATACAACTTTCTGATTGATTGATTTGTAGTCCAAGAAATAATGATAGTTTTCCAAGCATATACATCTCAAACTCTTTCTTCATCACATTTTCAAAAGACTTAGTCATACTCTCACTCTTTCTACTAAATATGATGTCATCCACATAAATAATTACTATCAACTAATGGTCATCTTCTATCTTTATGTACAAATTACTATCTAAAACTCCTTTTTTGAATCCTTGATCAATCAGATACTTATCTAATATGGCATACCAAGATCTATAATGTTGATTTAGACCATAAATATCCTTTTAAATCTATAAAAATAGTCCTTGTTACTTGATAGTGAGAAACCCTTAGGTTGCTCTATGTACACCTCCTCTTCTAAATTCCCATTCAAAAAGGTATATTTGACATCCATATGGTACACCTTGAACCCTTTGAATCCTACATATGCTATAAACAATCTAATGGCTTCAAATATCTATATTGGAGTAAAGGTTTCCTTAAAGTCTACCCCTCCTACTTGGTCATACCCCTTGCATACCAATATGGCCTTATTCATAGTGACTTCTCCATATTCATTAAACTTATTACTAAACACCCATTTAGTGCTAATGACATTCTTGTCTTTAGGCCTAGGAACTAGTTCCAAAGTTTCATTATTTTCTATTTGGTATAACTCCTCATTCATAGAACCTATCCAAAACTTATCTTTTATTTCCTCTAAAAGGTTATTAGGTTCAATATTAGACAATAGAAAAATAGTCTCTTGATTTAGGTTACTTACCAGCCTTCTTCTTGTTTACATCCATACATCCTTGTCACCAATTATTTATGATTTAGGATTATCTCTTTGAATCTATCCTGAGGGGAATTTTAAGTCTTGTCTTTCCTCAACTTCTCCTTCTTCATCAATATCTATTATTTCCTCTTCATTCTTGAATTCTAGATACTTTGATGTATCTTTTGACTGTGAGTGTGATTTATTTGTCTCATCAATATTCACATTGGTGGTTTCCACTATATTTTGAAACATTTTGTTATAACATCTAGAGGCTAAGATTACTAATGAATACCCCAAGAATATACCTTCATAAAACCTATAATCAAACTTATCTAAGTCTTCATCATATCTTTTTTTAAATAATTTAATTCCAAACACTCTAAAATGTTCCACATTAACAAGTATGCCTTTTCACAATTCATAAGAGGTCTTATTGCCATTAGTCCTTATCTATAATATATTCAAGATGTATATTATAGTGATTAATACCTCTCTCTAGTATCCATCATATAGACTTAAATCATTTAGCATAGTTCTTGACATCTCTTGAACTATCCTATTCTCAATTTCCACTACCAAACTATGTTGAGGTGTCCTAGCTATTGAGAGCTATATCCTTATCCCATGGATCTCATAGATTTCATAAAATTTATTAGACCAAAACTCTCCTCCTCTTTTAGATATTAAGCATTTGGTCTTTCCATTATTCTCATTCTAAACAAGATCCTTAAATGCCTTGAACTTATTAAGATCTTCTAAATTTACTTTCAAGAATGCTACCCAATTCATTCTTGTGTAGTCATCTATGAGTAACGTGAAATAATTATCCCCTTGAATGATTTTTATTCTTTTAGGTCCACAAAGATAAATATGTATTATCTCCAAAGGTTTTTTTATTAGATTACTCATTAGATTTTAACATTCTTCTAGTCTACTTACCATGTTGACATGCATCGCAAAATGTGTTTATAAGTTTGGTGATCTTAGGCATGTTTTTCATAGACTTGTTAAAGCTTATAATGGACAGATTTTAAAAGTTTAGGTGGCTCAACCTTTTATACCATAGACAAAATTCATCCATCTTGCTCATAAATCATCTATCCTTCTTGATCTCATTTAAGACATATAAATGTTTTTCAGTCCTCTTAATATTGGCAATTAGTCTTCCTAATTTATCTCTCCTTATATCACACCCTCTATCATGAAAGGTTAGTGTGTGTCCTTGGTTGCACATTTTAATTACATAAAGTAGGTTATGTTTCAAACCTTACGCATATAACACATTCTTTGTCTTGGTCTTCCCATTGTCCAAATTCAATATACCCTTTACAATTATATTAGTAGTTGTGTTATCTCCAAATATCACTATTCCTATAGAATTATTATTTAATGAGATAAAATTTCTCTTATCTCCTATCATGTGGATTGAGAAACCACTATCTATATACCATTTCATGCCTTCATCTTGAATGTGAAAGGTAGTCTGAGCTAGCATGGATTATTCATTTTTAGTCTTCTTCTCTTCCTTCACCTTATCCAAATGTTTTGATTTCTTGATCCACTTCTCAATGGTATGATTGTATACACTTTTGTCTTGACTGAGCTTCCTCATAGACCTCATCTTTATATCCTTTGCAATATGTCCTCTTTGATCACACTTATAACACATAATTTTGGTTCTACTGTAAATATGTGTATTCATCCTATTCGTCCATGAGAAATTGATTCAAGCATGATTCATATAATCCATAGCCCTATGTACATATTGATTACATGAGAAATAATAACCATTGAATATATTCACATACCTTGTCTATTTGATGTTAAATGATATACCTCTACCTTTGTTATCTCTTGAAAGAGTTAAGTTCTTTTTATTTGTTAATGATCACTTGAGTCTTATATTTGAGATCTTCTACATATGTATTTACTTTTTCATTACCAGCATTTCTTGGTGATCCATTATTCTTTGAGGTCTGATTGACAATATTCAATGTGCACACACATTCAAGGATATCATTGAGAAGGGTATATAGATTGAAAAGGTCCTTATCAATAAAGGTATTATCAAGTTGTGTTCTTCAAACTAGAACCAAAAATAAAAGCTAAAACCAAAATTTAGGCCCAAGCCAAAACCCTAATCGAGTCCAAGTGTAAGCAACTGCACCCACTCAAGCTAATAATTATGAAAACCTAAACCATACAACTACAACAATAATGTTTTTGTTAACAGAGTCATTGAGTCACATCATGTTCAAATGGTACAAATACCATCTACTCAACCCATGTAGTAAATGTAGATTATTTCATAAATGTAACCTATTTAATAAGCATAATCTATACCTAAACCTAGGCTATATCCTCAAATGATATAGCCACCACATTTTCAAACCCCTCCTCCAATAAGAATACCCACTCCTAGAGTTTTTAGTGACCTCAATGAATCTATTAATGTAGTATTTTATAAATTATCCCCTATTAAAATAGTGTTTTACAAATTATCCATGGCCAATATGATTAGTTACCTTACTTAAAAACACTTTCATCATGGATTACCTTATCCAAATTAGTATAAAGAGTATAAGTTCTATGAATATCATTTTGTTCATAGACATTCTATATACCATTGTGTGCAACTCAAGCACCTTATTGAAAATATATTATAAAATGGAGAGATCTAGTTGGATAACAAAGAATCTAATTCCAGTCAAAACCTAGGTATCTACCAAAATCCTTTTCCACAACATAGCAATTTCAATCAATAATAACAAAAAATAAGACCATAGCCATAATAATTATAAAAACATCAATAGTAGTAGTAAAAATAATGTCAACAATAAAATAAATGGAACCAATTCTAGAATGATCCCAATAATCAACAAACCTATCACACAATTGCACATGACTGTAATAATGTTGTAGTTTGTATTTTGGGTGGTCGTGTTTTTACCATTACCATCAATCCTAGATCAAATACAAAAAAACCAAGATCATTGCCTAAAAATACCCATCAGCCTACTAATGTTAGTAACCCTTCCTTGAATTATGAATGCAACCAAGCACAATCAAAACCAAGGATTACCATCTCAGGTCTTTATGTTGGTAACTCTTCATTACCCCATAACCTCATCCAAGTGTACCAACAATCAAGAATTACCCTTTCTATCCCATCTCCATCATCTTCTAGTTATGATGGTCCCTTACCCAATTTGGACTACAAAATTTTAACTTGGTGGTTTAAAGTCACCATCCTAGGGCCTCAACCCCCTACCAATGAGTCAATCCAACCCACTATACCATCTAGGAGTAAGACAATTACCTTGTTAAGGATAAAACATACTATATTATAGAATAACTCCAAAAGACACCTACACAAATATATATTTTATATTTTTTTCATAGGTCTAGAATATAAAATAATATCCTTACTAAAATCCTAGGCTAGTCCCATGTTCCCAATGACATTACATCAAAAAATATTCAAGTTTTGGTTAGACACCTATCCCCAAGACAATAGATGACCTTCAACCAAAATGATATGTCATCCCTTGGCCCTCTCCATAATAACCCCTTGTATATTGAAGTTGTTATAACATAACACAAAGTTAAACACATCCTCGTAGACAATTGATCAAGCTTG
Organism: Torreya grandis; assembly: GCA_037957365.1. NCBI lineage: Eukaryota > Viridiplantae > Streptophyta > Pinopsida > Cupressales > Taxaceae > Torreya > Torreya grandis. The sequence goes on from JARHVA010002321.1 coordinate 1,872,171, forward strand.
AATCTTTTGTCTCTAAAGTTAATTAAGTATATAGGATATACAATAGATGACCTTCATCTAGATACTATTACTATCAAACCTATGAAAATGAAGAGTGGAAATCACAAGGAGCCATAATTTTTATAGTGATCATTGGGTCTTCTATCCAAGATACACTTTTCCATGTGATAGACTTGGATTTATCATACAGTTTACTTTTGGGTAGACCATAAATACATAAAATTCATTTAATTCTTTCAACACTGCACCAGTGTATCAAGTTTTCTCACTTTGGGATGGAGGTAACTATCCATGGATATTTATAGACATATGAACACTAAAAATATATGGATGCTGAATATAAAAGTTAAAATTACCATCTTGGTCTAAATCCAATTCCAAGGAAGGACAAAAACAAAGAGATACATGCTATATTTCCATAGATCAATTTCATATACCATGATATCCTTGCCTCATCTTCATGTATGCCTCCTATTAAAGTGTCTAATAATTTTACCATCTTAGATAATGGTATAGGAGATAATTTTACCTATGACACATTCCATATAGGGGTAAGTTCACAAATTTGGGGGACAAAAAAGGGCCTACCTATGGATATGATTTTTCTAAATTTTTTAAAATTTGAGCTTCTATAGATAATTTGAGATGGCTACACTAAAAATTTGAAGATGGTATAAAAACATGAATTGTAGAATTTCGAGTGTAGTTTCCAAAAACCTATTTTATTTAAAAATGGTTAAGTATAAATAGGTCAAACATCTAATATTTGAAGAGGACCTTTTTTTTTTAAAGAAAACATAGTAGATAGATGACAATATGGCCCACCATTTTTTTATCATTGTTAATTATTGTTTAAAATCATTTAGTGAATATTTAGATAATATCTTCTAGTGTGTTATGGTTTTTTTAATATTTTTATAATGAATATATTTTTTTTAATATTTAAATTAAGTTGATCCTCAAAACTAACCAAAAAAATGGATAGTCGACCTTACATCCCCACCTAACTACTTATAAAAAAGAAAATTGATTTTTTTAATGTGTGTAGAATTAGACCTAGTTTGTTACCATATAATTTGTTTTGCACTTGGATCAACGAAAAATAAATTACATAAACATTAATAGGCATGTATATGTGGAACATGTAGTGGACTAAAAAAGGTGTAGTTAGAAATAAATATAGTTTGAACCATTAAAATAGACCAAAATTTATAAAAATCATATATTTGGAAAGAAGACAACATGCTCATCATGATGGTAATATTGTTTTGAATTTTGTTGTTAAAATACATAGTGTATTTGGTGATTTAATTCTAATTTTTTTGTTTTCTATCAAAACTCTTGATCTCAAATATAGGTGCATAGTCAAAAGCCTTTGGCTTAGAAATCCAAGCCATTTTTAATTCTAAAGTTCATTTTTGAATTCAAATTCAAATAACATGTATGTGTTATATAACGTGTATGCATTATATAACATTTACACATTATATAACATATTATATAGCTTATATGCATTATATAACATGTATCCATTATTTTTTAATGAGACCAAAAAGCCAAATTTGGTCTTTGGGTACATGTTTTTCTTATATTTTAATATTTTAGTCTTTAGGTATGTATTTTTTTTTTGTATAAGATGTGGTTTTGATCTCAATAAACTTCAAATGGTCACATATATCCTTGATGTTGTGCCTATAGTTTTGAATTCATAGATTATAAAATATTTAAATGCATTAGGGACCTTGTTCAAAACCATTAAGGGATGGCTATGCTTTAATATTATAGCATGGCATAGATATATAATTGGACAAGTATGAAATATGTATAAGTTACCCTAGCTCAAACTATATTGATCTTATTCATGATACATTAAAGGTGATAATGTCCTCTAAATCTGAGACCTACTTCCCCTCAAGGATGATGCTAAGCAAAGGGATCAATAATTGTTCATGTGGATGATGTTGTTCACCTCATATAGATGGTTGATTAGAATTGAATACCAGTGTGTACCCCTTTACCAAAGGTTTCAAGATTATATATTTTGTATATATTCAATCATCTTATTCATATTTCATCATAATGATCTTATACCTTATGATGTGGACTACAAGAAAGTAGTATATCAAAATTCTTGCTCTAGCTTTAGATTTGAGGTTAAGGAGTCCATAGATAAATTATGTTCTCTTACGTGTGTAAGACATAATATGAATTTACTTTGGCATATAGAGGCAATTCAAGGGAGAGGGATATAAATAATTTGAATACATACATAAAAAATTGATAACAGTGTTCACTCAATTCAGATGGGACCTTAAATGGATCTACATGAAAAAAAATTATATAGTAATGGTAAGTTAGAAGCTCACATCATGTGAATTATTTAATAGAAATGAGTTTATGGTATTGATGTAAATATTTAAACATTTTTGGCTTATATGTATGTTTAATATTTTTGAATATTCCTTAATTGGAATGGTTGGAGGTGATGGGACCTATCTAGGTATCAAATATCATGAGTTCCACTTATGTGAGCTAATAAATATAGAGAGTGTAGTGTGTACATACTTAGATTTGGACCTCATGGCATTTGAGAAGTCTTCATATTTTTCCAAGTGTTTCTTATTGCTGATAAGATCATTGAGTACTTTTAATGACTTGACACTATAGGCCCAAGCCCAACCTATCAGTCTTATCTATTCAAATTGACCACTTAGTGTATAGAAGTAAATATAGCCATATCTAATTAGATTAGGAATCTTTGATATATAACATCTTTGATCCTTTTGATATCTATAACATGTATATCTAAAAACTATAACACTTTTCTAAGTGTACTAGACATACATTTGGAAGTCTTTGATTAGATTGGGCATCTTGAGGCTCTATCAAATATGATGCTTCTAAGACTTTATAGTTAGATCTCTAACACTTATATGTGTGTATGAGATACATGTGGTGACATCTAATTGGATCAAGCTTCACAAGGATTTGATAGCTATTTAATGCTTATAAGACCTAATACCTCTAACAATGTTGACACTTCTAAGCGTATGAGGTACATGTGGTGATATGTAATTAGATTTGGCCTCTTGGGGAATTGTCAACTTTAAAACTTCTAGGACTTGATGTATCTCTAATAACTTTAACACTTTTAGGTATACAAGGTACACACATGGCACAATAAGGTTTAATTATAGGGGAAATTAGGGTCAAATTAATCCATGTATGAATCTATTTTAAAGTGTATACATGATATTATTGTGAGTGAAATTAACCTTAGAATGTCATCATGTATATATACAATGAACCAAAGAGTTGATTCATTTAATCGAGGAGTCATGGGAGGTCAATTTAAACCCCTTCTTGATGTAATTATAAGAGTATGATATATAATTTGGAATAAAATTAAGTATAATTCTATCATGAATTGAACCAATTATTTAATTGGTGCAATTAGGGATGAGATTTGGGAAAAAATTAACCCCAAAACCAAATTTATGGCTTGATCAATTGTATAATCTATGCAACATGTATAACTTAACTGACCCTAATTTAATTATAAATGCAAATACAAATTAAAATGTGGCTAATTTCAACCCATGAAACCTAAATTAGAGTCTAAAAAGTGATTAAAGGGGATAAAGTAGCTCACGTTTCATGACATGTTGATTGTAAATACTAATTTTATCACTTGAACATGCAAAATTAACTTAAACCCTAATTTAATGGCATGTACACTTGTACAAAACTATTACACTAAGTCCCTAACATTAAACCCTAATTTTATAACAAATATAACCCCTAAGTTCCTTGATTTTATTACAAATGCATAAATTTGTGAATGTGATTAGTGTCAATTTGTGAACCCATTAAACCTAATTTTACAAGGACCGATGATGGTATTTGGGGAAAAACTAGCTCATTTCACCTTACATATTGATCCTTATTTCGTCATATGATAGTATTATTACTTCATAATCTTATCAAGAGTCTTATTGCATCATATTGGAAATTTATGCATTATATTAGGGATATATGCATCATATTGAGCCTTAGTACATCATATGATAGCCTTATTACATCATATGATAGTCTTATTACATCATATAATAGTATTATTACATCATATGATAGTTTTATTGCATCATATTATAGTCTTATTACATCATATGATAGTCTTATTACATCATATTGAGACTTATTACATCATATTGAGCCTTATTGCATCATATTGGGGATTTTTGCATCATATTGTAGTTTTATTAAGTCTTATTACATCATATTTGGGATTTATGCATTGAATATGATAGTTTTATTGCTTATTTATATAGTATATGTTTGTACTTCAAGTAATGTGTACACATTATAATAATGTCTACACATTACTATAACATGTACACATTTATATAATCTAAAAAAATTCATTAATGTATAGAAAAAACTTACTTTTCAATGTCTATTTTTCTCCCAAATTAAAATTTTTGTCCTTACGAACATTCCCTGTGTACACTCTACATAATGTCTATGTACATTTTGAAGTACTTTTTATGAGCCCACATTTGAAAATATATCAATTATCAAAATGGGCTTTGGTTCACATTCAAGGAAGAGGAAAAAGTTGAAGAATAAAACACCAGAGTAATTAGAAGAGTTAACAGAAAAAGATATGAATGCAAGCATTTCATTCCAAATAAGGTACATACACTAACCATAATGAGCCAAATGCCTTAGATAATGAGGAAATTGACAATAATGAATTAAATAATGATGAAATTGACAATAATGAATTGAATTGTGATGAAATTGACAATAATGAATTGAATTATGATGAAATTGACAATAATGAATTAGATAATGTTAGAAATTCACATTAAAAGTTTAATGTTTTTAATTTTGTTGATGATGATCTTATGCATGATATTTTACCCACCAATAATGAATAAAATTTCATGGAAACAAATAATGATGAAATTAACAATGAAGAAAATTTCATGGAAACATATAATGATTTTGAAACATCCTCTCAATGGATTCCACCATTAACAACACCTCCAAAAAAAATTCATATAAAAGATAAGTACTTAATTGAAGTCAATGAAAATATTTGGAAAAAAATGCATAACAAAATTTCTAACCACCAAATAAGAAGATTGACTCAAGAAATTTGGGATAGTTTCTTTCATATATTAGATTATGATAGTCGAATATGTTAATTATTTGTTTTGTTTATGAAATTGGTTAAGATGAGACCTAAAATGTACACATTAGGATTAAGAACATATAACATGGATGATAAAATTATTTTCTAAGATTAGTCAAAAATAAGAATTGGTTCTCATAATCATGAACCACATCCAAAACATTTATTGGATATGACTAAAAAATAATTTTAATCTATGTTTTTTTAAAAACATGCACAAATTATTATTAGTCAAAGATTTTTTGAGATAACAAATCATTTTTATATAAAAATAAATCACACATGTACCACTTGTTGATTTAGGCAACATGTTGAATTTTCAATGTACTATGATGTTTTTCTCCATATTAATTGTACTTTTCATACTAACAACATTTTACAAGAGTGTGGCATAGAAGTTCCAACAAAAATTTCTAGGGAATTTATTCCTAATATTTTTTTGAAAGACCATATAGATAATTATTTTATAATAAAGCATGTTCGGATCGAAATTTCAGCATTTGTGATGGATTTCCAAAACTAAAAAATTATATCCATGAGGAGTGTACAAGTGAAATTGGATAGGAATTTGTTGGTTTGAGAAAATACAATTCTATGACTTATCAACAAAAATATGGCAAAGAATCTAAAAGGTGTGAGATTTTTATGAAATAGATACCTATTTTTGAATTTATGGTATAATTTAAGGAAGATATTATTTATGAGTATGCAAGGCACACTCATAGGTCTAAATGGTTGGATGAAAATTTCAAGCTAAGCAAGGAAAAATTCCTGCTTGATTTTATTGTTTCAGTAGTCAAATTTCCTAAAAATTACACATTCAAACCACAAATAAAAGTTCAATCAAATTATTAAAAATCATCACAAGTTATCGTATTCATGAATATAACATTCCTGCATGAACCTGATAGTACAGAGGAAGATCAAAAAATATTAAGGGAGTATCATTTATATATCAATGATGATTGATCACATTGTATAGAGTAAGTGTAAAATTATTTTGAGAAGTTATATGGATAGTTGACTCAAAGGAACATTACTTTAAATCATCATTACATTTGGTTAGACAATTGCACATCACAATTCAAGAATGAATAATTTTTTATTTGTTGAGTAGGATACATGTTACCACTGGTGTAGAACATATGTAGAGTTTCACTGAGACTATCCATGGAAAAGGGGAGCATGACGGTGTTGTAACATGTGTAAAAAGAGTCATTGAAAAGGAGGAGTTAAAATTTGATCATGTTGATAATTTAATTAATGAAAAAATTGTGGTTAAATGGTGTAATAAGAACATGTGTTATGGTGCTCAATAAAATTCTATTGTTCATAGAAATTTTTGGTTAATGAAAGAAGAAGACTTGGAAAACTATGAGGATTATATGAATCTAATAGGTTCAAGTGAGATTTACTCATTTTGTACCTCAAATGTAGGTTCTTAAACTATTCATACATGACACTTGGCATGATTTTGTTCTACATGCATGGACTCTGTTTGGAATAAATATGAGTCATAAGAGTGGATGGATGACTAGAAATTGAAACCTCTAATTCCAATCAACACATATCAGGTTCCACCAACATTGTGACTTACAAATATGACATCATCACATGACTTTGACCATTTATCTTATTTATTATAGCTAGGTAGAAGATTAATATTCATGTATGATTTATTCTCATTATCTATCTTCATGGTGTCATTAAAAATTGGTTTTTATGATGTAGGCCATGTTTTTGCAATTATTACAGATAAGGATAATGAAGAGGGAATAAATTAATACTTATGTCAGTGTGTACATAGAAATAAAAAATTGACTTCCCCAGTCGTAGATAGAGAAAATATTGACTATACCATTGGATCTATGGTAGTGACTAGAACTTGGATTTGATGATATCCTATAAAAAAATTCAAATGTATGGTTGTTTGAAAACTTTGAAATGCATAGGAAGATACTGCACTATTCAAATTTGGTTCTTGCAATGAATATTCAATTAAAAAAATATCATGGGAGGCCAAAAATATGAATTTATGGAAATTTCATGAGTTAGAGCATGAAGTTATTCTTGATACTATCAAGATTAGAGAAGATCCTAGTGGTTCTTTAGATTGAAATGTGTAGGTATGTTGACTTTTAAAATGTAGATGTAATAAATTTTACCAAATGCTTTTAATTTTGTAGGTAGTACGTGCATAAATTTCATCTTTACTTACTAACATTTGTTTGTAAGTTAGTGGTGTCAAATAAACTTCCACCTTCATATGGTTGGCACCAATAGTAAAAATTTCATATTATTGAAGCTAAGAGAAGCTTACTAAAAGTACTTGGTGTTGCTGTGATCCTAAACAATTGATCATGACAAGTATCTTTCTCTTTATATCCTTACAAACACATAAAATCCTTGTTTATAGAGATAAACATGAATTTTAGCTAAACCAAATGCATTAAAATTGCCTCAGCTGGAATTACATACAAATTTTACACATAAAACAAACACACTTTTCATTGATTTACATATTTTCATTAGTATGGCATTATTGAACAATAGTGAAAATTCACTTGTGGGTGGAATTGTATGTCATGGTCATTGAATAACTTGTAATTTACCTAGATATATGTGCTCAAAGTGATGTATTTTCACTTGCATGTACTAAAGGTAAAAATGCTAGTTGGAGATCAACAAGTTGTCTCTTCATAGCCAAAAAGTTACATTTTAGGACCTGTTACTAGAACTTTTGCCATGAATTGCTCTTAGAGGTGATACAAACTATATTTGGGGTAAAATTAGAGGTTTTTCATATTCATAGGAGGGATATTATGGTTCATCCATATGACTTACAATAATTTTTGTATGCATGCCTAAATTTAGGCTAAAAATCAACATCTTTCTTGTATTAAGAAGGGCAATTTTATGCCCACAATGGGTGGTGGGTTTTCCTATTGATCTATATGGGTGGCCAAGAACCTATTAATGGACATTATCCACCCCTGTGAATGTGTTGGAATTACCAATTTTCAGCCAACAAGCACCAAATTTGAGTTCTTAGAGTGTAGCTTCAACTTCAAAAACATTTGTTATCAATGTTTTCATGCTCCTAAATAGTAGTGAAAATGCATTTAAGGGTGGAATTGGATGCCATGGTAATTTAATAACATGTAATTTTACTATATATGTGATTAAATTGATGGTTTTGCACCTATGGGTCTCAGAGGCAAAAACACTAGTTGGATGTCAACAAGTTATCTCTTCACTACCAAAAAGTTATATTTTAGGACCCATTACTACAACTTATGCCATGAATTTCTATTAGAGGTGATATATACTAGATCTAGGTTGTAATTAGAGGGATTTAAAATGCATAGGAGGGATCTTATAGTTCATCCATATTACTTATCATTTTTGTTTTATGTATGCTTGAAGCTCAGCTATAAATCAACATCTTTCTTGTATTAGGAAGGGTGTTCTTGAGCCTAGAATGGGTGGTGGGCTTGTTGACCAGGCTAGATGGGCAGCCAAGAACCTATTCATGGACATTATTTTCCCATATATATCTATTTTAAGTGCCATTTTTTAGCCAAAAAGCACTAAAAATGGAGTTTTTAGACTATAGTTTCAACTTTGACAACATTTGTTATTAGTGTTTTTGTGCTCCTAAATAGTAGTGAAAATGCACTCACATGTGGAATTGGATGTCATGGTCATTATATCATGTGTAATTTGAATAAATAGATGTGTTAAAAGTGATGGATTTGCACTTTTGGTTCCTAAAGTCAAAAATGCTAATTTAAAGTCAACAAGTTATCTCTTCACTACCAAAAATTTGCATTTTAGGACCCATTACTACAACTTCTACCATAGATTGATATTAGGGGTGATAAAAACTAGATCCAAGGTTTACATAGGAGGTATCTTATGGTTTTTACATATTACTTAAAATTTTGGTTTTATGCATGCCTAAAGTTAGGCTAAAAATCAACATCTTTCTTTTATTAAGGGCATTCTTGAGCCCATAATGGGTGGTGGGTTTGTCCACCAAGCCAGATGGGAGGCCAAGAACCTCGTGTTGGACATTATCCACCCCTATAGACATGTTAATAGTGCCAATTTTTGTCCAAAAATAACCATAAATGGAGTTCTTAGACTGTACATTCAACTTTGACAACATTTGTTGTCATTGTTTGCATGCTCCCAAACAATACTAAAAATGCACTTGTGAGTGGAATTGGATGTAATATTCATTGAAACATGTGTAATTTGCCTATATATACATGTTCAAATAAATATATTTTCACCTACAGATCTTGGAGGCAAAAATTCTAGTTGAAGGTCATTAAGAAGCCTAAAAGGCCTAATCAGCCTAATAGTCCAAGTGAATCATATACATATGGCTAGAAGCTAGTGGCATTGGAATTGGGTTCCAAGATTTTTATAAGGTTTTTTTGAAGCTTGTCAAAGTGTTTCAATAGTCAAAAATCCTTCAGAAGGATACTAATCAGTCAAGGAGCCTGTTAGGCCTTCTAGGCCTAATTAGGTTAAATTGCATGCCTATAGGTAATGGAAGGATCTTGACACTAACAACGGAGAAGTTTGTGGTTCATGAGAGATGATAAATTTTGAAGGTTTCAAAAATATGCCAATAGACCTAGATGGACATTTAGGTCAAATTAAGCCTAAATTTCCACTTACAGGTGGTCAAAGTGAATTCAAATCTTGGCCAAGGGGTATCATGGACCAAATGGATCCATGTTTTTAAAACTATCAGGATCCCTTAAGACCAATAAAAGACTTTGTGCTCTCTCTTAAGGTTTATTTTTTACTCTCTTGGTTTTAGAGATGTAGTTTGGAGATGTTTCAGAGAAAATGGAGATAGGATAGGGTCTAATCCATGGCATGAAGAATTCATGGGAACTTTCTGAGATAATTGAAGGTCTAAAGAGTAAATTAAAGAGTGTCTTGATTGTCTTATAGATGATGCTATCTTGCCTTAACTAATATGCGATTATTACCTAGTGTAAAACCCTTCCCATTGGAAGGAAAGATTTCATCACCTATTAAAATTTTTTCTCTTTATACTTATTAAATCTTCATAATATATTGACTCTCTCACCAAGGCTCTAGAACCATCCTACCCAGCTAAATTGATGAAGATCAATCATAACAGCTAAACCCTTTTCAAATTCTTGTACTTATTTTTCATGGACTAGAAATGGTATCCTTTATTATAGAATGAAAAATATGGTTATGATATCTTATTTGACCTTTAATTAATTCATTACCCTTTAAGCACTCTATGACAATCCCTCTCTTGCAACTTAATCACCCATTTCCTTATTCCTCACAAAATCAATCCTTTACTTGTTATAGGATCCTATAGGATACAATGGCCTAATTAGTCTTTTATGGTATGTAATATCAATAGACTAATTAAAACTAATACCAATGCCTTATATACCTTTCTTACATGCTATTTTAAACACCCTTTACAATTTCATCTACCAATTCTCTTCCTTTATTCTACAAGTCTTTTTCTTGGTTCACTCTCTTAGTAGCCACATTGCACTACAAACATCCTTGTTTGGGTTTATATAAAGACATTCAAGATAATATAAAATAATATTTGATAAACCATTAGGGCCCTCCTACTTCATTGACTCATTCTTGGACCAAATCTCCCCCTAAACCACTATTCCCACACTCTTATAATCCCATTAGGCCTCCATTCATCTTATGACAAAGCTCAATCTTGAAATTAATATTTTTCCTATCCATACCATTCCAAATCTTCTTTATTATTTTATACCTTGTGAAAACACATTAGAATACAACTTTCTAGGAATTTTCAATGGTTAGGTTTCAGGTTATGCACATTTTTATGTCAAAACATTAGGTCTAATTTTACCAATTTATGTATAGTTTGAGAGGGTTTAAATTATATAGTTAAGTTTTTAGACACCTTATTGAGTTAATTTATCATATATATACCCTATCCATAATAAATACACATTTTCAAAACAATGTTCTACCTTTTTTCTTCCTTATAAGGTTTATCCCACTAAGAACTCAAAGTTTTAGACCTATAAGAAACTATAGATGACCATGAGCATACAAACATAACTATAATACAATAATTGATATTATTTATTTATTATAAGGTTTTGTTTCCCTTAATACCACTCTATGCACAAGACTTAGAACCAATATAAGTGACTAGGTATCTAACAACTACTAATCTAAGATTGCTTCAATCACTAGTATAGGGTTCAATTAACTAAAATATAGGTTCAACACCCCTTACTTCTTATTTAATTTAATTTATTATAGAAACAAATCTTGTTAACAATACTAATTGTCAATATTTCAAAGTATAGGCTCTATCATACCAATCTAATTTTCAACATTATCCTAACAAGTTATTCTCAATCTCATAACATTTGTAATCCTTAAGAATAATTCAAAACTAGTCATTAATAATAATTTGAACATAAGTGCAATGTTTTCAACTTTCAAAAACTTGTTTCTAGGTTAAAATCACTAGTATAGGATTCAATTAATGAAAATATAGTTTTAACACCCCTTAATTCTTATTTCATTCGCATTCTTATAGAAACATAGCTTCTTAAGAACAAAAATTATCAATCTTTCTAATTGTAGGCTCTGTCATAACAATATGATTTAAAACATTATACTAATAAGTTATTATCCATCTCATAAAATTTTTAATCTTTAAGAATACTTCAAAACCAATCATTTATAGTACTTTAAATAAAATTACAATGTTTGTAACTTTCAAGAACTTGTTTCTAGGTTATGATAACCAATATATAATTTAATCAACTAAAAAATAGGTTCAACACCCCTTACATCTTATTTTATTTGCATTCTTATAAAAAAAAGATTCTTGAGAACAATAAATGTCAACGTTCTAATCGTAGGATCTTCCATACCAATTTGATTTGAAACATTATCTTAAAAAGTTATTCTTGATCTCATAACATTTGCAATCCTTAAGAATACTTCAAAACCAATCATTCATAATACTCTAAACACAAGTGATTTAAACAAGACTTACATCATTAGTTTTCTTTATTCATATACAAAATAAGAATGCCATGTATGAATTCCATATATAGGCATGAAATGTTAATAATACATGCATTTCTATATAGTCATATAAAAAATTACATCATGTCTAACAACATAGTATCTAATGTCAACTGAATACATCATATACACATGTACAATGCCAAAAATGTATACATTACCATATAAGCATACAAAAAAGTACATCATCTACAACATACTAATCATCAAATACTCTCCCTCTCTTTTCCTTCCTTGAAGAAGACTCTCCTTGGGATGCCCTACTTGTAGATGGAGATATCTTGAATGATTTAAATTACTCTAAAGATCAACTATGAATACTATATTCATGGCTTGCTCATAGATAAACCTATTTAAATATAAAAAATATTATAAAATTAACAAGTATACATGAAAACAAGTTAAGAAACTCATTTTAAACTATAATAAAAATCATTTAAACATGCACTTATTACAAGCTCATGGACCTTCTCAATTTTATATTAACATTTGACTAGGTTAGTGCTAAGTTTAATTGCACAAATAAGAGTGTCAAATGATGAAGAAACATGAGGATTTACTATATTATTCATCTTAATTGGACTATAAAATGTCATATGGAATCCTAAATACATAATATGTTCATTCATATAAGTTATATTTTCCCAAGTATGTAGTAAAATTATTAAAACAAAAGTATTAAATTACAATTCAAAATTACAATTGAATATGTACCTCTATGAGTACCTATGTAGATGACATTGCAGTAGTAATACATGAGTCTATCTTGACTTGTAATGATGGATGAGTGTCCACCCTAGAAATCAACTGAATAAACAACCTAATAATTAATAACTAGGGAAATTCATTGATTGAACAAGTTGTTAACAAACTTAGTCTTGCATAAGATATGAAAAGATCTAATGAGGTCATGGGAAGCATGAATATGATAAGTGGATATGTGCAATGTGACTTGTAGCACCACACTAAAGGCAAGAAATGCTAGTTTTATGATGGAGAATGACAATAAATCCAAGGAAATGATGCATGTCCTACACCTCTTGATGCAAGAGCATCTTATAAAATTATATATATATATATATATATATATATATATATATATATATATATATATATGGTCCTATAGTTATTATTATAAGGGTTGATAAGTGTCAATAAGACTTTAATGAGGCATTTATTATGTGTCTTAGGTCATTTCAAGGTTTTGGAGTGTTTTCCCTCCAATACTTGTTATTTGAATTTTCAAGTGTATTTGAGTGAATATTTGATTAAATTTTAATAATTAATGTGTCTAATAGGTTTTAAAAGGTCTGGTACATGGTTAGGAGTCTCCTAAGTTTAGTTAAGGTCATACTTATCTATCTTAGTTAGTTAAAGGTCTTAAATGACTTGATAAGTCTACAAAGATCAATTTTTCTAATTTGAGATAGGTATGTTAGAGGAATAAGGACCTAAATCAACACATCTTAAACTTGGATAAGTCTTCAACAACATGATCAGTTTGAATCTATCATTTGATGGGCACATAAGATGAAGGAAAAAGTATAAAATACCAAATTTGCATCATTGTAGGACTAATGAATAGTCTACCATGAGAGAATAGGGGTTTGTAATATATAAATGAGGTATTTTATTATGAATAAAATGTATTAATTTCTCAAATAAATTGAATTACATGTATTATATTGATATCAATAGAATACAAGTATTTTTGAATGAGATTTCATGTTAAACCGATTCTATAAATAATCTGTTATTCTCTATCTGTAATAGGATAAAAAGGTTTAATTAGACATGGAACTTTGTATATGGATTGGAAATGAGTATAAGAAGAGTTGTATTGATTTTTTAAGTACATTAAATAGAAATCAATTCATTACGAGAGTCTAAATAAGCTATGAAGTATCTATATGAAGCTCTCGGCTTTTATATTCTACAAGAAACCCAAGTTACAAGGTAACCTTAAAAAAGGACTATAACTTCTATTTGAATCCTTAAATTTTCAAAAAATATTGTGATTAATTAGACATACAAGCATAGAATATTATTAAAAATGTTTTGGATCTAATAAAGCCTTACAATCAAATTTACTGAAATCTATGTTTCATGTAAACCTGTAACCTTGTATCTCTAAGATAATGAGGGAGGATTTATGAGTGAATTTTTTGAAATTGAGTCATTGAATACAAGTTAGGTGTTGAAACATCCTTGATACACCTATATACATTGGTTTGGATGATTTTATATATTTGATGAGGTGTATTTAAGATTTTGACCTGATTAAGGTCATTAGGCCTAATTGTCTTAAGGTAGTGACTTGGTATAGTTGAGCATAGTCCTATGAGCTATAATGTCTAAGTTTATTTGTTTTGAAATTTTTATCATGTTAACACTTGGAATAATTTTATTATATTCATTCATTAATTTTTAGTCTAACCAAGTATTGATGTGATCAAAAAGCCCTTAGAAATAGTCATTGTGATAAGACAAGTAACCTGTATAGGTGTTTGTTGAGAAGTTTGTAAACTAAGTTTTAATATTTAAGACACATAGAGCGATAGGTTTATTTTATGAGGGAAATATATATAATCCTTTTAATAATTTCTAGAACCTTATAACATAGGTCTCATAAAAATTTGAGTTTCATGTAAACCTATAACCTTAATCTCTCAGATAACGAGGGAGGATTCATAAGTGAATTTTGTGAAATTAAGTCATTGAATGCAAGTTAGGTGTTGAAACATACTTTATACACATATATACACTAGTTTTGATGTTTTTATATCTTTTTTTAGGTGTATTTCATATTATTACCTAATTAAAGTCATTAGTCCTAATTGCCTTAAGGCAGTGACTTGGTATAGTTAAGGACAGTCCTATGAGTTATGGTGTCTAAGTTTATTTGTTTTGAAATTTTGATCATGTTAACATATTAAATTATTTTATTATATACACTCATATATTTTTATTCCAACTAAGTATTGGTGTGATAAAAAATCCCTTATAAATAGTCATTGTGGCAAGACAAGTAACTTTTATAGGTGTTTGTTGAGAAGTCTGTAAACCAAGTTTTAATATTTAAGACACCTAGAGTGATAGGTTTATTTTATGAGAGAAATATATAAACTAATTTTAATATTTTATATAACCTTATAAAATAGGTCTCATCAAAATCTAAATAAACATATAGAAAATAAAGCTGAATATTGTAGAGATAAGAGTGAGTGGACAGTCTTCTTTACAAGTGTGTGATCTTGGTTATTGAAAACATAGTTTGAAATTAAAAATTAAAGAAACAAAATTTGATATGGATAATTATTTTATAACACTATACCAATCCATGTTAATACATCAAACAATAAAAATTCCAAAAAAATTATATTAAGTATTTTATATTTTCTTACACAAAATCTACCAATGATGCAAATAAGGTGAATGAATGTACATCTAGAGTATATAATATTCACTTTAAATTTTACCTCTATAAATGTATATGGTGTTGTAATGACATAGATAGATGTAGTTGTGGTTGGCCCACTACCTAGCTTAGTAAATTAAAATTATGATGTTGAAGGCAATTTCTCCTCTTGGAACACAAAAAAATACATACATACATACATACATACATACATACATACATACATACATATATATATATATATATATATAATTAAATTTAAATGTGTAAATTAATTTTTAACTTTTTAATTTGTAAATATAACTTTAAAATTTAACATGAAATTTATATAAAAGATACATGCATGAGTGTAGAGACCAATGTATCCACACCAAATGTGTATGCCAACAACTCATCAATCACGACCATATCCTTCAATCCCCTTGAAGTTACACTATCATCATTTGAAGGTATAGTGTATATACCACAAAAAAATATGCATGGGTGGGGTTGGATACATCCACTAGGTGGAGTATCTCAAGCATTTGTCTCTAAAATCCTGATCATATGATGAATGAGTGTACCAATAAGTATACTAAGTGCATTCAAAGTGTTGATATCCAAAACCTCCTTCACCATAAAGGGAATATCTAGATGAAGGGTTTTTTTTTATAGGGATCCTTGTAGGCTGATTGGGTGCATGATGTACACCTAGTGGATCCTACATAGAGCCTTTCCATTAGCCTTGAAACTCACCATATTCAAAATAGTTTAGAATCTCATTGAGGACAAACTCATAGTAGAGTTTCCTTAAAAAATACAATGGGACCTCAGGTTTGTTAAATGATGGATAATAAAACACCATCAACCATCACTCCTAAAAATTATCTTTAATCAAATTATGTTGGCATCCATAGATTGAGAAATGTTTAGTCATTAGTAGAAATGGTGCATTGGTGGATGGGCCAATGAATAAGTTGAAAATTTATTCTTTTTCTATTTATTTATTCCTCACCTCATGTGCTAATAGTTTATCAACATAGTAAGCCCTACAACTATGCCTATATGACCTCTATCTATCAATTTGACTCATTATAGAGTCGAAGTGACCTAATACTAACTCTAAGGTATTGGTCACATAGGTGCAGTGGGTGTTGGTGAAAGTGGGATCCCTCATTCTCTTAATTATATTCTCAATTTCAATTTTATTCTCCACTATGTGTGTAGTTATTTACTCTTGATTTCCTAGGGGATCTACTAGAACTATAGGAGGGTTAGGTGAAGGGTTAGGAGGATTAGGTAGAAGGTTATGAGGGTTGGGTAAAGGTTTAGGTAGAGGGTTAACACACCAACCTATTGTATAAAAATTACCAATTAAACTATACACAAAATAAAAAATTGATAAAAATTGATTAAATTTAGTATCACTTACCTCTTATTTGAAGCAACATCATTGATTTCATGAATACAAGAGCAAAACCAATAATTTACACTATATATGGGAGCAAAACCAATAATTTCCATGATGATGGGAGAAAAATGTGATTGGGAAGTATAAAGTGAATAGGGTAGGAGAAAAAAATGAATGAGAGAGGAGAAAATGAAATGGTGATTTTGGTTTTTTTCATTTTATGTTTTAAAAAACACATACACATTCCTTATAATTATAGGAATGCATACATGTTTCTATAATGCACACATGTTTCTATTGGTAAAGGAATGCATATTCATTCCTTTTACAAAAAATGTGTGCGTTATGTCTTGGGTATCCCAAGCCATAATGAATACATGTTATGGACATATTGCATATGTGTTATGTGATAACATGTACATGTTATGGGAAATGTCCATGAAATTATATACCAACTCTATACACATGCCCATATACAAGCTTTTTATCAAATCCCAAGACCTATGGAAGACCTAAAGCTAAGATAGTTTTCATAGAATGGTGATTAAAGGGAGAATGAAATATTCATATCCCAACACCTATTATTCTCACATTGTCCACTAGCCAAGAATATGACCTACTTTCCAATGATGATTTTTGGTTATACAATGACAAATTGGCTAATTTATATGAAAGTAAAAAGTATCTCAGCCCTAATAAGATCATGGATAACCAATCATATGAAGGTAGAGGCCTAGAAAAAAATCAATAGGGTACTATTAAGTCCATCTATATAACCAGATACAAAAGAACTCATGGTATTGTATTAAACCACCTAGGGGTGACCCCATGTATATTATTCATGTTCCAACACCAATGACTAATTATGATGATGTTGATAGTGATGAAAAGTTTGATCATAGCATATACAAATGCCTTACATGTACCAACTTATTCCACCCATATACCTTTTGTACCATTACTCTAGTAATTCAATGTTCCCTACTTCCCCTTTATCATCCTTAACTAATAGATTGGGACCAAAAAGAATCCACAGTTCCTTTCGAAGAGTTTGAGAATAATGAGGCCTTTTGTGATTTTTTAGGCCCAAGATATAATTTTCCATCGGGAGACCATAAACAAGGGTTATCTATCAAATTGGATCTTGATACCTATTTTGAAGAGTGGATGAACACCCTTAGCCAAAAAGAAAAGAATGAAATATTGAGGTCCCAAAGTGAAAAACATTGAGGCACTTGTAGACCAAGGTAAAAATAAAGATAAAGGCTATTATCTTGGTGAAAACTTGTTTTAGGCACCATTATATGGGGATATTCACCCTTATTCAAATGAATATTAGGAGACTACCAATATCAAACTTACGTATGGGTCTAAGATTAGCACAAAGGAAAAACATGCAACATGATTTTGATCAAATTATCAAAAAATTTCCTACTATGTTTGTTACATGGCCATTTTTACCATTAAATGATTTAGATTCATCCTACTTGGCAGAGCTTGAAGAACCAATCTGACCATAGGAATTTGCCATTGTTGTCTAATTTACATCCCTACCAAATATTCTAGAAGATGGCTTGACTCTCATAGTAGATAATACAATAAAAGTCAACATTGGGACTCTAAAATATCTAATGTGGATCAAATTAGGTGTGTTCCTCACTAAGGAGGAACATGAATTTTTTACATCCCTTTTGAGGGAGTTTGTTGACATTTTTTCATAGGCCTATTCGAACATGCTAGGTTTGGACCCTACCTTTGTTGTACACCATCTCATTGTATATATTTATGCAAAATTTGTGAAGTAAAAAATATGTAATATGCATCTTCATATTTTTATATTAGTGAAGAAAGAGTTTGATAAACTCTTGGAAACAAGATGCATTAGACTAGTCAACTATTTAGAGTGAATCTCTAACATTGTGCCTATTAGTAAAAAGCTATAAGGAATAAAATTCTACACTAATTTTAGAGATATCAATAAGGCCTTCCTGAATAATGACTTTCCTCTACTAGATATCAACATGATAGTTGAATCCATAGTTTGGTATGAAATTATTTCCATCATAGATGGATTTTTAGGATATAATTAATTCAATATTGTGCCATAAAACCAACATAAAACAACATTCACCACTCCTTAGGGAATGTTTTGTTATCAGGTTATGATGTCCAACCTTAAGAATGTTGGGGAAACATATCATAAGGATATGAGATTTATATTTCATGACATGATGCATGATATTGTCAAATATATGTTGAAAACATATTAGGTAAATCTAAGACCCATGTAGATCATCTAGCCATACTATGAAGGATATTTGAAAGGCTTTATGAGTATAAGTTTTGACTTAATCCCAAGAATTTCATCTTTGGTGTCACTTTTGGAAAAAAATTAAGCTTTATTTTATCTCACCTAGGCATTTAAGTTGATCTTTCTAAGGTATAATCCATCATTTAAAAACTTCCACCTTTCACTTATAAAAAACTCTATAGTTTACAGGGTAAGATAGAGTCCATTAGATGATTCATTTCACATTTGGTTAATAAAGTCTACCCCTTCATTCATTTTTTGAATAAGGGTATCATGTTTATTTGGGATGTAGAATGTCAAAGAGCCTTTGAGCACTTTAAGGAATACTTAGACAACCCACCTATTCTGTTACCACCAATAGTAGGTAGGTCATTCCTACTATACTTATCTACCACTAAAAATGTCATAGAGGTACTATTATCCCAATATGTTAAACATGGTAAATAACACACCATGTACTATCTAATCCATACACTATTAGCATATGAACATAAATATACATACTTCAAAATAGATTATTTAGCTATGTTTTTTGTAGCCCAGAAGTTATGTCATTATATGCTTAACAAAAAGACCATAGTCATTTCCAAATTACATCCTCTAGAGTATCTACTATCAAAAATAACTTTAAATGGCCATATGGCTAAGTAGATCATGCTTTTAAGTGAATATGAGAGTGAGTATGTAAATCAAAAGTTTATTAAGAGATAAGTATTTTCACATCATCTTGTTGAAGCTCCCCTTTTAGATATTAAACCACCCACTTTTACATTCCTAGAGGAGTCCATTATGACCATAATAGAAACACCTCCTAAGGAACAACACTGGAAGCTATATTTTGATGGGTCATTAACATCTCATAGATTAGAAGTACGCATATTATTTATTATACCATAGTGGGATCTCAATCCTAAATCATTTTGTATCAGCTTTCCTTGTACTAATAACATGGATGAATATGAAGCACTCATTATAAGGCTTATTCAAGTGGTACAATAGAACATTCAACATCTTTTGGTTTAGGGTGATTCTCATCTAATCATAAATTAGGTTAAAAAATAGTTTCAAACCAAAGATGATAAGTTCATATGATACAATTCCATGTTCGACAAGAAATAACTTGACCATATTCAGGTTTAACACATACCTCGAGTTACTAATAGGATAAAATATGTCATGGATACCATTAATTCTTTGATCTACAACACAAACATGGGAAAATAATATTAGTTCCTCATTGAACATCTTTTAGCACCTACTCATGAATCTTTGACCATTCAAATTATTTGTGACATTATTGGTCCCAGTTTTATTTGTTATTCAAACTTATATAACTAACTTCATGACCAAATCCTTCCATTAGACCTTTCATGAAAGCAATAAAAAAATTTAACACACCAAGCCTCTTGATATACTTTACTTGGCCCAACCCTTTACTGAAGAAGCTTTGATGGAACTATGGTTCATTGTTTGAATTTGGTAGAAGTCACATTAGCATTGAGGGAAGACCATGAGGGAATTTGTGGATCCCACACTAGGGGTTTTTCTTTCCAAAAAGATCTTATGTACTAGTTTTTATTGGCCAACCATAGAATAAAATGTAGTTACTTATGTGAAAATATGGAACAAATATTAGAGGCATGTAAATTTGATTCATGATCTAACCAGAACACTTAAACCAATGACTACACTATAGCCATTTTTAATGTGAGGACTTGATCTCATTTAGAAGAATAACCCTACCCCCTCATATGGTCATAAACATATCCTTAACACCACTAAGTATTTCACTAAGTGGTTTGAATTTATACCCATCACTTATATGAATATAAAACAAATTTCTAAATTAATCTTCAACCATCTCATTTGCTGCTATTATATCCCATCTGACATTATATCTAATAATGATAGACCATTTAAGAATAAATATTTCAAGGTGCTTTGTGATAATTTTAACATTACCCAACACTTTTCAACTACATATTACCCATAAGGTAATGGCCAAGTAGAGGCATCTAATAAGACTATTATTAATATTCTTAAGAACATTATCAATATTTTTGGCCATGATTAGCACCTACAGATCTTTCATGCCCTCTAGGATTACTGCATTAATTACCATACTATAACAAGAGGCACACCATATTCCCTTGTATATGGAATTGAGTCCATTCTTCACATCAAGGTTGAGTTAACCTCTTTATGTATCTCAATGAAACATATCCTTGATGATGAGGATTATAGGGTAGTTCATCTATAAGAGCTAGAGTTATAGGATAAAAAATGCATGGACATTGTAAATAACCTTCAATCATATCAGAACTAACTATGTGGTCAAGTATAACTAACATTTCAAGCATAGAGAGTTAGATCTTGGTGATTTTATCCTCAAATAAATGCATAAGAACACCACATTCAATAAAAAGAAGAAAGACAAGTTGAAGACAAATTAGATAGGACCTTATGTCATTATTGTTAATTATGGATCTGGAGCTTATATGTTAGCTACAACATAAGGATATGAACTTGATGAGCCCATGAACATATTATAACTCAAACATTATTTTACTTGAGAGACCTAAGGTATTATCTATGAGTATCATTTATATCATACTATAATATCACCTTCATTATACTATATCATATACCATACCTTCCTTAATGGATGAAGTTATTTTACCCTCCCTTACCTACCCTTTTTGATCTTGGTTCTAATCTATTGGTACTTTAGTGACCTTTAGAGAGAGGATTTAGAAGAAGTTTCAATAGTTGACTCAATATTTCCCAAAAAGGAAATATCTTGAGGTAGTATGATAATGGTTTGGTAATTGTATTCTTAATTATTTTCAAGTTCTATCTCCTTCTAGGTGATATTGATTATAACCACCTTTGGCAAATCAATATCACTAACCCATGCCTTTGTTTCCTCATTATAACTACCTTATGGAAAATTTATAACATCCCTATTTTAATCCACATTAATGTATCCTTATGACAAACTATGTCATTTACCTATTCTTGAACATATTGTTACTTAGAAATATTATACCAATGTAAGGAGGAAATATAGTGAACTAAGGTCTCATTTGAGACTATGTAGGTATCACTTGATTTACATTGAGATCAACTTAGTTACCCCTTTCCCATGCTCTCATTATTTTGTGATCAATTTAGGTTTGAATGATTTCACCATTTTAACCCATGATCTCACTATTTTTTGAGTTGGACCATTTTGTATCTCATAATTCTCAATTTATTTGAGATGCCTAAAAATTCCAAAAACATTTTCAAATTTTCAAAATTTATAAAAATCACAAAGTCATGAAAACTGGCTTAGAATTTCCATGTGAGAAATAAAACTATCAAAATTTTTTGGGTTGGGCCATCTTATTTGTTTTGCTTCATTTCTTGACCATCTTGATCTTTTTCCTCCCTTTTTTTTGGAGAACTACATCATTATAAGGTCTACATGAACTATGTCAGTAGCACTTGGATACATGGGATATCTTGATTTAGCTTGATTGAACCTTAATTTTTTTTGACCAATTCTTTGCCTTAAAGATTTTGGGACTCCTAACTATTTCATAATTAACCACTTGTCCTTTAGTTTCCCCTTCATTATTGGCCTTAACCATAGGCTCTCTTGATTTTTCAAGTTTATATTGTGAGAATTGTACATTCAAATTTTATGCATTAATGACCACTTGGATTTTCTTATGCTCTCACAATTTTAAAATCAAACATTTCTAATGCTCTCTCCATTTTTCAAGTTATTTTCACTCTCACCATTTTTCAAGCTCATTATAATTCTAAACCTTAGATATAGTAGACATTATAAATTTCCAATTCATTTCATTTTTGGATACTTGTATCTACCTTTTAGTGTGGTTGTATCCTAAACCATACTCTCAAGCTCATTCAATTTGTTTGTGTTGATGCTTTCATGATTGTGAAAATCATCCCTCTCTTTTCCTATGCACTTGTTGTTTGTTTATGTTAAAGATTTCATAATTATTTCTTGTTTTTATTAGTGTTTTATTTTCTATTTAATTTCTATTAGTTTTTTATTGTTTGTGTTTGTTTATTTGACTATTTATTTTGTTTTTATTTGGATTTTTCTTTACATTTTTTTCTCAATTGTCATAGGATTATTACACTCTATTTACACTTGCATCTTGATTACTCATATCTTGTACTTAAGTTTTGAATTAGTGTACATTCCTAAACTATGTTCATTGTAGTGTATTTACTTAGGATTTGATTGTCCATATCTTACACCTAAGTTATTTATACTTACATTTACATTGAGTTTCCTATTCTTTAGATACACATTGTTATTATAGTTGTCTATAACTATGATATATAATATCCCAAGCTATAGAAAAATTAGGCTAAAATATCTATTAGATAATGTGGTAATTATTACTTCTTGTTCACACCTGGAAACTTGTTGACCTACCCCAAATACTACCCAAATATAGATTAATTAAATAAAAAATGAATAGTAATCCCTGATAGTTAAGATGTTCATATCTATACTAGTAGGTAGCCCAAATTCATGTTTATCCTCTATGTAGGCTTAATATTACTCCATGAGTATGGATTCACTATGTAATCCCTATTTTTTATTTTTCCTACTGGGGAAAAGACAAATTTTATCACACTTTCATCTACCTTATTGGAGAAAACTACTATTCCAATTATTATAATTACCTTTGGGTAAATCATTTTTTTGATTTATTCACCCTACTAGAGCATTTTCATTATTCTAATGATTATAAATACATTTGGGAAAACCATTTTTTTCCCCTACCCTAATAGGTTATGTCATTATGACAATGATTATAAATAGATTTGGGAAAATCATTATTTTCATCTTCTTTATTGAGGCATCTCAATGTGCTACTGATTATAACCACCTTTGGGAAAATCAATATTTCCACCCCTATTACCTATAGGTCACATCATTTTATTATTTTTAAGGGAATGTTATATATATACATAATATGTTTAAATTTTATCTATTATTGACACTTTGTATCTTGTAGGAACCTATTGAGTCTCAATCTCTTTTAGTGCATGTTTTGAGGGGTGCACTAGGAAAGGGGTGGGTAGACCATTAGTGCTTTATAAGATTGTTGTCCATTTTTATACTTTCCATCTACACACTTATCTCATACAACCATTTACCCTAAGATTATTCATCTTAGTTGTACCCATTCCAAACATTTGTCATGCTTTATCCTCATTATTCTTTCCTTGACCCCCTTTCACCAGTTAATTATATTAGGTCAACTAAGTCAACCCTATATATTTTTCAACCTCTAATTACTATAAAATTGACCCTATATTTTTAAGGTATATTTTTCACTTGCATTTTTGTTATCCCTTCGACTAACCTAGCTCAAGACCTAGTTTTCAAAAACATACAGGGTCAATTGGGTTAACCCTATATATCCAACATGTTCAGAAGGATTTAGGGAAATATCTACCTATATATACAAGTTCATTTCAAACCATTTGAGAAAATATAAGTAAAAAATAATAAGTGTGAACAAACATATTCTTATTCACTATTCTATTTGAGGAATAAAGCTTAGGGTTCGATACTTTCTTTAGAAATACAAATCTTATCTTGTAGAGAAGTCTTTTCGATGCATAGATAGGTTGTGTAGCCTAGAGATGATTTGTCTTTGTTATCCTTACATACCACAACAATATCTTGCAAAGCACCTTGGCCAAGGGAGAGATTGAGGTTCGATGGGTTCATCTTCAAAGGTAAGTATTCCTAACTTTATTTCTCCATTATAAGAGTATATAGATAATGCAGTTGTGCTTATCTCCCATGAATTAGGATTCCATATACATTAATGTGAGTATATGTCTTCTATGCATGTTTAGTTTAGTTTTTTTAATTTCTAACCCCCACTTTATGCCACAAGCTTTGGTGTGCATTATATTTAATTTAGTTTCTTATTTATTAGAATAGAGTGAACATTAAACTAGGACTCTTTTAAGTTTATTGCATGATTGTGTTAGACTATATGATTTGGAACCCTTCCTAGCATCATGTATTATGATAATTGATCCCATAACTAGGTCTAAAGGATCCCTATATTAGTCATGCTCCTGATTAACAAATGTATTCCCAATCAGAGGTGTAGGTATGCTCTATCTTCTGTAAGCTAGGATTGATTTATAGACATGATACATTTATATTTGCATAAATTTTTGGTGAAATTAATGTGAACTAACCCTTTTAGGATTTTTTCACCTTATTTCATTATTTTTATCATATATTTTCCATATTGGGTTGATTACATCAACCTAGTTCTAAATTTTATGCACATGCTTTTAGGTATGGTTACTAGATCAACCGTGTCAACCTAGTACATGTTTTTAGATTTTTAGACATCTAGTCTAGATTACTAGGTTGACCTAGTTGACCTTATACATTTTAGGAACTTAAAAATAGATTTTACAAAGCTTGATCAACCCAGTTAATAGAATTTAAAATAATATATTAGGGTTATTAAATATAAATCTTCATTCTCTACATCTCTAATCAACCAAGGTTCCTTTATATCTTTCTATCTCTTTCTTTACAATCTTTCCTTTTAAAAATTTTATTATTTAAAACTACCCATACATATTCAATTGGATCAATCCTACACAGTCAATTGGATCTACCCTATCAACCCAATTCTATATTATATGTGTTATTTGGGTAACTAGATCGACTCTATCGACCCTGTTTATTTTTAAACTTTGATTCTATAGTAAAGGTTCAACCCTGTCAACCCTATTCTATATTTTTTGCATACAATTTTTTATATATCAACATTTTACCTTATTTTAAATTTGGAATTAACCTTATATGCTAGTAACTAACTCACACTTTCATTTTTTATTATTTACATGCTTATAATAGATCACATAGCTTAACTAGGTGGTTTTCAATCAATCATTTAGTTTCACTATTTTATATTTTATGCACACATGACCAAATCAAAAAATTTAAACAAGCATTTTAACATTTATCTACCCAAGGCCAACCTACTTGGATTTCATCACCAAGGGGGAAGCTAAATTAATGTTATGGTCATGTATAAAGCATGGTTAATGGTATATTCTAGGTAAGTACCTAACACTTTTATCATTATGGTGTGTGAAGTGAGAGGGTAGACCCCAATACCAAGACTATATCATTACCACTATAGATCCCTTTTAGCCCAAACTACTTGAAACCATCCTTAGATTGTCATTCTAGTTTCGTGCTTACAACCAACTTCCCATCACATTTAAAATCATATCTTAATAATCTAATAAACATTCAGGTTGAATAAATAATTATCTATTTATTTTATATATAGATTTTTTTCTCGTTGATCAATTTTATTTTATATTATAAAAACTTGCATCAGCCAATGTTGATGCAATGTTTTGTGTTGTGTGCTTCAATTGGTTAGATAGTGTCAATCTAATTAACTATTTTTTTCCTTTATATTATTTATATTTAAATTAATTATAAATTTTATCTTATTTCAATTCAAAAATCTATTATAGGTTTCTTAAATTTCTCTACCTACTATACTAGATTGACCTAGTTGACCCTGCACCTTTTTCTAGCCTTTGTTCACTACACTAGGTCAACCTAGTCAACCTTGTACTATTTTTAGACCTTATTTTCTCTTTTTCTAGCCTTTATTTCTTGTGATAGATCAACCTAGTTGACCCTTTACTATTTTAGACACTATTTTCTATGTTAGGTCAACCTAGTCAACCTTGTACTATTTCTATCATTTAATGTTTCCTTGCTTTCTCATCTCTCTTTCTTTCCCTTCATCATGGAATTTATGCTTAATGACAATACTAAGTTATAGTCAATAGACATGATGAATTTTACCAACCCTCATAGGGTTTCATATAGACAAAGTAGTGCTTCTCTCTTGGATTCTAGTAATGTTCACATTGCCACTTTCATAATGAATTATGGGACCCCTCCTAATACCTATTCATAATGTAATCCTCTCTTGTCATTAAAAAATCAACCCAAATTAGAGTACACCCCAAAAATTTCTCTTCTTTATCTTTGAATTTCCTCAACATCAAAGAAAATGTCCTTCTACTATTTACAATCTTATGATTAATGGTCAAGTTGAAGAGCCTCATTCACCTACTCCTACATTATCAATTGGATTTAGGGGTGCCACTTTCTTTGATTCTCAACCTCTTCCTTCAATTACGACCCCTTCTCATACCATGACCTCTTCTTCTCTAACTTATTCCACCTCCATGCCTAGTATATCCACTAACATGGTAGGTTCTATATCTAGTGGGCCTCTCATAAGATCCACTATCCTTAATCCTTCCAATATTTCATCATTTTCTACCCAAGGTAATCATTTTTCTAGTGTTTATTCTTGTCAACCATTCACTAGTCCATATTTTGATATGCAAGAAATTTTTTCCACTAGTGCCTCACATTCTCATAATTCCTCTCAAGCTCTTATCAACACTAAAAGTGTTATCAAAGCCACTAATACCACTTCAAATGCTTCTAATAATTATAATAAACACATCAAGTATTTTTACAAATACTCAATCAAATGAATACATTTCATTCTCATAATAAAAATCAATTGATTAGAATGCAAAACTAACTTCTCCATCTTCAAACTCATCCTCAACTAATGGCTTGGGGCACACATAACTAGAATGTTCCCCCTCCTCCTAGATATTATCATGGCAATCTTATTCCTCAACCTCCTTTGGTCAACAAAATAATTAAGCATATCCAAAATAGACCTCTCACTACTCAAATTTATAACATTAATATACGAGGTATCACACCTATAATTTCTTATAATGGATCAACCTATCCCACCCTTCATGTTAAAACATTTGAAAATATTTATAAGGATTAGGTCAAATCAAACACCTTTGTCACTACCAAAATCTTAGCCAAAACTCTCATAGGTGATGCCTTGGATTGGTACAATGAACCTAGAACTCATTCCATTACTATTTTTCAGGATTTAATGAATGATTTAGTTCAATAATTCCAAACTAGTGATCTTCCCAAAAGCACTTTGGCCCACTTCATAAATTTCAAACAACTTGAAAATGAAACTACTCAAGCCTTTGTTAAAAGGTGGAAAACTTTGTCAAATAAATGTGAACATAACATGGCTAATGATAATCTTTTCCATCTCTTTACCAATACTCTTTTTCCTAAAATTTAGTATTGGGTCCATACTTTCTCTCTCTCCATGTACATTGGAGGAGGTTATTTACTAAGATAAATAACAATATTTCCTTATGCATCAATTTGAGCCACCCTAACCTTCTATGGGTCCTTGTCTCTTACTTAAGAATAAAAATTTCAATGTTACCAATGATGGTGCTAAAAAATTTTATGACACCATTCATAGTGTTCAAGTTATTTTTCCTACCCCTTCATCAGAACTAGCTCCCCCTTCTCAATAATATACCAATCCTCACTTATCTTTACCAAACAACATCAATATTCATAAACATTTATCCTCAGATAAATTTATTAAGTGTCTACTTATGAATCTTCCATGAGATATTGACCTTACCCATCCTATGAAATCTTGGTATTATCCTAACAAGTTTTGTTGGTTTCACACTAGTTGGGGTGATTCTCATGAGACATGTAGACAACTTTGTAAATTAGCTATGAAATTTCTACTAGGTCTTAATTTTGATCATGAGGCTATCATTAAAAAGTGTAAAAAATATTATGAAATTTATTTTAATGATTATAAATCACATGATAAATATCAAGCCTTGAACCAAGATAATGCTCATTTGGCTATCTACAAATAACCTCTTCCTACTCATCAACATATTCAACATAATCAAGACAAATCCACTCATTCCACCAATAATGTAGAAAGTATTGTTGAAACCACTTTCATAGATAATGTATTTAACATGAATAATATGATAAGGGTGGTTTCTTGTATAAATTCCCAACCTATCTACACTCCTCTTCCATATAGAACATATCGTGTTATCCAAGATTCTTCTCCAACTCATTTAAATGAGTTGGGGAAAGATGAACTTATTACTTTTGATGATTCAATTTATGATTATCCCTTGGATAACACTTCCTTTTCTATTTCTACCACTCTTATATCATATTATAACACTAATGATAATCAAATTTCTACTAACACTTCTTCTACCAATTCCCAAAATCAACTTGAACCAGTTACTTCATCATCACAACATGATTTATAACCTTGTTCTAAGACTTCCTCTTCTTATCAACATAAATTAAAATTAAATTCAGCTCCTCCTTCCAAGAACCTACTTCATCATTATGTACCTATATCTAACAACCTTATTATGGGTTATGATGATTGGGATCCCATCATGGAAGTCACTAATCTCCCATCCTAGATTTTGTTCCTTGAGTTTATGAGTAATTTTCCACATCATAGAAACCATCGTATGTAACTATTATTTGAGATGAATGTCCCTCATCCTCCCCTATTAGGATGGGAGGTATCCTTATCTATATCTAAGTATATTATATTATAATAATGTGAATAGATGTCTATCAACATTGATGAAACTATAGATACTTCTCTTTCCATAAAATTTCTTATAGCTTCTATGATTCCTAATGAGATATTTCTTCATGAAGATGAACCTCCTTTATTTATTAGTGTATAAATAGGTGATATATAATTTAAGAATGTATTGATTTATGAGGTTTATGGTAATTGTATTTCCTCTCTCAACTTTATTAAGACCCTTGGATATTCAGAATGCAATCTCAAGTCTACACATAACACCTACCAAGGATATGATAGAAGGAAAATTCCTCCTCAAGGTTGTGTGTGGATTCCCATTAACATCCCACTTATCATAATTTGCATGAAGGTGATGTACTTTAAATTTACCCTTTCTTATAACATCTTGCTTGGTAGTCCATGAACTCACATTATAAGAGTTGTTGCTTCTTCTACTTGCCAATGCATTAAATTACCTCATAATAGATCCATTTATAAGATTCATGGTGATAATAACCCTTGGAATTTTAAACAATTCCAATATTTTGGTGTTTTCGATATTGCTACTCTTGAACCTTTGCCCAACATTCCATTTCATGAGTCTCAACATCTTAATTTTCCCATTAATTCAACCTAAGGTTATAATGGGCATCCTGAACTCATTGGGAACATTCCCCCTAACTCTTATATTTGGATGATGATGAGCTTGATGAAATTAACCGAATGATTAAAACTTATAATCTCTTGGCTCAACTCATCTCATAGCTAATTTATTCCTTGTAGCCTCATTCTCACAAGCTTACCTATGATGATATTCTCATATTCTTGACCAAGACTCAACATTCTATTCACCACACTTCCTAAAATGACAAGGTCATGCCTACTTGTGTCATTGATATTCACACCCTAGATTACAATGATGGTTATTCCTTAGATGATAAATTCTTAGGTGGTATTTTATAGGTTCATGATGCTGAGATTATCCATTGTCATTCTTCTTTACTTGAGTCTTTTTTCACATATTCCTATCTTACTTCAATTATAGTTCCTAATTTTAGTATTTTTCCTCTTTATTATAGGGTAGAGATGGTATTAACACCTCCAATTTTTTAGGAGCCTCATAATAATATGCTCATGGATTGTGCTATGATCAGGCCTTACTATTCTACTAGGTACCCTAATCACTATAGTTAGTTTACTCCTAAGATTAGTGTGACCCTCCTTAGACCTTATATCGAACCTAGCCCTCCCTCAATATATCCCTTACTAGAGTGCACTACCACTCCAATATAGTTGAGACTCTTCCCAATCCTACTATAGTTGATCCTTTTCCTACTCTTACTCTCACTGAGCTTACCCCTACTTCTCATCCCATTGATCCTTCTATTGAGCCTAGTTTCATTCTTCCTATATCACCACCTTCCCTTGGTGATGGTTTTATTACCTTGCCTGAGATGGATATATCACCCACCAAATGGGCCAATGAGTCCTCTCCAACTTTTTACACTCTTCTTACACCTCCTTTTGTATGTGTTTCTCTTAAGACCACTCACAAGTGTATTTGTTGCTTCCATCAGACAAATAATCATTCTTATACTCATTGTCTAAATTTTTGATAGTATATTTATCCTTTGAATCCTTCTTCTCCTTCCTCATATAAATCCATGCCTCCCCCAAAGGTTTTACCTAAATATGGTGAGATATATTTTTTATGAAACCAATGTGGCACCCATCATACTGATCATTTCCACATCCTTCAACAACACATTAAATATCACCTTGTAGTTATTCTTGAACCTTATTATATTTTTCCCATAGGTCAATCCCATAAGAAGGCTCCTCCTTCTTCTCCCATGGCTCCACCTCTAGTGGTTACATCTGCTCTTGTGGTCTCTTTTTCACCTTTTGTGCCTCTACCCATGATTCCTTCACCTGTGGACCTTCCCTCACCTATGTATCCTTCTCCACCCATGAGTCCCTCAAATATGGATCCTTCTCAACTGATGATTATTGAATATCCCATAGATACCACTCCCATGTATTCTCCTTAGAATCCCTTTCCTAATTTTACATCTTAGCATGATCCATTAAGTATTCCTACTTTTTCAGTTGATGAGATTGAAAGAGAAGTCTTTTCCAAGTTTTTATTAAATATTAATGAGACATTGACAATAGTTAGTATCCAACTTCATAGAGACTTATTTGATGTCTTCGATAATGTGTGTCGGTAGATTTGTCAGTATTTATGAGCACATGCATGGTGCCTTTACATTTACATTTTGATTGGACATGTACTCCAATTTTATGTTTATCTATCTATTATATCATTTGATGCTATGTCAAATTCATATTTTTCTTATATAATGATCTTACCTTTTATGTTATATCTTGGTAATATTGTTACATATATTCGAATATGATTGTATTTATTTATCATTTCTTCCTCTTTATTTTTTGAGTTTTTCTAAAAACTCTCTTTTTGTGTCTTCATGATTACTTGCTCTCTTTTCTCTAATTTTCACATATAATTATCATTATGACTTGGTTATACAAACCCTATTCCCTTTGGTCCTTGTCTCATTTTACCATGTGATTAGTTAGTAAAAAATGCCTCTCATTATACTTTCCTTTCACTGGTTTACCTTTATATTTCTTTTTTCCTTCCTTTTTTTGCAAACTAAGCATATACATGGTTGAAATTTGAGATCACATGCTAGGTCATTGTTAAGCCTAAGTGTCCTAGTCAGTCTTTGTATTTGATTACGTATCTTCCTTTAGCCTTAGCATAAAACTCATTCATGTGTATCACTACATCTCTCATGATTGGTCATTCCAAATCCGTATGGAGAAGGAATCTTAAAAATCCATAAAAAGTTAAAAGATAAATCATTTTACAAAAAGTAATGATATCAAAGGCAAAAATACTCTTAAAATTCAAATCACACTAAAATATGTCATTTAATATACATCTCCTTATTCTATTTTAATCTTAAACTCCATAATTGTTCTCATAATAGATCTGAGGTCTTTTGGGGTGTAGTAGGCTAGTAGAATAGAAAAGGAGAATGAAAAATTCTTTTAGTGATACCTACTTTCTCATGTAAGTACCCAATCTTTGTAGTATATATATCTCTATAAGGGGTCCTAAAGAATGGGGAACATGTCATGGGAAGGTAGGTCCATTTTAATTTTCCTTTTACCAATATACTTTAATGAATTGATCTTAGTAGCACATGTATCTGCCTACAAAGCTTTGTGTCTATATCAAATAATTTTCCTTTGTATATTGATGGTCAGTAGTCACTTAGTGTATTTTCATATCGTTAATATGCCTCTTCTCTCCTAAGGTCTTCTCATAAGATGCCTAAGTCTTGCTTTTTACACTCATTTTTTTATCATTACTTATATCCCTAATATTTTCTCTTGAGAAATATTGTTTTGTCTATTGATCAATACCCTTGGGATTTCATTTGTGAGTTGTATTTTAAGACTGTGGATAGGACCCAACATTCCTCACAAATTACCACAATTTTCCTTCCTATTACCCACATCTTTTGTTACCTGACCACCCCTATTTTTCCACCCTAGTGGTGTTCTCTTTGTGAGTTGTAGTATAATACTATGGATAGGACTTGACATTCCTCACAAAATTTTCCAATAATACAAGTCACAAACAAAATTACATGTGTTAAATATGAGATAATATGTGATTCATTATGAAATTAAAAATCATTGACATGCTTCCTAGATTGATTTAGTGTGTTTTATACCTCATTTCTATTTCACTTTTATCTTCTTATTTTTCAAGTGCATGTAAGAATAAAACCATTTATTGAATTTTTCATACTTCCTAGATTGAATTAGTGTGATCAATTTAAGACTAATGTTTTGCCAAAAAAAAAATTCTTTTATACTTACCAACATGACTTAGTATAATTGATTGACTTAATTGATTTTTTTAATACGATTTGTGCCCTTTTACATATCTTCCAATTTATTATATTGTTTTCATACTTCTCACCATGATTTAGTATGATTTTAATTATTTTAATTTGGTGCAAAAATCTTTCACATCAATTTAAAAACAAATTCCTTTTTACCATCGTGTTTTTCCATCCCTAGTTCTTTATACTTATTCATTTTATTGTTATTACACATTTCCCAACTTAAAATAGTGCATGGTATATTTTTGATTGATTATATTTTACTGAGTCTTTTTTTGTCTATTTATTTTTAACCATGCATGTGTTCTACATAATGCTAGAAAAGAAACCACATCTCATATATTTATTATAGTATATACAATAAAAGATAAATACTATGATAGAAAGAAATATATAAAAATCATCCACAACCACAATCATAATGATGATAACATACATAATAAACATCAATATGCCAAAATTATATATATATATATATATATATATATATATATATATATATATATATATATATATATATATATATATATATATATCATGAGTTTTTGATACATCAAGTACAACCATATAAAATGCTCTAGCTCTATGGTTGGGCTCCATCTTATATATATCATGGCCTATCCACACTACTTGTTGAGGCCTTGGTCTAACTCCTCCAAATAGTACACTTTAAAGAGGCTATCTGAGATCTAAATCCCTTCACCTATCCCTCTAGATGTACCACCCATGCATGTACCTATACCGACTAGGATAAGGTCACCATGTGTGTTTCTATCTCATGTTCTTGCACCTATGTCATATGGGTTAGGGTCAATGTATGTGCCTATGCCATCTACATTAATATATCCATATACATAGCTCTATCCTCTACTACAAACTTCCATACCCATATCTTGCCTACACCCATCTCTATTGGTGGCTACAACCTCTCTCTTTGTGTTCATATCTACCTCATTGCTTCTCTAGATAATCTAAACCAACTTACCTGAGTTGGGGTAGATGGTACACTAGGATCCTTTAATGTAGTAGGGTCATATAGTTATGGAGTCTCATCTAGGACATTATGGAGTGCTCCCCTCATAAGGGAACTCCTTCTCTCCTCCTCATCCTTAGCTATGTATAAAAAATCACACCTAGAAAAATATTAGATCACTATTATATCTCATAATATCTATCTACCTCTAGTCTCTATTTCAAAGTAAAAACTTAAGCAATAATTTAATATTCTTTATTACTTATCTATGTCTTAGCCACTATGGTCCACCATCTGCATGACCACCTAGCATAGTATTTCCATCTATGTGGCTTCATAGAAATTCCTCTGTAGGTTACCTCCTTAGCTCAAATATAGATGAAATAGATCATGTCTACCTCATCCTATGCTTGAGTGGCCTCTTTATCATCTATCTCTCCTCTAGATCACCTACTAGGTCATCAAGGATTGTGATAGTCTCTACTCTCTCCTTCTCCTCTTACCTCCATTGACATGGTGTCCTCACTAGTCATATCTCATATTTATATGGAGTTGGTAGTGGTATCTTTGGTGCGAATACCTCAACACTCCTCTCCTATAGCTCTACTCCCTATTATGCTTGACTAATCTATGGTCAATCACAATATGGTCTACACATCAACCTCATCACTAGTGGCCCTAGTCCCCTCTTCCCTTTTGGCTCTCTCACATGATAAGTCTAATACTTGATCATGAATATCAATGTTTTTGGATAAGGTAAGCTCATATATCTTGGTACCCATTCCACCAGATGTGGCTCTCTCCACTAGGTATAGTATTTGACCACCTCTATCCTCATTATAACTAGTGTAATTATGTACCAACTTGGCCATGTAGATGTTATGTGCCCATATGGATACAAGAATATATTTGTGCATCTTAATATCTATAGCACTAGTATGTGGGGTATAGCTCATGCTACCTAGTTCTTTCTCCATCTCTACACTTGAAGTAACCTATCATCAACTGTATAAGATAACTAAGTTGGTTGATACATGGGAAACCTCTCATATATCCAAGCCATCAGTAATATGATTGGTTTTGTCAACTTTTTCTCTATGATTAACACCTCATACATATAATGTATAATATGGACCCAGATTATATAACCAAGATTATATAATACTCCCTCCTCTAGGATCATCCTGCTCAAGGCTACTATGAACAATGGTACCTTTCCATTTGACTTATAACATAGCACTCACTATGTCAAAAGTCCTATCATAAATTTCTAGATATCTAAAATATATGATGCATATACATTGAGCATGCTAACTCTCTTTCTCACCAATATCATCTCCAAGCCTATAACCCACATAGTTAAGGCTTTCCTCTATGTTATCTAGTATACCTATAGTCACTGGTGCTCCTACTATCAATAGCCCTATGATGGCATGTACATCATCTAGAGTGATATCTACCTCTACCATATCCATATCCACCTCCCATTTTAAGGTGTTATTCATTCATTCCTAACATCTCAAGAACATTATTAATATATATGTGCTTAGGAGAATCCTAGATATATTAGCTATCCCTCCTAGGCCTACAAATACTAGTCTAGCTATATTTTCTATCATCACATTCTCTAGTAGATCTAGTAACCATGACACATTTACCAATCATTAGAACTTGGGTCATCCCTATAATCAAGAAATAAAAAAAGATGTGTTAGATCATCCATGTCTTGTATAATCACAATACATTATTTTTATAATTTCAATAAAAAATAAGCATAAATTGCTTTTATTCATTCATATTTACCTATTTTATCCTACTCAGTGCTTTATACTCTTAATTGGTCATTTCAAGCCATTCTAGCCTTATTTCAACATTTTACACATATTTTTGTACTATTCTATTTCTTTGGTTAACCTAATTTGACCAAAATTTCCCTATTTTTGACTTGGTTGACCTAAAAATCTAGGTTAACACTCTTATTTTCCATTTTTAGTATTGTATTATCATTCTAGTTTTTTTTGGATTAGTTGGAAAACTATACTAGGTTAGTAGTCTATAAAACATACATGGTCAACACATACCTACTGGGTCGACAGTGTGGATTTTACTCCTTTTCAACCTAATAGGTTAACTAGATCAACCTAGTTATTTTTCACTAGCGACCCCTTGCATTTTCTTTAAAAAGTGGATTTTTGTAGTTTTCTCCCTAATTCCTTTCAACTTATTTCCTTTCCTAGTTTTTTTTACTTATAGAATCTAATTGAGGTTCATTTTGACATCTAAAAATACTAAAAATTATTTTTTTCTAAAAGTACACTTAATTCATTAAATTTCTCCAAAATTGGCTTAAGATTAATAGTTACATACCTATAGTGCACCAGATATCACTCTTTGAGCTCCTCCTCATCTAACATGTCATCTTCTTGCCATCCCATCTCTTTTGGTCCCCAGAGCTATTTTTATCTGCTTCACAAGTTAAAATAACCAAATGAATTCTCTTTCCCCCTATTTAAAACACTTTTCAAAATTCAAATTCTTTAATCATTTTTATGTAGATTCCTTATTTTGATTATATATTTGTTCTTGTTCATCCATTTTTAAAAACCATAAAATGCATTAGATTCATGATGACATAGAAAATCCTTTCCACTATCATATTCCTATCTTCCATTTTTTTTTTTTTTGGCTATTTTTTTTCACTAAATTTTACAGGTTCACCTACCATTCTTCACATTGGATTCCTTCACTTTTTCTTGTAGTCTACTTCTTTATTTACAACACTAAGGTAAGTAAATGTATGTGTTTTTTAATTGTGTCCTTTTGTTTATCTTATTTACTACTTAATGCACTTTACTTAGCATCATTCTTATGTGTTATCATGTTTTATTTCCTGAAGCACCATCCCATGTTGCACTTATGTGACACGTGATGAGATTCAAGTGGGGCATATGTATACACATATATTTTTTTACTTTTATCAATTATTGATACTTTGTATCTTACTTGAACCCATCGAGTCTCAATCTCTCTAAGTACATGCCTTAAGGGGTACACCAAGAAAGGGGTGGGTAAACCATTGGTGATTCATAATATTTTTATCCTTTTTTCCACTTTACATCTACACACCTGTATCCTAAAACCATTTAACCTAAGCTTATTCTTCTTAGTTTTACCCATTATAAATATTGTCATGCTTTAACTTCCTTGTTCTTACCTTGACCCCCTTTCACTAGTTGACTATTCTAGGTTGACTAGGTCAACTCTATACAGTTTTTAGCCTCAGATTATTGTATAAGGTCAATAGATTTGACCCTATACTATTTAGGGATATTTTTCACTTGGATTTTTGCTATCCCTTTGACTGACCTAGATTGGGACCTAGTGATTTACCTCCTAAAAACATATAGGGTCGACTAGGTTGACCCTATACAACTAACATATTTAGAAGGATTTAAGGCAAGATCCACCTATATATACAATTATATTTTTAACCATTTGAGAAGAAAGAAGTGAATAATAATAAGTGTGAATTAACATCTACTTATTGACCATTATAATTTAGGAATAAATCTTAGGGTTCCATACTTTCTTTGTAAATACGGATCTTGTCTTATGGAGATGTATTTTGGATACATAGATAGTTTGTGTAGCCTAGAGATGATTTATCTTTGTTATCCTTATATACCACACCAATCTCTTATGAAGCACCTTGTCCAAGGGATAGATTAAGGCTCGATGAGTTTATCTTCAAAGGTAAGTGTCCCTATCTTTATTTCTCCTTTGTAAGAGTAGATAAATAATGTAGTTGTTCCTCTCTCCCATGAATTAGGATTCTATATACATTAACATGAGTAGATGTAATATATGCATGTTTAGTTTAGTTTGTTTTGTTTCTAGCCACCATTTTGTGCCACAAACTTTGGTGTGCACTATATTAGATTTACTTTTTTGTTTATTAAAATATAGTAAACATTAAACATATGACTCTTTTAGGGTTTTTGCATGATTATGTTAGATTGTAGGCTTTGGAACCTTTCCTAACATGACGTATTATGACAAGTGATCCCATAATAGGGTTGTTGGCTAATAGATTTGTCCTTATCTAAAAATGTTTTATTTTGACTCCATACCCTTCTTCTTTCAAGAACAAATAAGTTAAACAACAAATGGGTGAACTATTAAGACTAGTTCCCCTCTAAATTAAGGTACAAATCCCTTAAGATTTTTAATGAATTGAAATATTTAGATACACTTTTAACCATAAAGTGTTTTAAAGTTAAAATAACATCCACACATCATCATGTTATGAATGAGAGATTTTATAACATCAATGATTAATAGAATATGTAGATTCTATTTTTAATAGCAATTATATATATATATAGTTGAACCAGTAAAAGGATAAAACACATAATGAATTGTCTAATGGAAGAGTAATTACTATATAAAAGAAGATTTAACATAGAAAACCTAATTTCAAATACTCAAATGCATAGATCTAAGTATTTAGTAATTAATTCTCATTTTCATTCACAAATGAAAAATGTTTTAGACAAACATCACATATATTGTCAACAATAATGATCCAATTCTAAAATTTTATAACTCCTCTTCTTTTATTATCTCCCTTTTATTTTAAAATTAAAAAATATATATATTTGCCATAAATAATCCACCTATCAAAATAAACCAGAGTTAAAGTAAATCTGACCCATATAGGATTTAGCTTTTTAAAAAATTCACTTAAAGATCAAGTTTTGAATAGAAAAGCAACTGAATAGAAGAAAATATGTAAGTAAAATCATTACTAAAGTGATGGATTAGGATCTCTAGATTTGCTCTATTTAATTAGGTAGACACATTGAGCTTTCCACTCCTGAAATGTTGTAAAAAACTCCTAAATTTTTGTAAGATTGGGAATTTTGATGTGTTTTATCCTTGTTTTCCAGATGTTTTCTTCCCTCTAAATTTTCCCCATATTTTTTATGTGTTCTGGGAGAGTGTTGATGTAATGACAAACAAGTGAATTTACCTTCAAAATATGATAAAAACCTTTAGTTGATAACTTGTCACTTTCTTTAATGATGTTGATCTTTTCCCTAAAGGATTGAATCAGAATATTGATGTCTTTTTCTAGTTTTCCATCATCTTTTATGTATTTGATATCAATACTCTATAGATCATATTGTAATGACTGAATGAATTTATTTATTTCCTTGATCACTTTTGTGATTTCCATTCATACTTGTCAGGATACCAAATTTCTCGATTCAATATTTTTATTACATATAATACATCTTCATCTAGACTTGTCAAGTTCTTCTTTGATAAAAGCTTTATTATTCCATACTTTTATACTAAATTCTAGTTCATCACACTCATCCATTTTCCTTCATCTTTTATCCACAAAGCATTTTGAGTCTTCAAATCTTCAATAGTAATTTTGGTTAGATTATATACATTCTTCAATTAATGAATGTATTATGTACCTTTTTGGATGATGTTATCCAACCAATTATCAAATATCCTGGTAACCATTTTGCCTCTATGTATCTAGTCTAACATCCTTTAATTGATAGGTGATTTTTGATCAAAAGATAGGGGTAGTTGGGTGATCGATTGTGGATCTGGACTATGAATGGTGGCAATGTACTCTGCCATTGACCGCATAGTTTGTTTTAATTATCTTCTATCCTTTTTGTCCTTCTAGTTTCTATGGACTATCCTTTTAGTGGATGCTTTAAGGTGATCCACATCTGTGGCACATGATGTAGTCCCAAGATCCACCTTTTCAATTGTAAAATCCTAAACTGTATGATCTTGAACTTCTTCATTGGTTCTTAGCCTGGCTATTTCTACATTCCAATTCCCTGTATTAGGGTCGATGTCTACCCTGGATGTTGTTTTTAACTTTTTGGATTTAGGAGTTTTCCATAAAAATTTACTCAACATATCCTCTAAGGGAAAATAAAATGTAACTACTTTCCTTTTGTTTCTAATTTAAATTTCCATCCATTTAGGTGCAAAGGCCAAGGTTTCTTTATCATGACTTAGTTGATCAGAAGGTACACTTGAAATAACCATTAGTTTAGCAAAATCAAAAGGAATCACTATTTGTTAATCTGTTCTAACCTCTTCCACCATTAGTGAACCAGATTCTTTATCACCTTTAGCTTCTCTAGAATCTTCTTTAGAATTCAAATCCACAATTACCTTTTGAAAAATTTGACTCTTTCTCTTGCTTTGGGTCCTTGATCTAGTGGTATGAGAAGGAAAAGTAGTTACAAGGGTCTTTTAAAAAAATTTAATGACAGGATCCCTTCCAATTTTTGCTCTAAAAGTACCTACATCACAAATAGTAATAAGCTGATTAGAGGAGCTTATTGGGAATGGGGATTTAATTATTGATGCACATTGTTGGGAAGCTATGTTTTGAGCTCTTCCTAGTTTTTTCTCTCTCAACTATTTCTCAGGTCTCCTTATTACTGGGAGGATCTTAACCTCAATTATATCTTCTTCTTTTTCTCCCAGTCAATTTATGGAATAGGTGATTATTCTATCTTTTCAAATTGTAGATCAGTCACCTGTTCATCATTGTAAAAAATTATAGAGATGTCCATATTCAAATTGAGGGTAAAAAAATTTTCCCTAAGGATAACCTATACCATAGTCTTTTTTTGACTTCAAATTCATTTGAACAATCCCCCCAATAATCCTCTAAATGAGGGATATGTAAAAACCCTGTCCCAAGATCCAAGTTATCTCTAGCAAAACCTTTGCTATCAAATTGTGATCTAGCTGTGAAGTATTGAAAATTTAATTTCTTAAGATCCAATTCTAAATTCAAAGCATCAGAGGTTGACTTGCATGAATGACATCTAAGTTCAATAGGAAAATATATACCAAATTTCTTTTTCATTGTGAATTTTTTATCTACATGTGTTAATTGTCTATAGACTTCTATTAACACAAATCAATCAAAAACATACCTAGGTAACCTCAAAGGTTCATAGTCAAAACCCCCAAATTTGATGTAAGTGAACTTGGAAAATTGAGTGAAGAAATAACCATAAATGTTGATTAATTTCATAACTTCATTAGACAAAATTTTATTCATGTTGTTTGATAATTCAAAAGTCATCCTCCTAGTAAAAACATCATTGACTCTCCTGGAATCCTCATAGTAATTATGTATTTGTAACCATGAGTAATATTCATAAATTTTACTATCTTTAGCCAAGGGTGCATGTGGTAATCCTACCCATTATCTTGTATATGTCAAGCAATAGAAGAAGTATGAAGACATATAAAACTCTTTATTTCCCAAATAATTACTTAAACCCTGATGCAAACTTTTAGCTACAATTTCTACCCAATCTAAATATTGCTCCCCTTGAAGGATCACCTATATGAAGAAGTACATCTAGCCTTTCCAATAATATGCATGAGCATTTCCTTTTATTCTATGTAGTAATACTATAACATCTTGTACTTCTAAAATCATATGATTTTTTGTTAATGGTTTGGGCAGTCTTGAAACCCCTTTTTGGAATTTCAAAAGCCAATTTCTAGCAATTGTGCTCTTTTAAATTGCTTTTTTTAATGAAAAATAACCATTTGAAGAATTAATACTGAGATTAGAGTATGGTTCCTTAAGAGGAATTCTCATTAAAGACATTAGGGTTTGTCTGTTGATATATAGTAAAACATTGCCATTTGTAGTCTTGATGCACCTGTTTTGAGGTTCATATCTATTCATGCATTCAAGGACTAATTCAGGGCATTGGACAACCATGGGAAAGGTCACAACTTCAACTAAGCCACTTTCTACTATTTTTTGCATCATAGGATTTGACATAGGATTTTTAGCCCTTTTCTTAAAATCTTCCAAGTCATATTGGACCAGAGAGGTGTCCCCAATTTTAGGAAGAGAACATATAAGACCAGGACCATATTCATAATCAAAACATGCAGATTTCATGGTTACAGGTTGGAGGATATAATGAAAATAAAATGGTTTAAAGTCCTTAAATAATGTTGTAAACTCAAAAGGATCCTTCTTTCCAATTCAGTAAAGGAAACAACTTATAGTAAAATTAAAACTTACCTTTAAATTTATTTGAAATTACTACAAATTTGAGCAATCAAATATCTTATACCACCTATGTTATTCTCCTTTGTATCACCCAATATGCTCATTTGCTAAATTTGAATTATTCTCTTTTGATATAGATATTAACTAGATCAAATTATTAAACCAAAACAAGACGTGCTAAACATGTTTGATAAGACATGCATTCTGACTTATGCATTAATAGAAAGCATTTTTATGCATGATTTCATGAGTAATGATTGTCTGTAAACTCATGAAAACTCAAAATTTTCTACTTTATAATGAGTTTTGGATATATTCTCCTCTAAATCTTCCAATAATATTAACTTAGAGAAAGCCTCAGGGTGAGATGAGAGTATAGTCATTGAACCATTGAACTTTTGAAAATATGGTTCAACTTCGGGGTTCAATGATATGAGATGAACTACATAGACCAACCAATAGTCACATGATCTTTTCAGAAAATTCAAATTTTGAAACATTAAACTGTTGAACTTTTGAGCTCTACTATGTAGGTTCAAATGTTAGGTTCAATGATAGGTTAAAATATACATTAATTTATACAAGGGAATGGAGTGAACGTGACTCTTTACAACTGAACTCTTGAACCATTAAAATTTTAAACTTTGACAAAGGGTTCAAGTTCAACTAAAAGGTTCAAAATCATTATTGAAATACACAAAAGGAAAAACAATTCACTTTGAGAAACTTTGAACTTTGAGCTATTGAACCTATTAAACCGTTGAACTTATTAAACTCTTAAACTCTGAGAAAGGTTCAGGTTCAAAGGTTCAATTCTTTTAAAAATTTACACATAAAATTTGATAAGAAAGTGAACTTATTTTATGGAAAAATTCATGAAATTTGAATAAGGGTGACCCAAAAGGTAATATTGGCTCTGACTGGGGACTGCATTTTATGACAAAATGCAGAGAACTTAGAAACTCTAGTTATGTAGACTAAAAAATAGCAATGGAAGAAAAGGAGAAAGATAAACCAAAAATGAGAAAGGAAAACACAAAATGTGACAATAAAGGAAAGGCTATGTATAAAATATGGGATACCTATTTCATAATTAGTACAACTTAAGATCCTATCCATTATAGGATAGGGGTAAAAAACCTCCATCTAGATATTCTAATTTAAAAGAATTAGGACCAAGTACCTGATGAATTTTGAAAGGTCCTTTCCAAAATGAATCAAATTTTCCATGTGCTCCTTTAGGTTCTCTCCTTCTATCCCATATCAATACTTCATCTCCTTCCATGAACTTTCTAGGTCTAGTTTTTTGATAAAAAATCTTTTTAACCTATTTTG
Source organism: Torreya grandis (assembly GCA_037957365.1). Classification (NCBI taxonomy): domain Eukaryota; kingdom Viridiplantae; phylum Streptophyta; class Pinopsida; order Cupressales; family Taxaceae; genus Torreya; species Torreya grandis. The sequence goes on from JARHVA010002321.1 coordinate 1,916,491, forward strand.
ATAAGCAGTAATTTGGTCAACCAGTTCATTTATCTCTTCCTCAATTTTAGTTAAGTAAATGAATATTTTATCTAAATAATCTTGAAAGTACTGATCTTCAATAACATTTTGTAATTTATCTACAGATAATTCTAGAGGTAATGATAATTTTGCTCCTATCCCATAAACTAGCTCAAAAGGTGCCATTGCTATTACTCTTTTTGGGGTTACCCTATCAATCCAATGTGCTTCGTATATTTTCTTATACCAATCTTAGGGGTTATCAATCACCAATTTCTTCATGATGGATATCAAATTTTTATTACTAGACTTTGCTTGTCCATTCCCTTGAGGGTAATAATGTGATGAGTGAGAAAGAAAGATACTATGTTCATAGCAGAATGAAGTAAGTTCCATTAAAGAAAAAATGGTATAATTATTTGCCACAATATTTTGAGGAACACCAAAATGTATTAGTATATTTTCTTTGAGAAAACTACATACCACTTTTGAAGTGGTTCTCTTCACAGGGGTTGCTTCAACCCATTTTGTAAAATAATCAGTTGCTATTAAAATGTGTGTATGAGTAGCACTTGATGGAGGTGAAAGAGGTCTAATGAAGTCTAATCCCCATTGTTTGAAAGGTTTTTCGATAATTATAGGCCTCAGAGGTAATGCTACAAGTTGTGGTCTTCTTGAAAACAATTTGCATTTTTCATAGTTAGCTACCCATTTATATACATATTTGAACATACCTATCCAATAAATTGAATTTCTAAGGATCTTGAAGGTTGTGATCGAAGAAGAGAAATGTCCACCATAGGCTTTATTATAAAAAACTTCCAATAGTTTAGATTGTTGTTCCTTATCTACACACCTCAGAATCTAATCCTTTTTTATATAGGAGATCACCCCAAATCACATATTTTTCTGATTTTAACTTTAGATTTATTTCTCCTTCAAGGATAAGTTACTGGGACAATCTCCATAAGTAAGATAGTGTGCCATGTTTAGGAACCATGGATCTTGTAAGCTCACCAATAGGATAGTAGGAAATTATTCTTCTTTTTCTTCATTACTTTTGGCTATCAATTTGCACAAACCTTGACCTCTAACTAATTTGGTTGGCTTAATCTCCAAGTTGTATTCTTGAATTTTAGCAACCCATGTTGCTCTATTGTTTATCCAAACCTCTTACTGAGTTAGAATGCTTTTCATGGTTGAATTAGGAATGAATAAAACTAAATGAGAATGAAGTATATAATATCTAAATTGTTTAACAACATTTACTACAACAAAAGCTTATTTCTCAACCAAAGAATATTTAAGTTCATTCTTCTTGAGAGGAACACTCATAAAGGCTATTGGGGCTTCTACATTTACTTCATTTTTATATAACATGATACTAGACATGGTATGTTCCGAGGCATAATAGTAGATAACAAAATATTTTTAGAAATTGAGATTTACAAAAGTAGGTGTTTGTGCAATCACCTCTTTAATATCTTCAAATGCTTTTTTAGTAGCTTCATTGCATTTGAATGCTTATTTTTCACTCATCATTCCCACATTATGTTTTGTAATCTCAGCAAAATCAAGAATGAACCTTCTAAAAAAATTAATTTGACCAAAGAAAGACTTAACTCCAGTCCTATTAGAAGGAAGGCTTAATTGTTGTATTACTTTAACTCTTTCTAGGTCAATTTTGATTCCACTTTTTGAAACTAGGTGTCTTAATAACTTTCAATCTATAACATAGAAAACCAACTTATTAGGGTTAAGAGATATCCCATGACTCTATCATCTTTGTAAAATGGTCTCTAGATCCTTCAGATGATCCTCTCTTTTTCTAGAGAAAATAGTTAAATCATCAAGATAAATGACAATAATTCTATATTTCAAATCTTTAAAGGATGAATCCATTTCCCATTGAAAAGTTTCACCAACATTAATCAAACCAAAGGGCATATGGTTATAATCAAAAGTTCCTTGAGGTGTAGTGAAAATAGTTTTATGTTGGTCAGCTACAGCTACGCTTATTTGATTATAACCTCAGAACCCATCTAACATGGACATACCTATCAACAATTTCCAAGATGTGATCCATCATAGGCAAGGGATAATTATCTTTTAAACTGGCTTGATTGAAATTCCTGAAGTCAACACAAATTCTTATTTCCCCATTCTTTTTGTGTACTGTAATAATGTTTTCCACCCAGGTGGAGTGATGAATTATATAAATAATCCTAGCCTTCAACATCTTGTCAATCTCCTTAAAGATAAACTCAACAACTTTTGGGTTGTAATTTCTCAACTTCTATCTAAATGGAATTGCATTTGCTTTCAAAGGAATATGATGCTAAAACTATCCACGTCTAAAATATTTAAGGTCATCATAACACCAAGCAAAGAAATCCTTATACTGAATCAATATATTAATTATTTCATTTTTCTCCTCTAGTGAACAACACCTACCAATAGAGATCCATCTAGGGTCAGTCTCACTTCCAATATTGATTTTCTCATAGTCCTCCATTTTGTTAGGATTTTAGATAAGTTTTTGTTTAGTATATTCATCTTATCTAGTGAACAAATGTTCTAGAGAGACCAATCCTTTAGGGATTTTGTTTCCTTTTAATTAAATTACATCATCTTTTGTATTTATCCCTAGATCATGACTAAATTCTTTACATTCTATTTTATAACCTTTAAAATAAGTCCCCAAGAACATATCAATATTCTCTAAATTTTTTTTGATCTATTTATTACTCTCAAAAACTTGCTAATTTTCAGCATTATCTGGGACATTAGGATGATAAACTAGTTCTATTATATATGAATCCCTTTTGAAATCAGGGTGTGGGAGAAGAAGAGAAGCTGATACTACTATAGAATCTACCTGAGTGTTCTGGTCTTTGGGAATTGCTTCAATAGAAAAGGTATCAAAACATTCTATCTCATCCCAAACTCTATTTCTGTAATGTCTTAATCTATCATTTTTAACTAAAAAAATGCCTCTCACTTGTTTGACAATTAATTCAGCATCTCTTTTTACCTTGAGTATCTTTATGCCTTTTCCTTTACCTTCATTTAATCTAAGCAATAAATATTCATATTCTACATTATTATTAGTGTTTTTAAATTCTAGCTTGAAAGAGTAAGGAAAATTTTCACCTTCAGGTGAGATCAAAACAACTCCTGCTCCTAAACTAGTGGTAGCACAGCTACCATCAAATTCCATGGTCCATAGATCATTTGAATGAAGAGACTTTGGGACAGATTCTTCCTTAAAATTTTTAGAAGAGAGAAAACAATTACCAAATTCACATTCTTCAAATAGAATATGAGACTTAGGATCATCAGAAGGATATACTATAAACAAATATTTAGGTTCAAGTTCTAGCTTAACTATCTACTTTCCCACTAGAATTGTAGCTTCTGACCAATCCAATTTAATCTACCCTCCCAAATCTTTGCAAAAATTTATACTCAACAACATCCCATAACCAGCAGGAATATCTACTACTAATATAGTCAACTTCACTTTTTTATTAGGATAGGCTGCAATAGTAACTCATGCATCTTTAATTTATCTAAGCAAAGATATCCATTTTTCATCCATGGAATAAAATCTACCAAATGTTTTTGTAAGGGATAATCCTAAGGCTTTGGCTACAAAATAAGGCATTATATTATCAGAAGCACCTGAGTCTATGATACAATTTCTAATTTTATGACCATTTATGAACAAAGAGATATAAAATGGATTAGGCTTCATATCAACCATATAAAGAGTATCATCATATGAATTGAGGGTCATTATAGAAGTATGAGTGGGTGATTCAAGTGGAGAAGTAAATAATTGGGCAATGGGAGACTCAGTTTTAATGTTTAATTGACTTTTAGGTTTAACTTGTGTAGGACCATTTTTGACATATTTAACCAATTTATCAAGTTCTTTGAGTTTCAACCTGAGGTATTTAGTAGGGGATATTTGAATTTTTTTAGACTTAAAAAATTCTAAAATATCAAAAGAAGTATCACAATCATATCTATGTAATAATTTGATTTCTTACCTTTAACATGCACTTCTTGAGCATTAGAAAACTTTAGATTATTTTGATTTCTGGTAAGTATAACACATGAAGGATCTTCAAGAGTAATTAATATTTCACCTCCTCTTTCTAAATTTGAATCATATTCTAGGAAGTGTATTTTAGAGTCACCAAGTCTTTTAAATCTCCTTTCTTCTTCAGTAATCTCCCCTAAGACATCTTGAATAGTAGTCATTTGAGTATATCTAAGCATCTCTAGACAATAATCTCCATCATGATTAGTAGTCAAATGAAATACACACATGTTATTTCTTCTAGGAGGGGCTTCAATATTCAATCTTGGTTGTGTTGATGCAAGTGGTAATGTCTTACCAGCATTTTTTTGTTGATTTCTCCTACCAATATCTTGATATGGTTGTTGGAATGAAGTATTAGTCTTCGGTAATTATTTTTTAAGGGCAATCATATCATTGACTAGCCTTTGAACCATAGGATCCATAGAGGATGAGGGATGAACATTAGGTACTTGGAATTTTTTCTTCCATTTTCCTGCCATAATAAGATCATCTTCTAACTCAACTACCAATGATTATACGTTTGTTAAATTGATAATTGCACCTCTTCTAAGATGAAAACTTATATCAAGGGTCATAGAATTAATAAAGAAACATTTTTGATTCTCAGTAGTAAGTATTTTAGCAGTAGGAATCTTGTGCATAACTTTATTGAATTTGACTATAAATTCCCTCATGGGTTCATGTATCTCTTTCTTGAGCTGATTCAATTGAGCAAGAAGGGAATGTTCATCTTCTACAATTTTGAACCTATTTTCAAATGTAGTTTTCATATCATTCTAGTTTTTTATTAAGGAATCAGTTAGATGATAAAACCATTATGCTACAATATCAGTTAGAGTTTACATAAAGAGCCTTATGGATACATCTTGATGTTGCACGCCTAACACACCGCATGCTACTGCAAAGGCACTCAAATGTTCCTTTGGTGATTATCTTCCATCCCCATTAAATTTGGGTAAATTTTCCCTTATATTTTTAGGCAAAGGAATTAGGTTGGCCCCTAAATTTATAGGTCCTATGGTTACGCCCCAAGGTTGGGCCATTAGAAGAAAACTTATGGCAGAAGGAAAGATAGTACCAGAAAGAGTTAAGGCTTGATAGATAGAGGATGTAGAGGTTTTGGGAGGGCTAGGAGGTCTACTTATATATTTTCTAACATGGGTAGGAATATAAGGAAAATTTAAGTTTTGTAATGCTTGAAAGTAGAATCCTCAATCCCTTCTCTTATCAAAGACCTTGTGTATCTTCTAGAATCTAGCTTATGGTATTATAATGATTAACTTCACACTTTAGGGGGGTTTAATTCCTTTCTACATTTTTTGCTTGGCTCCTTTTCCTGAGTAACAATAATCTTATATTATTATCCAATTCTTCTTCTATTTCTAATATTCTACTTGCTATTCTATAATCATCAATATTTTGATGAGAACACCAAGCAAGAGTATTCAACTGACTAATTATATCTTTTTATTCATCTTGAAAACCAAGATTAGGTTGCAAAATAGGAATTGTATTTTCATGTGGAAGCACCATTGTTGTCTCATATTAAGGAGACTAATCTTTCAATAAAGATTTCAATTTTGATCCCCAATGGAGTAGGTAAAAACTATTGGCTAACAGATTTGTCCTTATCTAAAAATGTCTTATTTTGACTCCATACCCGTCTTCTTTTAAGAAAAAATAAGTTAAACAACAAATGGGTGAACTATTAAGACTAGTTCCCCTCTGAATTAAGGTATAACTCCAATTAAGATTTTCAATGAATTGAAATATTTAGATAAAATTTTAACCAAAAAGTGTTTTAAAGGTAAACTAACATCCACACATCATCATGTTATGAATGAAATATTTTATAACATCAATAAGTAATAGAATACATAAATTCTATTTTCAATAACAATTAAATAAATACACATATATAGCTGAACCAATAAAAGGATAAAACACATATAATTAATTGTCTAATGGAAGAGTAATTACTATATAAAATAAGCTTTCACACAAAAAACCTAATTTCAAATACTCAAATTCACAGATCTAAGTATTCAATAATTAATTCTCCTTTTCATTCATAGATGAAAAATGTTTCACACAAACATCATATATATTTTCAACAATAGTGAACTAGTTCTAAAATTTTCTAACTCCTCTTCTTTTCTTATCTCCCTTGTCTTTTACAATTAAAAAAAATATATAGTTGCCATAACTAATCCACCTATCAAACTAAACTAGATTTAAAGTAACTCTAACCCATACAAGATTTATTTTTTTAACAAATTTACTTAAAGATCAAGTTTTGAATAGAAAATCAACTGAATAGAAGAAACTATGCAAGTAAAATCATTACTGAAGTGATGGATTATGATCTCCAAATTTGCTCTATTTAGTTAGGTAGACACGTTGAGATTTATACTCCTAAAATATCATAACAAACTCCTAAATTTTCATAATATTGGGAATGTTGATGTGTTTTATCCTTGCTTTCTAAATGTTTTCTTCCCTCCAAAATTTCCCCATCTTTTCTATGTGTTTTGGGAGAGTGTCGATGTAGAGACAAAGAAGTGAATTTACCTTTGAAATTTGAGAAAAATCTTGAGTTGATAATTTTCACTTTATTTAATGATTTTGATCTTTTCCCTAAAGGATTAAATCATAATATTGATGTCTTTTTCTAGTTTTCCATCATCTTTTATGTATTTGATATCAATACTCTGTAGATCATGTTGTAATTACTGAATGAATTCAATTATTTCCTTGATCATTTTTTTAATTTCCATTCATCCTTGTCAAGATAATGAATTTATCCATTCAATATTTTTCTTACTTACATATAATACATCTTCATCCAGACTTGTCAAGTTCTTCTCTGACAAAAACTTTGTTATTCCATACTTTTATACTTCATCAATATGGTTCATCATGCTCATCCATTTTCCTTCATCTTTTATCCACAAAGCATTTTGAGTCTTCAAATATTCAATAGTAATTTTTGTTAGATCATATACATTCTTTAATTTATGAATGAATTCCATACCTTTCTGGATGATGCTATCCAACCAATTATCAAATACTCTTGTAACCATTTTGCCTTTATGTATCTAGTCTAGCATCCTTTGATTGATAGGGGATTTTGGATCAAAAGATAGGGGCATTTGGGTGATCAGTAGTGGATCTGGACTATGAATGTCATCAATTTACTCTGACATTGACTACACATTCTATTTTAATTATCTTTTATATTTTTCATCCTTCCAGGTTCTACTAACTACCCTTTTGGTGGATGCTTCAAGTTGATGCACATCTATAGCATGTGATGAAGTCCCAAGATCCACCTTTTCAATTTTAAAATCTTGAACTATAGGATGTTGAACTTCTTCATTGGTTCTTGGCCTAGCTATTTCTGCATTCCAATTCCCTATATTAAGGTTGATGTCTACACTGGATGTTATTTTAAAAATTTTGGATTTAGGAGTTTTCCCTAAACATTTACTCAGCATATCCTGCAAGGGCAAAGAAAATGGAACTACTTTCCTTTTGTTGCTAATTGAACTTTCTAGCCATTTAGGTGCAAGGCCTAAGGCTTCTTTATCATTACTTGGTTGATCAAAAGGTAAACTTGAAATAATCATTAGTTAAGTAAAATCAGAAGGAATCACTATTTGTTGATCTACACTAACCTCTTATGCCATTAGTGAATCATATTCTTTATCACCTTTGGCTTCTCCTGAATCTTCTTTAAAATTCGAATCCACAATTACCTTTTCAAAAATTTGACTATTTCTCTTGCTTTGGGTCCTTGATTTGGTGGCATGAGGAGGTAGAGTAGTTACAAGGGCCTTTTTAGATTCTTTGATGACATGATCCCTTCTAGTTTTTGATTTGGATGTACCTACATCACAAATATCAATAAGCCAATTAGAGGATCTTATTGGGAATGGAGATTCAATTATTGATGTACATTTTTGGGAAGCTATGTTTTGAGCTCCCCCCATTTTTTTCTCTCTCAACCATTTCTTAATTCTCTTTATCACTGGGAAGATCTTATCCTCAATTCTATCTTCTTCCTTTTTCTCCCAGTCAATTTCTAGAATAGGTGATTGTTTTATCTTTTCAAATTATGGATCAGTCACATGTTCATCATTGTCAAAAAATCCAGAGATGTCCATATTCAAATTAAGGGTAATAATTTGGCCTAAAGAGAACTTGGACCACAATTTTTTTCTAACTTCAAATTCATTTGAACAATCCTCCTAATAATCCTCTATATGAGGGATATGTGAAAACCCTGTTCCAAATCCAAGTTATCTCTGGGAAAACCTTTGTTGTCAAATTGTGATCTAGTTGTGAAGTATTAAAAATTGAATTTATTAAGATCCAATTCTAAATTCAAAGCATTAAAAGTTGACTTGCATGAGTAACATCTAAGTTCAATAGGAAAAGATATACTAGATTTCATTATCATTTAGAATTTTTTATCTACATGTGTTAATTGTCTGTAGACTTCTATTAACACAAATCAGTCAAAAACATACCTAGGTAACCTCAAAGGTTCACCGTCAAAACCCCCAACTCAAATGTAAGTGAACTTGGAAAATTGAGTGAAAAAAATACCATAAATGTTGATTAATTGCATAGATTCATCAGACAACCTTTTATTGATGTTGTTTGATAATTTGAAAGTTATCCTCCCAGTAAAAAAATCATTGACTCTCCTATAATACTCATAGCAATTATGCATTTTCAACTATGAGTAATATTCATAAATTTTACTATCTTTAGCCAAGGGTGCATGTGGTAATCCTACCCATTGTCTTGTAGATGCCAAGCAATAGAAGAAGTATGAAGACAAATAAAACTCTTTATTTCCCAAACAATTACTTAAAACCTGATGCAAACTTTTAGCTGAAATTTCTACCCAATCCAAATATTACTCCCCTTAGAGGATCACCTGTATGAAGAAGTACATCTAGTCTTCCCAATAATATGCACGAGCATTGCCTTTTAGTCTGTGTAGTAATACTATAATATATTTTAATTTTGGAATCATATGATTTCTTATTAATAGTTTGGGTAGTTTTGAACCCCCTTTTTGGAATTTCAAAATCCAATTTCTATAAATTACGCTCTTTTAAATTACTTTCTTTAATGAAAAATAACCATATGAAGAAGTAATACTGAGGTTAGAGTATGGTTCCTTGGGATAAATTTTCATTACAAACATTAGGGTTTGTGTGTTGATATATAGTAAAACATTGACATCTGTAGTTCTGATATACCTATTTTGAGGTTCATATCTATTCATGCATTCAAATACTATTTTGGGGCATTAGACAATGATGGGAAAGGTCACAGCTTCAACCAAGCCACTTTATACTATTTTCTGCATCACAAGATTTGACACATGATTTTTATCCCTTTCCTTAAATCTTCCAAGTCATATTGGACCACAGAGGTGTCCCCAATTTTAAGAGGAGAACATATAAGTACAAGACCATGTTAGTAATCAAGACATGCATATTTCATGGTTATAGGTTGGAGGATATAATGAAAATAAAATGTTATAAAGTTCTTAAATAATGTTATACTCAAAAGGATCCTTCTTTCCAACTAAGTAAAGGAAAAAGCTTATAGTAAGAGTAAAACTCACCTTTAAATTTATCTAAAATCACTGTGAATTTGAGTATTCAAATATCTTATACCACTTATTTTGTTCTCCTTTGTATTTCCTAGTATGCTTGTTTGTTAAATTTAAATTGTTTTCTTTTGATACAAATATTAACCAAATCAAATGATTAAACTAAAAAAATACATGTTAAACATGTTTGATAAGACATGTATTCTGATATATGCATTAATGGAAAGCATTTTTTACACATGATTTTGATGAGTAATGATTATATGTAACCTCATGAAAATTCAAAAGTTTCCACTTTATAATGAGTTTCAAATATATTCTCCTCTAAATATTCTACTAATTTTAACTTAGAGAAAGCCTCAGGATGAGATGAGAGTATACTCATTGAACCATTAAAACATTGAAATTTTGAAAATGTGGTTCAACTTCAAGGTTCAATCATATGAGATGAACTACACATACTGACCAATAGTCACATGATCTTTCTAGAAACTTCTAATTTTGAAACATTGAACAATTGAACTTTTGAACTCCACTACATAGGTTCAAATGTTAGGCTCAATTGATAGCTTCAATGATAGATTAAATTATACATTAATTTATATAATAGAACTAAGTGAACATGACTCTTTACAAAACATCAAGTATTGAATTATTGAACCATTGAACTCTTGAACCGTTGAACTTTTGAACTCAAAAAAGGGTTCAAGTATAATCGAAAGGTTCAAAATCATAATTAAAATACACAAAGGGAAAAATAATTCACTTTGATAAAATTTTAACTTTGAGACATTGAACTTATTGAACCATTAAACTTATTTAACTCTTGAACTTTGAGAAAGGTTCAGGATCAAAGGTTCAATTCTTTTAAGAATTTACACACAAAAGGTGATAAGCAGGTGAGCTTCTTTTATGGAAAAATTCATGAAAAATTGAATAAGAGTGACTCAAAAGGTAACAAGGGTCTAGCATATCCCCATATTGGTCATTCTCCCACATCAAAAATGTATTTCCAATCAGAAGTGTAGGTATGATCTATCTTATTTAAGCTAAGATTGATTTATAGACATGATACATTTTTGATTGCATAAATTCTCCAACATTATTTTCTATCCACTCCCTAGAGGGGGCATCCAAGGATCATCCATAATGATCTATGGTATTAGCTAAGTCATTAAAAAATTTCTCATTCTTTGAGAAGATGTTACTATGCTTGTATCTCACAACATCTTCCCAAACATGGGCAAATTGTAGACACCTTATTTTGGCCACAACTATGTTCCTATAGAGTAGGAATACAAAATGAGTTAGATCATACATTAGTAATAAAAATTTAAAATAAATCATAAATACAACTCCCTCATGAGGTTTTTAAATGAAAACTAAGAGCTATTTAAAGAAGGAACACAACATCAAACCTACCCAAGATCATCCCTCCTCTAAGTACATCTTAAAAATGTGATTTCCCTTGATTTGGTGCTCCAAGTCTTTGTCAATGATGAGTGTCTTACTCCTCCATCATCTCTCAATATACCAATAAATTAGGATCATGAAATTTATCAATGGTATGCCAATGCTTAAATCTATCCTGTTCTAAATTCAACATAATAATATTACACCAAAATAACATGAAAGGATGAGTGAGGACCCTTGTATTTATAGATTTTTGGAAATGATCAAAATCAAGCATGACCATCCATCTTGAGATAAATATGTGTGTCCATGAATCAATTCAATTTTGGAGGGTCAGTCCATAAATATATGAATTAATATTTAGAAGAAAGGGGCATTAAAGAGACATGGGAGGGCTTAAACCTGATATTTGTTCTATTTAGGGTTTATGGATGCCACCCCATTAATGATGTCACCTGATGATGCATATATTAGAAATGAATTAAAATTAATATATATTTAATATATTCCATGTATTTTCCCTTTAATCCCTTGATTTGGATTAATTATCTTAAGTGAGGCTAATTAAATTTTATGTAATTCTTTGGAAATTGTTTGCTCACTTAATCAAACTAGTTGAAATGTCAATTTACTAATTCATAATTTAATTAGAATAAAATCAGAAGGTGTCAATTTTGTATGGAATAATTCACCATTTAGAGAATTTTGGATGTGAAATAACACATGCACATGTCATTTGCTTCCAAATTAAAAGAATTAAGTGGTTCAGAGCATCAAATTGCATTTTCATCATTTTCACTTGAAATGATTTGACAAAAGTTAATAATCACATAAAATTCATTACCCCATTCAAGGATACATTAGCCTAAATTAGTACTTGTATATGAGAATATCAAACCATTTATCATGTTTACTAATTTTGGCCCAGATTATGCATTGTCATAGAATTTTCAGTAAGATTCACAATTTCAACACAATGGTGATAGGAATTGGATGTCTACATTTTACCCTTATTTGAGAAGGTGTGGTGAGACATTCAGTCAAAGCAATGTATTTTAAAATAAAAGATTTTTCAAGAAGGAGTTAGAAGGTAATGACCCATGATGCTCCATTGAGAGGACATGTGAGGATGAAAGAGAGGAATGGACTCTTGAAAGAGAGAGAAATAGTGAAATTATCTCACAAATGAGATTATATTTGTACGAGCTAATGATTACACACATTGATTGTCAATGATAAAAATATAATAGAATATAATGGGCCCTAAGGTGGGGGTAAGTGGGAAGGATACAATCCCAAAATATAATTGAAACACTTTGACACAACCAAAAGAGGGTGAAAGCTATGGTATTAGGGAATGATTGATCCTGAGATAAGTTACACACTTTAAAATTGTTAGAATGAGGGAAAAAGTCATAGACATTAGAATTATAATAAAAATTAGAGAATTTATCTAGAGAAAGGAAATAATAAGGTGCCCTAGTAGAGTGAATTTGATCAGTTAAATTTATTTTGCCCTAGTAGGGTAAATTTTGACCACTAATAATTAATTTTTTGCCTCAGTAGGGATGATTTGATCAATGATTGGTCTAAATATTATGCCCCAATAAGTAAAATTGGTAATCATAGCTAAAATATATAACCTTCAATATAGATTAAATATTAGCAGGAATAAATGCATATGTGATGGTTTAATGACTAAAAAAGCCAAAAAAAATTTAGGCATACAAGGATGCACAAAGTGATGAAAGAGATGAATAGAATAATGAGGGTGGCCGAGCTGACCTAAGATATATTATGCTCCCAAGTGCTACCTACATAGTCCAAATAGACCTCAAGCCAATGTAATTTGCTTATAAGTGTGAGAAAATGGAATAATGAAAGAAGAATAGAAGAATCAATGTTCAATTAGAATCATAGTGTGTGTCAAGAAATATACATCTTACATAGAGTCATGTGTTAGGTATGGTGCATTGAGATATGGTCTTTAAAGCTTCATTTAATTTTGGACTTGGAATACAAAACACTTAGTTCTTAATATAGCAAAAGTGAAATTATGCATCATAAGTATGAGTGAATTATAATGATATTGTATTTTGATTGTGATGAGCTGATTCAAATGTGAATATTTATAACTAAATATAATGATAGAAACTACCAATATCAAAGTTACAACTATTTAAATTTAATTGAAAAAAATAAAAAATAAATATAAAAACAATACACAAATTTAACCTAACTTAAAATCAAGATATGAACAATCAAGATTAAAGCAGGAACAAAAATATATAAAATCAAAACAAGAACAACTTAATAAATAACATGAAAGAAAGATATGAGCAATCAAGATCCATGTGTGTGAACAAGATGCAATTGGAAAATAGAAAAAAACAAAAAGACAAAAAAATTTCTAAGTAAATCAAACTAAATGAAAACTAGACTAAAAATGTTTATAGAATGTATTTGAACTCAAAAGAACAAAACAACACAAGACATGACAAAATAGTAACACAAAATACCAATATAACAAAAAACCAAGATTAAAAAACAAAGGAATAAAAATGAACAAAATAATAATAAAATAAAAGGATAGACAAGAAAACACAATAAAACAACAATAAAAATCAAATAAACACATACAAATAAGACTTAGTCATAATGTTAGTGAAAATAGAATGCAATTATTTTGTGCACGTGTAGTAGAGGCATTATATTATATGATAGTGTGACCCAGAATCTAATAAATAATGATAAGCAAAATAAAAACTTAAAAAAAAAGATACAATTTTTCCCCCAAGTGATAGGAAAAAACATAGAGTAAAATGGGGGAAAATTATAAAAGTAATGGGTGGCCGAACTGACTCTAGATGTATGAGACTAGTGGACTTTACCTACATAGTTTCATGGATGCAAGGTCCAAAATGAAATTCAAGCCAAATTTAGTTCTACCAAGAGATGGGATAGAATAAAAATGATGATAATAAAATAATATTGATGTTATAGAGGAAATAAGGAAAATGGTTTCATAAAATGGCATGAGCATTCAAATAAGTGTTCATAAAATGGAGAGAGTGTAAGGAAAAGGGGGACTAAGCTGACTTCAAAATGAATATAGCATGGCCTAAATCATCCCATTATAACCTCAATTCATATTATTTATACCACATAAAATGTAGTGAAACACTAACCATGTCATAATAAGTTCATGAATAAAGGCAAATAACTAGGTAAATGATAATGTTTTATTATTTTAGGAAATCAGGTGTTTAATTCCTAAGTAATAAAGGTATAAAATAGGGAGAGAATTTTGGTTTTATGTATTGAAACAATTTTTTTTTTCCAATTTTATCAACTTAATTCACATTTAAAAGAGAATATAAAGAAATATTAACTTATCTTATTCTGGGTTGGAACGGATGATGTAGAGTCTAGAAATTGTTGTGCAAGGATGGCACACTGTTGTAAATAAGACCCAAACCTTTATTTATAGATTGGATAGGAGTGTAAATAATGAGTTTTTTGGATCTAAATAGATGCCCCCTATATTGAATCTAAATAGTGCCTAGAGAAGGAAGGAATCCTTGTAATAGATGTCCCTTGTACTAAATCTGAATAGTGCCTAGAGAAAGAAGGATTCCCTGTAATGGATGCCATCTATACTAAATATAAATAATCTAAAATAGATTTGAGAAGTACTCAGAGGTCTAAAATTAATGTATATCCTCTATCCTACACAAACTCTTGGGTCTGAGTCTAAGTAATGCTAAGTGACCCATATAGTCTAAACCACTGTATAATCTTGACCAATTTGAGCTGAGTAATGCTAATAATCTGAATAATATATGTGTTAAAAACCATGTTGAGTGACCCATGTAATTTGAATCACTATATATTTCAATTGATATGAGCTAAATCTAATAATTTTACTATTAGATGTGTGATAACCATGGTGTATCTATCTATGAGAGTGGATAGGTGTAGGAATGATGCCCCCCTTTTGGGGAGAGGGATGAACTATGTGATGGAGGAGGTTGAGCCAAAAGCGATGACTAATGGAAGAATGTATAGGAACCTGGGTTGGTATGTATTTAATTTATATAGGATCTATCATTGAATTGGTGTAATTAAATTATTATGAGTGAAAGGTGTCTTTTATTCATTATTTGAATAGGTTGGGTTGCTTGGATGTTTTGAATAAGTGTTGATTGGTGGAAACCAATTTATATGCCTAGGTATTAGAAATGTATGTGAATTCTAGATTAGGTAGATGAATTAGTGAAATAGTATATATTATTTGATGTCAAAGGTGTCATCGTTACAATTTTAAGGATCAAAGTGAATTGTAAAATGGAGCTATAGTGCTCTAGTTATGAGAAAAATAATGTTTTGCTTTGGAATAAAATAGTTGGTTGATATAGGAATTTGGATTGAATTTGAGCTCATTTGTGTAGTGAAAAGTTTGAGATATTGGATATTTAAATTTAAAGATGCTAAGGAGATGAAACCCTTATGTGACATGTTTTGAGCAACTGGTAACCTAGATTGAGGTCAGTGGAGAGATTACCCTAGTGAGTAAGCTGGTCATTTGATTTTTGCCTATTTAAAGGACTATTCTAGTCATTATTGAGCTATTTTGAGTGGTTGAAAATGTGTTTGAATGGTTATAGCACTCCTATCTTAGAGGAAACACTACTGACCAAGGTTCAATGTTATTATTTAGGTTATGATACTATTATCCAATGCTAATGTCCTTTTATAACACTAATGTTTATTGTTGATGACTTTTAGGGTTTTTTATTTACTATTTGTTGTTGTATAGTTTGGATTTATACTTGACATGGATACCTGATGTACGTAATACTTTATAGTGTGTTTTTTAGGGTGAGGTATAGATGAGAGAGTTCTATAGAGGCCAAGTTAAGGAGACGTTAAGGATGTTACCATTATCAGTTGATGAGTGTGCTATGATGGATAGGGTTAGATTGGGTCATGTATGTGACCTAGGTACTATACAGTGGGATAAGTATCTAATTATCAACTTATGTGAGAGGTGGAATGTTGATACTTTTACATTCTAGATTCTTACTGGGGAGATTACTATTACTTTGGAGGATGTATACCAAATTTTACATTTGATGATTAGTGGGTGATGTGTGACATTGCAAGATGATATGGGTGTAGATGCCATTAATCAAGCATATAGATACTTTATTGGTATGCCTTCAAGATTAAATCACTAAGGCAATGATATTGATGTGATTTTGATAGTGATTATGCAATTGAGTATTCTACACTTGCAAAAATGGTTAACTATGTTGTTGGCCTCATTTGTTATAGTAGATGGCAATAAAGTGTCTATTGCCTATAAGATGCATAGGGTGGTTCAAAGTATTGAGATGTATAGTATAGTATTATCATGAGGTAAGACTATGGTTGTCCACTTGTACAAAAATTTGTATATATTTATGTAATAGGCATTTAGTGATGGTGTTGGTGTGGCCACATTGTTACATTACTGGGAATATGAACATAATATTTGTATGACCTATTGGGTTATCAAGGGTGAGCTAGGCATATCCATAGCCATTTGGTAACTGATACATGAGTGAGTTGACTATTACATCCCATGGGATAGACTACTATAAGAGGATAATAGATAGGTTGGTGGCCCAAGATATCATATGGAGGCCCTATAGAGAATTTCTTAGATGGCCTGAGGATGGAGAGAAGCTACAGTATATTAGGGTTAGTCATTGGTTACATGATCATTGGCTTGGAGCTTATGAGCACTTTCAATATGAGCACATGATGAGGTAGTTTAGAGTTTGATAGGATATTGCTCTTATAATAGGGGTATGGTTGAGGAGTGCATAGGCATCAATGAAACTAGGGGATCATGTGAGACCTACTGAGGCTGAGTTGGTACCTTTAACTATGGATGCACAAGATGTTTTTATAGATGTTCCTAATGTGGATGACATGGGATGTACTAAAGGATACATTACATGGTGGGATAGGGAGTGATGGGATCCATTATACCCCATAAATAGAGTGGATGTTCCTATATAAAAAGATCTTAAGCTGATCTAGATGATGGAAGGTAATCAATAATTGTATTTGAATTTCTTCTATGTTTGTGCTTGAGTTTGTATTTTGAAAGTTCATATCTAATGTAGTGTTATCCTTATTATTCATTCAAGTGGAGTGGGAGGTGGATAGGGTGAGGCACCTACTAGGGTTAGTGGTGGGAATGACATATTTTAAGAGCCTATCATTGAGTCTACACTATGTAAATTTACATGACATGTTCCTGATAATCTAGTGAAGAAGTGTTTGATAGAGAGAGTGACCCATATATATGCTCATTTTTTTGACTAGGATGATATAGCTATAGCTACATATGTTAAAGTAGTGGGAGAGAGAGATGATCTAAGGGCTAAGTCAGATAGGGATATGATGCCTCTTCCTGATTATGGATGGGTGAGTTCAAAGATTGTGGATGATTACATGGATCTTTAATGGTGACATACAGACTTGCATGAGGTGTACAGTCATTTGTTAGAGTGAGATAATTAGTGTAAGAGGCATTCAAGAGCTTGAGGAGGTGTAGGATCACTAAGTGTGAGATAGGATTATGTGACTAACACGAGAGGATATAGTGAGATCGAGAGTGAGAGAATGACCCCTATTCATGATTGATTGTACCTTGACATGATGTATATGTTTTGAAAACTTTGTGATATATATATATATATATATGCTGGTTTGATTTTGAACTCATTTGTTTTCATGCTATGGATTCTGGAATATGTTGGTCTATGGATTATGAGTGGTTGTATTTAAAAATGGTTGATCTAGTATTAATTTTAAATTTACATATGCTTGGTAATTGGTACTTGGGATATGGGATTTGATATTTTGATATGTTTAGATGTAATGTTTTGATAATTATGATGCTAGGTTTATTGATTTTGGATTGTAATCATATGTAACCAAAAATTTGTATGTTGTGGTAATTGATAATCTATTTGGATAAATTTGAATTAGTTTTTGGGCTTGATAAAGTAAGATTTAGATATTTTTGATTTGGTTTGAGTGGGAAAATGTTTGAATACATTTGAGTTGGTAAGATCTAGATTTTGATAGGTTGGTATTTAGATAAGATAGTTGTTAGGAATTAGGAATGTTAGTTATTATTAGGGGGTGTAAGATAGTACTATGTGCATATTACTTCCCTTAGAGTGACTCAAGAATAAAAAGGTTAGCTAGACCTTTGGCTCCATCATTACCTTGCTAAGTGAAAATATGAACTGATGTTGAACTAAATGTATGGTGTATCACATTTTGCTATATCACTATCTGAACCCTATCACCCACATGAACAAGTTCCCATACTACTCATATTGTGTAAGAATGTACTCTATAGTTGATACTATCTATTGTGAAGAAGGTTCATCTATCTATAACTGAATACCCTATGGCCTTTACTGTGATGTATATGAATGTGCCATATGTAGAGATGGAGCTAAAACTTGTGTTGAGGGATCATTTAATCTTAATCATAATGGGTTGTTATGTGAGATAGGACCCTGAAAACTTGGTTGTAATGAATATCTCTTTGTTATAGTACTCTATTATATGGATTCAACTAATCTTAATTATAATAGATTTTTATGTGAGATAGGACCCTAAAAACATAGCTATAATGAATATCTCTCTGGAATAGTACTCTACTACTCTATTTATTAATATGTTGGATATGTTTATGGAGCTACACTATGTATAACATAGACTACACTGTTATATATGGGTTGATTTTGTTGTACTAGTTTCCAAACTTTTTGAATAGTTAGAATAGGAGATCTCCTATGATATTCTATCTTAAAACCTACATTGTGCTCATGATGAGTGACTGATGATTCCTATAAAGGAATGTCTTAAGATGACTCATTCATGGAGGAATGAGGTCTAGGGTTCTATAATGGAGGAGATTTTAGTGCCCCTATGTGAATGTGATAATTCCTTGATCAACACATCTATTAATGCAATCTTTGATTCCATAACAATGATCATCATTGTATCCATGGATATGATGATAATTACAAAAGAGTTGATGTGGTTTTTTATGGAAGATATGCATATCTTGTCAGTCAATAAAAGGTAATGTGATTAACCTCCTATCTAGTGGTGTTAATAATATGATAGAAGGGTTATCCTACTTTGAAACAAACTATAGTGGTGCTTTACTATTGTTCTCTATAGTGCATATTGTAGGTTGTGTTCTAAGAACTTGCTCTTTATTCTTGATTGGTTGCTTTTCTAGTTGTGGTCTCCTGTCTTGTCTAGGACATGGTGGATGTTGAATGGTAGGATCTATATCTGAAGATGCTGCTATGAAGTATAGAGTGATATGATCAACTGAATCTACCTCAATTAATCCCATTTTTTTCCAAGGCTAGAATTGTGTAACACAAATGTCTAAAACAAGGCTCTATCTGATATAGTAGATGCTCAAGGAGAGGTTAGTGAAGGCCCTTGATAAATATATGATGAATCTCTAGATATATTGGTTTGTATACCAAACTTAACAAATGAGACTTGAATCTTAAGATATACTCACTAACTAGCTCTAAAGAATTATGTAGTGTGGCAAGTTTCTCATATGTAACATGAGGGCCCATGTTTACAATGTAGTTTTTGAGAAATGCCTCCTCTAAGTCATCATATGTGTGAAATGAACCAATAGGGATTAGATGAAAGAACCAATTCTATTCTTCCCCCACTAATGTCTACTAGAATAACTTGATTAGAATTAAAGGTCCTGTTGAGGTGGAAAAGTCTTTTGAAAGGCCTGAAGATATGCAAATGGATCTCTATTTCCATCAAAGTGAGGTGATGATGGTGTCTATAAATGCTTAGGTAATGTAGCTTTTATGAATGTATTTAGAATAAGGTCACCATGTAGATCATTGGAAACCATCCACAATTTATAAGTTTTATTTTCCAAGGTAAGGAGATGTAGTTGGTGTTATATTTCACCAACTATATGCATCAAAGATATGATCTCCTAGGATGGTACATTAGTATTTTGAGGTGGTTCATTTAATATTTGAATTTGATTGTTAATTTTAACCATGGGAATGCTACATTTAGCAAGTGGATCATAAAGAGGGGGTGTGCTCACTTGAACCATAGGAGTCATGGTAACTTGGACCTTACTAGAGGGATGTGGGCTACCATTATTTTTAGGTGAAGAGTGAGAGCTAGGTTTTATTGTATTAAGGGGTAGTTTGGGAGATTCAATGGTATCTTTATGTTTTAGTGAATAAAATTATAATTTGGTAGAAGATGTGCTATTAACATTAGAATGTGCATTATCAGAGATAAAATCATTCATAGAAGTATAAGAATCATTTTGACATACATGAGATTAGAGAGAAGTGAGAGAAGGGTTAGAAGCATGTGATGCATTTTCTTCTTCACTATATGCATAGTAGTCATCATTATTCCATGCATTTTAATAATCTAAATTTTGTTCATTTGAAGTAGTAGAATTTGAAGTATCATTTTCATATTCACTTTCATTCTCATATTAATTTGCATGTTCAATATCATATTAATTATCACTTCCATCAATTCTAGGGAGAGGTGTAAGGAAAAGGGTTAATTGTTTTCTAATATGCAATAAGTTATCATTGGCATTTGTAATCATGTGTATCTATGTTATCCATAGATCAAGTATATGCATTTTATTCATTTTCAACATGAGAAGGAAGAGTAGAAGAGTTATCATTTTAACATTCTTTTGAGAGAGTAGAGTTAGGAACACATAATGCATCATTTAAACTATGCTTTGGTAATTTGATTGTATTGCATCTATATCATTATATTTTGAACATAGTAGTAGCAAAAGGTAGAGAGATATTAGGATCACATGGAAGCAGATCATAACCAATAAGAGGTTCACTTGAAAGTGCATGATTAATTTGTGAATTTTTTACATTGTGCCTTGGAGAATAAGGTGAGAAGTATCTTTCCCATTTATCAAAATTATTTTCATTAGAAGAAGAAATAAAAGAGATGGGTTTTAGATAAAAAGATTCATCTATTTGTCATTCACCCTCATCATTATGTGCATCATCATGTCCTTCATTAAAATAATAGTAATTATCTTCACAATAAATGAAATCATTTTCTATAGTTTTATCTAATGTGTAATTTTGAAAATTTGTCCAATCATTGTCATAATTGGAAGAAAATTTGAGAAATTTATCTAAGGGATGAGAAAAATGAATTGCCTTTATGGCATTTTATCACCAAATAAAATTTTGAAAAGTATTATGAAGCAAATAAATACACAAAGAACTACTAACATTGAATTTTGAAAATTAATTTTGATAGCCCAAAAAATTTGCAAAAAATTCAAATTATTTTTCTAAAAATTGTAAGGGAGGGAAATTTGAGGTTTGGGGACCTAGGTTGGAAATCTAGGGTTTTAAATGAATTGTTTTCAAAATTATCTAAATAATTTGTAGAATTTTTCCAATTATATATATATATACATTTAATTTTGAAAATTAATTTTGATAGCCCAAAAAATTTGCAAAAAATTCAAATTATTTTCTAAAAATTGTAAGGGAGGGAAATTTGAGGTTTGGGGACCTAGGTTGGAAATCTAGGGTTTTAAATGAATTGTTTTCAAAATTATCTAAATAATTTGTAGAATTTTTCCAATTATATATATATATATATATATATATATATAATTGGAAAAATTCTACAAATTATTTAGATAATTTTGAATACAATTCATTTAAAACCCTAGATTTCCAACCTAGGTCCCCAAACCTCAAATTTCCCTCCCTTACAATTTTTAGAAAAATAATTTGAATTTTTTGCAAATTTTTTGGGCTATCAAAATTAATTTTCAAAATTCAATGTTTGGTTTTTTTCCAATTATATATATATATATCTAAAATTAGCAATGTATTTTTACTAGTGTTTAAAAGGTGTTTGTATGAAAAAAGGACCTAGTATATGCAATCTAGGGTTTGAACAAAATATGTGATATTTTTATGATTAATTGATAGATTTATGATTTTTAAATTTGGGAAAAATCAAGAAATTATCGGAAAAAATTAGAAATAATTATCCCTAGGGTTTCTAAGGTTTTTGTGCAAAAATTTTAAGTTAGGTTCACCAAATGTTTTATTATTTTAGGAAATCAGGTGTTCAATTCATAGGTAATAAAGGTCTAGAATAGGGAGCGAATTTTCATTTTATATAGTGAAATACAAGTTTTTACCAATTTGATGAAAATAATTCACATCAAAAAGAGAAGACAAAGAAATATTAACTTAGCTTATTCTCAATTGGAATGGATGTAGAGTCTGGAAATTATTGTGCAAGGATGGTAGACTATTCTAAATAGGACCTAAAACTCTATTTTTGGATTGGAAAATAGTGCCAAACTCAAGACACCCTAATACTTAATGTTGTAGTCCACTTTATATCACTATTATCCACTTCTAGTGCTATTGTCCACTTTTGGTGCTATTATTCAGGTGGTCTAGATTTTCTAGGTTCTATTTGGTAGGCTTTGTAGACACCGAAATTGTGTCTAACCCTTGTCATCCTCCCCTTAACCCCCATTTTATTCTCCCATGCCTATTTAACCCCTGTCGACCATTTTTCCATGAGCCTTGCCCCTGGCAGCATGTAAAAATGAGCAAAAAGCTAAAATTAGCCTCTGTCCCCATTCTACATTTACCGACACCAGTCACTACTCAACTGACATCGCCGATGTCAGTCACCCCTCAGCCAACATTGGTGGTCCTACTAGCATCGGTTATCCTTGACACTGCGTTATCGACCCAAATGCAGGATCCGTTATCCGTTATTCGTTATTCAGTTGCCAATCAGTTTTGTGACCGGTTATCAGACCTTCTTTCAAAACATTCTTTCATTTGACCTTCGAAATGATCAGCCAACTTTTGCATTCAATCGATCTACAATCAAATCTCTCGTATTCTCTCTCTCTGGTACAGGTATTCTGCTTCAGTCATCTCACTGGAGGTCTGCTACATCAAACTTATGTAACACACTGACAACATCAATTATGTCTCCTACTCTGTCTTCAGCGTGTAATAGGTAAGTGTTTCCTCTGTGCTTTTATTTTGTTCTCTAGTTATTGTTTTTAATTGATATTACCACCCCGACTTAGATTTAGAAACCCGACTTGACTTCCTCCCGTATCACCTCTATCCACCCTTTTTAGAATATACAGTCTGTAACTCTGCCCAGATTTCTGCACAAACCCTTAAACAATCCCTCTACCCTCAGACCAAAACTTCAGACCATTCTACAATCCTAAAACCCTGTCTAGACCCGACCAGACCCCGGTCCAAAAAACTGCTACCCTGACCGATGCTGGTCATTACCCCTACCAACGCTGGCACTTTAATCGACGTCGATACCCTTCCTTGACCGACGCCGGCATAGAGACTGACACCGGTGACTGTGTAGAGCAATTTGCTACATATCAGGTACGCATTTTGCTTTTTGTCTTTTATTTCTTTCATTCTGTCTTTTAATATTTCTATTTCTATCAAATATTCTATTTTTAATCAGTGGGTTGATATCCCTCAAGGAAGTCTTCATACTTCAGGGATCAAGCTTTTGCTTGATAGCCCACCATCTCCTCATCTAACATTTTTCATGTTTTAGTCTCTTTTTCTTTGCAGGTGTCATTCCTCCACAGCCAAAGAGGAGTACCTTCCAACGTCTGATTTTGGTGTGCACGACTACATCCAGGTAACATCTAACCTTGACCATTCTTCTTAGTTTCTTAATTCCTTCTTTGAATGTGAAAGCAAAATAGTGTAGAAACATTCTGGCACGCTCGGTGGGATCCTAGGGCCTTCCTTGGGTTCTTTCTTTCTTTCTTTTCATATAGGTGCATTAGGTTTCTCCCTTTTCACCTCTTTCATCGCTGTTAAATGACACCATCAGCAGGAATAAAAAGAACTTTTCTTTCTTTTCTTACACTTCTAGACTAGTCAAAAATCATATTCTTCAACCCTTTCTCAACTTGTTTTCATTCCAACTTCACATTTCGAATTGGGCTTAAAACACTTTGCATTCATTTCTGCTTGCTTGCATTTCTTAGACCACACCTAGTAATTAATAACCACATCATGAATTAATCTAGTCCACTTGATGTTACACAACCAAACCACTTACACAAAACAAACATCTTAACTTACCTGAGACAGGGCCTGACTGGGATTTCAACACCCAGCGGATACCTTACCCATCCCGGTGATCTTACTTGGATTTCATCACCAAGGGGAAAGCCCACTCTATTCTCTGGCAGAGTCTAATCTCTAGGGGAAGTATATTTTGGCTAAGTGAGACCAGCTTATCATTGGACTCGTGAAGTGAGGGGAGTTTGCTCCTTAGCACCAGGCCAAGTACTGAACCTAACATAGAATTTTGAGCACCATAACTAACCCAAAACCATCCATAGACTACTTCTTCTAGGACCCGACTCAAAAGCCAATCTTCCTCTACACATATTCTAAGGCATAAGCCACTATAATCCTAATAATTTACTCCTAGGTTTTTTTTTAGGACCTGCTTGTGTTCTTCATCTTTTCTATTCTTATTTGCTTGTTTGAGCTTGTGAGGATGTTCTTTCTTGCCTTGAATGGTTCTGACTCATAGCCAAGCCAAGGCTCTAGTCAATCACATGAGGCATCACCTACTTCCGTCTACCCCATCCATAATCAGTCCTATAATGGAGTTCCACTCGGAGAATGAAAGAACTCCTACTAGACCATCCCTGACCTAGACTCCTATTGTCCCAAAAGGGGACCAAGATTTTACAGGATTCTTGGACCTCAACGTCAAAGCCTTGCAGCACTATCTCACGAATAGCTGAACGTGAGACTCCTTGGGCAATCCAATGTATGAAATGCTGACCTCTCTTCTCGAGACTACGGCCATATCAACAATGTCCGTAGTTCAACCTTTAGACACCCAGGCTATTGCCTCAACCAATGACCAGCCTTTGACCAACCATCCAAGTGCGGCCTCTCCCTCCATCTTTGGGCCCACTTCCACTAGGGTTTCAGCCCCCTATCAACCTCAACCCACTCAACCACTCTCTACCCCCTTTCAAAATCTAGTCGTCTCTATTCCACCTACCCTTGCTCCTATCAACACTAGGGTGGCTACCTATCCATTGGCCCATGTTACCACTAACCAACCTCCCATGGCAACATCGAGCTTAGCCATGCCTTCTACCCAACCATCCTTAATCTCCTCTTCTATCCCTACGACTAGTCATCTATACGTTGCACCCTTATTGGTACAACCGACTATGTCATATACCTCTTCCAGCCTCTTTCAAGCACCTTACAATCTAGGGGGCGCTCCACCTGCCAATCTATCAGTAGATATCATCAAAATGATGATGGACAAGATGTCTGGCCTAGAGACCTCTGTTTCTGGCTCACGCAATACTCTCTCATATGAACAAATTTGCAATGAGCCCATTCATCCTTTTGTCCTGATCAGGCCATATCCCAGCCAGTGGGAACTTCCTAATTTTTCTCATTTTCAAAGCAAGGAAGACCCACAACAGCACTTACAGGCATTCAGACATGCCTGTTACCTTATCACCCACGATGATGCATTACTTTTACACACATTTCTTATGTCTCTCTTAGGTGTTGCGCTTGACTGGTGCAGCTCCCTTGCCAGCCATTCCCTCTTCACATTCACTCAACTGGCCCAGCTCTTCCTTGATCATTTCTCTATCAACATCACCAAGAAGGTCTCAATCACAGACCTCTACTCTATCTACCAATTCAAGGACAAATCCATTGCTGATTTCGTCGCTCGATGGAGGGGCCTCATCAATCAACTCTCCTTTTCCTTACCCCAACCTAAACTTATTGAACTTTTCTCCCAAGCCTGTGCCAAACATATTTCTTCCACCTTAAGGGTTCAGACCTTCCGCACTTTTGACAAAGCCTTCACGATGGCCCGCAAACTTGAGTTACGTGACATCGAGGAGAATAAAGTCAAGTTGCGGAGCAAGAATCCCAACTCCAAGACCAATGACCCCTCTTCTAAGCCTTCCTCATCTAATCCTAAATCTAAAGCTTCAGCAAACGCTGTGGTCGTTAGATCTTCCTCCTCTTCTCCTTCAACTAACCAGCCTGAACCATCCACATCCCAAAGCATCACCCACCAATTCCCGCAGAGATACGTACAATGATAGTATACTCCACTCAAAGAATCATATGCATCTGTGTTGTAAAAACTCATCAAATAGGGGGTCCTCAATCTTCCCCAGATCCGACCACCTCCACAATTTGATCCCTCATGCGCCATCCCTGCGTGGTATAGGGAAAATGACTTCTGTAACTACCACCGTGTTAAGGGCCATAACACGGGCAACTATAAAACCCTTAAAAACATAATCCAAGACATGCTTGAAAAGGGTGACCTCATCCTAGACAATCCCAATGTGCCACCTAATCAGGGTATCGACATCTTCAAGCAACCATTCCCCAATCATCCACCAACTCAAAACAATGTCCAGACCTTGATTGACAATACTCATGAACACAACATTCAAACAGTCAATACGGTCTCGCCCTTCATTTCTGACCAACCTCAAGAGGTGAGTCCATTCATCAGTCCATCACATGTGGATGAACCTCTTTCTCCGGTTAGTTCTCCATCAACCTCTCTCATCTTAGAGGATACCTCAACCTTACCAACACCACCGGTTTCACCATCCTCCTTCTTACTGCCCATGGAGGACCCAACCCTTCCTACTCCTTGACCGCAAGTGGAGGGCACCATCATCCATGCCCTTTACCCATTTGAGGAGTCTCATTCTATGGTTTCTTCTCCACCCAGGGAAGAACCTGCCTCTCCTTCATCTCCAACCAAGGATGAACCTGTCATGACTTCATCATGCCTTGGGACCGAGACTACCACACCTTCGGTCCCACAACCGTCAACATCTTCTCAAGAACCCAAACTTCATCCAACATCTTCTCAGCCATTTTCCCGATTAGTGGAGAAACTCAAACTTCTCCCTTCAAGGAAAGTGGAGCATCAGGTATTGTGGGAACATCTCACAGCTCTTCAACATGCTCATGCCCTCTCATCTCATGCTACTAATCCTCCCATGGCAGAATCTCCCAAGACTCTCAAAAAAAACCAGACTTCCACTTCTAGACCGTCTACACCTCAACCAATCACATCAAGACCAAAACCCTCATCTACCCCCTCTAAACCAATCAAGTCACTCAGTGTTTGCCCTGTCTCCAACCTCACTCATCCACAAGTGAAGGTGGACTTAGACCAGACTTCAACCAATACTAGTCTTCAACCCAAATCAAAGAAGATTGCCAAACCATAGAGGCGAACACCTCCTTTCCTGTCACCATTGCCCTTCATTTTGGGCCCTCATCCTTTGACCTTGACTAAAGTCCTCCCCACTCATACCTCTAATCAAAACCATTTGCCTCCTCTACTTCTTTTGCCTACCGCTAGCCTACCCTCTCTCAAAAAGGTGGTACCTCTCATGAAGAAAGTACCGTCTCTACCTATCGCCGCACCATCAACCCAGAACATGGTACGAAAGCCTCCTCCAACTCCGCCCAAGCAAAATTTGCTAGTATCGCACACATCGATGAGCACGGACCCTTTAGTGGGCTCATACTCTTTGATCTTGCACTAAATTTTGTAGACTTCCAACATAACCCTTCCACCCATCAGGCCTTTCCAACCCATCGGGTCTAAGCCCTCCTGGTTCGATGACGCGAAGATTTGCTTATACCATCATATGCTAAGACATGATATCGAGACTTGCTGTGCCCTCAAGGCTGTCATTCACCGCTATCTGGAGAAAGACACCCTTCTCTTTGAGGACACTCTCGACTGACCCCTGACTCCTTCTCATAACCCTCCAACCTCTTCAAACCCATCAACATCTCATCAATAGGTTACAACCCCTTTATCTCCTTCACCTCCTATCTTTGAAATCAATGCCATTCACATAACCACTAGGTCACAAAAGGAAAAGGAAAAATAAAAAGTTGCCATTCCTTGGACCTACCCTTTCATCAATCCACCTCAACTGCCCAAGCCTAAGATTTCTATCTTTGGCGTGCCTTAACCCTCCTCTTCTTCTTCTTCTTCTGGACCAATTCATGACTCCATGTTGAAACAGCTTCACCAGATGCCTGTGAATATGTCTCTCTATGACCTCATCCAAACCTCACCTCAACATCGTCAGGCCCTCATCAGAGCCTTACAGGCAGTGGAGGTCCAACCCAAGGACCCCCAACCACTTGCTGCCCTTGTCCACTCATTAGCCCCTATTGCCTCCATCACATTCAGTGATTTTGAGATTCCCACATCCAACACAGAAGATCAGGATGCCGCCCTCTTCATCACTACCTATGTTGATTGGACACACATTAAACACATTATGATCGATGGAGGTGCTAGAATCAACATTATCTCCACCCATGTCTTTGATCAGTTGGCTCTTCCCAAGAATTGTGTCTCTAAAACTGACGCAATCTTGTGCTCCTTTAATGACACCACTGCCACGACCATTGGCACAGTCATCTTTCACATCTGCATTGGTCCACGCATAGTCCTAGAGCTCTTCTATATCATCAAAGGAGAGTTTCAATACAACATGTTGCTAGGCTGACCCTGGATCTGTGCCATGGCCTGTGTCCCCTCCACCCTACACCGTTGTGTGAAATTCGAGCACGATGGGCAAGTCCACACCATTCCCGCTGACCCTTCACCCTTCAAATCTTGTAACACCACCTATCGTCCAAATGATGTCCTCATTCCTATCAAGCCATCAATCCTGGCACCACCTCCATCCGTGGAAGCTTTGACCAATTTGCAACAGGTATTTGCCCTCACACCTCCCCTTCAAGCGACGACCACAGACCCCATGGAAGACATCTTCCAAAGACTTTCATTGGGGGAGTATTGCTTGCTGACCTTAGACATGTTCCAAACTCTGCAAGAGTATGGATGCCTTCGTCACATCCCTAGTTACGACCATCAGATCGGGATGAGCGTGCCTTATGGTCCTCCTCAGCTCCGAACCAACCTTGTCTATGGGGGGCTCAATCAAGCCCCTACTAATGGCAATCCTCTTTCTTCACCTCAACCTTTCACATCAGACTTCTCATGTCTTGGCAACCCCACCTTTGCACACACTTACCTTTACAGGTGTGCATGGAAGGGTTTTGGTTTCAGACGCTATGATCAGGGCTCCCATCAGCCCATTGAGCTGCTCAACGATGACAATGCCAAGAAATGGTTTGGCCTAGGATATCACGACCCCACTCAAGACCCTGCAGACATTTGCCCCAAACCAACCATTGACCAATCTTCTCCACACTCGCCCATTCCTCCTCCTTCACCTATGGAGTCGGTGGTTTCCATCCCTCCTAACTTTTTAAATGCCTAAATGCCATTCGCTTGGGAACCCCTATCCTATCAACCAAGTGGGGTACCCAGGTCTCTCCCCCTCGTCTTCTCTCCATCTCATCTACACTGGGTGTTAGACATTCTTCCTACCACTAAATGGCTAGGGAGAGTTTGACTTTATACTGCCTATCATGACCTCAACCAAACATCAATCACACATCAACCATGACCTCAATCAATCATCAAACTAGACCTTGACCAATCATCAACCTTAACCTCTTAATCATGATCTAACACCAATCTCGACCCGGCCCTTGACCAGTCTCGACAAATCAGTGACCACATCAACCAAATCTTAATCATCATCAACATGTGACCAATATGGAGCAAAGTAAATGAGGCAATTTTGCCCCTAATTGGCTTGGACCTTTCATTATCATGCACAAGTATGGATCAGGGACTTATCGTCTGTCCTCTCTTGATGGATGACCAGAACTTGAGCCTCTTAATGCGTTGCATCTGTGACCTAGTCAAATACTCATTCACTTAACATTTAACTTGAGCTCGTCCCTTGAGTAATCCCCATCCTCTTAGTCCTAATTCCTTTCATCCCTACTCCCCTTAACAAATTCCTCTATAACCCTTTTATACAGTATGGATGCTTTGTCCTAATAAAAGGGAGCCCTTGACCTTCTATAATCTTATCCATGACTCACATTTTTGTCAAAACAAATCAAGATGTCAAAATATCCACGGTCACCATATCAATATCAAATTAAAAAGGTAGACTGCTCCCTCGAAGGATAGTTGTACTATCATTGCTATAGCTAATAGACTACTCCCTCGAAGGACAGCTATTCAAAAGCCCTTATATTAAGCAAAATTCTAGACCACTCCCTCAAAGGATGGCTATGACTAACTCTGGCAATAAAAAACACTATCTTAGAAGCTTCCTGCATCGATCAGCTTCACAACTGACCACCAAGCAAATGACATCTCTATACAGGCTTCTTGCATTGATCAGTCTACAAAAAAAAAAAAAATGAGTCATGGACTTGACTTGTAGTTATCTCAGGGTCTCCTATAAAAAAGGGCAAGGTTATCTCTGCTCTTACAATGAGTTACCCTATTTCCTCCTCCTAACACCTGCTCAAGGGACTTCAAGCTCACTTTAATATCAAAGTGATTCGATTACCATTCTAACACAACATATGGTCAACGACGTCATGCATGAATGGGGCTCTTCATTCTAATAACCCCTATCTATACTATCATTCTGGTCCTTGTCAATGAAAGAGCGATATGCCTTTCACTTCTTCTGCACTTTGGTCACATTCCACTTCATCACTTGTCAAACCTAATCAACTCAACTCAACTCTCTTTTCTGGTCCCTCCCATAGCCTATTCACACTAGTTTCTCTGGACACCAATACACATGGAAACTATCAACCAGACGCAATTTATGTTAAGCATAAACCAATACTTGTTGAAGCATAAATAGACCTCAATTCATCTTTAGCATACATCCATCATGAATATGGAAAATTGCTAGGGATGAAATACCCCTCAACCAATGTTGCATAATACACCATTTGGAAAAGGCTGTAACATCTTTTTCTCCTCATCATTTCAACACATGACCAAACCAATCATCGACCAATCTTCCCAACTAGTTCGAACTACATTGGTCTAAGGCCCAAAGACCAGGGCTATGTAGGTAGCACTCAGATGATACAACATCTTCTGAGGTTAGCTTGACCACCCTCATTTGTTTGTCTCTCTGATGGACAAAACTTTTTTCCTCCTTTTGACCATGACCTTGCCCTCGACCAAGACCAATTCCATCCCTTTGACCCTTCCTCCCTTTTAGGGAGAACTACATTGGCCTAAGGCCCTTCACACAAGGGCTATGTAGGCAGCACTCAGATCACATAACATCTTCTGAGGTTAGCTCGGCCACATCCTTTTGTCCATTCCTCCCCCTAGACCAATGACCATTGGAGATCATGCCTATCTCCTCCGACTTCGACCACTTCCAAGACAATGTTGCCTTGGTTGTTTTTGCCTGTATGCTACCTCATGACTGGTTAGCAAAATTGTGCACAGACTATATTTTGGACCCTCACAAGTATAGGATCGCAAGATGGTTGATCTGCACTACTTGTGACTTTTTCATGTTTCTAAGAGCACTTCCTGAGCCCAGGATACCTAGAACACGACGACCCATTGGAGCTACAGCTTTGATTGAATAACTTGATCAGCTACGACCACATGCTGGGGCCCAGTTACTTTAATTTTGGCACTCCTCGACCCTTGACCTATGAAAATTTGACCTGACCATATCATGAAGTGGTATGCACGTAATCACAACTTTTGCAGCATTCACCCTCACCCCTTTTTCATCCACTCTTTGTCAAATCAGCACCTGATTCCTGGTTCCCTTCCCTTGACTCCTGCTTTGAGGGGGAATACCTCATCCATAATCGAGGAAATCCACCTCCTATTTTTGTCTTGTAGTTCACTCGAACAACCAACAAAATGGAATCGACCTTATCCCACACCTGGGACAACTAACTCCTATTTTTGTCTTGCAGTTCGTCTAGAACAACCAACAAGACAAAAAGGGGCAAATGTAGACACCAAAATTGTGTCTAACCCTTTTCATCCTCCCCTTAACCCCCATTTTATTCTCCCATGCCTATTTAACCCCTGTCGACCATTCTCCCACAAGCCTTGCCCCTGGTAGCATGTAAAAATGAGCAGAAAGCTAAAATTAGCCTCTGTCCCCATTCTGCATCTGCTGACGCCGGTCACTACTCGGCCGACATCGCCGATGTCGGTCACCCCTCATCAGACATCGGCGGTCTTATTGGCGTCAGTTATCCTTAACACTGTGTTCTCGACCCAAACGTAGGATCCATTATCCGTTATCCATTATTCATTATTTGGTTGACAATCAGTTTTGTGACCGGTTGTCGGACCTTCTTTCAAAACATTCTTTCATTTGACCTTCGAAATGATCAGCCAAATTTTGCATTCAATCGATCTGCAATCAAATCTCTTGTATTATCTCTCTCTAGTATAGGTATTCTACTTTATTCATCTCGTTGGAGGTCTGCTACATTGAACTTCTGCAACACACTGACAACATCAATTATGTCTTCTACTCTGTCTTCAGCGTGTAACAGGTAAGTGTTTCCTCTATGTTTTTATTTTATTTTGTGGTTATTGTTTTTAATTGATATTACCACCCCAACTTAGATTTAAAAACCTGACTTGACTTCCTCCCGTATCACCTCTATCCACCCTTTTTAGAATATACAGTCTGTAACTCTGCCCAGATTTCTGCACAAACCCTTAAACAATCCCTCTACCCTCAGACCAAAACTTCAGACCATTCTGTAATCCTAAAACCCTATCTAGACCTGACCAAACCCCGGTCCAAAAAATTGTTGCCTCGATCGACGCTGGTCATTACCCCTACCGACGCTGGCACTTTAACCAACATCGGCACCCTTCCTTGACCAACACTGGCATAGAGACCAACACTGGTGACTGTGCAGAGCAATTTGCTGCATATCAGGTACGCATTTTGCTTTTTGTCTTTTATTTCTTTCATTCTATCTTTCAATATTTCTATTTCTGTCAAATATTCTATTTTTAATCAGTGGGTTGATATCCCTCAAGGAAGTCTTCATACTTTAGGGATCAAGCTTTTGCTTAACAGCCCACCATCTCCTCATCTAATGTTTTTCGTGTTTTAGTCTCTTTTTCTTTGTAGGTGTCATTCCTCCACAGCCAAAGAGGAGTACCTTCCAACGTCTGATTTTGGTGTGCATGACTATATCCAGGTAACATCTAACCTTGACCATTCTTCTTAGTTTCTTAATTCCTTCTTTGAATGTGAAGATGAAATAGCGTAGAAACAAGCTAGTGACACTCTATTAGTTAAATATTAAATATTGAGACTATGTGGAGCTCATTGTGTGTCAACTTCTATCTTTACTACCTATATTAACCTACATAAATGGAAATTAAAGCACTAGGGGGAAAAACTAGGTTGTGGGAAGAATGATTACACAATGAAGAACCCCTATTATTCTGAATATTGCCTACATTAACCCTCATACTAAGGGTCTCAAATTTGATGTAGTTATCCCTTAGGGAATGTGCATAATCAATGCATATGATAGATGCAAGAATGAATTTTGCCTAGGCCCTTCCTTGATTAAACATGCAAAACTATGTGTGATACAGAGAAGCTGAGCTATATTATTGGTTGATTTTATTATGTCTAATGTGCCAAAATAGTAAGTGCTAGATATAAAATTCCTTGTGTATTCATTTATATAAGAGACTCATTATTTTTAATTTTGGGAGATTTTATTACATTTGATCAACATTAGGAAACTTAGACACAAAGCAAATAAAAGGTGTAAGATTCATCCTATATAAGAATCTAACTGTTGGGGCCAAAATTATACTTGGACAACAACACCAAAAATTAGACACCCTAGGTTTTTAGAGTTGTAGTCTTATTTGGGAACTATTGTCTAGGTAGTGTGGGACCTAAAAGGATGGGTCTAGACCTAAAAGAGGTTCATAGTCTTGGGAAGGGTAAGTTTGGAATGCTACAGATGTTCAAGAATAAGTAAAAAGATGTCTAGGGAATCTAGAAAGACCAAAACAAGTCAAATGAGAGGACTTAGCTAAATGTGAGTAAAAAATCATATTCTCTAGTTGGAGTCTCCTATGAAAGGACTATGAGAAGACATAATATGCATGTTTTCTTGACTAATTTAGGATGTACATAAATAATAATAATGTCAAGTATATGTGATAATGCATGATAAAAAACATTGTTCCTAATTTTCCCATGGGTGATTATAATTAGGAAATAAAAAGATAGGATACTAATTTGCCCATAAGTTGTTATATTCAATGGTACTAAATGAAATACTCATTTTTTCATATATATTTATAATCAATAGCACTAGATAAAATATAAATGAAAGATAACTTACCAAATCCACTATTACACTACTTTTATAGACTGCCAATTTAACACAAAACTCTAAATCAATTGAAACTAGATCAAAATCCCCTTATGGAAAGTGTAGGAAGAACCAAAGGAACCAAGATAAAAACTAGGTAAGCAGAGCAGTGACAAATAAGTTTTGGGAAATAGTAAATGCATGGTATAATAAAATGATATAAGGCATGAAATAAATAAAATTATAAGATGACACTTGGAAATAATGGTAAAAGGGTTCCCCCAAGAGATGATTTCTCATAAAATAGTGAGATCATGGGTTTAGTTTTATCACAAAATGGTGAGAGCATTAAAAATTAAAAATTTCTCACAAAATAGTCAAAGTGTGGCTAAGATAATCTAGTTAACCTCAATAGAAATTGAGAGATTCCTACACAGTCCTAAAGGACCTCAAGACAATTTAGTTCAAATTCATGATAAATGGGATGTAATGGTAAATTTTATTCACCAAAAATGGTAAATAATTTTAATACTCCTTCTAACATGGAGATGCACATCCTAGTTAACATATGAGACAACCAAAATAATCAATCATAAAAAATGGATAGCTCACTCCCTTATCGAATAGATGCTCCATTAGGAACCTATTATAGATTTTTATGTTAGAAATGCTATTTTTATCTTCATTGATCATTAATTTTTCTTCCTTCAAACTTTGAGATAAGTTATATTCATAGCATTTATAAAGGAAAGTACAACTAGGGATGGTAAATAATTTTAGGAATTGGATAAATGGTATAATTTTGTAATGAAAATGTGGATGACAATAAAATGTATAATGATTGGGAAATAAATGAAGATCAAGGGTTTTAACAACACACAATGTCATTTATTTTAGATTTGACGTAATTTTGCTTATGGTGGGGCCAAAGAATTTTGAATATGCTCTCAATAGGACCACTATATTTTATTTTGTTTAGGCCTAAGAGTAGCTTCCATCTAATTATGTTGTAGATTTTTAGTCAATGAATAACTATTACGCCCAACAATTATCACCTCAAATAGGTTTTCGCCAATAAAGTTTTCTCTGTTGTCTCATAGTGCCTCCGAGAAGGTTTCACTAAGAAACATTGAATTGTGACTTTGAATGTCTTCTAGTGCCTCCAAAAAGGTTTAACTAGAAGATGTTGAGTTTGGACTTTGATTTTTCCCTAGTGCTTCCAAAAAGGTTTCACTAGGAGATTATTCTTTTTCTACATGAATGTGCTCTCATCCCCCTAATATTATGCACTTGATATGTCTACATGGATGGAGTTTAACAAAGTGTGATTCTATCAGTCTTAATCAAAACTTATAAGAGGTAGATGTCAATATAATGGATATGTTTGGTGGTGATAATGGGATGATGAAAGGCTACATAATCCTCATAGAAGATATTAGGATAACTTGTTTTGATGTTGAAGTAATCATCCTAAAAAACTATAGAAGGATCACAAATATATTTAATTGATTTTCAAGGCAAGTGTAGCTAATGTTATAACAACCATGATTTTATTATAATTCTAAAGCTGAGATTGAGTCAAGGGACTATAAATCCAATGTTGACACTGATGTTGATTATACTTCTAATGCTAAATCTGATGTTGATTCAATAATAAAACCTAACTTTAATATTTATTCTTCATCTAGTGTGAATACAACTTTAAATATATCCTATTGAACATTTAGTATTGGATAAGTAGTGGTCTATGATGACATAATGGGCTCTAAAAAAATGGATTCATCTAGGAAGGGTTTAATATAGACTATCTCATCTAGGTGAAGCCCCTCAAAGAGAGGGAACTACTCGATGGGTGACTCCATAGAGATTGACTTGTCAAAGTGAGAGTCCTAAACAAGGGGGAAAAAGTCAAGAGATAACTCTATAGAGATTAGATTGTCAAAGAGGTGGGGCTCTTTAAAAATAGGACAATGATCAAGATAATTATTTACCCAAAGGTGGTTATAATAATTAAGAAGTGGCTCAATAAATACTAGATCATCAAAGGGAGACTCTTAGACAATATGTATAGTATCAAAAGGTGATTCATCATAGGTTGACTCATCACAAATAGGTGTTTCAACAATAACATGTCAGCCTTGGTTATAAAATATCAAATTTGAACACATTTTGGATTTCAAAATATGGTTCTTGAAGATTAAATTATTGGTTTTATTATGGCTCAAAGATTGGTATGGATTTTTTATGGTGGGTACAAGTTAACACTAGATGATTAATGGTTTTTAGTTCAATATTGCATTAAACAAAATTAAAATATTGAATAAAGGATCAATCAATACTAGCTTATCAAAATGTCATTCCTTAATAATAGGTTCAATAAATACCAGCAATGGACTGATGATGGTAATGATTGGGCATTGCAAATTTTGGTTGATAGTATAAGCCAAAGGAGGAGGGTCTAAAATGGTAACCTTTGAGCATTGTGAATTTTGGTTTCTTTCATAAGCCAAAGGAAGATAGCCTATAATCGTCACCTTGAAGAATTTTATAGCTTGATTACTTTCACAAGTAGAAGGAGCATAGCCTAAAATGGTAACCTTCGAGCGTTATAGATATTGGTGGCTCATGCAAGACAAAGGAGGTGAACAAATTTGGCATATGAAAATCAACATAGATTGGTTTAGAACTTAAAGAGTAGGCCCCAAAAATGGTGATATCCTCAAACATGATGGAGTACTCATGTCCATCATAAAAATTCTCTTCTTTATATATAGGGTCATAAGGGACCCCACTATGAGTATACCTTTTCATAATGTTTAGAAGATTGTTCTCTACATTTGTTATGATTTCAAATGAATTTTACAAAAATCAAAAGGTGTGTTTTGATTTCTTAAAACAAGTGACAATGTAAAAAGAGACTATAATAAAAAAAAGTGTCATAGTACCACATAATTAAAACAAATGGTTATGAATTTACTCAACTTTGATGGGTTGAAATCATCAAATTAGAAGAGGATATGATAACTCTAAAGCCTAAAGTGAAAGATAACACAACAAACTTAGATCAAAGATATGTCAATACCATAAAATATAGATACAACTATGATAAGTTGTGACTAGAAAATTATAAGATGGTATTTTTTATTAGGAAGATAAAAATGTGAACCAAGAAGCTCAAAATGTTAAAACACACAAGAATTCCTAAGTATAAAGATAAAAACAAATGGGTAAAACAATGCCACCACATGGTAATAAGATGTATAATGGTCCTATAACTTAGATCGTAAGTGAACGCAAGATAACCTAAGTCTAAAATTATAAAATATATATATATATATATATATATATATGATTATTCTATATAATGACATTCAACCCAAATGGGAAATTGTACCCAAGTGAACTCAAACTAAGTGAAAAAAGTAAACTAATTAACACCTTGGCCTATAACTTAGAAAGGTGAGATTTTGATTTTGAATTAAAAATGAAGGACTTGAATATTTTTTCAAAATGGTATAGACTCAAATGGATATCATAACAATGATGTTTAGGAAAGATAAACATAATGTTTCAAATGATGATTTGAAAAAGGCAAAAAGAGGTTTTGATTTGGTTAGTATAACACCTCCTTGTTCAAATAGAATGGTGATTTTATGACATGTTTCATTTTTAAAATAATTTTTATAATTGATAAGACCAAGTAAGTGAAGGACAAAATGATAAAATATAACTGAGTATAATGTCCAAAGTCCTAAAACTAACAAGGTTGCATCATACCATTGAATTTCATCTATATACATGATATTGAGAGGATTTTAAGTGTTAATCCAAAAATAAAAATACATGAATAATTAGGATTTTTACACCCCCCTTATCTCAAGATATTGTATGGTGACATGGAAATTTGGGCTACTCGCCCTGCATCAACAATATGCCTATAGCAAGTGGAGTTGTTCTAAAATTAAATTTTCATATGTCTAGATGGTCCTAAGTATAGATAACACTAGATATTCCTCACATCAATTATATCTATGTCAATTATATTGTTTTAAAAATGAATTATCCTTTTCACAACCACTACATCTATTGCTTGCTCAATGTAGTGAAATTTTTGAATTGCCCCTATGGTGTGAGTTTGAATACCACTGACAAAGTTTACTTAAATACTCAATAAAATATCCCAGTAGGTCACCCTTGATTTATATAACCCACCATAGAGCGTGTTTGAAATGATTTTGGGATATGAATTTCCCAATCAATGCTTATTTAAAGAACCTGTGAGGAGGTTATGAACTCCCGTTACAAGCCAAGTTGCACAAAAATTAAAAAACAAAGTGAAAATATTTTAAGGTCATGTTTAGATCACCCAAACCATAAAATTTTGAGGAGATACTTAATGAAATTATTTTCACACCTTTTTGCAAGGAAAAAATAAAAATAAAGGTCACTTTTGGTCACCTGAGTTCCCTAAATGGGATGGGGGGAGATCATACATGCCTCAATCATTTTGTTAAAAACAAATAATTTTGAAAGATCTAACATAAAACAAAACACTCTTAATATTTTTAATATAAGTGTGAGTGTTTATTTTAATGCACCAAAGTGAAGTGTTTATGAAATTTTGTTGCTTATCATTAGTTTAAAAACTTTATAGAAGAAACTTTCACAAAAAACTAAGGATAAAACACCTAGATTCATTTTAAGCACCAAATGAAAGTATTCAAAAATTAACCATTTTAAAATTTATGACTTTCTCTAGATTATGACCTACAATTTTTAAAGGGTTTATTCTTTCCTTGAATCCCAAATGTAAATTAGAAAATAATATTTTAAAACTTGCTCTCAGGTCTCTATTTTTTTGTTACAAAGATCGATGTCAATCCACATAGGGATGGCAGTTACAAGAAAATTGATGCTAATCAGTTGAATCAAGATTGATGTCAATTTCTTGTAAAAATTTAAGAGAAACACAATGATTTTCAAAAATGGGACTGTTAGTAAAACAAGCATGAAAAAATTAAGTCTTTGGATATTAAAATAAAATAATCAAATAGAGAGTATGAAAGTTATAAAATAGAGAATAAAAACCAACAACTTTTAATAAAAAATTAAAAAAAACCATGTTTTCTACTATGTTCTACCCTTTACAAAAGGACTGATGTCAGTTAGGATAAGATCAACGTCGATCAATTTAAATTGATTTTGGTCACTATGTA
Source organism: Torreya grandis (assembly GCA_037957365.1). Taxonomy (NCBI): domain Eukaryota; kingdom Viridiplantae; phylum Streptophyta; class Pinopsida; order Cupressales; family Taxaceae; genus Torreya; species Torreya grandis. The sequence goes on from JARHVA010002321.1 coordinate 1,956,349, forward strand.
AACTATGTGTCCTCTAAAAGAACAAAAACAAGTGAAAAATGAATATAAAACTTAATTTTTAGATACTTTAAGCATGTATTAGAAGATCTAAGAGTTGAAAATTAGTCTTCTTTCTTGTATGGGATGCATGGTCCTATCAATCATGCCAAGATGTAGAGTAGGAATCCAAAATGAGTTAGATTATGCATTAGTAATTAAAACTCAAAATAAACATAAAGAATATAATTCAAAAATCCAACTCCCTCATGGGTTTTTGAAAATGGAAAATAAGAGCTATTGAAAGAAGGAATACAACATCAAACTTTCCCAAGATCATCCCTCCTTCAAGTGTGGCTCAAAAATGTGATTTTACCCTAATTTGGTGCTCCAAGTATTTTTAAATGATAAGTGGATTTCCACTCCATCATCTCTCAATGTACCAATGAATTAGGATAATGAAATTGATCATTGTTATGCCAATGGTTGACACTATCCTATTTCAAAATTAGCATAATAATATTACACAAAAATAGCTTGAAAGGATGATCAAGGACCCTTGTATTTATAGATTTTTAGAAATGATTAAAATCAACCATAACCATACATATTGAGATCATGATGTGTGTCCATAAATAAATTAAATTTTGGAGGCTCAATCTATAAATATCCCCATTAATATTTAGAAGAAAGGGGCATTAAAAAGGCATGGCAGGGCCTCAATTTGATATTTGTTCCATTTATGGCTTATGGATGTCACCCCATTAATGTTGTCACCTAATGATGCATATATTAGAAATGAATTTACAATTAATAGATATTCAATGTATTCCATGGATTTTCCACTTAAGCCCTTGATTTAGATTAATTTACTTAAGTGAGGTTAACTAAAATTTATGCAATTCTTTGAAAATTGGTTGCTCACTTAATCAAACTAGTTAAAATGTCAATTTATTAAGTCATAATTTCACTAGAGTATAATTAGAATAAGGTGTCAGTTACGTATGAAACAATTCCCCATTTAGATCATTGTGGATGAGAAATAACACATACACATGTGTGCTTTTGAATTAGAAGAATTCAGTGGTTCAGAGTGTCAAATTTCATTTTCATCATTTTGACTCAAAATGATTTGAGAAAATTTAATAATCACATAAAATTCATTTCCCCATTAGGGATACATTAGCCTAAATCATCACTTGTATATGAAAATCTTGAACCATTTAGCATGTTTCAATGATTTTGGCCTAGATTATGTGTTATAGTAGAATTTTGAGTAAGATTGATAATTTCAACAAAATGGTGATAGGAATTCAATGTCTATAGTTCTAATTGGATTTCAGATTTATTTCTACCAAATTGTAAAAATTAAGCCTATGAATCACTAAATGTCCCAATTTCATCCACACATTAGACATTAGTACTCAAAATTATGTTGATGCATCCCTATTTGGGGTAGTACCCTATATGCAATAGTAACCTCTCACATATTCTTCTTAAATTAACTCGCAACCTATAAAATTGAAAATTTGGATTTTTGACCCATTAAGTAGGGAACTTAAACAATTCATAAAATGAAAAAATTCTAAGAAGAATGAATAAACTAATCAAATAAAATAAAATGTTTAAGTGAAATTTCCATGTAAAATTAGTAAATATTAATTTTGTAAAAATGAAATTCTAATAAAATTAAGGTCATGATGACATCATCATCTTTAATTGAAAACATTTTTCTTAAAGATTTAAATTCAAAAATGGAGAGCCATGCTTAAGAAATGTGATATGTATCCCAAATACTAATTACTTGTCAGCTCTTAAACTCAACTAGGGTTAAACTAACTTTATCATAGATAACTATAACCTAATTTCACTTGGGTTAGAGTTAGTTTGAAAGGCTATAAATATAAAGCTTCACCCATTATTCAATAATATCTTTTGATTTAATGTTATCATGCAAAAATACCTGTAAAGAGCCTCTTTTGTGTAACATTATAATGCTCATTTTTTTAGAGAGAGAGAGAGATGTATCAAATCCAAATCTAAGCCCAACATTACCAAGGTGACAAGGAGAGATGATTCAAGGTGTATGTTTTGGCCATTTTTTGGCCCACATATGAAGCTCTTTCATGTTTTAATGAATTATTGGATTAAAGGATTAGAAATGAGTCCACCAATACAAAATGGAAAAGATCTAGGTAGTTTTTCATGGTATTAAACAGTTGTAGGAACAGGTTTGAAAAAGCCTAAGTCTATACTTGAGGAGTATTTTAGCTTTTGGCTAAGTGTTAGATAATTTATAATTCCTTCATTAAATTTTTTCCACACAAATCTCACAACAAAATTACAAGGCATAATTCCCTCAAAGAAATTATTCCACTTTATTTGGCTAAGTGTTGGAATTCTTTTAAGAGGTTTGTTTCAGGTCTTTTGGGTTAAGTGTTGAGAATTATTTCAAACATTTTATCCAAAAAAAAAATCTTGAAGGATCATTCTCTCAAAAAGTGTACAAAACAAAAATCTCGAAGGGTATTTCTTCACCAAAAGGTCCAAAGTAAGAGTTCTGAAGGGTCACTTTTTCAAGCAAATTAACCTATACATTTTCTTGAAGGGTCATTTCTTAGGAAATCATACAAATAGAAAATTTGAAGGACACTTTCAAAAGTTTTGAAGGGCCATTTCAAAAAGGCTGAAATGAAATTTTGTAGTGAAAGTGTCCAAATAAATTTTTTGACAAAAGGTACAAAGGAATGAATTCTTTCAAGAGAATTGTTTCGAAAATTTGGCTAAGGCATGATTTTTCTTTTGGGTAAAATTTTCTATGAGAATTTTCCTGAAGACCAAATTCTTTCAGACATTTCGTTTGTGGAAAAAGACTAAGTACACAAATCTTTTGGGAATTTTTTTTGAGATAATTTCCTTGAGGACTTTTTTTCTTTTAGATAATTATTCAAGACAATCTTTCTAAAGACCAGGACATGGATTCTTTCAGGGAAATTATTCTACAATAATTTCCCCGAAGACCAATTTCATTAGAATAAATTATCCAAGATAGAGCCTGTAGATGAATTATTTTGAATACATTATTTGGTAAAGTTGATCTAGTGGGGTGGTGATAGGTGTGAAAATTTCAAAGTAAAGATCAACAACCATCCATTAGATTCTAAAGATTGATGGTCATGTAGATGTCATTGAAAATCTCATGGATAACAATTGATAGGTGTGTAAATGTCAAATTCAAGCCCCAATAAAAAGCCATTGGGATTCAAATATCTCATGATGGGTGTGCAGACATCAAGTTTGAGCCCTTATAAGTAGCCATTTAGATTTTAAAATATAAATACATTCATGTAGATGCCTAATGTGGGGCTCATGAAATAGACATTGGCATATAAAAACCATCAAAGGGTCCCCAACTAAATGTAGGCTTGATAAGTGTCAAGATCTTGGGAGCCTAGATCAAATCTAATGATGAGTGATTATTGGTAGGTTAGTGGGTACAAGAAGATCTAATGGAGTGAATTTGAGCATACAAAGGCAAATCAATGTCATTCGAGTGGAGTCAAAGAGTTAATGATCTTAGAGACCACCATGTGATATAAGCACAAGAATAGATAAACTGATTAGTATATCCAAATACCAAACATGTGGGTGATAAGTGCCAATAGCATATTAGATCCAGAAAAAGATATAAAAACACATGTTAAACCTATTAGAGGAGATCACTAAAGAGATAAAAGGTCCATAAGTCAATGGAGATCAAGTTAGTTTTCTGATAACTAGTGAATAAAGGACCAAACTGAGACATTTTTGACTCAATCTGATGGAATAATTTGAATCAAGTAAAGGAAATTAATGAACCTGAGATAGAAGAAAATACATGGAACCAAGTTCAAAATTGACATGATTTAAACTAGGATAAATAATAAGGACCAAACATTACCAATAAAGATCCATGAGGTAAAATAGGTCTTTTAGACCTTATATAGGCCAAAAGGGTGGCAACTTATTTTAAAAGGGATCGGGCATCGAGTAGAGTGCCATTTATATGGACTATAGGAAAACCAATAGTCTTATACTAGGTTTTGTCTATAGTTGACCTAAATCTAGTTCTTAAACCAAGGGGAAACTATGTGTAATAATTAAAGAAAACATCCTAAACCATGCCCTTGATAAATAGCCACCCAAAGTAAACATAAACAAAGCTTAGTGAGGTTCATAGATATGAGGATTTTGTCAATATATATAATTATTCAGGTAGAAAATGGTATGAAGATCAAAGATAGAGATCTGACGGTTGAAAAAGTAGCTTGAGCATTCAATATATTTTTATAGTGCCCAAGGGTCCCTTTCATAAATAGGATCATGACTCGCCATCTTCAGAAAAATTATTATCTTCTATTATATTACTCAAAAGATATTGGGAAAAATAAAGACTATCGTATTCATGATAGATTACATCCTAATTGGACCAAAGCATGGTAGAGCATTCCCTTAAAATGGGTAGCTCATATATTTTTTCTTGGGTAATGATCCCCTCTCTTTTCCCTTTCTCCTATATTATCCCATTCTCTTCTCCTTTGTAAGGGTTCTTAGATTTTTAGAGTTTTTATCTTTTTGGGAGACAAAGAAATGTTTTGGATACTATAAAGTATGCTCAGCTTGATTAGGCTCCATCTTGCCAAGCACTTGTAATAACTACCTCTTGATGCAATATAAAGACTTTATTTACCTACATCTTATCTTGAATCTTTATTTTGTGAGTTATATATGATGGAATTATGTGAAGGAGATTCTTCCTCGTCCATTTTCCTCTTTTTTGACCTTATTTAGGGAATTTTCAATGATTCTTGTAGGTCTAGATTAAGGTTCTACTTTGAACCTCTTGTATGAAATACTTATGCAAGTAGCTTGATCTTGAGGTTGTGTGAGCTAATATTGTCTTATGCTGATCTAGTGTGGATTCAAGCTTATGGGAGTTTCCATTTTGAGTTTGGTGCATCAATTTTTTAACTTTATTAGGATCCCATATCCCATTTATAACCATTTTACCCATGAAGCATTAGCTTAACTTTAGTTTAGGTGAGCATCAAAGAGGAAGCCAACCTACTCTAGAGGTTTAACCTCAATATAAGTTACTCACAGCTTGGGGTGGTTCCAATATTGTGACTTAATAGGAGAGATCATGAAGAACCCTCTCCAAGGGTGCACATTAACATCATAATATTTTACAACATGCTTAGTGGGACTAAGGTCCAAAGTAGTGGAAATATTTTTGGTGTTGTTCTTCTACATATCAGCATTTAGAGGCATTATATAAACATCAGTGGTAACTACAAGCATCTATTAGCTAGTTAAGTAACCTAACTAAGTTCCTAATCATCATAATATGATATGTGCAACCAGTCATCTTTTGATCAATATGCTTATCCTCTACCTCAACATCATACTTATCAGGGAAATAAAGTTTATGTGTTCCCCATAAGTGGCCCTTAAACAACCTATCAACCCTATCATGTCGTTTTTCCTCCTTCTACCCTTGCATATGACCAAGGTTAGCCTCCTTTGCTTTCAAATCAATCCTCTACTTCCCCTTATCAAGACTAGGCTTACCCTATTACATCCTTATCAAGGGTCAAGTAACCATTATTAATTTATATTGAGTTGATAAGGGAGATTGATAAAGTTTGGATTTTTCTCCAGTCATCCATATCCATGCTCTATAAAATGCAATGAGTGATTTTTGATTAGTGAAGAGAAAATAGTTAGTTTGTGAAAGTGAATAATGGTCATCTTATAGGAATGAGGGCATAACAATGATAATAAGCATGGTATAAAATGCAAATAATATGCTAATATCTTGTGAAGGGTAGTAGGCTCATTCGGCCTAGACTTATATTCCCTCTCCCCTCCAAGAGCCTCAATCTCAACATTCAAGAGTCCCTAATTATCCCCAATTCAAACTTTTCAAATTCCATCCTTATCAAGACTCATAGAGGTAGTATTAGACCAAAGAAGAAAAATCATGAAGATCAAGGAAGGGGTAAAACTTAGACAATAATTCCCTATTCATGACATGGTATAGATAAAGATCTTACTGTAGGAATGATAGAATATATGGTCATCTATTAAATAATTTGACTACCCACATGGTGGGAAGTAAGAGATGAAAGGGTGGGTGTTATACATTGAAAAAGTGTTTGATTAGTGAAAGAAAGATTATATAAAATTTGAGCCAATAAATTTTCCCTCTCTTACCCCTACACACATTCCCACTTAAGATCATGAAGCCATTCCATCATGGATCCTCTCCTATGACCCTAACAATTTCATAAACTCTCTTGTGAAATCATGCTCTCCCATAGCCATTTAGTAAAAATATAAGGTGACCAATTCCTACATTTTCCCCTCATTAAAATAAATCAAAGAGGGAAAAAATAAGGAAAGGGAGATGTTATTTGAGGAAGTCCAAGAACCAATCCTAGTAGAGGAAAGGTTAGTTATGCAAGAAATGAATCAAGTATTCATAGCTTAGCTTAATGAGCCTAGTGTATAAGAGTTCCAAGACTCTCTCTCCTCAATTCAAGAGCCACCTAAAATAGCATTAAAATTACCTAGCTAGAAGGATACCCTCCTAATCTACAATCAATGAAAAATTCTTCACCTTCCCACCATCTCCCTTATAAAAGAGGATTCTATTCTACAAAGGATAGAAGAGGAGCTTATAATCATAGGTGAACCTGAAGAGGATAGTATAAGTTTCCATGATAAGGATATCATTATAGGTATCCCATTTCATAGGGAGGAACATATTTTAGCTTTTAAGTTACAAGAGCTTAATGAGAAGAAAGAGGAAAACCTTCATGAACCTAGTGTGGAGGTCAAGATCAACTCAAACATCTTAGAATATCAATGACAACATTTATGCTTAGATTTATTGATTGAAATAGAACAACTTATTGTTAAAAACTTGTTTAAAGAGGATAATCCACAAGATGAACATGGGGTAGACCTTGAATGGCCTACTAAAGGTCCATTCTACATAGATGAAGAAAAGGATTAGAACAAGGTGCCTGAGGTTAGTCCACTTCAAGATGAGGTGTTAATTGAGGATAGCACTGATATGTTGGAGCTAGAGGAAATTATATCATACCTTGAGCAAGAAAAAAATGATGTTTCAAACTTGGGATGGTTAAATCAACCCTCATTTTTAGTTGAAGAGCAAGATGAAATCTTGAGTGAAGTTGATGAATGGGACATATAAAGTGCTCAAGTGATTCAATTTCATGAGCATACCAGTGAATAGCCTAAAGAGTTATGGAAATAATTCAATTCCATAACCAAATAATTTAAGGAGGCCAAAGGACATATCCTTCTCCTAGAAAAGCATGAACATGTTTCTCTAAGCATGATCAATCCTAATTTACATAAGGAAAAGGTAGAAGAACATGGTATTTTTGAACCATAAATTGAACCAAGTGCAGTTTCTCTTAAGAGCCTAAATGAATTTTTCATGCAAGACTTTCTAAAGAGTGGAGAAAAACACCAAGAAAGTGATCTTGTAGTCCAACATGAACTAAGTTTGGAAGGCTTAGACTAGTATGTCTACATTGGACACATGTTCATTCCATTTCATCCACTAAGGAGTACATCATAAGGATTGGACATCAAACTTCCTGGTTCACCAATTTAGTACCTCCAAAGCTAGGTATTCTTCATCTTAGTTTGTTAAAAGTAGATGTTACTAGAAGTTTTCATTTTGATCCAAGAAGAGCAGTTTTGAAAAGGTCTTATATAACTAGATTATTTTTTATGCTTTTATCTAAATGACCTTGTGCACATTTATTTAGTAGGTTAGTTGTTCTTCTTTCCTGCAAGTGCCTTCATACATTTTCCTTTATTGTTTTTTTATGGTCCTTTTTGTTTGAAGAGGAAGTTATAGAAAGGGTTAGCCTTGTATCTAGTTTTAGACCAACTCAATTACAAAGACTTATGACTCCATGCCCAATGGACTAGACAAAGTAGCATGGTCTGGGTTCTCTTGCATATAAAAGCATGCAACCCTTATGAGTTAGCAAACATGTTGGCCATTTTTGGCTCACATATGAAGCTCTTGCATGTTTTAATGAAGTAGTAGATTAAATGCTTATAAACAAGTATATAAATTCAAAATAGAAAGGATCTAGATAGGTTTTCATGGTGCCAAATAGTTATAGGAATAGGTCCAAAAAATCCTAAGTCTATACTTGAGGATTATTTCAAATTTTGGCCAAGTGTTAGAGAATTCATAATTACTTCAAATAATTTTTTCCACACAAAGCATGCAATAAAATTACATGGCATAATTCCCTTAGAGAAATTGTTCCACTTTATTTGGCTAAGTGTTGGAATTATTTAGGAGATTTATTTTAGGTCTTTTGGGATAAGTGTTAGGAATTGTTTCAAAAAAAATTTATGAAACAAAAATATTGAAGGATCATTCTCTCAGAAAGTTTAATAAACAAAAATCTTGAAGGGTATTTCTTCACCAAAAGGTCTAAAGTAAGATTTCCAAAGAGTCACTTTTTTAGGTAAAGTGTCCTATGCATTTTCTTAAAGAGTCATTTCTTGAGAAATTATCCAAACAAAAAATATGAAGGACACTTTTAAAATTTCCAAAGGGCCATTTTGAAAAGGCCAAAAGGTATTTCTATAGGGAAAGTGTCCAAAAGGAAGATTCAATAAAAAATTACAAAGGCACAAATTATTTTAGGAGAATTATTTCCAAAACTTGGCTAAGGCATGTTTTTTATTTTAGGTAAAATGTTCTATGAAAATTTTCCTTTAGACCAAATTCTTTTAGACATCTTTTCCATAGAAAAAGACTAAGTACACAAATATTTCAAGAAAATAGTTTGAGACAATTTCCTTGAGGACATTTTTTCTTTTAGATAATTGTACAAGATAATATTCTATAAGACCAAGACATGAATTATTTTGGGGAAATTGTTCCAAAATAATTTCCCCAAAGACCAATTTCATTCGGAAAAATTATCCAAGACAAATCCCATAGATGAATTCTTTTAGATAAATTGTTTTGGCAAAGTTGATCTAGTAGGGTGGTGATAGGTGCATAAACATCAAATAAAATCTTAACATCCATTGGAGTCCAAAGATTTATGATCATGAAGATTTCATTAACATTCCTATGGATGCCAATTAATAGGTGTGCAAACATCAAATTGAATCCCTGATAAATAACCATTAGGATTCAAATATCCCATAATGGGTGCATGGAGATCAAGTTTGTGCCCCTGTAAGTAGTCATTTGGATTTAAAAAACTAAATAAATTCACACAAACATATAATTTTGGATTCATGAAATATCCATTAACACTCAAAAACCATCAAAGGGTCCTCGATTGAATGTAAGCTTGATAAGTATCTAGATCTTGGGAACTTGGATCAAATCTAATGATGAGCAGTGACTAGAAGGTAAGTGGATCTAGGTAGATCTAACAAAGAACACTTAAGCATATAAAGGTAGATTAATTGCATGTAAACAAAGTTAAAGAGTGAATGATAATATAGGTTAACACATGGCATAAGCATGTGAATAGATAGACTAACTAGTAGATTCAAAGACCAAACATGTGGGTGTCAAGTGTCAAAAACATGTTAGTTCAGGTAGAAGATCTAATGGAACACAATCAACCTATTAGAGGAAATCAACGAAGTAATAAAAATATAATAAGTCAATAGAACATGAGTTAGTTTATTGATAACTAATGAACAAAAGGCTGAAATAGGACATTTTTTACTAAAGTTGATGGAACAATTTGACTTAGGCAAAGCAAATGAATGAACTTGAGCTAGTAGAAAATACATGGAACTGAGATTGAGTTTGACCTAAGTTGAAATAAGATAAACAATAAGGACCAAGAATTGTTATCAAATCTCCATAGAGGTAAAATAGGTTTTTTAGACCTAATATATGATAAAAGAGTGGTAACTTATTATAAAAGGGACTAGGCATTGATGCCATTTATATGGACTATAGGAAAACCAATAATCTTAGATTTATTTTATCTATAGTTGACCCAGGTCCATTTCTCAAAGCAAGGGGAAACTATGTGTAATAAATGAAATAACATCCCAAGCCATGCCCCTAATAGATAGTCACCTAAAGCAGACATAACCAAAGCTCAGTCAGGTTCATAGATATGAGGACTTTGTCCTTATATATAAGCAATCAAGTAGAATATGGTGTGAAAATCAAAGATAGTGATCTTGTGGTTGGAGAAGTAGCTTGAGCATTTAATATATTTTTAGAGTTCCTAAGGGTCCCTTTCATAAATAGGATCATGAGTCATCATCTTTGGTAAAACTCTTATCTTCTAGTATATTACTCAAATATTAGGAAAAATAAAGTCTATCTTTTTCATGATAGTTTATGACCTAATTGGACCAAAACATGGTGGATAAATCCCTTAAAAGGGGCATCTCATTTATTTTTTCTTGTGTAATGATCCCTTTTCTTCTCTCTTATCCCTTTCTCCTATATTATCCCATTCTCTTATCCTTTACAAGGGTTATCAAATTTTTAGAATTTTTATCTTTTTGGGAGATAGGGAACTCCTTAAGATACTATAAAGTATGATTAGATTTATTAGGCTTGACCTTGTCAAGAACTTATAAGAACTATCTCTTGATGCAATATAAAGACTTTATTTACCTACCTCTTTCCTTGAATCTATGTTTTGTGAGTTATGTATGATGGTATTATGTGAAGGATAATATTCTTTGTCCATTGTACTCCTTTTTAACCTCATTTAGGGAGTTTTCAATGTTGATTATAGGTCTACATTAGTATTCTACTTTGAACCTCTTATATGAAATACTTATGCAAGTAGCTTGATCTGGAGGTTGTGTGAGCTAGTATTGTCTTCTACTGATCTAGTGTGGGTTCAAACTTATGGGAGTTTCCATTTTAAATTTGGTACATCACTTGGTTAACCTTCTTATGAGAATTTATCCCCTTTATAACCATTTTACCCATGAAGAATTAGCTTAGCTTTAGTTTAGGTGAGCATCAAAGAGAAATCTGGCCTAATCTAAAGGTTCAACCTCAACATAGGTTACCCACAGCTTGGGGTTGTCCCAATATTATGACTTAACGGGAAAGAGAATGAATAATAATCTCTAAGGGTGTACATTAATGTCATAACACCACCATTGTAAAATACTCTTTGAGCACATAATTGAGCACATTCCTCCATTATAAATATATAACTGTTGCTCTTAAGGAAGGTAATTCATGCTTGTTTTGTCTTATATTGATAGTTACTTGTATTATTCTATTTCTCTTTGAATGTCTAGATTTGAGGTGTTTGGTTTATTAGTGTGTTTCTATTTGGTTTTTAATTATACTAACTCACCTCATGGATTTCTATTCATCATAGGGAGAGGGTCCTTATATTTAATATTTAAAATTAGTTATTGAAATTCCATGCAATGTCTTTAAAAATATTTTGAATTTAGTGATCTAAACAAGAGAGAGCATTTTAAAATTTAGATTATATAAGAAATGTCCTAAATTATGCTAATATAAATGTAACAAGTTGGTTGAGATTGATGAATTACACTTAATATTTATATAAATTACTACTAGGATAGGGTACTTAGCTTGTTTCTATTTTTTTCTAGTATGTTTCTAGGTATAATCATTATAAACACCCTAGAATGGATCTATGGTCACTTAGATAAGGAGAATGAATGTCAAAAAATGAATAAATAGATCTAGTAAATATTATATTCGTAAACCTACTAAATATTTTTTTAATCTAACCTATATTATATGTTTTTTAGTTTGTTTCATCATAGAGCACTTCACCTAGCTATCAATATGTTTCCTATGATATTTTAGATATTCGATCCAATGCATATATTTAGATTTGTGTTCCTTCACCTTAAAACCCTAAATCCATTTTTGATATTTGATTAATGTTTAAAAGTGTTTATAAAATATGGTTTGGACAATATAAACCACAACCTACTATATGGTCAAGTTTTTTATATATTCTAATAATTTGAAGTGGACTCAAACAAACATATTTCTCCCACCTATGTGTTTGTGTGCTTAATATAAATACACTAATATATATGAAGCCTATTTACTTTTAAACTCTTGAAAATATATAAAATTAAATTTCATTTAGGTGTATATATTTGGATTAGAATGTATTTATTTGAGGGGTTTTCATATTTGGATTATTATTGTATAAAAGTTCACTATGTTAGCTTTTTTACTTGATCAGGTGCTTAGCTATCAAACCAAATTAGGTCTAAATTTGGTGGAGATAGGCATGAGAATAGAAGGGATGATGCACAACATTTAACATGATATTAAAATGGCATCAGTTTCACATAAGGTGAAAGCCTTGTGTGCTCACCCAAAGTGCAAAAATGAAGGGACCAAGCCCACATTGGGCTAGTTGTAGCATGATGCAACTTGGGGTTCAAAGGGATATAGTCATGGGAAAGATGGCTTTAGGTGGCCTACCAGTACTATGATATATAGGGTAAGTTCATGAGGTGTAATTATTCTTAAGGGAATAAGCCTTAATGTGAAAGTTCATAACTGGTTAGGTTGGGGTCTTGATGGTACAAGTTATGGGAATAGCTAATATAGTCATTTAATTACTTAAATAAGTCATAAAGATGGATTGGGTTCAAGTTCTCATCCTTAGGGTAGTGATTAGGTGTGGGTATTAGGCCTTAGAAAAACCATGTTCCAAAACTTAGTCTATTTATATGTAGGTTGGGGTTGCTAGATGGCACAAGGATACCATTAGTGACCAAGGTTGAACCTTTGTATCACAATACATTCTAATAAAAAAACTATACACTATTATCATAAAACTAAGTTGTAAACATGATATTTCAATATCTATATTATAATAATACTCACATAATTTATTCAACCACATTATTCATTGACTATATATTTTAAAATATAAGTTTGAGATATAAAATAAAGCATAGCTCTTTACTATTGCTACTCATGCCCAAGGGCTCACAAGCGAGCTTGGGATATACATATAAATGTCTAATATATCTTATGTAAATACTTAGGTTGGATCTCTATTTTATTAAATATTCTCTACCTTGGTCACATATTTTATCTTTAAATTCAATCCTTCTTTTATAGGCAATTAAGCGTTTCCTTGCCAAGTCAGATGGGTATATGCCAAGTGATGAGCTATTATGAGTCCTCCACCTCCACTATGTTACCCAGGTTGGATGAGTGCATGTAATATGTTGAGATTTCACTTGGGGTTCAATTTTTCACTTGTTATACTCTTCCAACATTTATGCTTCATGAGATACCATATACAAGTTCTGGAAGGGATGTCTTTTGAAAGTTATCACCACACAACTGCTTGCCAACTAGCACATGATTCTGCATGACTCCTCTAATAGGAAAAAAAATTTACAAAAGGGGAAAAACTATTCCAAAGGTTGACTCATGATATGATAGGTCTATCTATCATGATCCACATAATTTCTACAAAAGGGGACCCAAAATTAGCCCATATAAAAGTGCTAGTCCACCCTAGACTAGTCTTTTAGTGCCTTAGGTGTACAAAAATTGGGCATACCCTACACTAAGTCTACCCTAAAATTTTCAAAACCTTGGATAGTTTCCCTAATTTATTCAATGGAACCATCTTCTTTGGTGGATGTAGCCTTCAGATCAAGCACATCCATGCTTTTTAGTTCCTTTCTAAAGGCTTCAACCCTTTCTTTTTCATGCTTCACCCTATCATCCAAGATCTCCCCCTACTCACTGGCCTTTGTTTAGAAGGCACAAAAGACCACCTCTAAGTATTTATCTTAAGTTTTTAGTTTGGAACTTAAGGAGTTAACCTTGGCCATTACTTGAATGTTCTCAATCCTAGTTATCATGAAGGATTGTTGGAATAAATCATCATTTTCCTCTTTTGCCTTCTTAAGGCATGCATCAATGATCACTACTTAGTTGGAAAAAATGAAAAATATCATGTCAGATTCCTCTACACCTTATTCAAGTTTGATGAAGAGGTCCTCCACCACATCCAACTTTTTATTCAATTCTCCTCACAAGGCCTCACAAGGGTCTTGTTTCTCCTTAAGCATAAACCTTATCCTAAGGAGAATTTTCTCCACAAGTGCACAAACTTGGTCTATTTCCTTCATCTCAAAGGTATCCACACAATCTAGGAGGGATGGCTCCACCTCTTCTATGTTCTCCACCAATTGTTAAAGCTTGAGATTTGTTGCCTTAATCTCTTTCTTAGCCTTTTTTTCTATTTTCTTCCATCTATATGCATGAACATCATTGATGATGTTCTTTCATGCTCTTATTGAGGCCATCTCAATCAAATCATTGGTTGAGAAAATGGAGTTCATGTTGTGAGTAGTGAGGAGTTGGTATTCATGCCCTTCTTTTGGCTTTTTGGCACTCTATATTTCTTTTGTCAAAACCTCAAATTTAAGCATGTCCATATATAAATCTAGTGCCCAAGAAACTTGGTGGAATGTTAGGGTTGTGAAAGTCTTTATAGCAATGCACTCCATAATTTATAATTCCTCATCCTCCTATAATTTTTATTGTACCCTTTCCCTATTTCCTAGTTCATACTCCTCATCTTTTCCCAGTTCTTCTTCCTAACTGGTGTTAGTGCTCGTGTTAGTTCCCTCTTATTTTTATATTTATTCTTCTTCTCCCTCTTCTTATTTTCTTTATTTGGTGCTTAGATCACCATCATGTTCTTTCACATGTGGGTTTTATTTTGTGAAAGTTTCACCCTCATCCATTTTCTCTTATAGAGGTTCTTTTCTATGAGCTTCTATTATGCTAGCCTTCTACTCCTCTTGCCCTACTAGGGCCTCTATCTATATCTCTATTTTCTTCTCTAAGGCACCATAATTTCGTTCTTTATCTCTAGGCACCCTTTTAGAGCTAGGGCATGCCTATTATGTATCTTCTTCTATTATTCTAATGGAGGATCTTAGCACCTTCTTTGGCATTCATTCTTTCCTTGGTTCCATGCTCACAAAAACCCTCTTCTATTCTCTCTCTTTTAACATTATTTCCCTTTCCTCCTAGGTTGCTTTCTCCTCATTCTCCTTTCTCTTGGACTTCTCTTCCTTGTCCTTCTTCTCTACCTCTTCTCTTTGAGACTTCTCTTTCTTAACCTTCTCTTGCATAACTTATGAATTTATTTTTTCTCTCTTATTTACTTGGCCTCTAACTAATTGATCTATACTTGGGACATGCCCTTATCTTTCATTTACTCATGCTTGCAATGTAACTTTAGTGTCAAATCAATATGCACTTCATCGAGGCCCATATCCTTCCACTAACACTATAATTCCTCTTATATTAGTGTGCTTAAATGGGTTACTTCCTTAGGTTCTTTGACCATTTATCCTTCTTGACTTCCTTCTTCCATTAGTGCCGTACACTCCTCTTCTTTTTTTTTCTCTTCAACCTCCATCATCTCAATGAATTCCTTCGGCACCCATACCTTAGTCATTTCTTATTTTTATTCCCATAACTCCTATGCCCTCTATATTTTTTATTCATTTAAGCCAAGTTTTCTTAATCTATGCCTTCACTTCTCTATCACAGTCTAAGGTGGCAAGGAAGGGGTCCCTTCACTTGATGAGGACTCTACATCCTTGGGCATGATGTATGTGCCCATCACACCCTATTCTTCCTAAAACTCTTATTCCTACAACTATTCTTCCTCCAACTCCTCTTCTTCTATATACTCTTATATATTATAGAGAACTATCTTAGGCATCAAAATATGGGCCTTCCCCTTCTTATTCATGCTTGGGTAAGTCTTTAACACAAACATCATGCACTTCTTAGAAGAGCTCAAGGGGGATGCCTCTTATTTTTAGGTGATTTTGAGATTCAAGTGCTCCTTTATTTATTCTAAAGTTTCTCATCTCATATTCTAGGGATAATTTTTCTTTTTAGTGGGTGTTGGGGTTCCTTCATCCCTGATCTAGATTGGGGGGTCTTCTTTCTACTCGATGCTTGACCTAGTGCTAGAAACCTTTTTATATGGATTCATATCATAATAAAGTATATGGAAGAATCCAAAGATGGTTAAATATTTAAATATTCTTCATATTTCATATCTCTTCCATCAATGTGAATAAAACTCCACTTTAACCTTATTCTTTCTACATCTAGTTCTTTGACTCAAATTTCCATATTTTATGTGTTCAAGATTTGGTGCAATGCATTCCTGAAGTATTCTAATAAAAAGGTAAAGGGGATGTTTAACCATCCCAAAATATTTACATCCTTTAGCATCAAGTTCATGATTTAGTAGTGCTACATTATCCCAAAAATTTCCATCTCAAACATACTTTAGGGGAGCCCTTGGTGAATGTGCTAGTCTAGTCCAAAGGATTCTATGTGTTACTCACATTAGTGCATTACATGCATCTTATACTTGGGGATAAAAGTGGTGGTATATGTTTAGTCATTATAATTTTTTGTGATGGATTCATGGTGTTCTAAGACCACCCATAGATTATCTTTACTCCCATCTAGGATCTCAATTTCCTCCATCATGATTAAGATGAGGATAAACCCCCACTTGAAGATCCCCTTGGTGCTATGGAATTTTAACATGTTCTTGGTCAAGTCCTCTATGATGAACTTATTAATATTGAATTGGATTCCATACACCATGTGATATTCCATGTAGATATACACCTTTGACACATCTATCCACCAGCTTCATAGACATAATTTGGAGCTCATGAGGTGCATTGCCACCCTCATGCCAAGGTCCTTGAACTTGGTGATGGGGAATGTGAAAATCCCCTTGAAGTAATTGAGGAGCTTAGAAATTTACTCCACTTCATTGACATCATCTGTCATCTGATGTATGTCTTATATGGGATTAAGTATCCCAATCATCTTCTTGATTAGCTATAATGAGATTTGCATGTACCATCCCACAAAGAAAATGAGATCTTCATGGATGTGTGAGATTAGGAAATAGATGAGTTACTTTGGATTTATGAAGTAAGATAACTCATATATATGAGTTACATTGTTAGCTATTAACTTGTCCCAAACCAAGACATCAAATAGGGCATCACCTTCTAGCATCTTATACCCTGTGTCCACCATCCAGTCTTATGCCAAGTCCTAGAAGTGACTCATTATCTAATGGTTATAATCTTAGAGTTGGTAGTTATGTTTGAAATATCACCAAATTTCCCCCATATAAACCTTTGGGGGATATTAAATTTACTAATATGACATCTTGGTTAGTGATTTAGTATCAAAATTCATGACACTAACTACCTTGACTAGCTACACCTTAGTTTTTATGGTCATCATCTCTTCTATAATTCTAACCCTATTAGGTTCCTATTTTACCTCTATGGAGCACAATGCATTTCATTTATTCACCATCCTGAATCTACTTATGTTGAACTGAAGAATATTTGGTTTGATAAAGCCTCTAATGGTGGTCAACATTTCTACAGTCATAAGATCTATGACTGTATATTTAGCTTTGAGCTTCATTGGTCATTAATGATGACCTAGGTAATAAATTCTTGTTTCACTTGTATCTCTACACAAATTATCTCATTTTAAACCATCACACTGGTTTCACTACGAACGAACTCCTTATCAATGTGATTCCTTTCACTCTAGGTGGTTGAATTGGTTGAATTCTCACTGTGATAGAGTTTTTTCTTACTTTAACTCTCTAGTCTCTTGCTTTGTTTGCTCTAATTATATGATGCACTTAAACTTGGTAACCTAAGCAAGTATATAATTTACCAATTGATACCCTTCTCTTATCAATCACTATTATTCATGTAGGCTTAATGGTGTAAGCACCTCGATTACTCAAAAAATGTGAAAATCTATGAAATCCTCAAAAATATTTTATCTTATATGTATTAAATGTGTATCTTTGTGATGATATCATTTCCTCATTAAATTATCCTAAGTTATTTTTTGGTGAAGTGACATGTGGTTCAAATAGTCACTTCCCACTCCTTTTTGGGTGGACACCAACTATCTTAGATGTCTTCCTTCTATGCATATATCATTCAGTGTGACATTTACCTTCATTGTGGAAACATGGGCAAAACACCTCACATATGCATGATTCAACCTCTTAAGTTATACTTTGTCTTCTATTTTCACTCCTATTTCAAGCATGCTTTTTTACCTTGGTTGATTTTTTGCACATCATCTTACCCTGGCCTATCCTACCCCATACAAATCCCTTGCACTAGCCCTCAAGCACTTTATCTCCTTAGTTTTATTATGCATTGATAAATTATTCATCTTCACTCATTTTATTTTACTCAATCGAGTTGAGCATCTTCACTTTCTACCATGCACTCAACTATGTTGAACATCTTCACTTTCCTCTTAAGTCTCTACGATTGGACCAATCAATGTGATTTCTTGTAGTTCTAGTGCAAAAGTAGAAATAGAGTGGTTTGTTATTAGGCCTTAAAGTGATCTACATTTTTTATCTTACACACATCTCTTGTGTTGCTTCTACTTGCACTTGATAAAATTCACACACCCACTACTTAGATGTTTGGCCTCATGCACTTATGGGCATAAGTGATAGACTCACCCAATTACAATTACATATGATGTTCTAACACATAATTTCATGTGACCTCTATGTACTAGTAATTTACTCTATACACTATACAAGGAGTAATTAAAAAAAAAGGTTTCGATTACACTAAAGTTTATTCAAGTCAACTCAACTTCAAACTGGCTAGTGACCAAGGAGTTAGCATTTCCATGGTGTGAGCACCATCATACTACTATATGGCTTCAATTTGTTTCCATTTAAATGACTAGGGATCATTTCATTAGTCAACATGCATAAATTTTATGTGCATATCTCCAATATGTGGTGGATGATGTAAGGACCCATCCATCATATTTACAACTTTCTAGGGTGATTAAAATACTTAGAATCATATAACAACACCAATGCTCCTTTAGTTAGATCCTTATGTTTGATGTGCTTATCATGCCATCAATTGTAGCATGCTTTCTCAATTTGTTATCCCTACTTGACTTGGGCATGCTTCTCATCTAAACACTCTAATTCTTTTAACCTTGTACTTAAATATTCTTGGTCATCTAACTAAACAATCCATGCAATATGTAAGGTGAGCCCCATGAATTTCATGGGAAAAAATTCTTTAGCTCCAAACACTAGTTGAAATGGTGTAGCCTTATTCAAGAACTTGTAAGCCATGTGGTACACCCATAGTACTACTGATACATGATCATCCCAATAATTATGACTAATGTTGTATATATTTATCAAGAACATTCCTAGAATCTTGTTGAAGGCTTCAATTATGTCATTGGCCTGGGATGATATGGGTTGGTTTTATGGTGCATTACCATGTATTTATTCAAAAATATGTGCACCATTTTGTTGATGAAATGAGTGCCCTAGTCACTATTCAAACTTAATGGGCACCCATACTAGCCTATGATGTTCTCTTATATAAAGCATACAACTATCATGGATGTCAACTCTTTGGTTGACATGGCTTTATCCCACTTAATGAAATAGTTAGTGGCCACTAAAATGTATCTCATAACTGTGCACTGTGTTATGATAATGATTGACCTAACAAAACTAGTGGCCCATTTTTTGAATGGTTCTTAGGTAATAATGAGAATGAGAGGCATCTCATCCCAATGGTTGTGTTTTTTATTATGCTAACATATAGCTATGCCTTAACATACTCCTTTTCATCTTGAAATAGGTTTGGCCACCACAAGCCTGACTATAATACCTCACACATCATTGAATCTCTAGTGTAATGGCCTCTTGTGATCCCTTTGTGCACTTCTTATAAGATGGAGTCTCATTCATGTTCTAAAACACACTGGAATAAGACTTCATCGCTACTTAGTTTATACAGCTCCCCCTTAATTAGATAGAAGGGGGTGACATGGACTACAATTTATTTCTTATCCTTAATTAATAAGGTTTATGGTGAAAACCCAAATGTTAGGAAATAAATAATCTCCACCAAGTCTTCAAAGATGCACTAGAATTGATATAGATGCATATGTGGCATGTCATCCTCAATTGGCATCATTGTATTACAAGAATTAATGTAGGACAAATGGTCTAGATTAAAGTTCTACTTCCCAAGTTTAACTACAATGGAGAACTAGAAATCCTAGAAGAGAATAATCCATTTCCATATGCACTAATGTGAAATGGGATTTTTCATGAGGTACATGAGCACCTCATGATCTATGAAAAATATGAATGTGGTTTTCAATATGTGTTGCCTAAATTTTGTAAGGCATAAACCATTGATAATGCCTCATACTTGATGGTGTTGTAATTATACTCTACTTATGTTAATTTTTAACTTATGAAGGAGATGGGGTGGTCCATCTTGCCTTTACATGGTTGTGCCAATATGACACCAATGGTAGATCCTAAAGCATTGATGTGGACATTGAAAGGAGTAGTCCAATCTGAGAATTGTAGAACTAGCATGCTATCCAAATTCAACTTTATTGTTTCAAAGGACTCCTCTTACACCTCACCCTAGTAAAATGGGTCATCCTTGTGAAAGATCAATTCTATAGGTGTGGAGATCTTTGCATAGCTCTGAAAGAACCTCCTATAATAGCCATAATGGACCAGAAAGGTGAAAACATCCTTCTATATTGAGGGAGTCTAGAGTTGTATTATGATTGATATTTTCACTTGATTAATAATAAAAGTGTCCTTATAGCTAATGTGTATGAGAAATATCCAAAATGAGGTTGCAAAGATGCACTTATTCAGATTTAAATAGATTTAAAGCTAATTTCACCTCTCAAACATGAGGTGTCGATTGTCATAGTGGTATTTTACAAGACCATACATAGTCTAATCATTGAGATACACTTGGAAGAACTTATGGATAAAGTCCTTGAAATTAGTGATCACTACCATAGAGAATATGGTAGGTACATTATTGAGTCCAAAGGGCATCACATTATAAGCAAAACAATACCATTCAATCATGAATGTTATTTTGGGATTATCCTCCTCTTTTATCTACACCTAATGGTATCCCAAGAATCCATCAGTAAAAGTGTAGATTTCACAACCAAAAAACCCATCCAGGACCTCATCGATGAAGGGGGTTATGAATGGATCATTGACATAGGTAAAATTCAAAAAATTGTAGTCAATGTACATCTATATGAACCCATCCTTCTTGATGCTAATGACCATCAAGCTCACCCATTCAGATTCATATACTAGTTAGATGATGTTAGCCACCAACATTCCATCAATTTCTATTTTTACCTTAGTGTGGAGGTTGGGATTCATCTGATATGAGAACTTTTTGACAGCCTCACATAGTCCACCAACTTGATGCTCATTTTACCAAGGGAAGGGTGAGTACCTTTTATGTCCCAGTAACTACTTTGGACCAAGTCCTAAAATTCCTTTAGGAGGTCTATAATTTTCACCATCTCTACCTTAGAATAGTAAGCATTTATAGTGGTAATCTTTAGCTCACTCTCTACACTAATATCTACTTTAGTGGTCTTGAGTGGCATGTGTTTGGGTTTATGTCTCTCCTAATGAGAATATTTGACTTGCCTTATCACCTTAGTTATTCTAATTTGAAGATGTATCAGATCATCTTCATCTAGGACATTATCATCTATAAGGTGCACAAGTTTTTGCCTTCTTGTTAGAGACTTCCAATTGCACTCTTTCTAGGCCTTGTCATCTTCCTTGCTAGATTTACTATTGAGTACTTGATATTAAAAGAATATTATGAGTGATAGTCCTTTCTCCCTAAAAAATTCACTAAGGTTCTCTTATAGGATGGTGTTTTCCTCAAAAAGCATCCTATAGATGACTTGTAGTGACTCCAATAGCTCTAAGTTCTATAAGGAAAAGGAAAAGGTATGCATGAACCTCTCCTTGAGTATCTCCTAGCTTATTTTCTTATTGTACATCTCATTTAAAATATACCATGCTCACACCCATGTTTTTAAGGTCTTATAAAATGCACACATCCATAGAAATTTTGATTCATTCTCACCATAGATAATCTAGGTTTCTTCACACAACTAAACATGCACGATTATATCTAAATCACCTGAGTAGGAAGGCATGTCCAAGTCTTCATTACTTTTTCAAAACCTAGTACATATGGCTACATTTACATCTTTCCAAGTTGGTAAGTTAGGTATTTTCACTTCTCACCAGTGAGGAACAATGTCTTTAAGGTATGCACCACTGCATCCATTCAATCTACCTCTTTGGGGATGCAATATTTAATGTCATGGATATATGTTTCTATGGGAAACATCCCTTCATACTTTGGGAATTATAAAAGCTTTCCCTTGCTTAACTAGAACACCCTTTTCTCAACCTTTCAAGTGTAAGGGACCCATTTCTTCTTGGGGTGCTCAATCCTAACCAGCCCTATCCTAGTTGGTCATAGATCAGTTATATGCACTAGGAATACCTTTGACTAATGACCTCAAAGGGGTCTTTAACCCATCACTTTCAAGCTACATTAGTTATATTAGAGGTTTATTGTCCATCCTCCCATTTGAGCATGCCTTGGTCATTAGGTTTGAGCTCATAAATATGGTTGATATTATCCTTGAGATCAATTCTTTCTACATATGGGAGCCCTTAATCACTTGATAAAGGGATCACCACCCTTTCATTATTGTTCTCAAAGTTCATGTAGTGCTTCTTAAAGCACATGTTTTCATTGTTATCATATCACTATGGCCTTCCAAAGATCACTAGAGAGTTTTCATGTTCTATGAACTTGAAGACCTTGAGGTCAGCTTGGAACTCAACACCCATGATATCTATAATGGTGCCCTTCAACACCCTAATAGGTTATGCTTGGGTTTCCTTTCAATTCACTATGGATCCTCTCAACATTTCCATGTTCTATATCCTCCATGACCCTACAACTTTATTTAATATAGTTCAACCTCTATATCTCTTAGGGGTTATATTATCATTCCTCCTCCATCACACCTTACCTACACTTCCCTTTCTCACCTTCTTTGTTTGATCATATGCATAAGGACTTTAACACTCCATTCTTATGGTTTATATATAATAATCAACTAGAAGCTTATTCATCTTGGTGATAAGAAATCTTATAAATTTGTCCCTTTGTTCATAAATAAACTCATACTCTACTTCTTCTAGGCACAAAAAGGTCAACACTATGAACTCCAACACATAACTGTTCAACACACCACTCCACCACTTGTCCAAAATGTGTATCTAAACTTCATCCAATCTCTCCAACCTATTTACATACTCTAATTTCCACTTGAAATATTGGTTTAGATTTTCTTTCTATTAGTAGTGTAGGCAACCAACCATCAGTACACATGCTCAGGTAGTTTGCAAAAGAACACCTCATATAGATCATCATACAAGTTGGCTTACACCCATTTTATTGGATCCTATCCTTTATAGGTGTGATTATTCTATTCAAAACTATCTTACACTTATTCTATCCAATACTCAATGTTCTCTAATAATAGTTAGAACATCACTATGTTGTACCATTGTAATAAAAAAATTTAACACGTCCCAGTAATGAAACCAAAATATTGTAGAAAAGTTCACTAGGTTGGCTTTTGAACTTAGTCAGGCACTTAGCTATAAAACCAAGTCAGATCTAGACTTGGTGGATCTAGGTACAAGCACATAAGGGTCTGCTATAAAATATTTAACATGTTATTACACTGGCATCAATTTCAAACAAGGTGCAAGCCTTATGCATCACCTGAAGCATAATTATGAAGGGACTGAGCCTACATTGGGTTATTTGTAACATGAAACAAATTGGGGTTAAAAGGGACATAGTCATGGGTAAGATGGGTTTAGGCAACCTATTGATACTATGTTATCTAGGTAAAGTTCATGAGGTGTAATTATTATCAAGGGTACAAGCCTTAATATATAAGTTCATAATTGGTTAGGTCAGGTCTTGATGGCATAATTTATGGTAATAAATAATATAGAGTCATTTGATTACTTAGATAATTCCTAGGGATGGATTGGGTTTAAGTTCTCATCCTTAGTGTAGTGCTTAGGCATGGGTCTTAAGGCTTTGGTGTAGCCATGTTCGAACACTTAGTCTATTTAAAGGTAGGTTGAGGTCATTAGATGGCAAAAGGATGCCATTAATGACCAGGGTTAAACCTTCATATCATAATACATTCTAAGCAAGAACTATACCACTATTATCATAAAACTAAGTTGTAAACATGATACTTTGCTATTTATATTACAAAAATCCACACATCATTCTTTAACCACATTCAAGATATAAAATAGTTTAGCATACAAATTCAAGATATAAAATAGATCATAGCTCTTTCATATTGTTAGTCATACCCAAGGGCTCACAAGTGAGCTTGGGATATACATACAAATGTCTAATATATCACATACAAATACTTAGGTTAGCTCTCTATTTCACCAGAGCTTCACTACCTTGGTCACCTCCTTGATCTTCAAATGTAAGCCTTCTTTTATAGGTGATTGGGCCTTTCGTTACTAGCTCAGATGGGCACATGCCAAGTGATGAGATGTCATGAGTCTATCAGCTCCACTATGCTACCTAGGGTGGATGAGGGCATGCCTTATGTTGAGCTATCACTTTGGGGTCACTTTCTTAGCTACTCTATTCTTTTGACATCTATACTTCATGATCCACCACATACAAGTTATGGCATGGATGTCTTTTGAAATTTGATACCATGTAACTACCTATTAGTTGTTATGAGATCCTTGAGGACTCCTCCAGTTGGTACCAAAATTTACAAAAGGGGAGAAACTACTCTAAAGGTTGCTTTACACTAAGATAGGTATAGTTGGTATAATCCAAGTAATTTTTACAAAAGGGGGGCCAATAATATTTTAGGGTAATGCCTAAAGGACTTGTATATATATTCCTTAATGTGTAAGTGATATTATAGGTGAGATATATATAGGAATATCCTTAGGCTTGATGTGTATATATGGATGAATATTTATATTTTTTCCCTTTGTAACCATAATTAAATTTTTTTTGGCCAATCCAAGGGAACTATTTGAATTTTAAAAATAGCTTTTTGGATAACCTATGACATCTTTGACAAAGTTAGATGATCTTGATAACCAATTGATTCTATTTTTTCTATAATTATTTTTGTTAGATAATATAATGATATTGATAATAGTGAATATTCCTTAGGATTGATGTGTATATATGGTAGAATATTTAGATTTTTACCCTTTGTAACCAGAATGAAAAATGTGTGGGCCAACCCAAGGGAACTGTTTGAATTTTGAAAATAGTTGTTTGGATAACCTATGGCATCTTTGACAAAGTTAGATGATCTTGATAACCAATTTCATCTATTTTTGTGTAATTAAATTAGATATATAATATAATGCTCTTGAAAATAATTATAATATACTTCATATAATATATAGTTTAGGCAAAAAATAGAGAAATAATACATGTAAATGATAGTAAATAAGGAAGTTCATGCCCACTATTAGATGAATGAGTAGTAGATAATATGAGAAATATTAAATTATGTATGAAAAAGTCATGTATATTATGTATTAGTAAAAAATGGCACTGTTAATGTCTAATGACATTTTTATATGTCTATAAATTCCCCCTTTTAGTATAGTATTAAAAATTCTATATTAAATAGATAAATTAAAAAAATTGGTTACCTAGTACAACCCTATTTGTTATATTCAAGAATGCATTTAAAATAAATCTTGATTCATGAAAAACTTGTAATGAAACATGTAAAAATTGATGTCAACTCATGATATCATATTTTAAGTAATCTCAATCATTGAAATATTTAAATTTGAAAAATCAAGGAATGAATACACCTACAAGTATTTTGAAAAACCCTACCCTCATGAGATGATTAGAGAATGGAGTGGTTATGCCCTGAGTATATGTCACTTTATTGAAATCATGGGTTGAGAATAATATTATTCAACACTTATTAAATATTGATAAGTGCTAATAAATTGAGAAACACATAAACCTTGACTAAGCTACTCAAAATATGATCATAACTATT